>OU342983.1:15593451-16241617 GCA_910592155.1 Ypsolopha scabrella | reverse complement strand
TTTGGTCACGTAGTGACCATGTCACCCTAATTGTACACATATACAAACTTAACTAAACAACAACACTTCTTACTTTAAAGGATTTGGTCACGTAGTGACCATGTCACCCTAATTGTACACATATACAAACTGAACTAAACAACAACACTTCTTACTTTAAAGGGTTTGGTCACGTAGTGACCATGTCACCCTAATTGTACACATATACAAACTGAACTAAACAACAACACTTCTTACTTTAAAGGATTTGGTCACGTAGTGACCATGTCACCCTAATTGTACACATATACAAACTGAACTAAACAACAACACTTCTTACTTTAAAGGATTTGGTCACGTAGTGACCATGTCACCCTAATTGTACACATATACAAACTGAACTAAACAACAACACTTCTTACTTTAAAGGGTTTGGTCACGTAGTGACCATGTCACCCTAATTGTACACATATACAAACTTAACTAAACAACAACACTTCTTACTTTAAAGGATTTGGTCACGTAGTGACCATGTCACCCTAATTGTACACATATACAAACTGAACTAAACAACAACACTTCTTACTTTAAAGGATTTGGTCACGTAGTGACCATGTCACCCTAATTGTACACATATACAAACTGAACTAAACAACAACACTTCTTACTTTAAAGGATTTGGTCACGTAGTGACCATGTCACCCTAATTGTACACATATACAAACTGAACTAAACAACAACACTTCTTACTTTAAAGGATTTGGTCACGTAGTGACCATGTCACCCTAATTGTACACATATACAAACTGAACTAAACAACAACACTTCTTACTTTAAAGGATTTGGTCACGTAGTGACCATGTCACCCTAATTGTACACATATACAAACTGAACTAAACAACAACACTTCTTACTTTAAAGGATTTGGTCACGTAGTGACCATGTCACCCTAATTGTACACATATACAAACTGAACTAAACAACAACACTTCTTACTTTAAAGGATTTGGTCACGTAGTGACCATGTCACCCTAATTGTACACATATACAAACTGAACTAAACAACAACACTTCTTACTTTAAGGGATTTGGTCACGTAGTGACCATGTCACCCTAATTGTACACATATACAAACTGAACTAAACAACAACACTTCTTACTTTAAAGGATTTGGTCACGTAGTGACCATGTCACCCTAATTGTACACATATACAAACTGAACTAAACAACAACACTTCTTACTTTAAAGGATTTGGTCACGTAGTGACCATGTCACCCTAATTGTACACATATACAAACTGAACTAAACAACAACACTTCTTACTTTAAAGGATTTGGTCACGTAGTGACCATGTCACCCTAATTGTACACATATACAAACTGAACTAAACAACAACACTTCTTACTTTAAAGGATTTGGTCACGTAGTGACCATGTCACCCTAATTGTACACATATACAAACTGAACTAAACAACAACACTTCTTACTTTAATGGATTTGGTCACGTAGTGACCATGTCACCCTAATTGTACACATATACAAACTGAACTAAACAACAACACTTCTTACTTTAAAGGATTTGGTCACGTAGTGACCATGTCACCCTAATTGTACACATATACAAACTGAACTAAACAACAACACTTCTTACTTTAAAGGATTTGGTCACGTAGTGACCATGTCACCCTAATTGTACACATATACAAACTGAACTAAACAACAACACTTCTTACTTTAAAGGATTTGGTCACGTAGTGACCATGTCACCCTAATTGTACACATATACAAACTGAACTAAACAACAACACTTCTTACTTTAAAGGATTTGGTCACGTAGTGACCATGTCACCCTAATTGTACACATATACAAACTGAACTAAACAACAACACTTCTTACTTTAAAGGATTTGGTCACGTAGTGACCATGTCACCCTAATTGTACACATATACAAACTGAACTAAACAACAACACTTCTTACTTTAAAGGATTTGGTCACGTAGTGACCATGTCACCCTAATTGTACACATATACAAACTTAACTAAACAACAACACTTCTTACTTTAAAGGATTTGGTCACGTAGTGACCATGTCACCCTAATTGTACACATATACAAACTGAACTAAACAACAACACTTCTTACTTTAAAGGATTTGGTCACGTAGTGACCATGTCACCCTAATTGTACACATATACAAACTGAACTAAACAACAACACTTCTTACTTTAAAGGATTTGGTCACGTAGTGACCATGTCACCCTAATTGTACACATATACAAACTGAACTAAACAACAACACTTCTTACTTTAAAGGATTTGGTCACGTAGTGACCATGTCACCCTAATTGTACACATATACAAACTGAACTAAACAACAACACTTCTTACTTTAAAGGATTTGGTCACGTAGTGACCATGTCACCCTAATTGTACACATATACAAACTGAACTAAACAACAACACTTCTTACTTTAAAGGATTTGGTCACGTAGTGACCATGTCACCCTAATTGTACACATATACAAACTGAACTAAACAACAACACTTCTTACTTTAAAGGATTTGGTCACGTAGTGACCATGTCACCCTAATTGTACACATATACAAACTGAACTAAACAACAACACTTCTTACTTTAAAGGATTTGGTCACGTAGTGACCATGTCACCCTAATTGTACACATATACAAACTGAACTAAACAACAACACTTCTTACTTTAAAGGATTTGGTCACGTAGTGACCATGTCACCCTAATTGTACACATATACAAACTGAACTAAACAACAACACTTCTTACTTTAAAGGATTTGGTCACGTAGTGACCATGTCACCCTAATTGTACACATATACAAACTGAACTAAACAACAACACTTCTTACTTTAAAGGATTTGGTCACGTAGTGACCATGTCACCCTAATTGTACACATATACAAACTGAACTAAACAACAACACTTCTTACTTTAAAGGATTTGGTCACGTAGTGACCATGTCACCCTAATTGTACACATATACAAACTGAACTAAACAACAACACTTCTTACTTTAAAGGATTTGGTCACGTAGTGACCATGTCACCCTAATTGTACACATATACAAACTTAACTAAACAACAACACTTCTTACTTTAAAGGATTTGGTCACGTAGTGACCATGTCACCCTAATTGTACACATATACAAACTGAACTAAACAACAACACTTCTTACTTTAAAGGATTTGGTCACGTAGTGACCATGTCACCCTAATTGTACACATATACAAACTGAACTAAACAACAACACTTCTTACTTTAAAGGGTTTGGTCACGTAGTGACCATGTCACCCTAATTGTACACATATACAAACTTAACTAAACAACAACACTTCTTACTTTAAAGGATTTGGTCACGTAGTGACCATGTCACCATTAAAGGATTTGGTCACGTAGTGACCATGTCACCCTAATTGTACACATATACAAACTGAACTAAAGAACAACACTTCTTACTTTAAAGGATTTGGTCACGTAGTGACCATGTCACCCTAATTGTACACATATACAAACTGAACTAAACAACAACACTTCTTACTTTAAAGGATTTGGTCACGTAGTGACCATGTCACCCTAATTGTACACATATACAAACTGAACTAAACAACAACACTTCTTACTTTAAAGGATTTGGTCACGTAGTGACCATGTCACCCTAATTGTACACATATACAAACTGAACTAAACAACAACACTTCTTACTTTAAAGGATTTGGTCACGTAGTGACCATGTCACCCTAATTGTACACATATACAAACTGAACTAAACAACAACACTTCTTACTTTAAAGGATTTGGTCACGTAGTGACCATGTCACCCTAATTGTACACATATACAAACTGAACTAAACAACAACACTTCTTACTTTAAAGGATTTGGTCACGTAGTGACCATGTCACCCTAATTGTACACATATACAAACTGAACTAAACAACAACACTTCTTACTTTAAAGGATTTGGTCACGTAGTGACCATGTCACCCTAATTGTACACATATACAAACTGAACTAAACAACAACACTTCTTACTTTAAAGGATTTGGTCACGTAGTGACCATGTCACCCTAATTGTACACATATACAAACTGAACTAAACAACAACACTTCTTACTTTAAAGGATTTGGTCACGTAGTGACCATGTCACCCTAATTGTACACATATACAAACTTAACTAAACAACAACACTTCTTACTTTAAAGGATTTGGTCACGTAGTGACCATGTCACCCTAATTGTACACATATACAAACTGAACTAAACAACAACACTTCTTACTTTAAAGGATTTGGTCACGTAGTGACCATGTCACCCTAATTGTACACATATACAAACTTAACTAAACAACAACACTTCTTACTTTAAAGGATTTGGTCACGTAGTGACCATGTCACCCTAATTGTACACATATACAAACTGAACTAAACAACAACACTTCTTACTTTAAAGGATTTGGTCACGTAGTGACCATGTCACCCTAATTGTACACATATACAAACTGAACTAAACAACAACACTTCTTACTTTAAAGGATTTGGTCACGTAGTGACCATGTCACCCTAATTGTACACATATACAAACTTAACTAAACAACAACACTTCTTACTTTAAAGGATTTGGTCACGTAGTGACCATGTCACCCTAATTGTACACATATACAAACTGAACTAAACAACAACACTTCTTACTTTAAAGGATTTGGTCACGTAGTGACCATGTCACCCTAATTGTACACATATACAAACTTAACTAAACAACAACACTTCTTACTTTAAAGGATTTGGTCACGTAGTGACCATGTCACCCTAATTGTACACATATACAAACTGAACTAAACAACAACACTTCTTACTTTAAAGGATTTGGTCACGTAGTGACCATGTCACCCTAATTGTACACATATACAAACTGAACTAAACAACAACACTTCTTACTTTAAAGGATTTGGTCACGTAGTGACCATGTCACCCTAATTGTACACATATACAAACTGAACTAAACAACAACACTTCTTACTTTAAAGGATTTGGTCACGTAGTGACCATGTCACCCTAATTGTACACATATACAAACTTAACTAAACAACAACACTTCTTACTTTAAAGGATTTGGTCACGTAGTGACCATGTCACCCTAATTGTACACATATACAAACTGAACTAAACAACAACACTTCTTACTTTAAAGGATTTGGTCACGTAGTGACCATGTCACCCTAATTGTACACATATACAAACTGAACTAAACAACAACACTTCTTACTTTAAAGGATTTGGTCACGTAGTGACCATGTCACCCTAATTGTACACATATACAAACTGAACTAAACAACAACACTTCTTACTTTAAAGGATTTGGTCACGTAGTGACCATGTCACCCTAATTGTACACATATACAAACTGAACTAAACAACAACACTTCTTACTTTAAAGGATTTGGTCACGTAGTGACCATGTCACCCTAATTGTACACATATACAAACTTAACTAAACAACAACACTTCTTACTTTAAAGGATTTGGTCACGTAGTGACCATGTCACCCTAATTGTACACATATACAAACTTAACTAAACAACAACACTTCTTACTTTAAAGGATTTGGTCACGTAGTGACCATGTCACCCTAATTGTACACATATACAAACTGAACTAAACAACAACACTTCTTACTTTAAAGGATTTGGTCACGTAGTGACCATGTCACCCTAATTGTACACATATACAAACTGAACTAAACAACAACACTTCTTACTTTAAAGGATTTGGTCACGTAGTGACCATGTCACCCTAATTGTACACATATACAAACTTAACTAAACAACAACACTTCTTACTTTAAAGGATTTGGTCACGTAGTGACCATGTCACCCTAATTGTACACATATACAAACTGAACTAAACAACAACACTTCTTACTTTAAAGGATTTGGTCACGTAGTGACCATGTCACCCTAATTGTACACATATACAAACTGAACTAAACAACAACACTTCTTACTTTAAAGGATTTGGTCACGTAGTGACCATGTCACCCTAATTGTACACATATACAAACTGAACTAAACAACAACACTTCTTACTTTAAAGGGTTTGGTCACGTAGTGACCATGTCACCCTAATTGTACACATATACAAACTGAACTAAACAACAACACTTCTTACTTTAAAGGATTTGGTCACGTAGTGACCATGTCACCCTAATTGTACACATATACAAACTGAACTAAACAACAACACTTCTTACTTTAAAGGATTTGGTCACGTAGTGACCATGTCACCCTAATTGTACACATATACAAACTGAACTAAACAACAACACTTCTTACTTTAAAGGATTTGGTCACGTAGTGACCATGTCACCCTAATTGTACACATATACAAACTGAACTAAACAACAACACTTCTTACTTTAAAGGATTTGGTCACGTAGTGACCATGTCACCCTAATTGTACACATATACAAACTTAACTAAACAACAACACTTCTTACTTTAAAGGATTTGGTCACGTAGTGACCATGTCACCCTAATTGTACACATATACAAACTGAACTAAACAACAACACTTCTTACTTTAAAGGATTTGGTCACGTAGTGACCATGTCACCCTAATTGTACACATATACAAACTGAACTAAACAACAACACTTCTTACTTTAAAGGATTTGGTCACGTAGTGACCATGTCACCCTAATTGTACACATATACAAACTGAACTAAACAACAACACTTCTTACTTTAAAGGATTTGGTCACGTAGTGACCATGTCACCCTAATTGTACACATATACAAACTGAACTAAACAACAACACTTCTTACTTTAAAGGATTTGGTCACGTAGTGACCATGTCACCCTAATTGTACACATATACAAACTGAACTAAACAACAACACTTCTTACTTTAAAGGATTTGGTCACGTAGTGACCATGTCACCCTAATTGTACACATATACAAACTGAACTAAACAACAACACTTCTTACTTTAAAGGATTTGGTCACGTAGTGACCATGTCACCCTAATTGTACACATATACAAACTGAACTAAACAACAACACTTCTTACTTTAAAGGATTTGGTCACGTAGTGACCATGTCACCCTAATTGTACACATATACAAACTGAACTAAACAACAACACTTCTTACTTTAAAGGATTTGGTCACGTAGTGACCATGTCACCCTAATTGTACACATATACAAACTGAACTAAACAACAACACTTCTTACTTTAAAGGATTTGGTCACGTAGTGACCATGTCACCCTAATTGTACACATATACAAACTGAACTAAACAACAACACTTCTTACTTTAAAGGATTTGGTCACGTAGTGACCATGTCACCCTAATTGTACACATATACAAACTGAACTAAACAACAACACTTCTTACTTTAAAGGATTTGGTCACGTAGTGACCATGTCACCCTAATTGTACACATATACAAACTGAACTAAACAACAACACTTCTTACTTTAAAGGATTTGGTCACGTAGTGACCATGTCACCCTAATTGTACACATATACAAACTGAACTAAACAACAACACTTCTTACTTTAAAGGATTTGGTCACGTAGTGACCATGTCACCCTAATTGTACACATATACAAACTTAACTAAACAACAACACTTCTTACTTTAAAGGATTTGGTCACGTAGTGACCATGTCACCCTAATTGTACACATATACAAACTGAACTAAACAACAACACTTCTTACTTTAAAGGATTTGGTCACGTAGTGACCATGTCACCCTAATTGTACACATATACAAACTGAACTAAACAACAACACTTCTTACTTTAAAGGATTTGGTCACGTAGTGACCATGTCACCCTAATTGTACACATATACAAACTGAACTAAACAACAACACTTCTTACTTTAAAGGATTTGGTCACGTAGTGACCATGTCACCCTAATTGTACACATATACAAACTGAACTAAACAACAACACTTCTTACTTTAAAGGATTTGGTCACGTAGTGACCATGTCACCCTAATTGTACACATATACAAACTGAACTAAACAACAACACTTCTTACTTTAAAGGATTTGGTCACGTAGTGACCATGTCACCCTAATTGTACACATATACAAACTGAACTAAACAACAACACTTCTTACTTTAAAGGATTTGGTCACGTAGTGACCATGTCACCCTAATTGTACACATATACAAACTGAACTAAACAACAACACTTCTTACTTTAAAGGATTTGGTCACGTAGTGACCATGTCACCCTAATTGTACACATATACAAACTGAACTAAACAACAACACTTCTTACTTTAAAGGATTTGGTCACGTAGTGACCATGTCACCCTAATTGTACACATATACAAACTGAACTAAACAACAACACTTCTTACTTTAAAGGATTTGGTCACGTAGTGACCATGTCACCCTAATTGTACACATATACAAACTTAACTAAACAACAACACTTCTTAATTTAATCCCGATCTTAACTAACTTAATTAACACCTTAGCCTCGTCCGAATAAGGGCAAGCCAAAGCACTGTTACATCCACCCAGTTCGAATATTGAGTCGTAATTTATTTGTCTTCTTTGAATATTGAGTCGTAATTTATTTGTCTTCTTGCGGCCACCATCACCCGACCAAAGAGTTTTTGTGGCAGTGCGGGACCACACCGCTATAAAACCTCCTTTGCCTAAATGCATAACCTCACATGCATCCGCGGTGGACTGCAAAATTTTTTCGCCATAGTTTAGTTAGAGAATTAATTCAATATTTACTGTTTCTGTTAGTTAAAAGTTTTATTCTGGGAAAAAGTGTCTGAAGTCTGAAAACAACGGTCGAGTGGTAGTGAGCAACGAAAATGATAATAAATTTCAAAATAGCAAAATCAAGAAAAGCTAACGACAAATTTTACCAAGATTTAAATTGAATGAAAAAAGTAGGTAACTATTGTATGAGTTTATAAAAAGTAGTGTATGCAACTCTACATAACTAGGTATTAAAAGACTCTTGTGATAATATAAAAAAACTCGCCTATGCCTCGTTTTTTAAACTCACGCTCGTCTTTATGTACCAGTTTCAGAAACTACTAATAATAAGTAAGAATTTACTATGAACCGCCGCGCCGGTGGTATAGACTCTAGAAGTTGCGGGTGGTCTGTCGTTTCCCCGGATTTGTCCGTAGAGGGCGTATAAGGAGAGCCCGGGCGGGCTTTGCAAACTGTCCGGGGGCCTTATTGTCTAACTTCAACATCTATCGTTATCGCCTTCAAAAGTATCGTGATTAGCTAGAAATTATGTTAAATGATTTGTAAGTTTGATTTGGTGATCCTTTCTTATCTCTGAGTGATTTTGGTCCGCTGTAAATGGGATTATGCCTTTTATTTTGCCTTTCTTTGTTTTTCTTTGTTTTCGATGTCCGTATTTTATTTTCAAATTGTCGCCAATACTACTTTTATTTATAGCTACAAATTTATTTATGCTGCAAATTAATTTTATCCTTGTTAAAAATGGCATATGATTTGGTTTAATAAATACAGTGATAAGAAAACCCATCAATTTCTATCTTAACATACGGACGGACAACCACGTCTCAACTAATCGTTCCTTTTTACGCCTTGGGTATGGAATCATAAAAACTCTTATACTGAATCACGAGAATCTCTTTTGCTATCTGGCTATCTTTGAATAAGTTGATCAGTACGTAGGTACAGATTTACACAAGGATAACACAATTCCAAGAAAACAACGTAGAATCTTAAATAACGTGGAATTGAGAAAATATTTAAACATTAAACGTATCGGAAGCTGATTGAAATGTATACTGGACACTTGATAACTGGTCAATAACAAAGCATTCTTTGGCTTCCCGTGCTCTAGGTACATACTTAAAGAAGGTGGAATTTTAGAAAATTGGTGATCTTGTTATCTTCATTCAGTATGGTTACTGTACTTTTTTGATGGTCCATACAATTGATTTTATGTTACCTTTGATAATTTTTTGACTCGATTGATGCCATAAATTAACAGAATTATTATTTATGCCGGTTCAATAACAGATTTCAGCCCCAATCACACGCACACTTTTAGGAATACCAACTTATACTAATAGGGCAAAGACTTTATTACCTTTTCACAGAGGCCATTATTAATTGGCTATTGGTCTATTTCTGATGGTCACTCAATACATACCAGTGCGGACCATATATACGTAGATAGGTTCATACACGTAGGTATCGAAGCGTAGTTGGAGAGTAATTTTACAGATGAATGAAGTTTTACGCAAAACTGACCTCTTTGGGCTTACACTTTTATAAAATCAGTATTCACTGCACAATTTAAATGTGTTTGCTGTCTATATATAGAACACAAGCTTCTACCGTAAACAGGTTACTTTCATTAGGGTTCCGTACCTCAGAATGAAAAACTAAAACCCTTAAACGATGCTTTGTTTTCCATTTCCAAGACTCTTTTTCTCGGAAGTTAAAACAATAAACCAATACAATTGGGCCAATAAACCAGCCAAAAGGTATTGCTGGCACAATTAGGGTTCCACAGTAATATGACAGTGAGCAGCAACCACTCGAGGAGATTAAACATTTTTTTTTTTCATTTTTTTTGCACCTAAATACACTGTCGAAAATATTTCTATAAACCCAACTAAAATATAAATTGGCGCTTCAGAAACGTAGAAGATCATATGACCATCATATCTTATGTAGCCAATATTGTTTGATTAGTAACAGTGTTAAGTTGATAGCAAGCACCAATCAGTTTGCCAATTTTTAGTTTCTCTATTCCGATTTTGTCTCTTTTCAAATTCATTTTAAACCAATAAATAGCGATGATAAAATTTTGTAAAAAATATATGTCATATTTCATTCTTTGATCTTAATATTTCGGCAATTCAAAAAACGATTACTTGCATTTCCCTAGATCCGATTAAATCGCAAAGGTAGGCCTAACCTATGATCGAAGTATAATTTTATTTGAGCTATATTAAGTTTTGGATAGTAAAACTTATACTAAAATAAACGTCGTGAAAATTTTCACGCTTTCAGCTTCCGCTGAGCAGGATAAACATGTGTAAAATGAAACCGTTGGAGCAGGATGTATTTCTCTGGATAACCTCGCCTTAAATTACAACTGACTGACGTTGGAGGGAAATGCTGTGAGTTTTCCTGCAAGCCGGTTAAAATCGCGTATTAGAGGGATTACCTCTGATCCCTACACGGGGATATATTGTTGCGAAGATATGTTTTTTGGATACCGTACCCGAAGGGTGCTAAACGGGACCCTATTACTAAGCCTTCGCTGTCTGTCTGTCACAGGCTTCAACCGTAGTATGTGGAAACTTTCACAGAATACGTGTTACTATGGCTTCTATCAAGAAAAACAATACAATATTAAATAAATTGAAATTAAAGGAGGGTCCCCCCATACAAGAAACCTCGAAAAAGTTGATTTTTTTAAAGTTAATAGTTTTAGCTCTTACTTAAAGACGGTAAACATACAAGTACAATAATACAACCATTGACCTCTCATAAGCAACTAGACACAGACACACAGTCTCTAAGAAAAGTTTGTCAGAAAGCGTCCAAACGGCGATGTGCATAGTGGCAAAAATGCGTTCAACCAAATTAAGACGTTATATCGTTAAAATGCGAGGGTTTCGGCACCGCACTCACCAACCCACCTGCCCAGCATGTGTGAGTATGGGCATTTCTTTCAGGAGGACCGCCAAGAGTGGCGAAATCCTGGAAAGGCCTATGTTCAGCAGTGGACGAAACAGGCTGATGGATGGATGGATCGTTAAAATAAGACGCAATGTCAGTTGTACGCAATCGTTATTCCAATTTGTCACGCCATAGCGGTGACAAAATGCATAGCGGACATTTTTTGAGCGAGATTGTGAGTCTTGTTGTTTATGAGAGGTCAAGGAATACAACATACAATTTTAAAATTTAGTCAGATTGTAGGAAATACTCTAAAGTAAAACGTAAAATAATAAAAAGGCGCAACCGTTTTAGCGGCTAAATATTTTTTATATTTTTAGGGTTCTGAATCCGTATTGTGGGGTGGTGTAGCAACCAAAGTTGATACTTTTGGCTACAGTACCTACTCATAATATTCAATTATTTATTTAACTACTGGCCCCGTCTAAATGTGAATTTCTACTAACTTAGCCAGGGGCGGGACCAAAATTTATTATCATAATATCGACTTCGATCCTATGTCAGCTGTGTTTGACTTCAAAATGGAGTGTTTCTTTAATCCCTTGCGATGTTTTAAATTTGGAATACATTGCGCTTCCTAAGAAGTGATACGGTCGACTGTGCCAAATCTATACGGATTCCATAGCATTTGTAACCTTATAGCCATAGCGACATAAGTGTCGTATTGTTTGGAGAGGAAACGATAATTTTACACTCTTTCTGTGGGCAAGCTTTCCTGTGGCGCCGATATAATTTTTTTCAAAGTTCTCAGGTCATAAACCAAACGAATTTATTGCCATTTGGACAGGACGTCAAAGGTTAGATTTCAGAAACATTTTAATATTTTTTAGAAAGCAGAGCACTTCCCAGAAAGTTACATTGAGGTAGGAAGCGGCATAGCAGACAGTTTAAAAATAAATAAATTATACTTAAAATCAGAAGCGTAAAATTGATGTAATCTCTTATGTAAGAACGTTGAATAATAATAATAAAACATATACATATAATTTAGGAGTTTTGACTGGTACTGTCTTCCAGTTTTATTGATGAAAGGATTCCTAAGAGAGATCAAAATTGTTTACGATGCAGAGAAACAGGAGTGGAGTTCTTTGATCTAGAAATATATTACATTTTTATTTATTCGATTGTTCTTTCCACCTCATTTGCATCTTGGAAACTGTTGACAATATTATTCCTACCTCTATGTTCTTCGCCATAACAAAAAATAGAGCCATCATGCCATTAATTCTGATTTGACAGGATTTTTTTCAGATTGGTAAATACACTTCAGATAGGTTTTGACAGGTAATAAAATAGAAAATTAATGTGTCTACGGGGGCGTAACCTGAAATAATCTGGGTGGGAGAAGGAGCTGATTTAAAGGAAATCAGGGTTTTTTTAAGGACAGTCAAGCGCGGATCGGAGAGTGGCGTTGCTCTCGAAGCGCGAACGGGTCGTCAAATCGCGGAATAAAACCTCGGAAGGATATTGGTCTACGTCGCGCGCGGATTTCCGAATCTATTAGAACCAAAATCCAATCGTACGAGTCGCGTAACGCGTTATAAAAGTGTCGAGTATCGAAAGTGCGGATTTGCAACGAATAAAGCTTCGTTATTTAAATATAGTCTGAAAGTGTTTACAGTGCGTCGGTGAAGTGCGTTCGTAATTGCGTAAAACTGAAATAGCTAATTAAAAATTTTACCCGCAACGGTTTTCTCATGAAACTCAATGGAAACGAAATATGACTATTTCGCTATAGAGGCGTCGCGAAAATAGCGGGTGTACAATATTTATAAATATCAAGTATCTACATCAGAAATTTATTTATGTAACATGTTTTATATTTATCCTTTATCCCTATAGCTATCTAGGTCCTGAAGGAGATTATATTATATTATTTTAGCTTTCCTTCGTCTGGCAGAGATACTTTTATTTTGATCTAGTATAGACGGTCTGTGGAAATTACGACAATTTTAGGTGAAGGAGCTAGCAGAAACAATTCTTACCTTTTTCCCTATATTTAGGTTTTCTTCATACAGGTGTTTCTTTTTTTTTTATAGCTTTCCTTTTTTATTTATAGCTAGATCAACGAGATCCAGGGCAGAAAATTTCCACATGACTGTTCTCAAACTTCTGTCTTTAGGTTTTATTTTAGAATCTTTTGTAAAAATGGAGCGTGTATCTAAGATTATTTTTAGGAACCAAGGGGTTTAGGAACGTAGAGTGTTTCCAAGGGTAAAGCATTTAGGTGTGTGACCGGGCTAGGTATGCAGTTGGATATGGAGGGAAGCCTTACTTTTATGTTTGTGTCGGAAACCATATCTGCCTAGTCGAGCAGGACCCCATCTGTGAGTATCTTGTAAAGGCTCTACGTTCACCAGTCTAGCTTAGTAAGTTAGAAAATTTAGAACTGACTTGGCCAGGTCTTTAGGAGAGATGTGTGAAAATTGGAGATGTTTTGAAAGGGTTTTTAGTATGAATGAGTAAAATTCTAGGGACTTAGGGTTTAAATGGTAGTCTAGATTGGCGCTGGATTTTGTTTGGAAGCGTATTATTCTGTGTAATACGTGGGCACGACTATTAAAGGTTGGCAGGGAGGTCGTTTCTAAATCGTTAGGGCCCCCACTTCATTCAGGATTTGCCAAGAATCTCGAATTCCCTCAAATTTTAATTATAGCTGCAGCTACGCTACGAGTATCGACGACTCTTCAATATTCTTTATAAAACCATATATATATCCCTAATATTATACCCAACACAATATACAAAATAATTATATAACACATTATGTTTACACATTGAATTCATGTTCGGTTTACGTCAAATTTCGTATTTGCGCGGGTGTATTATCATCTTTGTATCAAAACGTGTCAAATTAAAGTGTTATGCGGTGATACGGTATGTAATAATAATAATACAGTGTAATTGTTGGAGTCCTGGGAGTTGCTGAAACCTGTTGTTCCTGAAGGAGCGGTTTATTCAGCTAAGTCGCATGAAATACTTCAATCTTACGATTTCTCTCTTTTCATTTGATAAATTCTGAACTTGTGTACCTGTACCCATTTATTACGATGTCCGGATCAAAATTCTATTTCTCTGATTATTTTAACCGTTATGAACACAATGTAGACGTCCTACCAAAATATATACTAGACGATGATCACAAATTACTATGGCCATAATATTAAATAAATAAATATTTAAATATATAGATAAATATTTAAATAAATAAATAAATAAATAGATAAACAAATATATAAATAAATGACGAATAAGTACTTGCATATAGTCTTTATTTTGTTACAGTGGTTGCCGTGACGTCAGGATGAGTTGTCACTAAAATCTTAAATAATCTTATTTAAGTACCTCATTAAAGAATTTGGGTTACATTAGAACATAACGGTTATAAACTTTCACATAAAACATGGGGTCATTCAAAAAATAACAGAGATTTATCTATTACCTTGATGCTTTAAATAGTGTTAAATTTAACTTTCTATAAAACCCCTTGCATAGAAATAGGGGCGAAATACGATTTTATTTTTGCTATACCCAATAACTAGTAATTTATAAAATTAGGGGCGTAATAATCAAAGAAACTATTCCTAAATAAACCAATTATGAACACTTTCAGTTTCGACTAATTCCAACTCAGAGCTCTTTTAAAAAGCTTTCTCACAACTTTTCAAACCATAAAACTTTACAATCTATTTGTGTCATTTGTTCTTGGAATTTCGTAACGAAAAAAAATATAGACCCGAATGTAGTTCGATGCGGAACATATGTTCGCATGCGGTATATTTTTTTTCCTTCCAAATATTGTGATCTGTCTGCGTATTAAGACGTCAAGAAAACAATATTATTTTGTGTTAAAAGTATGTTAAAAATGTTGCGTAACCTATTTAAATAGTTGATAACTTTATAGTCGAGTTAAAAATCAAAAGTAGAAAGATCGCATCTCAGACCTTCACAATTATATTATCTGTGACAAAGACAACAAGACGTTCGTACTTATTATTAATTCGTAGTTATGGCGCTTGAATGACAGGGTTGTAAAGAATGAAAAAAAAAGGGGTAAACAAACTGTTACTTACAGTTGCAATACAGCTGACGTTATCGACCGGAAGTTTTATTATTTGTGAGGTAACTGACACCAAGGACTAAAGTTTTTTTTTGACGGCGTTACAATTGCCATTTCTTTTGTTATGGGGCGCCAACATTCCTAAGTTAATGACGGTATAGATCAGCTGCGAAAAGGGAATCTGTTTATGGTGGCATTAGGATAACAATGTTTTTTTTCTCTTTTACCTTCTAAGGGCCTTTTAAGATATATTAAGTAGTTTTTTTCTTCATTTGTGGATTGTAACCTCTGTTGTCATAACAAAGCAAAACCGCCTCATTGCAATTTACGATTAGATTAGTTACAATTAGGTTAAATTAGTGCTTATATTATAGAGTGTGTATGTTGGTGATAGAATGCTAAAGCAGGTGTGCTAACTTTGTCCGTCTGTCTGTCTGATTGTCTAGTATACCTAATATTTTTCATTTTTTTTGACCCGTCTGTTTGATTGTCTGTTTATCTGTCTGTCTGACTGGCCGATTGTCTGATTGTCCGTTTGACTGATTTCCCGACTGTCTGTCTGTCTAATATAATAATGTTTTTAATTTTATTTTAATCCGTCTGTCTTATTGCCTGTATTAGCATCTGCTTATCCGTCTGTCTGTCTGACTGTCAAATATACCTAATAATTTTTAAATTTTAATCCGTCTGTCTAATTGTCTGTATTTGCGTCTGTATACGTCTGTCTGTCTGACTAACCGTCTGTCTGAATGTCTATCCGTCCGTCTGTACATCCGTCTGTCTGTCTGAATGGCTGCCTGTCAGTATTTGCGTCTGTTTATACGTCTGTCTGTCTGACTAACCGTCTCTCTGACTGTCTATCTGTCCGTCCGTCTGTTTATCCGTCTGTCTGTCAGTATTTGCGTCTGTTTATACGTCTGTCTGTCTGACTAACCGTCTGTCTGTCTGACTAACCGTCTGTCTGACTGTCTATCTGTCCGTCCGTCTGTTTATCCATCTGTCTGTCTATACGTCTGTCTGTCTTTGCACCTGACCATCTATATGTCTGTCTGTCCGTCCGTCTGTTCATATGTATGTATGTGTGTTTGATCGAGCACATACGCTGGAGGTATTGATTGAAAAAAGCGAACGGTGTCGCGGGCTAGAGGCTAGCAAAATATGTATGAAATTGTGTTGACGAATAAGACTGACGATGTAAATGGTATAAAACTATGTGTTAGTGAGGGTTCGATTGTCTGATTATGTGTGGTTTATATTATAACTTTGAGTTTTGCTTTGTGGGCTACTGAGATTATGATTATAAAAAAATATCGCGTTCAAGCGCCATCTATACGCACTTTTGTGAATTACCACGTCATCCCTTAAGCCACACAGCCGGTGAGGGTGGTTTCGCGAAGGGTGCGGACTGCGCGGGCGACGATGTAAGGTTGCGATAGAGATCTAAGAGAGGGCGCTCTGTGTTGTGTTTTGGTATAAAGTTGGCAAATTTTCTTTATGGTTGAGGTTCAATCATAATACCTATTGTGATTTTAGCAGTTTTACCTTCCTTCAAAAATTAAAACCGTGCAAAAATCAAGGGGCGTTCTGTAGCAACCAAAGTTGATACTTTTGGCTACAGTACCTACTCATAATATTCAATTATTTATTTAACTACTGGCCCCGTCTAAATGTGAATTTCTACTAACTTAGCCAGGGGCGGGACCAAAATTTATTATCATAATATCGACTTCGATCCTATGTCAGCTGTGTTTGACTTCAAAATGGAGTGTTTCTTTAATCCCTTGCGATGTTTTAAATTTGGAATACATTGCGCTTCCTAAGAAGTGATACGGTCGACTGTGCCAAATCTATACGGATTCCATAGCATTTGTAACCTTATAGCCATAGCGACATAAGTGTCGTATTGTTTGGAGAGGAAACGATAATTTTACACTCTTTCTGTGGGCAAGCTTTCCTGTGGCGCCGATATAATTTTTTTCAAAGTTCTCAGGTCATAAATCAAACGAATTTATTGCCATTTGGACAGGACGTCAAAGGTTAGATTTCAGAAACATTTTAATATTTTTTAGAAAGCAGAGCACTTCCCAGAAAGTTACATTGAGGTAGGAAGCGGCATAGCAGACAGTTTAAAAATAAATAAATTATACTTAAAATCAGAAGCGTAAAATTGATGTAATCTCTTATGTAAGAACGTTGAATAATAATAATAAAACATATACATATAATTTAGGAGTTTTGACTGGTACTGTCTTCCAGTTTTATTGATGAAAGGATTCCTAAGAGAGATCAAAATTGTTTACGATGCAGAGAAACAGGAGTGGAGTTCTTTGATCTAGAAATATATTACATTTTTATTTATTCGATTGTTCTTTCCACCTCATTTGCATCTTGGAAACTGTTGACAATATTATTCCTACCTCTATGTTCTTCGCCATAACAAAAAATAGAGCCATCATGCCATTAATTCTGATTTGACAGGATTTTTTTCAGATTGGTAAATACACTTCAGATAGGTTTTGACAGGTAATAAAATAGAAAATTAATGTGTCTACGGGGGCGTAACCTGAAATAATCTGGGTGGGAGAAGGAGCTGATTTAAAGGAAATCAGGGTTTTTTTAAGGACAGTCAAGCGCGGATCGGAGAGTGGCGTTGCTCTCGAAGCGCGAACGGGTCGTCAAATCGCGGAATAAAACCTCGGAAGGATATTGGTCTACGTCGCGCGCGGATTTCCGAATCTATTAGAACCAAAATCCAATCGTACGAGTCGCGTAACGCGTTATAAAAGTGTCGAGTATCGAAAGTGCGGATTTGCAACGAATAAAGCTTCGTTATTTAAATATAGTCTGAAAGTGTTTACAGTGCGTCGGTGAAGTGCGTTCGTAATTGCGTAAAACTGAATTAGAGAATTTAAATTTTACCCGCAACGGTTTTCTCATGAAACTTAATAGAAACAAAATATAATTATTTCGCTATAGAGGCATTGCAAAGATAGCGGATATACAATATTTATAAATATCAAGTATCTACATCAGAAATTTATTTATGTAACATGTTTTATATTTATCCTTTATCCCTATAGCTATCTAGGTCCTGAAGGAGATTATATTATATTATTTTAGCTTTCCTTCGTCTGGCAGAGATACTTTTATTTTGATCTAGTATAGACGGTCTGTGGAAATTACGACAATTTTAGGTGAAGGAGCTAGCAGAAACAATTCTTACCTTTTTCCCTATATTTAGGTTTTCTTCATACAGGTGTTTCTTTTTTTTTTTATAGCTTTCCTTTTTTATTTATAGCTAGATCAACGAGATCCAGGGCAGAAAATTTCCACATGACTGTTCTCAAACTTCTGTCTTTAGGTTTTATTTTAGAATCTTTTGTAAAAATGGAGCGTGTATCTAAGATTATTTTTAGGAACCAAGGGGTTTAGGAACGTAGAGTGTTTCCAAGGGTAAAGCATTTAGGTGTGTGACCGGGCTAGGTATGCAGTTGGATATGGAGGGAAGCCTTACTTTTATGTTTGTGTCGGAAACCATATCTGCCTAGTCGAGCAGGACCCCATCTGTGAGTATCTTGTAAAGGCTCTACGTTCACCAGTCTAGCTTAGTAAGTTAGAAAATTTAGAACTGACTTGGCCAGGTCTTTAGGAGAGATGTGTGAAAATTGGAGATGTTTTGAAAGGGTTTTTAGTATGAATGAGTAAAATTCTAGGGACTTAGGGTTTAAATGGTAGTCTAGATTGGCGCTGGATTTTGTTTGGAAGCGTATTATTCTGTGTAATACGTGGGCACGACTATTAAAGGTTGGCAGGGAGGTCGTTTCTAAATCGTTAGGGCCCCCACTTCATTCAGGATTTGCCAAGAATCTCGAATTCCCTCAAATTTTAATTATAGCTGCAGCTACGCTACGAGTATCGACGACTCTTCAATATTCTTTATAAAACCATATATATATCCCTAATATTATACCTAACACAATATACAAAATAATTATATAACACATTATGTTTACACATTGAATTCATGTTCGGTTTACGTCAAATTTCGTATTTGCGCGGGTGTATTATCATCTTTGTATCAAAACGTGTCAAATTAAAGTGTTATGCGGTGATACGGTATGTAATAATAATAATACAGTGTAATTGTTGGAGTCCTGGGAGTTGCTGAAACCTGTTGTTCCTGAAGGAGCGGTTTATTCAGCTAAGTCGCATGAAATACTTCAATCTTACGATTTCTCTCTTTTCATTTGATAAATTCTGAACTTGTGTACCTGTACCCATTTATTACGATGTCCGGATCAAAATTCTATTTCTCTGATTATTTTAACCGTTATGAACACAATGTAGACGTCCTACCAAAATATATACTAGACGATGATCACAAATTACTATGGCCATAATATTAAATAAATAAATATTTAAATATATAGATAAATATTTAAATAAATAAATAAATAAATAGATAAACAAATATATAAATAAATGACGAATAAGTACTTGCATATAGTCTTTATTTTGTTACAGTGGTATGGAACCCTATATGCGCAAGTTCGACTCGCACTTTGCCAAACTATTTACACTTCTATTATAAAAAAACAACATTTAAGATTAGTTAAAGTGATATTACTTTTTGCGCTTCTGTGAGTCCTCAGACGTAACATTCCTGGTTCAAATTAATGATAGCAGAAGAGACAAAAGAGCACTTAAAATGAATGATGACTTCGTATTTTAATACAACTTACATTCAGTGCTTTGGATAAATTAAAAACTCCCACAGAAATTCTGTCAATTTTAACCGCTACTAGAGTCAATCTGTATCTTAGGTTTCGGCTAACTAACCACCTGAAAGCGGCCCACCATTGCCTGGGACCGATGGATGGCGGTATATCCATCCCCAATTGCCGGGCCTTATATAAAACAGACTGGTGACGGGCAGCAGCGTCACTGGTGCAAGGGGTTCAGCACCGCGCTCGCCAACACGCCTGCCCAGCGTGTGTGAGTATGGGCATTTCTTCCAAGAGGACCGCCAAGAGTGGCGAAATCCTGGAAAGGCCTATGTCCAGCCGTGGACGAAACAGGCTGATGGATGGATGGAACTACCCAGCGGTTGACCGATAACAACATTTTACATAGAATAACATTTTCTGAAATGGTTCTTTTAACTTGTATTTTTATGATTTTGTAATAAACAATTGTAAGTGCTTTCCTTTCGAGGTTTTTGTTGTATATTTTGCGTTATGGCTAAAACTGGTTATTTATCATATGTGGAATAACTAAATTTCACTGTTCTGGATGGTTATTCTGATATTGTTTTTCACTCGCAATATCATTCAGTTGACATTAGTTTTCAGTATGATAAATGTCATGTTATGTTAACTTGAATGGAGCGCTTCCTATGGATTTTCAATCAAAAATATAAATACATATCCATAGGAAAAATATCATTATAAATCTGCTTTTGCAATTTTCGCGCCCGTGCGCGTTCACGTTTCATAAGCTCTCTGTAGAAAAAACACGAATTACTTAATCCATCACATGTCAGACAAAAGTAAACACAAAAAACTGAAGTACATTGATATATTATAAAGACAAGATTTGGCCAAGTGCAAGTCAGAAACCCGCACAAAGAGTTTCGTATCACCACACAATATAGGTACGAAGCCCAAACCCACTATGGTAACAACAATCTGCCGTAGCAGCCAGGGACTAGCAGATTTAATTATGTACAGTGCGCCCAAAGTTATAATGCGCATAGAAATCTATAGCCGAGCGACCGGACGTACCACGTGACCTTACTGCTTGTATAGAAAGTGTAGGGAAATACGAACTTTGCCGAGCAGTGGCGAAGATTCGTATGCGCATTATAAGTTTGGGAGTACTGTTTATAGCTCGTTGGCCGCAGCAACATCATTCGACATAAAACAAGCCGCATAAATAATATCAAGTGTTGTTGAATAACGAACACGCGAACTTCAAATTAGTGGTCGAGATGCTCAAATCATTTAGGTATAAAATAGAACTGAATTATTAATCGGCAAGTTTATTTTTTCTGCTTCGGCTAAAAAGTTGACCCTTGTCCGGTCCCTACTTTTCCGTTCTGAATGGGCCCTCATTTAGGTACGCGGCCAGCGTAAATTGCAATTTATTGTGTTGCTCAAAATGTGAATAAATAGTGTACAATTTTCACAATTTTACATGAAAATTGCTTTTCTCGTCGCGGCAGCAATTTTGCAGCGGGCGTAGTTGATATTTGATTATTCGTGTAAAAGTTAAGGTTATGTTCGGAAAATCGATTTTGTGATGAACATAGACATTTTGTCATGACATGACAAGTATAAGAGGTGCTCCGAAGTGTCAATTGTGAAATTAAACTCAAAGTCACAGCTTTTCACCGACGATTATTACGTCCCAAACATAAAATCAAAACATTATTAAACTAAATTAAATTCGCCGTCATATAATCTCATGTTTGAAGATATTTTTCATAACTTTGATGTTTTTATTTAAGAGAGCTATACAAAGCATCGCAACTGTTTATGAGCGGTGACCTTTCCTGCACTGTTCATTGTTTCTCAATCGCACTCAGTAATTTTGTGCGTGAATGAACACATGCGCTAGTCCCCCACCACTTCTGGCGAGCGCTCATAACTCGTTGCGCGACTTTGTAAGTCAAAATTAGTGGCTGGTTTGAATCTTCCTACTTCCTACTAATATTATAAATGCGAAAGTTTGTGTGTGTGTGTGTGTGTGTGTGTGTGTGTGTGTGTGTGTGTGTGTATGTGTGTGTGTATGTTTGTTACTCTTTCACGCTGAAACGGCTGGACAGATTTAGATGAAATTTAGAATGGATATATCTTATACCCCAACTTGACACATTTACTTTTTATCCCGGGAAAAAGCACGTCGTTAAACTGTATAACACGCGGGCGGAGCCGCGGGCAAAAGCTAGTATATTATAAAACTAAAAAGTTTGAAATAAACATACCTATATTAAACTACAAAATATCTAGAATGATATGCATTCATTATATTTTTTTTATTTTCATCAAAATCTTTAACCAAATAAATACCAAACCTAGTCTAGTTTCTAATTTGAAACGAATATCCGGTTCAATGAATGAAGTATGCAAAGGAACAAATTGAAAATAGTCAAATTAAGATTTTATAACAACAAATGATTTTCTTTGATTATTTTTGAAGAATTTTGCTTTTGATAATTGTAATCAATTATTTTGGTATATTTTAGCGCGTTCGCAACTAGTTTCCCCCTCGAAGGACGGAGAGATCAATACGGGACAGTCACGTTGTGAGTGAGACGCATGCACCCGGGGTCACCAGCAGTAATTGTATAACGCCAGAATAGATGCTGCTGCCAGAGCTAATAATTAATTTATGTATAATGAATGTAATAAACAGTGCGACAAGCCAGTTTTGGCGCGTGGATGACATCACAGCAGGGTGCAGCTGTAAAACAAGGCTTACT
The DNA here is from genome assembly GCA_910592155.1 of Ypsolopha scabrella. Lineage (NCBI taxonomy): Eukaryota > Metazoa > Arthropoda > Insecta > Lepidoptera > Ypsolophidae > Ypsolopha > Ypsolopha scabrella. Next base: position 16,218,338 of record OU342983.1, on the reverse strand, counting down.
TTCCGTTTCGAATATGATAGCGGAGTCATAGTAAAAACAGAATAGTAAGCTATCTTCACAGAGATGTACCCACTGCGAGCCACGCACGAACCCAGCACGCACACAACGACAATATCTCAGGTGGTCTCTGGCGGTGTGACTAGGGTCGGCAGCGCTCCACAGTCGCGCTTACCGCCGCTTCGCACAGTGGACTGAAATTCGAGTTTCATAGACATTCAATTTTATTTATTTACGTGACGCTTTTTTTGCTTGGGAACGATTGAGAATACCTGCTATATGCCTTATATAATGAACAGCGAACGTAGAATTTTTTCGAAAAAATTTGTATGGAGTTGGCATAATAAATTGTTATATCTCCGTTATCGCACAATTTCGCCTAATATCCTCTTAGGTTATGAATTATTTTGGATTTTTTGACATACTCCAAGGTAAGGTCAAACGTGTGTTTTAAAAAAAAAAACGTTTTAAAAAAATATGTTTCTTTTTCAACGGATATTAAGCTTAAAAATGATGTATGTAGACTGGAAATTTACGAAAAAAAATTGTGAAATTAATCAAAAATCTTTGAAAATGAACAACTAAGCAGTACAAAGTGGTGAGCTTACAAAGTAATTAACTAACGACCCTCAAAAGACCCAATTAAGTAAACTATTAATATTTAACTATATACTATCTACTGATTTTTATAATTCGACATAAAATTAGTTCTAATTGGTAGTCTCGTCCCAGAAACTAGCCTCGCGAACATTATAACATAAGACACGTACTTACTAGAAATAGAAAGTAAGTTTTAGTAGTTGTGCAATTATTTGTTTTGAAACATAAATTAATGACATCTCATTAAAATCAACAGTATGATGAAAAATTTAATATTAAAATGAATATAATAAAAATACAATAATGATAAAATTAAATAAAACAATGAATAGGTTTAATATTTAAAAGTATTGCCTATTCTGAATCACTATCTTCAGAGTCGAACTCAGAGTCAGAGTTTATTTCAGCAATATCCCTAAACTCGAATTCAGATGGTTGAAGACTCAGCATATCCAATGTTTCATCAAACAAAGGTTTATTTTTCTTTGCATCCATTGTTGGTTTTTCTGCTGAAATAATAGAATCGGACGAAAGAAGAAGAAAGTTAAAAATATCTTCATTGGAACTCACTCTGCTCTTCTTACGTGAGTGATGTTCTCTGAATCTTCTGAAGTCCTTATTCCTCGCTTCTGAAGCCTCTTCAGATAAACTCCCAATCGGTATTATTGCGTTAGAAGCGATAATTTCTGCTCCATGGAGCAGTATTGTGTGCACTGTTGATTACATGTAGTACCAATTGTATAATTCAACATACTCCTCAGCAGTTATGTCCGTATATTCTTTAAATTTCGATACATTGATGGGTTCACCTGAAGTTATGGCTTGCAAAATTACAGCAAATCTTCGAATCAGATCTTCATCAAGTCCAGTGATAGCCGCAGTTTTTCCAGGAAATTCAAAGAATCGTCGTGCAGTGTTCCCATCGTTGGTTGTTCCATAACCTTGTTTTACGACATCAATTAATAGGTTGAGCTCCGTTTTGAACCTGGTTTGGATAGTTTTCTTTCTTGAATTCACTGCAGCTTTCTCACTTTCCGCTCAATAAGACCACTTCTTAATATCGAAATTATATGCGATATGCAAAAGACATTCCATCATGTTTATGCGCGCATGTAGTGAAGAAAGTCCGAGCTCCATTAAGTCATCTTCTGTTGATTTCTTTCTAACTTCTTCTAAATTGTTCATCTCCGAAGGTTTCGCCAAACAAATGTAACACGCTGCATTCGATCTAACTTTACGAGAAAAGTATGTTTTTATTTAAGCATCAACCATGGTGAACATTAGCTTATGACTCACCATATTGCTATCACAGTCAGATGGTTGGAGAGATAATATCTCAGCTTTGACTCTTTCGTTTTCTTCCTTCACCACTGTTTCACTTTCTTTGACAAAGGTGAACTGTACTGGACGACAATAGGCTACTGAGCAAGGTTTCAGGTTCTCCCAAACTGTGATGTCTTCACATGTCATCTTCAGTGGTGATAACGAAGTCATAAAGATACTAGAGTCATCTTGTGTAGAATCAATTTTCTGTTTGTATCTGATTTGACTGGATGCTCCGTCGAAACCATATTTTGATGTTAGAATGAGTTCTTTATTTTGTACACTTTCTGGTAAAGATTACAAGATTCTCTTTGCTGTCAGATCTAGATCAAAAATTCTGCGTTCGCTGTTTACGATTATTAACTTGAAAGTTCATTATATGAGGCAAATAGTAGGTATTCTCAATCGTTCCCAAGCAAAAGAAGTGTCACTTGAAAAAATAAAATTGAATGTCTATGAAACTCGAATTTCAGCCCACTGTGCGCCGCGCGCCGATCTTTGCAACGCCGCTAGATAAATTGACAACCCTGCTGCAGCAACAGCAAGCATTTAAGCCTCGCACGGCGCAGGAGTTGTTTTACTATTCTGTTTTTACTATGGCGAAGCTAGTTTCGATTTTGGACACGATCAATCCACAGGCTAAAAGAGCCTTGTCGGTATAACTATCATGGTCGATACAAAATGTTGTCTGAATTGGCGAAGATAATATTCACATAAGTTCAATAAGTAAAACATAAATAGTAGGTAGTCACAAATTACAAACCTAAAAAAACTAACTCCAAAGCAGTTTTCTCAACATTTCAAAACATATGCATATAAACATACCCACAATCAACTTCATTTTGTTATTTATAACAGCTTTCACGGCAAAATAGGTAAGTTTATTCCGTTTGATGTTATTTTAGCCTCACGTTTTCTACAGCCCAAAAGCCTCACCCAAAATAAACATATTTCAATAAGAATTAGGGTTGCGTAGGTAATTAGGGAATATTGTTTCGTTACGGCGGGCAGTAAGACACTGCGAATGGGTAGGGGTCACAAGTTAATGGACCAAAACGACCATTTGGGTGTACAACATTTCGTGCTAAGGAACGACGGGCATAGGACGACAAAAACGCCTGGAGTATTAAGAATATTATACAAACGTAACTCTTGTTACTAAGCACTTACAATTAGGTAAAAAATACGAATCTCAATTGATCATTGTATAACTTCTTTTTTGGCAATAACTTAAGTAAAATACCTAAACACTTTCAAACATACCTGTAGAGTAATCTTTCGTTAATTTTGAATTAATTATATCTACTATCTTTCAAAGATTCAGATAGTAGAGACAATTAATTGAATTGTAATATTTTTTTCCTGTCTGCACCATCCATCCATCAGCCTGCTTCGTCCACTGCTGGACATAGGCCTTTCCAGGATTTCGCCGCTCTTGGTGGTCCTCTTGGAAGAAATGCGCATACTCACACACGCTGGGCAGGCGGGTTGGTGAACGCGGTGCCGAAACCCTAGCATCAGTGATGCCGTTGCCCGTCACCAGTCTGTTTCATATAAGGCCGGGCAATTGGGGATGGATAAACCACCATCCATCGGTCCCAGGCAATGGTGGGCCGCCTGGTTTTGCCTAAGAGCTGTTCTCTTCGGGAGGATTTGCGAGTAAGATGGTGGTACCTCCACAGTCGAGCCCGGTATCAGCTCTAAGTATCTGCATGATCTATATATATCATATATGCATATAACATCGACGGAGCAATATATTCGATGGGATAAATTCTAGCAAAGCGATCACCAACCAACCTTTTAATCTTTGACGAGGTCTATTTGATATTTATGCAGCAATAGACTGCGAAAAACTAAAAACTGTGAGATGAGAAACAATTTATTAAGATTATGCCGTGCTTAACCTTTCCGTATCTACCAAGGAAAATATTTACGGCTTTCTTTGATGTAATAATATTACTCAATTATAGTTCACAAACTTGTATAATTACAAGTGAGTTTGACTAACATATTTCTTTTCTTAAATATCACACACAAACACCTGACGCCACGATTAAACGCGCGTCTCAACCGCCTGCCCCAAATTGTCTTACTGTCCGTTGTGCAATTCTGTAACATTTGGTACTAACGATGTCTTGTTGGACCATTAGTAATAATATTGACCAACCCCAGTGATTAGGTACAAAATGTGACCACACCAAGTGCCTTTAATGTACTGAGTACACTAGAGTAGGGCTGCCACCATGCACGGGGAAAGTTGCCCTGAACCACTAATCGACCTTATTGCTATTGTAATAAGGGGCTGTCCATAAATCACTAATGAGGGGAGGGAAGTGTAACTAGAGTCGTAGAGGGGGACTGAACAAATGTGACGTGATATTTTTCGGTTCAATAAAAGAAATGATTATTTTTTTATCAAAAGTATCCTTTTGAATTGCTTATAAAAATGTCTCGTGATTTTGTTAGGAGAGGTTAAACAAAAGGAGGATAAAAATTCACGAAAAATTTGAAAAATCGTGATTAATGAACGGCCCAAAGAGCAAAATCTGAGTCTGTCCATGAGCATGTTTATTTGTATCATGACATAAGCTAAATACGTCAAATTGTCAAATTGTTTGCTTCTAGATACAGAAATGGACCCAACGTTGGATGGACCAAATACCAATATAATCGGATTACTGGAAAAAGCCTTCCGATTTCACATTTCAGGTTAAGCGGTGGTACATTTCTTCCTTTGATCATCTGTTATATCAACAATACTGCAACAATCACTCATTAATAAATAAATGGCAAAGTTAAGACCTAATTCTAGGTCCTTGTTGTATTGAAAACATAATTCTATTAAATTTTCATGTTGGAAGAAATTGTAGCCTACAAACCATAATTTTACTGTATTTTTTGTGTGACAATTTGTAGAGCACCCAGTTTTTTGCTTGTCGTAACTACCAAGGATCAGAGGCCCATTAAAAAAAATTAAACATCATAAATTCAGTTCTACTTGGTGCAAAAGAATTTGTTTATTTGCTCAATTTCAGGTGCTCCAGGCTCTTACATATGAAAGATAGCGCTGTGTGAATAGCTACTTATTATTTGCCTTAGTGTAGCCTAGCGTTATTTTTTAAGAGTATGGTATCCCTATAAAGAAATGTTATTACCCGTACAAAAAGGCCAATATGAAATACTTTATTAGCTTTTGATAGAGGCGACTATTGGTTAGCTAATTTACCTATTTGTCTAGGACGCGTAATACTAATAATTACGCGCGAAACAGCAGATCAAAGGGTTTTTAGCTAATACTGAAATAATTTGTAAGGAAAAAATACTGGATTTAAGTAGAAAACCTTTATATTTCTATTATCCATTTTATGGAGAAAAAAACAAGTTTATCTCTTAAACGCGTTCTTGAAACGAACGTTTGAAAACCAAAAAAAAGAGGTTGGAAATCATTTCATTTTTTTGACAGAAGTATAAATCTTGTTGTTTATAAATAGATCACCTAGATAAAAGATAAATAAATCAAATTTTTTTTCTAATAGTCCTACTTTTGTCAAAAGAACCCTCGAAAATCTTTTGTTTTCATATTCTAGGGTCATGTACAGCCTTAATTCAGAAACTGGCCTTAACTTGGAATTAAATAACCTTTTTTTAGCAAACATTACTCTTTTTTTTAAGAATAAAGAATTAACTAAACTAAATAAGAAAAGGGTCATGATTTAAAAAAGTCAAGTTAAACTCCGTACAAACAGTACGCAGATAAATTCAAGATAACACAAAGGAATGGCAACCCTGAGCGGGCCTAATTAATTTATGATGACAACTCTCGGGGCTTGTAATTTTAACCTTTCTTTTATGAAGACAATTAGCTCTTTGCTCTCCAATTGTTTTATTTTCTAGAGCTTTTTATCTATGTACTAAAAATATACAAAAAAGAATATTTTCAACAAATGTAAGCCCAATAATTTTAGGGTGTATTTATTAACATTAGTATGATATTAAAGATAAGATAAATATTGAAATTACGTACTAGATAAAAATTGCATGAGAAAATGTTACTTGCAAAGATGGTTATCCTATTATCCTAGTGGACCAGCTTCAAAATCCTTAGTCAAAGCAAAATCAATTTAAATGGATAAACTGTAGCTATATACATAATATTCGCGCAGGTCAATCCAAGAGAAAAAGGCTGGTAAAATATATATAGGTATCTATGTAAATGCAACTTTAAACCAACATAAATAAGAAAAGGGGGCCGAGTTTCGGTACAAAGGGCAGTGCAGGACTGTCGGCTTGGTCGAAAAAAGAGTCAAGATCAGATGGTGGTGCTAAGTTCTATCAGGTGTACAAGGTTTTTCACTTGTTTTACAAGAAAGATTATTAGGGTCTTTGCTGCTAAATATTATATTTTATTTTATTATATAGTTAAGATGACCTTTGTTTGTGTAGCCGGGTTCGTGCTGGGGATTCGGTGGGTGGTCGGGGCTGGCGTTTGATGACCCTATTTGCGTAGTGGGAGAATTTTTTTTGTGCCTTCAAACTTCCTTGTTTAAGAACAATCTCATCTCAATTAGGTCTGAATTTTATTTTGCGTACGTCGCGGAAAGGGCCCTTGAGCCTTGGACCTGGCCACTTGCCGGGTCTCCGGTATGGGTTTAGCTGTACAGACAAGAGTCACCTTAAAAACATAATTTTTTAAACATGTTCTATTGTTTTTTTTAGATTTTGTTTGACTTGTTGAACGTGTACTTTAGTTACCTATTTTACAAAACAAATTATTTGAATATGAACTACGAATGAAAGTGTAGAACTTAGCAAGCTTTAAAAGTTTCACTTTTTCAATGGTTACATCGTGCATGGACATAATTGACTATGTTTAATTTAACGCAACTATGAAGCATCTCAATTTCAGAATAACTGCGCGCTTGCTAAAATATGGCGGTGAAACTTGGAAACTCATTAAGTAATACTTCCTGTTTATCTTACGAAAATTTACCAGCATATTTAGACATAAACCAAAAGCAAAAACACCTCTAATTTCTAGGAATAAAGACTACGCTAAAGGATGAACGTATTATGTAAATAATAATCCTGAATGTAATATGGAAGGGTGAAATTTGATCCGCAGTTTGTAGATGTACATATAGACTTTACTATGATCATGAAATACTTATACCGTTTTTAAGACGACATTTTAAAACTAGAACTCACATGCTACAATAGATAGGGTTCTGAATTTTTTATAATTATAAATGAGGCCTTTTCCAAGGCGATAACAGAGCCCAACGCGACAGAGAAAAATTCGCTGCATCGAAAAAAATTGCAAAGTGAAGGCTGTTCAAAACAGTAGTCCGTCCAAACTAATAAAGTAAAAATCCATCCATCCATCCATCAGCCTGTTCGTCCACTGCTGGACATAGGCCTTTCCAGGATTTCGCCAATCTTGGCGGTCCTCCTGGAAGAAATGCCCATACTCACACACGCTGGGCAGGCGGGTTGGTGAGCGCGGTGCCGAAGCCCTTGCACCAGTGACGCCGCTGCCCGTCACCAGTCTGTTTTATATAAGGCCCGGCAGTTGGGGATGGATAAACCGACATCCATCGGTCCCAGGCAATGGTGAGCCGCCTGGTTTTGCCTAAGAGCTGTTCTCTTACTCTCCCCCGAATAACTTCGGGAGGATTTGCGAGTAAGATGGTGGTACCTCCACAGTCGAGCCCGGCATTAGCTCTACCACCTAAAAGTAAAAATAACAATACCTAATGACTATGGACCTAAGAATTCGCTGCATCGAAAAAAATTGCAAAGTGAAGGCTGTTCAAAACAGTAGTCCGTCCAAACTAATAAAGTAAAAATAACAATACCTAATGACTATGGACCTAAGAGGTCACGGGATTTTGAAGAACGATCATGGATACGGGTAGATTTATTTTTATGGGTTGTAGAGTGATCTCCTGATGGACCTATATATTATGTCTGTTTGTCTGTTCGTAGTGGTTTGGGAGAACTTAGCCAAAACAAAAAATTGTTTGAATACAATGCAATTGTTGCTTTTTCAAAAAAAAATATTTTCTTTCATGCCATATTTCTCAAAAATCCCTAGTAGCATTATTTGTGGTTATTTGATTGGTCCACTGTTGTTTTTATAACACTATTGGTTGGCCAACTGTCAGAAATGGCCGGCTTGTCTTCAAGCGGCCCAATGATCGTGGTCAACGATGGCCCAACCGACTGCGGGCCATTGTGTGCTTTTCCAACAAAGGCCCAATGTTGCATGTTTGCTGGAAATAATGCGTGTGTTCACCAAAGTTGGCCATGTGTTGACCCTCTATATGTGAATGCCTCGTTGTAAAACCTTCCGTAGAAGTTGTAGGCCCAATGTTGCATTTATGTTGGAAATAATACGTATCTTAATTACAGTTGGCCATATGTTGGCTCTATGTATGTGACTACCTCGTTATTAAACCTACCGTAGGCTAACGTTGGGCCTTTGTCTTAGACCATCTAATGGTCTAAGGCCTTTGTAGAAATAAACACTACCGTATCCCAACTGTTCCCGAACGGTTGGCAATCGTTGGCAAGACAGTTGGAGTAGACAGACTGACTCGTTCCACCTTTGGAGACGCCATACTTCGTTTAAGTACATAGACGGACCATTTCCGTTGTCGTTTTTTTTTGCCAAACGATAGAGCCTCTTTCATGAGCTATTTCTCGAAGATGAAACCACTTCGAACAGAGAGACAGACATAATATACATAAGGGGATCCCGTGCCCTCCAGGATCACTACTTTTAACATATTATAAACCTATTTTCTAAAACATAAGAACGCGATTTTTATGAACGCTTTCGTGTGAATTTAATATATTAAATACTATTCACTAAAAAACAGCAATATCCAACCTTGCTCGGCCGCGCACTTTTTCAGATATGTTTATCTTTTTTGTTTTGCGATGGACATATTGCACCTTAAGGCTAAGTTGTCCAGAAAAATCTGTCCTGCTCCAACGCTTTCATTTTTCACATGTTCATCCTACTCAGCGGAAGCGGGCCGCTAAAAAAACTCGCGGTTTTGAGGTGATTTTATTTATTATTTTGGAATTAGAGGGATGGGTTTTTAATATAATGGCCGTTTTATATCACATTTTTCACGACGTTTATTTTAATATAAATTTAGTGTCCAAAAATTATAATAGCTCAAATGTAATTATATTTAGATCATAGTTTATACCTATCTTTGCGATTTAATAAGATCAAGAAAAATGTAAGCAAACGTCTATTGAATAGACGAAGTATTAAGATCAAAGAGTGAAATATTACATATATTTTTTGCAAAATTTAACCGTCGCTTTTTATTGGCTTAAAATTAACTTGAAACGAGACGAAGTCAGGATAAGCCCCCTGAAGCAACTTGTTAACGTGGCGTTTGGTAACGTCACCTAACTTATCGTTACGAAATAATTAATAGATTTGACTAATGGTTATTGATGGAACTCCATTAGCAACGAAAAATCTTACTTGAACTATAGCTCCACATTATTTTTTATTTCCTCTTAGCGACGAGTTTCGTTTCATACATCTTAAGAGGATAGGTTCCGAAAAACCATAATTTATTCTTCCTTGTTTGAAGAATCTAGCAATACTAGATATTTGAAAAAAATTTGGACTTCTCTCAAGAATATAATGTACACTCTTATTGAAACAGAATCTTCAGAAATCATTCCAACATTGAGCCATAAAAAATCAAAGATGGCTCCAAAAAAAGGTTTCATGTCGATTTTTAACATTATTTGAGCAAAATCATATTATATTATTTATTAATTAAAATCTCGATAAACTTTATTATACTGTTATCTGAACAGATATTTGATACAAACTTTGGTTTTTTTTCAAATAATAAAATTCGTGATAAAAGTCGTCATTTTGATAATTTTCCAGAATTCGTCCCTCTCGCACTGCAGGTTTTTCGGCATGGAGTAACAGCGATCAATGTAATCGGAACCTATTCTCTTAAGAGTATGGCATACCCTAAACCCGTCCAACACAAAAAGGCCAATGTCAAATACTTTATTAGCTTTAGTTAGAGGCGATTATTGGTAAGCTAATTATTATTGACCTATTTGTCTAGGACGCGTAATACTAATAATTACGCGCGGAACAGCAGACCGGAGGGTTTTTAGCTAATACTGAAAATTTTGTAGTGAAAAAAATACTGGATTTAAGTAATTAATTAGAAAACCTATATATTTCTATTACCTATTTTATGAAAAAAAAAATCAAGTTGATCTCTTAAACGCGTTCTTGAAACGAACGTTTGAAAACCAAAAAAAGAGAGTGGAAAAAAATTTTTTTTTTTACAAAATTTTAAATCTTGGTACATTGTTTATAAGTAGATCACCTAGATAAAAGATCAAAAAATCAAATATATTTTTGTCAATATTAAGTTAGTCCTACTTTCGTCAAAAATACCCTCGAAAATCTGGCTCTTTTCATATTCTAGGGTCAGGTACAGTCTTAACTATTATAGTTGTACTATAATAGTACAAGTAAGATTTTTCATTGTCACCGTTGAGACTTAAACTACCTTAGAGTTTGTTGACAAACTAGCTTAAGTCTCAGGGCTTATATTTACTAAGCTTAACATTTGCAAACTAATATTTAAGGATCACGATATTATGTCTGTAGAGTATAACTAATTTTTGTATATTATTTCTGTAAGGAAAGTTATATTATTAAATTGGCTTTTTATATAATATTTTATAGCAAAAGTGCGGAAAATGCCGACTTTACGCAAGCGCAGCGTGCGTAAAGTAGTCATTTTACGCACGGTGTGCTATAAAATTTATAAATTTAATTTGATCAAGCTGTTTCTGGTCACTTGAATAAATTACGTGATTTAGTCGTCAAGACTTTTTGTAACTTGCATATATAAGGTCCTACAATTCAAAGTGAAAAAAAATTACAGATGATAGACTATCCCTTATATAACAAAGAATAAAAAAAAATTTTTACGCGTCCCTTTTTTTCATCTTTCCATAGAAATTTAATCAGCTGATTGAATCACTTTGTACTGGGAAGTGAAAAAATTATTCGAGCAAAAATTTTTTTCTTTTCCTAGAATTTGATCAGATACATGACCTACCCTAGAATTATTTTCACTTATTATTGTAGGATCTTATACACAATTTTGTAAAAACACTTTGAAATCTAACTTAAATGAATTAGATAAATGTTATATTACACGGTGTTTCTTTCATTTAATACGCAAAGTTTCTTTTAGACATTTGTTTATTATCATTATTTTTGACATTTATACCTTGTTATTTAAATATTGATTGATGCCATAAAATAATACCGTTTTCGCATTTTGACGGTAAAGTTCAATGCATCAATCAATCAATAAGTCAATGATAAGTTTCGTTTTCCGGCTGAAACAAGCGACTTATTTTTTTTTTATTTTTTTTGAAATAAATAATTAAGGAATCTTAATTGCGAAATTCCGCTGTCTTCAACATTAAGGGATGTTTCGCTCCGCCAACCGCTTTTATTTTCCAGCCTGTGTAATGCGGTTTCTATGTGCAATATAATTCAAGAACTAACATTCAGCCAGTTTATACCCGTCCTTACGTCGTCGGTTGTTTATACCAGTATATGTAAAAGTTAGGTATTTTTAACTTCTTAGTTTCCTTGCAAGTACGTCGCTGATGTACTCGAATATAAATGTAGCTGGTCTTCCTACTAAATCAAAATCACATGTGAGTATACCGTCTTTAAAATAGTAGTAACTAGCTTTTTACTGCGCTTTCACCTGCGTTGAATTAGTTTGTTTGATATACAATCAGTCAATATTATTCGGAATGTTACCTACAGTAAACACAGCTGGTGAAATATGTGTTATGCGCCTCTGTTTCCCATTTTGTGTGTCTCTTTTATAGTTTTTCTATGGGAACAAAGGGAAAATTATCCTATTCAAAATCTAGAACTACATTTATGCAAAATTTCACCCTTATCGGTTTCGTAAGCATGGCGTGAAAGGGTGACACATCACTTTTCTGTAGAAATTTGAAAGTTCATTTTTATCGTATGGGTACTGATTTATGGGATAAAAAGTAGCCTATGTCCTATATCAGGTCTAGAACTACATTCATGTAAAATTTCAGCCCAATCGGTTTAGTAGTTACCGCGTGAAAGAGAAGCAAACACTTCCATCCATCCATACATCCAAACTTTCGCATTTATAATATTAGTGGGATTAGTGGGATGGGATGGGAAGTGGGATTGCCACGGTACTCATATTGAGAACAAGTATTATACTGAGTAAGTTGAAGTGGCAGTGGGCAGGAAATATTTGTCACCGACATGATGGCCGTTGGGGCCTAAAGGCTTTTGAATGGAGACCACGTACAGCAAAGCGTAGCCTCGACCTCGTTCCCGCTGGACCGACGACCTGAAGAACGTTGTGGGTGGCGGTTGGATGAGGAGGATGGAGGACCGACATGAGTGGCGAAATTTGGGAAAGGCCTGTGTCCAGCAGTGGACAAACACGGGCTGATGGATGGATGGATGGATAGAATTATACTGATAACAAGTACTTATACTGAGAACAAGTCCTTACACTAAGAACAAGTCCATATACTGAGAACAAGTAGTTTGAACTACATGCGACTATACACGCAACCATAGTATATAAGTAACAAATAGTATTCTATCTCCATACAAGCGAGCTGAAACGAACCACCGCCAAAACATGGTTCAACTCGGTTTACGACAGTCGCGGTCGCACCACAGTTATCTCTCTGTTGTTGACGTTGTCTCTGTGACGTTTCCGCGCATTTTCGTAAATTATGGCATGAAATTACAGAGTATGTTGTGAATTATATGGTTGCTTAAATACAACTTTTATAATAATGATATAGCATTATCGAATACGTAAACAGTCAGTGGACAGCTCTAGGGCGTGTTAAGGCGCCGAGCGGCCGTAGGTATTGATTTCAAGGACACCGCCTAGTTAAACTACTGCTGTTACCTATACTGTGACGCAACTGGCTTTCTCAATCACATAAGATCCCGAGGGAATCAACAACTAAGCTCAACGTGATACATGGCCTGTCTGTAATTGCTTTGGCCTAATCTGAGATCCGTTAGAATGTCTAGATTGTATCGTAATTTATTATGTAAATGAGTTATAATGGTAAACTGAAATTATGGGCTGGGTATGTATTTATACTACATATTTAATACATACTCTACCGATCACACTGAACAAATTTTCGTATAGCCCCTCGCAAATCTATGTCTTCTTTACTTTACTTATAATAAATCCTATTCGAAAGTCTTTAATTTTAGGTTTAGTGCTATCAAAACTAAATTATCTTCATTGCAAAATTTTGACAGCCCTAAAAATAAAATTAAAGCCTTCAGAATCGACTTTATAAAATTTGTAGTGTCTGTATATTGTTTTTTTTAATGATATGGATTATTGGTGTTGTACAAAACCACGATTTTTTTGTCTGTCTGTCTTTCAGTCTATCTGTCTGAATGTATGTTCCGTTTTAACTCGAAAACCACTCAACGGATTTGGATGTGGCTTTTTTTATTATCATCGTAGTGATCCTGATCAACATATAGGCTATAGAGGAAAGGTTGTTCATAAAATAAAGCCCAACCCAAAAACCAACAAGATATTGAAAAAACACAGGCGGAGTCGCGGGCAAAGGCTAGTGAACTATTATATTATTATTATTGTCTTTATATTATTGTTGTCTTTATTTAACCTATATTACTTCCAGGCAGACCTTGAAAAGCGTTATTTTTAAGTGTTATTGAATATGCCGTTTAAGACGTTATTTCGTAATTTTTTTATAACACACTCGTGCAAAAGAGCTGTACAATACAATACAATACAATATTCTTTATTGCACACCAAAAGACAAATAAAAAATAATCAATTTTACAATATAAGGTAGCAGGGTACAATTGGCGGTCTTATCACTAAAAGCGATCTCTTCCAGACAATCTTTTGCTGTAGCTGTATTGTCTTCATTGTACTCCCAAGGCTTAAAAACGCTTGAACGCGCATTCCCCAAGGCAAAGCAAACTTAAAATCAATATGAGAAGGCCGACTTCTCGAGAACAGAATGTTTCAGGAAGAAAGAAGTCGGCAACAGTGTTATTTTGGTACCATCGGTCAGTATAAAATTATTTTTAATTTTTTTGTAAATTTCTTGTGCAACATTTGAAAGCGGGTACTGTTTTTAGGGCTCCGTACCTCAAGAGGAAAAAACAGAGCCCTTATAGGATCACTTTTTTATCCATCTGTCTGTCTGTCAAGACCCTTTATCTCGGGAACGCGTGGATGTATCGAGTTGAAATTAAAACCATGTACTCAAGTCTACAGTCCCGAGAAGCTGTGAAAAAATAAAACTTCTAAGTCTACGTAAAAAAAAGATTCGGCCATCTATGCCGAAAAAAACGTATATTTAGACACCCTCAAGGGAATCAAAATTTAAAGGGTATTTCCCATTTACCTAGAATAATGAAATTCGGCAAATTATACCGTTTTCTACTACAAGTATAAGTATAATGAAAAATCTGAAAACTATACAGTTGTTATTAAATCATAAAAAATAATAGTCTTTAACGGAACCCCCGGTGGGCGAGTTCGACTCGCACTTGTCTGTTTTTTTAATAATGTTATAAATTTTAGGCCGTTAAGACGATGTTTAGTTTAAGCCCTATGTAATTTTCCCCAGTTATTTCATACAATAATACACCAGCATACAGACAGACAAACAAAAAAAATGTTTTTTTCGTTTCTTTACGGGTCCCAGGGGGCCACAAGAAATCTGCTTATGTCTTTTAGACAAAGATCTTTTCTTTCAACCAAAAGGGCTCTACGATCCCTGATTACCACCATTAAGTGTTAATGTCCACTTTTATCTATCTCGGTCCCTCTCTTCGCATAATGGGAAAGGATTTGAACCACAGAGCTTAAACATTTTTCGTCCCAACTTCCCTGATGGGAAGTACGGTTGCAGTATTTCGTAATTATGTTTTTTGTTTAAAATGCGATTTGAATAGAAGTGTCCTTGCTGTTATTTTTTTTTATATTTGTACAGTTAAGAAATTTAAAATCCAATAGCTTTTTCGGTTTAAGGACATGCTTTTTTCCGGGATAAAATAGCCATAGCTAATGTGTTAAACTGGGATTTAAGCTATATCCATTCTAAATTTCATCCAAATCTGTCCAGCCGATTCAGCGTGAAAGAGTAACAAACACACACACACACACACACAAACCTTCACATTTATAATATTAGTGTGATGCTCTATACAATTAACTTCTTTATTATTCTACTCTGTGCAATTAGCATACAAAACAAAAATATATTAAAAAAGAATAAAGTATCAAGAATAATACAATCAAAAGTAAAACTATCAATGAATAATAATTATATTGTATAAACTTTTCCATTGATATTTTCATCCACAGAAAACTTTTAACATTTGCTGTATCCTATTTTCCTTAAAATGTTAAGCTGAAAAATCTTGTCACAAGTAGGTATCCTTAGTTAAGTTGAAATTTTTCATAATAATTTATTTTAAAAAAATCCGAGGCAAACTCGCACTTGGGCAAATTATTTTGTAAAATTTTGGAGAATTTCTGGTTATCACGGGAGGATCCTTTTTGGACTAAAATATTAGTAATTATTTAATTTGTAGACACAAAATGTTTACATGGTGTTCTTTAGCTCTAGAAATGAAGTTCATTATTTATTTTCATTATTCCAGGAATATTCAGAATCTTTGACAATCTTTCCAGATCATATCTGTCTTGTGGAACAACTCTGACATAATTTTTGTCCACGGTCGCCAGCTGACTTGCTATCCTTACCATTTACCAATATCAGAAAAGGGAATGCGAATGAAAATAATGGCAGAGGATGGAACACTTTGTTTTTATAACAAAGGAAAAGAGAACCCTAATGCCTCTTTCAGAGCACATTACTTCTAATTGCAGGGAAATTATTAGGGTATCATAACATAGGATAAAGTTACTGAAAAGAAAAATTTCATGTTTCGAAAATGAAACCTACGTCAAAAAATTTGTTAATTTTGAATTCAAAGAAAAAAAATGGGAGGTAAGTAAGCTTGCGTGGCATAAAAAGCGAAGTCAGTGAAAAGAGTGTTGACTGGTATGTAATCCACACTCAGAAATTAACTCTGATACCCCCTCGGGGAAATATATTGTGACAATATGGGTGTATTTCTGAAACGACTATAGTGTTTACGAGTAATTGTATATTTACAAATATTTGGACTTGGTCAAGCATTAATTATAATGAACACGACAATGCGAAACCTCATGATTATTTGAAATCCAACTCACAATAATAATTATATTAATATTGTTTCAATTTCGCAATACACGGTTCAGTACACACATTTGTGGGAAACACGTTGTTCGAATTACACTCAGAGAAAGGACGATAAATCAAATGTAAATTAAAATATAATCGTGAAGAAGCTCTCCAATTTGTGTAGTTGCCACAGCCGTTTTAAAAATAAGACAACTACATGTTCAATTTAACCGAAAATGTCCATATGTTTGACACAACAATTATTGTGGATACAATTTTACTTTATGTTGACCCAGTTTTTATTGTTTATATACTTATGTTTGTATCTTGTAATACATTACCACTGCAAAACACTACATAGTAATATTTGAAATGTAGTGAATTTATACGTTTTTATCATTTTGTATCACAAAAATATGATATACCTTTATATTATTATTATTATTATTTATTATTTTTATAGCCAAGTCAAAATAAATTGTTTTTATTCGTTATCATAATGTTATTTCATACTCGCTTTGGCCGCTGCTTCACTCGCGTTGAAGTGTCTTTCAATCAATTTATATTTTATTTGCTTTTAGGTTATACGTAAGTCGGACTTTTTTTAGTTTGGTAGCAATTTTATCAAAAACCTTTATAGCCTTTGTATTTCATAGAATCACTACAATGTTAATAATCAAAACCGCATTCAAATCCGTTGAGTGGCAGTCGAGTTAAAACGGAATATAGAGACCACGAATGTGATACAGACAGACAAAAACAGATTGTCATTTTGGCCACAGTATATACCTATGTCTGTTAAAATGTGTTGTGAATATGTTTGTAAATGCACAATAGGTGTAATAATTAAAATAAAAAATATACTAAAATAATAAAAATATCGTGACTGCACATCGAATATTTTGTAAAATTTAAAATGAAATGAGCTATTTTCATTTTACATTCAGTATATATATGACATAATTAAATTGCATAAATAATTATTATCAATCCACAAAAAATTAACTTTTTTTGTGAACGAATATAACATAAGTACCATTAATTTCGGTTCTCTTTTATGTTTATGACAACCAAGACAATACATAGTATACAATTATACAATACATAGTATTGTAGGTATACATATAGTGTGAGTCTCGTGAAAGTGCACACATGAATTTGTGTAAAACTAGACCCAATTTATAGACAGAAAAAAAAATCTAATAGATCTTTACGAGTATATTTTTCTGTCAGCAACTGTGAACCTTTCAGCTTCCCTAAAATAAAAATACCACGTTTCTATACCAAGAGAACATTTTCTACTCTGGGCGTTTTCATATAAAATTAGTATAGAAAATAAAGGTATTCGTGATATGATTTAAGACAAAATATTAAAATTAAATCAGTATTTTTTCCGTCGATAAAATTGGATCTAGTTTTACACAAATTCAATGTACACTTTATTGTATTGTTTATTTCACTATAATTATTCGTAAGTATATATTGCAACTAATTGATACATAGTTAAATTTTATCATTTGTTTTATCAAAGTCCATTTATGCACTTTTAGCAACGTATACTGAAGGCTGATTGTATTGTTTTTGCACAAAGGTGATAAATTTTTACTGAAACGTTTTCAGAGTGTACACCAAAACGTTTTAATTAACATCTAACAGGAAACTACCCTCGATTCTACTATACTGCGATAATCCGAGTACATTCCCAATACAGATTGCATCTAGTTTAGATCTTAACACAAGTACAAAGAGACGATTTTAAATTGAATCAGTCATTTTAAGGTGCCCATCAACGCAGAAAGCAAAAAACAAGTATTTTATTGTTTTTTATAGCCTTCCAGGGCAAGTTGTTATGTTTACTTTTTTTGATTTAATTTAAAGTATTTAATATTATTTTTATAAAATATTTAAAAAGAGAAAACTGCTTGTACGTATAGTTTTGATTACTGTGACTACCAAATATCAGAAGTAAGCTTATATATATTTGAAGCATACAATTTATGAGAAATGATCATTGCACGGACATCTAGCAATACAAACATATGTTTTAAAAGCCCCTAATGATGCTTAGTGATTACATAGTGAAATTATATACAAAATATTATTTGTGGAAAAGGACGTTTTTTTAATGACTTTATTGCTGTTGGCCTTTTGGCCTTTACGGCTTTACCTTTAAGTGAGGGAGATAGAAAGTAGCCAACCCCAAAGTTTATATTGTCTATTTTTTTAAGTTTATAATAATGCGACATTTTTATTCGTGAGTGCCCCGAGGCGGACTAGGATAAGTGTTTTTTTTCAACACAACAATGAAATTAAATATAACTTTACTTAAATTTTGTTTGACGCAAATTAAGACGCTTCTGGCGTAGGAGTTTGCCTTAACATAGTCGGCCATTAGGACATTAAACTTGAACGGTTCCTCTATCCCCAACTTCACACGTAGAAGATACCACCGATCGATTTTCATCCCTATTCCCATTAAATAAGACTCGTGTCATCTATTTGCTGCTGAAAGCTAAAAGAACATTTAACTTTTATGTTCTGGACAACCTCCTTGATTACCATGGTTCTCTAAATAGCCACTCTACGTCTGCAGTGATCAAATACCGCTGTCTATCTTCACGGTTTATTTTATGGGGCTGAATAGAAACTTAAAATAAATAACCAAAATACCGACTTTTCGCGTATTTTAACACAAGATAAAGTTTTTTTATATAATCTTCTTTATAGAATCTCTTTTTCTTTATTAAAGAAAATGATTTATTGTTTACATAACACACAAGCTATAATGAAAAACACTAAAATACAAAATTTTCACACAGTCTTGCAATAGCCCATACACTCCTATAACACAATCCCGCATACACACATACATACCCTCACCCATTCTCATACTCACTCCTTATTACAGATTCCGTCAAAAGAAGAGTAAATAGGTACCTTCTGTGTGATCTTTATATGTTTAGAATATCCAAAGCGATGGATTTCGCTATCAATCATATAATCTCATAAAATGCGCTTTCACAGCTCAATTTTTTATACTCAAAGTCTCGTTGGTCTTAAAATATATATTGAATAAGTTTATTCCTAAATTTTAGTTTTATTTTGAAAACTAGGACCTAATATGTACCAGAGTAAAAGCTTAATTCTACAAAAACTTCAGAAGAACAAGATTCAGAAGAAACATGGAAAAGCTTTTATGTAGAAAAGTAGCACTAACTAAAATAGTTTTTGTGCGAAATTATTGTACAGTAAATGTATTCAGAAAAGGTATCTTAAACTTCTTTAGAAACCAGTTTTACAAGTACATTTTTTTGTAAAGCCGCTGCACTCGTTATCCATTTTACAGAAATTTAATAAAATTCTGTAAAATTGTAATGAAAACGAGAATTTTGTATATATTTTCAGGAATCCCTGATCTACGTTAAATGCTCAGGATGTCTGTAGCAGCGTCTGGTTTTGTGGTCACTGATTGATCAGTTACGATCTGCAGTTAAGCAACGCTTGGCAGGGTCAGTTTTTACATTTTTCTCCGTACCTCGGTAAGCACGTAAAGCTGTATTATGTACATAATACAGCCACAGTTGGAAAATCCATGCAGTTGTCCAACGAAAGCGTTCGGACGGGGTGGTTGTGTGGGCCTTGTGGGGCAAGAATCCGAACTGCTTGTTTGAAAATTGTATTATCTCGGTGACTTACCTCCCGCGTCTCGCCCCGCAGGCCCCGCACAATTGCTCTGTCTGAGCGCTTTCGTTGGACAACTGTAAGGATTTTTAAGGCGAGGTTATCCAGAGAAATCTGTCCTGCTCCAACGATTTCATTTTTCACATGTTTATCCTGCTCAGCGGAAGCGGGAAGCTTAGAAAACTCGCGGTTTTGAGGTGTTTTTATTTATTATTTTGGAATTAGAGGGATGGTTTTTTAATGTGATGGATGTTTAAGATCACATTTTTCACGACGTTCTTTTTAGTATAAGTTTTACTGTCCAAATCGTTTTGATCGTAGTTTTGACTTATGTTTGCGATTTAATCGGATCGAGGAAAGTGTGTATCGAACAGCCAAAATATAAAGATCAAAAATTGAAATATGGCATATAAAGGTATTTTTTGCAAAATTTAATCGTCGCTTTTTATTGGTTTAAAAAAAATTGAAAAGAGACCGAGTCGGGATAACCCCTTCTTAAACTGTGATACAGCTTTACGTACTTTCTGATGTATGCGTAGTTTGTCCCGGCTGATATCTAAGAGGTCTGATCATCTCACACCAGATTGGCCACTAACCACACGACGAAGGTTAAATGATCAGTCAAGCAAATAATTTCTGAGACAGACAGAAGAATGCTGCGTAATATATGGCGGCTAGTACCGTACTCAAAGCCGTGGCGTCAAACCCAAACAAAGTAAATTTTAGGAAGACAAAAATTACCTTACCAAATCAACAAGTCTCATTTAAATCAGTATCCACAATTCGAATCCACTGTACACTAGCAAGGACAATTGCAAAGACTTTATTACATTTTGATAGAGGTGATTATTGGTTAGCATCTTAATCACGGTAAAGCGGCAACGGAATTAAAAATACCGAAATATTTTTTATTATGATGTTAGAATATCGGATTTAAGTAAACTCTTTTGATCAAAAAGATGTTGATCGGATTTTAAAATATGTAAGTAATTTTATGACTTTTATTTGGTTGTGACGCCATTTGGTACCATCCCGTGGCATTCTCCTTTAGACAAAAGTACTTCTCGAAAGATTTCTTAAACCAGAGCCCGTTATTTTATTACAAATCAAATCTCTTTCTCGAAAGCTTCAGCTTGCTAAATTACCTCATCAGGCAATACCCTACTTTCCGGCCCTCCGTAATAATCTAATATGAATCAACTTTACACGTAAATAAAGAAGAACGTCGCGCAAAAACGGGGGCCTTAAATCGTTTCCTCATAAAAAGTGAGCAAAACGGTTCTTTTTGCTTGCACTGGCTAAAATTAACAGAATAAAAGCTAACGGTGAATAATGTATTTCATTTACCAACCAAACCACAACCTAGTAAAGGGAAGTACACTTTTGGAGGAGGCGTATATAAAGGTTGTTTGGGAAAGTTCAAATTTGAATCGTAATAAAAAACAACTGTTTGAAATAAAACAATGTATTAATTATTATGCTAAACATAATTTTTGCGTTTTTTTTTATTATGTCCTTTTATGCCTCTAAAACGTTGATTGTTATTAATCTGAGCAAGGTTGCAAGCAAGGTTGAGCAATGTTTTTAGGATGTGATGTCTTAGAATCTATGATGAACTTCCTTATTTGTTCCTGCAATCCCAAATTTTTCTGGCTACTCGTACATTTCAAGTTTCAGTGCAATATAGCCATTCCTCAGTTAAGCCGCAACAGAAAATATACAAGATAAGGTATATAGTAACTATTAGTTCGCCCCGAAGAGTGAACTCGCGCTCGCAGGATTCGCGCTTGACCTAACTGGCTAATGTTTGAAATCAAAAATTTGTTGTGACTTATTTACTCGCCTGGCAAATTTCATGACATTCCGATCTACGATACTCGAGTTATCGTCGAACAAACATTCATACATACAAACGCTGGATTGTTCAAGTAGACTCGGAGAACTCGCTCGCTTCGCTCGCTCCTTTAACTATAAATTGTCACATCCAGACAATTGTAAACCCAAACATTCTTTTCATACTCGTGTTGTGTCCCAACGGAGGCGTCTACGTTGACATTTATTTTTTTCTTACATTTCAATTATTTTAACCACCGAGTCTCTCTTAGCTTCTTTTTTCTATATGTGTAGTACATAGAGTACATAGATAGGGCATTAAATATATATTTTTTGTTTATTGATTTATTTAAGACAAACATAAATTATACATACATGCGTAAAAAAACCTATTTAGGCTTATATGCTCAAAACTGTCTTCCAGGAGGGGAGGCAGATACTCTTTATTTCCATTTGCTAAGATCCTGACACACCTCTTTCTTCTCCTCCACATCCATCAAGCTAGTCACACAATCTATTGCGGGTACTTTTGATTTTGCCCTTCTCCAGTATGTCGCTTATTTGGTCGGCATACGGCAGCGCCTCGGTCGAGCTTTATTTTGTCCCATTTGCGCCCAAATAAAAATAAAAATTTGTTATTTTAAAATATCTATATTTTCTAGCAATTTAAGGATAGTTTTAAACAAAAATAAATGAAAATTAATAATTATGTTTTATGATCCTGTTTTTTGGAAGTGTACTTTAAAAAGTACAGTGGGCACATTAGTTACATACCATAATTTTCAGAAATTGCCCCTTTTAGAACGCAGAGTTTTCGCACATTTCTCATTAACATTTTTTACCCGGTTATGGGAAACGACACACCATAGTTGGTTTTTATATATTTTTTGGATTGTGACCGTTATTGGATATTTCATCAGGTGGTGTAGATGAAGAGGGGTGAAACTTACAAGGCTTACTGATTTGGAAATATTCTCTTACAACTGATTTTGTAAAGGTTGGTTGATCAGGTTTATTTTCACGTGTCATGGAGTACAAACGCCAAGCATTTGAGACGGCCACATCAAGTAACACACACCCCACCACAGCTCTTTGCCTTGTGGTCAACAAAGTGTATGTTTCTTTTTATTTCCAAAAAGTGATTTCTAGACATGCTGTAGCGATCAACTTTCTATGTCCTCGGCGCAGCCTAGAAAACTAGACATTAGCTCTCGAACCAATATCAAACCAACGGGATTTGCGCATACGCAGCGAGCGAGCCGCCAGCCAATGCCCGAGCGAGAACCCGTTCCTCAGTCGTCCACTAGCCACGGACGGCGAAGCTACGCTCCTTTCTGCTCTTCCAGCCGCCATTAAATTCACGCAAATATTAACTTTTATCATTTGTTATTTCATCTCATCCTTGCTTTTCTTTTATTCTTATTTGTACTTATCTATCATTCTGTTGTTTGTGCTATTTATTAACTGTAACTTTTGACCCTTTCTAATACAATCTTTTAACCGTTAGTTTTTGTTCTATTTATTTCATTGATCCCGCTTAACAGACTTAACTGACGCAACGGCTAAATAAAAATCTATTATTTGTTTATTGTTTATTGGCCAATAAACAAATCTCTTTGAAAGTTTTCACTGGAGATTGTTATTTCAACGTCTCACAATTTTTCATAAACGTTTATACGAGAGCTGTCGCTGGATAGCTTATAGAATATACTGGCCAGCAATGCCTCGACATAGGCATTTCACAAGCAGGCCGTTACTGACGACTATTCTTGGAAGTAGGAAGTTAGAACTAGAAAGAAACGAAGAATAAAAGTGGCTTTTCATCACTCTCACCTCAATCCAGTTTATCATACTCTTCGGCTTCGTAACGGCCCAGTACCGCAACTCTACCGGGCATATCTTTTGACTAGATGGTAGTTTTGATATCATCTTCAACGCTTTCTGCCTCATCAAGAAGTGGGGTCTGGTGGAATAAATGTATTCTTTTTCGCTCTCCTCTTCAGTAAGAATCGAATTATTAATCGTTGGTAGCAATTTTTTAACATTTTACAGTCAATAGTAAATCTGCATTAGGTATATCTAAAAATAAAATATGCTTGTGCCCATTGTACTATACAAAGTACAAGAACATAAATAACGCCAAATCAAATTTATATGACGACTCTTACTTTGGAAACGAATGTATATAGATAGTTACACCCTGAAAAAGGTAAATTTTAAAATTCGCTGTGATTTACAACGTCAACAATTAATTTCCAACAAAAAACCAAACAACAGTTTAACCAGAACACAATCGACGAAATAACTTGCAACTACCTAAAAAGTTTTCGCAAAAATAAATTTTTTCTTTGTGCCCTCATAAAAAGTGTACCCTGTTTTTTCAAACTAATGACACAATAATACTTAACGCGAATCTGTTAAAATGAATGTGATGGTATAACACTGTACTACGAATAGTACAGTAGGCGTAAGTGGGTTATACTGTATAACATAGATTCGTGTACGCTATAGTGAGAAAAATTGCGACTTCGTGTTTTGTCGGCTACGTTCGTTTTATCTTTATCTTTTTGACAAGTCCATAAAATTTTGTATGAAGTTGTCATAAGACGTCATTAAATAAATAAGATTATTATATTATTATTAATGTTTCTCACTAGACCTGTATCAGAATATCTCTGACGTATTACAAACTATAACCACATGTTCTTCTGATCATAATGTACAGCATTTGTTCTAAGTATCTTTAAAACAGTTTATTTTTTTCAGTTCCGTAACCAAATAGCAAAACGGAGCTCTATTAATGTCACTCTGCTTTCTGTCCGTCCATATGTCATTCATGGGTATAGAGATCGAGATGGAATGAGTTATAGATTTCTTTGGCTATTTTGTTTTAAATGATGACCCAAAACCCAATAATGAAATGGTAATTCAAATAAATTGTTTTTCAGGAATTGGGACCCATGCATAACTAAAAACCGGTCAAGTGCGAATAGGACTCCCACCTGAGGGTTCCGTACTATTCAAAGAGACGGAGTTAAAGAATAAAGTAGTTAATAGACCAAAATGATTTGAATAAAAATTACAAACTTATAAAATGTTCAAAGAAAGAAAGAAATTTATGAAAATGTATGAAACAAAAGTGCAAAATGAAGTCGGTCGACTTAATCGTTAACTCGTAAAGCCTACTTAGCTGTGATAATTTTCCTTTTAACTTCGTTATATACACAATGAAATTAAATTAACCGACCAAATTCATACTGTAGACTAGGTTAGTGATCAGAAACAAGCGTCAATCACCTTTTTGGTGAAATTCTAAAAATATTTTTTTTTGCTTCCTTACTGCCTAGGGTCTACTCGAACTAGTCCAACCAGCAAGGGAGCATAAAAACATTTTTCGAATTTGGCTAAAAGGATTACTGAACCTAGTTCCTGATCATTAACCGATTCTTCGGTATGAATTTGGTCGGTTGATTTAATTTCATCCTATTTACTCCGCTGTGAATTTTTCAAATATCCAAAAGCAATGGTTTAGCTGGCAGGGGGGGGAGGAGACTTCTAAACCTGCTGAGCTGTGTTCTGTTTGATTGTCAGGTGACACCCGCCTAGCACTGACAGCAGGATAGCATATACAACTTCAACGCGTGCAAACGAGATGGCATGTTAGGCTGGCTTCGTCCAGCGATCAAACTAAACGCAGCCCAGGGCGGCTATTCCGGCATTATTTCTCACTCGCATTATCAATCATTAGATATTTGTTTATAGTTAGATAAATGCCATGCGATGGAAATTAGAGTGACTAAACCACTTCAAATAAAAACTATAGGATGTAAGGAATACACACTATAAGTTTTCAATCAAAAATAGCAATACATATCCGTACAATATCTCTTTTAAGATCACCCGCAATCTGCTTTTGCAATTTTTGCGCACGTGCCAGAATTGAGGGCCAGGGCGGCTATTCCGGCACATGCACAAAAATTGCGAAGGCAGAATGCGTGTGACTTTAAAAGGGATATGTATTGATTTTTTTGATTGAAAACTTATAGAGAGCATTCAGCTTATATTTGATGTGGCTTAGTCACTCTAATTTCCATCGTATGGCATTTATCAAACTTTAAACAAATATCTAATGATTGATATTGTGTGAGAAATAATGCTGGAATAGCCGCCCAGGACTGAAACTTTGCTCCCCAACCAGCGAACGTTTGACAGATTTTTCCAACGACTAACTTAAAACATAAAATCGCATGTAAACAAAAGTAATTCAACTGAATAAATCCGCAAGCCTCAAACCAGGTCACCTCGGGATGCTCATTACACTGAAACAAAGCCTACACGGTGTCAGTAGGAAGTGAAAACTGAAAACACGGCTTTTTAGTTTCTCTATTTCAGTGCACTGTGACCTCGGTTTGCGAGCTTAATTTGTGCCCATTGAATTGCATGAAATCAAAAACTTTTTTAAATGTGGGAAATATTATAATAATATACTTATATATCCTTACTTTAGGTGGTAGAGCTGATGCCGAGCTCGACTGTGGAGGTACCACCATCTTACTCGCAAATCCTCCCGAAGTTATTCGGGGGAGAGTAAGAGAACAGCTCTCAGGCAAAACCAGGCGGCCCACCATTGCCTAGGATCGATGGATGGCGGTATATCCATCCCTAATTGCCAGGCCTTAAAACAGACTAGTGACGGGCAGCGGCGTCACTGGTGCAAGGGTTTCGGCACCGCGCTCACCAACCCGCCTGCCCAGCGTGTGTGAGTATGGGCATTTCTTCCAGGGGGACAGCCAAGAGTGGTGAAATCCTGGAAAAGCCTATGTCCAGCAGTGGACAAAACAGGCTGATGGATGGATATCCTTACTAATAATAAAGTAGTTATTAAAAAAGTCGTGCCCATGTTTATGATATTATTACAAAATATTAATTGAAATGGGTTATGAGTACTGCCAGAGGCTGAAATTATTATTTTAGAATATTTTTCTGCCTACCTGTCTGTATGTTCCTTTTTAAATTACTCATCGAATTTGGATGCGGTTTTCTTTACTATCATATTCGTGACCCTGTCAATAAATACTTGATAAAATAACGGCTAAGCCCACAACGGGGCAGAGATTGAATAAATCATAATCATAAGCATCATAATCATATTATATATTCGTACATTAAAGCCACATCTGGCACACAAATCATTTTATGAAACAAACAGTCAAATCATTCATAAAAAAGTAAATAATCACATATTAATTAAGTAAACCGAAATTATTAAATATCTACATTTTCACAAGTAAATAGAATATATAAATATATAAACTTAGGCAGAGACACGTGCAAAAGGCTAGTATTTGAGTATAGGTATATATTTTTTGTCAGTGGATTTTCGGGTGAAAGAAGAGTTTCTAAAGAAATACAATGTATACGTATACAGGATTAGTTTTTCAAGTGGGCATGGGTGACCAAATCCGAAACTATATTATGGACTGGCTTATACCTAATTAATTCTCAAAGGAGTCTCGGGGCCAATTTTTATGAAAACCAAAACAACATCATTAAAATTTTGGAAAAACAATTTCCCTGGCAGAGTATCAAACCCGCTGATAAAAAAACAACTACCCTCCCAAATTAATACAGTCCCGCATTAAAGTAATAAGTTAAGTTCAATACTATTTTATTTAAAACAAATCGATCTTCAAAGCTGACTCTTTCAATCGGTTTTATAAAAATACAGACTGTTTTATTTCACCGATTCGAGTCCCAGCTCAAGCAGGTGATTTATCAAATATCTTTTTCACTTATTTTTGAACATAAAAGGACGTTTCTTTTTATTAAAATTTACTTTCATCCATATTTAGTGTACTTTCCCTCCAAAAACTGCCTTTTTACATACTGTACAGGGTATCCGCAGGCTCGATAGTAGGAAACAAGAGGCAACGAGTTAATAGCATAGAGGCCACAAAAAAATTAGAAAATAAATTAATCTCACTGAAAATTTACACAAAACTAATATTGAAATTATTTATGCGTCTGTTCTGGCAGTTAATAATCTAGTAATTAGTTATGCGTAGCTTCCATTTTTACCTCATTTTTACCAAGAATCAAAAGGTGGGAGCAAAGAAACATTTTTATAATTTAGGTGCTAAGAATAAATATAATTTCTTTGATCAAGCCACAAACTCCTCAACATTTGTAACATAAAAGGGTAGGTATTTTCTGTAAAAAATTCCTGAGTTCTCTTTTATAAATCGGCAACGACTCTTTATTAATATTTATAAAATAGGTCAAATGTATGTATCTTATTTGTTCTTATATGTATTGAAACACACATATAACACACATGGTCACAGAACACAAATGGTCCTGATTGTAAGTAATTTTTAATCAAACAAAAATCCAAATAATCTATATATTAAATCTGCGATTAAACCCAAAAAAAGATTTATTTTTTAGAGAGTCAAAAACACAGCTTAACCGATTTCTTACTTGAAATATTTGGAATTTATTGTAACCTCTTCTATGTCGCACGGTCTGCTGCACGAGCTGCTAGGAGTATACCTGCTGTATCGGTTTGGAAAACCGTTGTTATCTTGTTGTGTGGGACTGATTTACCTAGCCCTAGTTCAGGTGAGACGTAGCTGCAACCAGCACCACCGTTCGTGTTTTTAGAGCCGTCAGTGTGAAAATTCAGTACCTTCAGTACCGCTTGGCGCTTCTTGATAAAGTATCTCGTATCTTCTACCCATAACGTAGGTTTTTGGTATTCTATCAGTCCCATTGGCTGCCTCCGGAACAACCTCTAAAGCTCGTTCAAGGATTTGGCAGTGATGGGTTTTTATATTGTTACCTTTCCATTGGCCAGTGGACTTCACCCGAAGGGCTGCGACCATCACCTCCTGCTGGATGTGCAGGTGCGGCGGTGTGAGCCCTAGTAGTATGTCCAATGCTGCGGAGGGTGTAGATCTCATGCATCCGCTGAGTGTGCATGCTAGTCTTTGTAGTTGTTGCAGTTTGTTCTCAGTTGTTATTAACTTCGTTCTTGGCCACCACACCAAGGCTCCGTAAGTTAAAGCCGGTCTTTCCACTACTGTGTACAGCCATTTGCATAGTTTGGGTGTAAGTCCCCAGTCCCTGCCTACAGCTCTCCTACACTGCCATAGCGTATTGGTTGCTTTTTTTATTATGTGGTCCACCTGCTTGCCCCACAGTAGTTTCTCGTCAAGCCAAATCCCAAGGTATTTCACCTCCTTACTGAGAGTTAGCTGTGTGCCAAATAATGTGGAAAGTTTTAGTTGACTTAACTTTTTCTTTTTGGTGAATAAGATAAGTTCAGTTTTCTGTGGGTTTACGGATAGATTATGCTTACCACACCAGGTCTCGACTTTTCGCAACGCTGATTGCATCTTGCTGCACAGCGTTCCCTCAAAGAGACCCGATATCATAATTACCAAGTCATCTGCATAGCCTACCCTACAAAAACCGTCCTTGTTTAGCTCTATGAGAAGGTCATTGATAACCGCTACCCAGAGCAGTGGTGACAGCACTCCTCCTCGAGGGCACCCCCTTGTCACCTGGCAGCGTGTACGCTCTGATGTTTCGATGTATGCGGCGCGTTTGCTAAGCATATTGGTGACCCATTTAATCACTAGCTCGTGTACACCGTTCTCCTCGAGCCCGTGAACTATGCTAGGGAATGTGGTTTTATCGAACCTCGATATTCCTCGATGTCGATGAAGGTTGCAAGGCAGGACTGCTTCGCCTCTATAGCTGTTTCTGCTTTGTGTACTACCTGATGCAAGGCAGTTTCTGTAGATTTGCCAGGTAGATAGGCATGTTGGTTCTGATGAGGTGGCCGCTCTTTTAGTGGTTCTTCTCGTACGTACCTGTCGCAGAGTCTTTCAAGAGTTTTGAGTAAAAACGGTGAGAGACTGATCGGTCTGTACGCTTTAGGTTGTGTGTAGTCATCCTTACCAGGCTTGGGGAGAAAGAATACTTTAACTTCCCTCCAGGAGGTGGGGATACATTTCCAGGCAAGACAGCTCCTGAATATTTCCACAAGGTGTTTCATAATATATTCCAAGGACCATTGCATAAGAGCAAGGAAGATGCCGTCGCCTCCCGGTGATTTGTATGGAAGGAATGTACTTACCGCCCATTTGATTCTTTCCTCCGTGACTATGGACTCCGCTAGTTCCCAGTCCTCCTTCGAGGGGTATGGAGACGGCGAGTCCGTCCATACAGAGTTGTTATTTACCTGACAGCCTGGGAAGTGGGTTTCCAGTAGGAGAGCGTGTTGCTCCAGCTTTCGCTTTGTTTAAAACGTACCTCTTTGTTGAACGCAAGGCGCGCCTTTTTGTAATCATCCCAGTCTTTGTCGAGCTTGGTGTTCATGGCTCTGTTGAAGTGGTGTCGCATAACTTATGCCTAACATTTAGTTAAAGGTGGGCTATTGATGATAATGACTTTATATAATTAAAATTTCAGCTCAATCTGTTTAGTTGTTACGGTAGTAACAAACGTCACCTTTCTATAGAAACTTTACACCCCATTGCCATCACATTGGAACGTATTTACGAGTATACCTCATTCCCATCCATAGACTAAGCCCAATTATCTATGTTCCCATCCCATTAGAACTTGGGTAAAGTAAGCAATAAAAAAATATTGCCTTTTCCATACGATATACTCACGCCTGTCTCTTAGATGAGTAGGCAGCATGGAGGGTAGGCAGAGACTACAAATTTCTATCTGCTACGATTTTTGCAAACCACTTTTGCTTCTACATCCATCAATCTAGTCATGCAAGCTCTTCTATTCCGAATACTTTTTACTATGCCATTCTTCAGTATGTCACCTATTTGGTCTGTATACGTTCTTCTAGGGCGGCCTGGTCGAATTTTACCTTCTATTTGTGCAGCATAAATTTCTTTCGTCACTTTACTTTCATTCCCTTCTTTGCTTAATTCGAAGTAAGAAAGAAATATTATTCACTGATTAGTTATCTATATATGTTATAATAAATTGGGCTAACCGCGGTGTTGTAATAATATTCCGTCTATTCATCAGCCTGTTTTGTCCACTGCTGGACATAGGCCTTTCCAGGATTTCGCCACTCTTGGTGGTCCTCCTGGAAGAAGTGCCCGTACTCACACACGCTGGGCAGGTGGGTTAGTGAGCGCGGTGCCGAAACCCTGGCACTAGTGACGCCGCTGCCCGTCACAAGTCTGTTTTATATAAGGCCCGGCAATTGGGGATGGATATACCGCCATATATCGGTCCCAGGCAATGGTGGGCCGCCTGGTTTTGCCTGAGAGCTGTTTTCTTACTCTCCCGGGAATAACTTCGGGAGGATTTGCGAGTAATATGGTGGTACCTCCACAGTCGAGCCCGGCATCAGCTTTACCACATCAATATATTAATAATAATATAATAATAATACTATTATAGCATCAGTTCTCGAGATACTGACAAAAAAACGTCGGTGAAACCTTGTAAAACCGTTTTTGATATTTATCATATCGTAGTATGGGAGTAGATAAAATAAAATACATTTTATATACTAAACATGCAGGTATGGAACCAAAATATTTCGATTTTGCATTTTTTTTTGTTCAGTTGGCTGATTTTACATAAAAACCAAGGAAAACACTTATATTATTATTTTTCTTACGCTATCCCAATAAAAGGCAAGAAAGCTAGTCTTTCACTTTAACAACCAGTAAAAGATAAAAGCTCTTATCACAACGGAGTATTGCCTGTTTCACTTTGTTTCTACCGTAATAATTTAGAAACAAAAGTGGCCGTATATTTCGAGGAAGAAATCCGGTACGGAAACCGAGCTAAAAAGCTAAAATCTCAAGATTTCTAGTTGGAAGAGAACAGGCGAGGAAATTGTTTAAGGCCACTTTAGCGTTCTGTCAGGATTAAAATAAAACCTTTTTTCTACATACGTAATATATTAAGGCTAGTTAGCTGGAAGATTCAGTGATCTTTGACATCTGTCATTATATCTACATATTTTTTTGGTTCTTTGTTCTTTTTATCCAATCAGGAAAAGGCTAAGTGGCTCTAAGCCATACCGCTTTGTCAGGATGTTTAATGCAAGTTCTTATATCTTTGTTTTAAGTAAAATGCATATGTAGAAGGCTATTGAGCTATGTCGTTGTATTTACACTGTATGTACTTAACCCGTAGAGTCACAGTCGTGACGATCGTCACGCCTAGGCCGAATTGTAAATAAAAAATTATTATTGTTAGTTAATATATTATAAACCTAGTGATATGGGTATTTTTCGAAAGCTATTAAGATGAGCAATAAAGAAATAAAATAAAAAAGAAATATTATAATTATATAAAAAAAAATTGTGGATTGTTATTCTAGGCCCAAATCTTCTTTTTTTTTAATATATGTATAGAGTAATATTTTTTTTTTATTTTTTTTATTATTCTTTATATTTTTTTACAATATTATAAATTTTGAATAGACATATATATATAGTATTCATACATATATTCATATATATAACTAACATTTTTTCAAGGAGAAAGACTTACTTACCCCAACTTACCCTAAGAAAAAAAAAATGTTTTCTTATAGGAAATTTTATCTAGTTTTAGAAAAACAAAACTGCATTAGAATTGGACAACTAGTTCCGGAGATATAGCCAAAAACAAAATTGGCGGGAAAATTTGCAAACTTGCAAAAATGCACGTTGATCGGACAGGTTGGAGCTATGAAAGTATTTAAAAGTGAAACTATTACAGGTGTTATTAACAAGATGTATGTAATTAATCTTTTGAGGATTATCTGAAGGGTCTGTGGTCCTGTCTAAGTAACTGTCATCAAACCCAAGTCATCTAAATTTTTGAAAAAATATTTAATATACAGATACCACTTTTCTACTTTTTTATTAGTATAGATAGCAAAATCTTAACGCTTTAGGTACTCTTATCATTATTTACAAACCAGAAAATATCAATTGGAAAAAAAATCAAGCAGACATATTTTTTAAGCCCTGACGTATTGTTGGTGTTGATTACATGCCAACGTGTTTCACCGATGCAATGGCCATTTGACAATGATTTTGAACACTGCGTACTTAGAACAACATTCTTTTTGAAAATGGCGACATTTTAACGGTGCAACAGTTGGCCTCTAGTCAACAAAAATAACACGTGAATATCTTAATGATGGATTTTTGAAGTGTGCAAGGAGGCGCAGGTCGAGCTTTCGATGAGATTATGATTATGACTTATAATTATGATTATTTTAGTGTTAAATCCGTTTTTTAAAATATTTTGGTATGTCCCCCTGACGCAAATTTTCATAGTAAGGATTTTACTAAGCTTACAATATCTTTTCCATTTTCTTACAAAGAACCATTTATGACGATTCGAGCCAAATGTTTGAGAGAATGTAATTAAGAAGTTATTATTTAATTTGCATAGCCTAGAGTCAAAGTTCTTCACAAAAACAGGCTGCCCACAGTTTTAAGTTTCACGAACTAAATATTACTTGATTATGTAAACAAACCGACCACTATCAATAGACCCTTTGACTAGATCCACTATCGGCTTATTTTGAAAAATGCTATGATCGCAAAAGCCAACCAGTTTCAGCAGATTTAGACTGCTTTTGTCTGAGTGAGTCAAAATTTTTAATTGAATCTTTAAAACCCAACCATTAAATCAAACCATTATCGAAACCAATTGGTCAAAGAAATTTTATTATGAAACCAATACAAGTGCTCATTACTCATCATAAAATTTTCTTTTCGTTGCAGTATAGAAACGCAGAAAAAATTAAATCTGTACCCCGGTAAATCTCGCTTAGCGGGCAATTGCTCTATCAACTGAGCGATTCAGGTCTGAACACAACTCGCGAATTAACCCATGTGCTTTCACATACCACAATGATATGTATATAGGGTTGGGGAAAAAGTTTCTTCGCATTTTATATGAAAATTCAAAACATTTTTTAATGAAGTTTATTTACATTTAACTAAAGTAATATATGTAGGTGTCATTTTATTCGATAAGTTTCTACCATCTTGTAGGTAGAGACAGGATCCCATTGCTATAGAAATTGTGGGGCTTCTGATCAAAAAACCGCGACAAGTGGTTTTGGCAGTCCTCTCGTGATGTTAACCTGACACTGCCTAAAGAATTCTGAAGAGACCGGAAAAAGTGTAAATCTAAAGGTGCAAGGTCAGGACTATTCGGCGGATGCATTAATACGTCCCAGCCAAACTCTCTTCATTTTTAGTCTGTGAAGCCTGACCAGCCTTTGACCACGACCTTTTTCGCACGTTCTTGTCGTACGTGATCCACTTTTCATCACCAGTTATGAGGTTTTTCAAAAATGGTTCGGTTTCATTACGTCGTAATAAAGAATCACAAATGAGTACACGGTTCATTAAGTTTTTTTCAGTGAGCTCATGAGGCACCCAAA
Source organism: Ypsolopha scabrella (assembly GCA_910592155.1). NCBI lineage: Eukaryota > Metazoa > Arthropoda > Insecta > Lepidoptera > Ypsolophidae > Ypsolopha > Ypsolopha scabrella. The sequence continues at coordinate 16,184,107 of OU342983.1, read as the reverse complement.
TATTGAGCCTTTTTGTGTACCCAGCTTTTTTCAAATGCGCAAAAACTGTTTTGTTGTCAATCCCCAGTTCTTCAGCTACATCGTAACTACTGATATGCCGATCTTGCTCCACTTTTTCAAACATGACATCCATTTTATCCGTAACATGGCGCCCAGAGTGAGGTGCATCTTTGACATCAAAATTTCCGTATTGAAAACGCTTAAACCAAATTTGTGCTACTCTCACAGACACTTCACTAGGTCCATAAACATCACAAATTTTTTTCGCGGCTTGCGTTGCATTTTTACCTTTATTGTAGTAAAATTTTAAAATGTATCGAATTTCTTCATTAGATTCACTCATCTTAACAGTAAGAAAACAAATGAAAATCACATATTTTACCTAATTTGAATTTAGAATTATCTTTTTTAAAATTTAAACTTTTTAATATTACCAAAACCAGCCAGATACAAATGGTATAGCCAAAGAGATTTTATTATAAGTTCATACATACTATTTGCGAAAAAAGATTTTTCCCCAACCTATTAGATACTCTCTTTATAGAGGACGCTATGTATTCAAAGCGAGTCAAATCAAAGATCATTATCACTTATTGTCACCTGACGCAGCATCGGATAGCTTAGAATACACATTCCTCTAATCTTAATTATTATATACTTGTCAAAACAAAATAAGGGCCACTAGGTTTTTAAGGGCTGACGGGGTTGGAAGACTGGGTTGCCTGAGCTGTGTGCACGGGCATTGTCTTGCATCAGGATGAATCCAGGACCCATTCGCTGGTCCAATGGGACCACATGAGGCCTGATGACTTCCTCAATGCAAAGCTGAGCAGTTACGGAACCCTAATTTTAAATAGCGAGCTCGGTTTTGCCATGTAAACTAATCCCACCCCAAATCATTACGTTCGGACCACCGAAACGGTCAACTTCCTGTATGCAGGCTTCCGAAAATCGCTCGCTGCGTCGTCTCCACACCCTAATGCGCTAATCGTCATTGAAAATTTTTACTTTGCACTGGTCGGTAAAAAGCACCATGCCCCACTGATTTATGCTCCAGTCCAAATATTGACGGGAGAACCTTAAACGATTTGCACGTTGAGCCCTGGACAAAGGAATTCGAACAACTCGTCGTTTTGAAGTTTGCTGGTCTTCATGCAATCGATTACGGATCGTTTGATCACTGACACGAGTACCCGTTGTCAACTGTGGGTGATTTTGTAACTTACGATCTGTTACTGTGCGTTCTTGGCGGGCACTTAACCGGATGTACCGATCCTCCTGAGCAGTTGTGATGCGAACTCTACCCGAGCTAGGTCTTCTTGCAACCCTGCCGGTCTCTTGAAAGCGATTCCAAGCATTTTGGATAGCTCTTCGAGAAAAACCCAGGTGCAAACCCACACACCGCTGAGAATTTCCTTCTCGGATAATTGTAACGGTTCTGGTTGCAGTAATTGTGTCCATTGTATTCGTACTTGGCATTTTATCGTTAAATGTTGTTTAGATAAAATAACTAAACAAAATTACAATAATTTTCAGAATATCAAAACGCTAATCGAAACAAATCTCAAAGAAAAATAGAAACAAAATTAGAAGAAAATATCGTTTTTTTTTGCTAATGGCTAGCATTTGGTCTAATGCACAATATCAAAGAGGTTAGATACCAAAGAGTTCGTAACGTCAACGTTTTGCTACTTATCAATTAGTTATGTTCATTAAATTATACTGAAATGTAAAAATAACAAGTGGCCCTTATTTTTTTTGAGTAGTAAAGAAATTAATATATTTCTAACACTTGGTGATGTATCAATCGCAGGGATATGCACATGATAAATATAAGATTTTCTTTGGCAAAAGTGATAAGCTGCGACTGCCTTAACATTGCAATTGCAATAAAAAGGAAAAAAATATGATAAAAACTCGTTTCGATTGGTTTCGATGTATAACAATTTATAACATGTTCTGCCAAGCTGAAGACTACGAGGAGGGATCGAAAAGTAGTAAGAATGAGATAGAATAAAATGACTATTGATAACTTAAAAAAAAAGCTCTCCACGGCATCCATCACCTCGTTATCGTCTTCGTACCTGTTTCCCCTCAAGTATTCTTTCAATTTGGGGAACAGATGAAAATCGCTAGGCGCCAGATCTGGTGAATAAGGGAGGTGGTCAACCAATTCGAAGCCAGCTTGCTGAATGGCAGCCATCGCAACTGCCGAGCTGTGCGCGGGTGCGTTGTCGTGATGAAACAGCTCCTAATAACTCCTAATGTTGCCTCCAAATCGCAGTGAATCTCTTGAGTCGTTAACTTTTTTAAATAGAGGTATTTAATAACGGCTTGCACTTCGTTTTTCTCCATTTTGGAGAACACGTTCCGACACGAAGCAAACATATGACTACATTCTGAAAAAAAAAAAAGAGAATCGAAGATTTTTCTATATTAATATTACAAATATCTGAGCTATGCCTGCCAGTATTTATTTATTTTCTTACCAAGGAGTACATATGTCGTTCTCACTACTTTTTGATCTCCCCTAGTATACCGACAAAATCTGTATATTTAATATAATCTAAACTTTTCCGCATAACCGTGTACTGTGGAAATTCTTACCTCGTCCACTTATTTTATATTTCACTTCCAAGCCCATAACAATAGACGCACAAACATAACAAAGACTACTATTTAAACAATAATATTGAATGAACATTTTCATACAGTATAATTGTATTCAAACGAACTTTATATTTTATAAAACAAAAACAATCCTGGCCCTCCGATGAAAAACAACTTAACTCAAAAACCCAACTTAACAGGAGATATGAAAAACTACATTTTTTGTATAAAAAATAAATATTTCTCGCAAAACAGTCCCGCAGTCCAGTTTTTGTACAAAACATAGTAATAATAATTGTTTTACATAACATTAAGTTCCACTGCTATGAGTCGGTTCAGCTTCTACAAAAGACTACCATTTAAACAATGATAATGTATTTATATTTTATCAAACAAAAACAATTTTGTGCCTCCAGTGAAAAACAATTGAACTAAAAAACCCAACTTAACAGGAGATATGAAAAACTTGTTTTTTTGTACAAAAATGAATATTTCTCGCAAACCTGTCCAGCAGTCTACATTTTGTACAAAAAACATTGTTTCTTACACAACATAAAAATCTAATTTTTTGACCTAAGCCGAGCTAAGCCATTACTCGCCGCACCCACAGAATTGTTTCACTCACTGTGCGTTGTTGCATTACTTATCCGTTATGCGGAAACTGGAGTCGGGAGTAATTAAAATTTTACCGAAAACGAAACCGAGCGCTATGTTTTATGCATAATTGAGGTCATCATCATGGAGTATGGGAGTTTTACGGGTGAAAATAGACAGGCAAAATAAAATAAAATGACGTCATATACTATTACGGATCATATTGACTAAATTTCCTAAAAAAGGTAATTCTTGCTCATATGCTTACTTTATTCTTTAGCTACGAGTATCTGTCTATAAATTATTGGTGCGAGTTTAGCTACTAGCGCAAAAAGGGTCCCGTACCACGTAATGCGGCAAAAAACAAGGCATTAAAATTATGACACCTGACAAACAATTCGGTTCCCTCTCAGCACGAAACCCTAATTTTAATTATTTGTTGTTTTACATTAGAGTATCCTCATTTGGAATTTTCTTCCAGGAGGACCGCCAAAAGTGGCGAAATCCTGGAAAGGCCTATGTCCAGCAGTGGACGAAACAGGCTGATGGATGGATGGATCCTCATTTACTAGAATCTGGTCAAATTTTAAACTCTATATTAAGATAGACCTAAAACATATAACGTTGAAAAAATGCTACTTTTCAAGGTTTTTGTATGGGTTTCAGTTTTTATTTAGTTTTATTATTTCCGTTAATAAAGGTCACGAAGCTGTAGAACCCTGTGATAGGCGGATGGACAGATAGACAGATGGACAGCAGAGGCTTTGTAATAGTAATTCCTCCAAAAACTTAAATGTGAAAAAGGGGCCGAGTTCAGTACAAAGACAGTGCAGGATTGTCGGCTTATATTTGTTACTGTTTTACCGCGGGCGAAGCCGTAGGCAAAAGACTAGTAATAATATATTTCAAGTAAAATTTATTCCATGAAAGATTCCGAAATTTTCATAAAAAATAAAAACATGCCCCTTTTCATGAAAGAAATATCAAGAAGCCTGCGGCAAGGAAAATGTTATTTCAGATAATGGTAACAAGTACAACAATATTGTTTGTGAAGATCGACCAAATTGGCCTCCGAATAATAAAAGGTTATAAAGGGTTATTATGTAACAAGATTATTGGGTTATCTTGCACGGGTACATTTCACAAAATAAAGTAATCTGGGTCACTATTAAATAAAGCAACAAATTTTGTAAATATGTTTTGTTTTATGTAAAGAACATATTGTATTTTTTGATGACTTCATATTTTGAAAAGGCATGCGAGATTAATAACATTTCTTTACAAATTTAATTTGTATATTGCACAATACTATTTGCAACAAGTTTTATTAATCCGAACTTTTAAAACAAATGTGAGCGTTCATGCAAAAAGGACCTGCAAAGATAAAATCAGAGGAAAACTAATCTTGAGAATTATTCATAAAATTAGTTTTCCTCTGAATATTTCTCCGTTTTTAGGTCCTTCTCTCACTCAAGCTCTTATGAAATTTATTTTCAAGGTGCCATTATTAAGCTTACCTCAATACATGCTGAATCAATACTAGAATAGAATGTAGAAACTTTAATAAAAATAGCTTCCTTCTGCATCAGAGCTCTTTGATACTCATACATGCAAACAAACATGCAGTTGGTTTATGAAATAGCCACCAATCCGTAAGTTAATGTGTAATTTATAACAAAAAAGTAAGTTGAATTTTTATGGAGAAATAGGAATGAACCATTTAGTTTTAGCTGTCAGGAAAAGCCCATCCTAGTTTCCGGCGTTCGTCTACTCAAATAGTTTGCAGTCCACTCGCACGCTATTTTGTATACTTTAGGACTCGTTCGAATAAAATAAAAAAAAACCGGCCAAGTGCGAGTCGGCCTTGCGCACGAAGGGTTCCGTACCATTATCTATAAAAACGGCAAAAAAATCATGTCTGTTGTATGGGAGTGCGCAGGTCCGACTCGAACTTGTATTTATTGTTATAGCGGCAATAGAAATACATCATCTGTGAAAATTTCAACCGTCCAACTATCACGGTTAATGAGATACAGCCTGGTGACAGATGGAGGGACGGACAGCGGTGTCTTAGTCATAGGGTCCCGTTGGTTATGCTTGAGTACGGAACCCTAAAAATAATTTATCAAATATACAGCGGTGTAAACCACACACCGTATTTTGAACTTTGAGCGCGAGTTAGCGTCATATCAAGGCGTGCAAACAATTTGAGCAAACGAACTCTTATGTCACTGTGCACTTACACAGATTTATTTAGAAGGAAGCCATCTTAGAATACCTAACTCGCTATTTCATTACATGCCCAGTTAAGTTAAGGTGGATGGTCCGAGTTTCATTCCGCATAGGCTAGGAAAAATGTTATTACGCGTCCAACACAAAAAAGCCAATGTCAAATACTTTATTAGCTTTTGATAGAGGCGATTATTGGTTACCTAATTGACATTTGTCTGGGATGCGTCAAATTAATTATAACGCACGAAACAGCAGATCGGAGGTTTCTTAGCTAATACTGAAATATATTTCTATTACCTTTTTTATGAAGTTAAAATCAAGTTGATCTTTTAGCCGCGTTCGTCCTCGAAAGTCTAGCGTTGTTCATGCTCTAGGCTGAGGCTTAATAAGGTTGTATTTCTGAAGAATACTAAACTAGTGAATCTATCTAGAAATCGTAATAACCTTGGCAGGCATAGAAACACGTCTTGCTTTAGCAACATTTAATAAAAGACAAAACTACCTACTACATACAAACGAGTTATCCCTGCATACAAATAATATGTCGCATACCCTACATTACACCTCCACCATAAATACACAACAAATATAATTTAATAAACAAACAACCAAAATGAACACTTACTTAAACTAACAGGGCCAGTTGAATTATTTTTACACAATAGATCTAATGTACATTGTATTAATCAAATTGATATCTTACAACTGGTCTACGTAATCTCTGGGGATAACGTTTCACCGGAGACTGTACCGATGGTGGATGTATTGTTCCTGAATCAACTTCTTTAATCTGACCCTCAGTATTCTTCTCTCTCTCTAATTGTTGTTCTGGAACACTATCATCCACCATTGTTGCCGCTGGCAACGATACGGCATCACCACCCCCGTCAGCGACCGAGCTCCCATTAGCTACATCATTAGAACAAGTAACATCCGATAAACGAGATCTGTGCCTTATTTGATCCGTGTGCCTTGTCATAAATTGACCGCTTCCGTCACTCAGAATATACCTATGGCTACCTTCCCTATTGCCGATTACGCCCTTAATCCACTTATCGTGTATGCCATACCCTCGCGCCCAGACCGGTTCGCCCGCCTCAAACTGACGCGGCACTCCTCCAGCATGATGTTCCTGCCGCGCTTGAGCAGCGCGTACTCTATTTTCCACCGCGCGATCACTACGCAACAAATCTAATCGTGAACGCAACGAACGTCTTTGTAGTAACGTTGCTGGCGATTCCCCAGTGGTACTATGAACGGTATTTCTATAAGCCAATAAGTACGTTTGTAATGCGGTGTCTATGTCCAATTTATCTCTAAATGCCTTTTTGATCGCTCGTTTACATAATTTGACTGCGTTTTCAGCAGATCCGTTTGAAGACGGATGATACACTGGCGAGAAAACCTGACGAATCCCGTTATTCTTCAGAAAGCTACTAAACTCAATGCTTGTGAACGGAGGCCCTTGATCTGAAACTAACTCCACCGGTAATCCAAATCTCGCAAACGTCGCTCTCAACACTTTAATAACCGCCGCCGCATTTGTTTGTTCCATTTCGAAAACCTCAAGCCATTTCGAACCGGAGTCTATCAGGACAAAAAACGTTCTACCTTTATATGGTCCTAAAAAATCGACATGAAGACGCACCCACGGCTGTGACGCATACGGCCAGGGCGTGGGTGGGGCGTGCGGCGGCGCATCCGCTTCTGCAGCACAGGTCTCGCAGCTTCGGCACGCGCTCTCCACGTCGTCATCTATGCGTGGCCACCACACGTAGCTACGAGCTAAACTCTTTGTTTTGACTATACCCATGTGGCTAATATGGCACATTCTACATATAATTCATTTCGTCTATCAAAATATGGTTTAATTTCCTCTTGAGGACAAACTGCGGGCCAACCCGACTCTATATATAAAATAACTCGACTAAGCACAGCATCTTTTATTGTAGCTTTCTTAACATCGTCGTTCGCTACCGGTAAAAAATCCTCAACAAAATTAACGTAAGTGATTTCTTTGTTCGCTAATCGTTTTTCGACTACTAAAGGTAGCCTAGAGAGAGCGTCCGTACAATTTTTCTCCGACCTGACGTATTCTATATCGTAACTGTAACCCGATAGTAGAACGGCCCAACGTTGTAAACGTGACGCAGCCATCACCGGTATGCCTACCTTATCCCCAAAAATATATGTCAACGGTTTGTGATCCGTTCTCAACACAAATTTCCGGCCATACAAGTACTGATGGTATTTTCTTACCCCAAAAACGATCGCGAGAGCTTCTCTATCTATCTGTGCGTATGCCCTTTCCGCTTCGTTAAGCGAGCGCGAGGCATAGGCCACGGGACGCTCGCCTTCTGGTGTTAATTGCGATAGTACCGCGCCGACGCCCACGCTACTCGCATCTGCTGTCAGCACTAACGGTAGTTCCGGCGAGTAATGAACCAGCACCTCGCTACTCGCTAGCCGCGCGATCACCGTCTCGAATGATGTCTGGCACTCCGTACTCCACTCGAACCTAGCTCTTGCCTTCAATAAATTGTACAGTGGTGCTAGAATGGTACTAATGTTTTTAACAAACTTTGCATAGTACATAATCATACCTATAAACGACCTCAGTTCTGATACGTTACTCGGTGCTGGCGTTTCTACAATGGCTTTGATTTTACTCGGACATGTGTGGACACCGTCTTTACTTATCACGTGGCCTAAATAGCTTACTGATTCCGCAAGAAAATCACATTTATTTTTCTTAATCTTTAAGCCATATTTTTGCAACCGCTCAAAAACTTTATGTAAATTTTCTATATGTTCTTTAGTAGAAGCTCCCGTTATTATTACATCATCTAAAAACACGCCTACTCTAAGTAAGTCTGAGAACAGCTGTTCTAATCGCCTTTGGAAAATTCCTGGGCTTGAGGACAAACCGTAGACTAGGCGATTGTACATAAATAAACCCTTATGCGTATTTATCACCGTAAACTTCTTGGACTCGTCGAGAACGAACTGAGCGTAAGCCTGTGATAGATCAATTTTACTAAAGCGCTCCCCACCGTGTAACTTCACTAAAAGGTCCTCTACCCTTGGCAACGGATAACGGTCCATTTCGATTACCTTATTCAGTGTTAATTTATAGTCGGCACAGATCCGAACGTTACCGTCTTTTTTCATCACGGATACGATAGGCGTAGCCCAATCAGAGCGCTCGACGGGTGTGAGTACGCCGTCCCGTTGCAGCTGGTCTAGCGTGCGCTCCACCGGTTCTCGCAGCGCGTACGCCAGAGGGCGCGCGCGCAGGAAACGCGGCCGAGCCCCCGCACGTATATGGATGCTCACAGGTTCTCCGGTGAAACGCCCCAGTGACTCCTCAAACACGTCACAGAATTTGGAACTGAAAACCGACAAATTAAATTCCTCATCTGATGACAAACTATTTACCGTATTACAATGAACTTTTGGTAATTTAATATCTAACTCCGCTATCCATTGCCTACCCAGTAATACAGTTTTACCATTATTTATAACATATAAATCTAAATATTTAGTTTTATCCTTGTATTTTACCAAAGGTTTTATCATACCTACCGGCTTAACTAACTCGCCGGTATAATATCTAAGTGATAAATCACAACTCTTTATTTCTAAATCCCTAAATAGTTTCTCATACATTGCTTGACTTATACACGATACGCCACTGCCCGTATCACATTCCATAATAAGGTTTCTGTACTGAACATTCAATGTAATAAATATAGGTTTGTATTGAGCTATCGATAAACTATTAAAATCCAGAATTACCTCGTCGCTGTCCTCACTTTTATAGTCACTCCCGTTCTCAACGCTGACGAGGCTCGCGCTTGCCACATCCACGCAATGCTGCTCCACCAAGTTCGGACACATCTTACGTAAATGCCCCTGTCTGTTGCACACACGGCACACATAGCGAATGAATTTGCACGAAGTTGTGTCGTGCCCGGCGCCGCAAGGCCGGCCTCCTTGAGTTGTCGGTCAATGCCCCCGCCGCCGCTGCTGAATGCGACCCTGTGCGCCCACGCTGCCTTGATCCTGTCGAGCTATTGGTGACGTCACGTGTCATTCTCTCTGCCGCCACCCCCATCCCAGGCCTGCCCCGCCACGCTCCCGCCATGGCTTGACAATTAACGATCGCGCTGTTTGATGACCTTCCATGACCTTCTACCATCGCTGCATCTTTTTCCGCTGCTTCCATGCTTACTGCCAAGGTGTAAGCTTTACCAAAATCTATCTTAGATTCCGCAAACAGACGTTGCCGTATGATTTCGCTACGAATTCCACAAACTAGTTGGTCTCTTAAACTTTGCTCTAACCAACCCCCAAAATCACAATATTTCGACATTTTCTTTAACACAGCAACATATTCCGAAATACTCTCTCCACTAGCCTGTGTCCTTTGTCTAAACTTGTACCGTTCCGCGAGCTCGCTTGGTTTTGGTTGAAGATGTTTCCTCATTATTTCCGTTATTTCTTTGAGAGTCTTTGTACTTGGTTTCACTGGTGTACACAAATTCACCAATAGTTCATAACTTTCAGCACCCATAACTGTAATTAAGGTGGGCACTTGTAGATCACTCGCAACTTTATTGACTAGGAAGTATTGTTCCAACCGTTCTACGTATAACATCCACTCGTCCTTGCGAATATCGAACTCCGGAATTTTGCCGACCGACATGTTTACGACACTTATTATTTTTATATTTATACACGCGTAATGTTCTTATTCTCGTCGCCACTGAAGAATACTAAACTAGTGAATCTATCTAGAAATCGTAATAACCTTGGCAGGCATAGAAACACGTCTTGCTTTAGCAACATTTAATAAAAGACAAAACTACCTACTACATACAAACGAGTTATCCCTGCATACAAATAATATGTCGCATACCCTACATTACATACATTACATTTTGTGTATGAATTTAAAAAAATAGTTCGTGGCACTAGATTTAATAGAATAGCATAGAATAGAATGTCAATGCCATCAAAAACAAAACCTGTAAAAAATCCAAGTCTCGCAACTTAGTTCTTCTACCGTAAAACGCTGTGAGATCCATGTAAATCCAAGTCAGTTAATTTATACAGTCCCTACTTAAGGGACCTTCTGTCTTAAGTTATTACGTAATTAGCTAACCTAACAACATCTTATAGTGACCATATCAATATCAAATTTTTTTTATGTTTTAAATAAATAGATTGACTCGGCCATCGCATGAAAACACAATGTATCTCACAAGTAATACAAATTATATTAAATTAGATTATTTAGTGCGATTATTGTCACGAGCATATATTATTTATATAGGAGGCCAGGATTGCTAATTAATGGTCGAAGCAAATACAGTGCTTTTCTCAAAAATAAAATGAGACACTTTCTAGTTTTTCATGATAATTAGGTATATCAAATAAAATAAACTTAATAGGTAATACTAAAAATTACTTGCTCATATTTGGGCAACTAGTCGGGTTTATTGTTATTGATTTCTTCAGTAAAGCATTAGTGGAGTACAAACTATATCAAAGCCCTCTTCTGCATCCATTTTGTAATTTATTTGCACAAAACACTTTCAACTAAAATATAAAGCAACATAAATTCCTGCTTTTACGCAACATTTTTTTATTATTGCCAGCTGGGCAAAGGTATTTACCTCCATGCAGCCTTCTTCATGGACAACGCCATCTAGAGGAACGCTAAGAACTAAGAAAAAAAACAATAAGAAAAACGCTCATTGAGGTTTTTCTTTGTAAATTGGCCCCTTAAAACCTTATGATCGCCAAACTCCTTAGTCTCCTAAAAACATTGACACGGATAGTTTTAAAAAGAAAACATATGGTATGTAATGGATTTTCAAACGAATTTCCTGGACAGTTATTCAGATTTCCTGGACACTTTTAAGTAGCTCGCCAGGATGAAGTATTTTCTGATAGGTCTTGTATGTAATGGTAATATTACAATGTCTTTTTGAGAAAAATACAGTTTCTGGATAGCGGCATGCTTTATGAACTACCTACCATTGTATGACCGATAATTAAATTTTCAGTATGATCTCGTCAATGCACGCGTTCAGTTCGTAGCCTCAATTATTCGAATTGTGGAATATTATAAAATATTGCCGGAATATTGGTTAATTTCGAATATACAGTTAGGTTATTCAGTTGAAATATTATTTCAATGGGATATTAATGAATCTGTATTGCATGTGATAATTAAATACGCTTCTTGTTTTCTGTATGCCTGTAAATTAATTAAACTTGCACAGCTGATAAGGCTTTAAGAAATACGACAACGATTCCGATACAGTCTAAGCATTAGGTTAGTTTAGGGTTTTTGATTTTAGGCTAGTGTTACCCTTTTTAATTTAGGTATTTATAATTTATATTAACCTAATGCATCTGAATTAACTTGCCAATTAAAACGAGTAGAATTTGTTTTATAATATACATATCGTCATGACATAAATCCCGGAGGTGGTATCAGAGGTGTTCTCATGTGAAATGCAAGCCACAGTCCATGCTGAGTACATCCACTGTTCACCGACAATTATTACATCCCAAACACGGTAGTGACCTCTATCGCCACAAGCGAACCAACAGTTTAACGTGCCTTCCGAAGTACACAGGGCCAACATAAATGTATTATTTACCGTGTTGAACCCGCGACCTCTTGGTTTGCTGGTGAGCGCTCTAGAATTGGGCCATAGTGGTGGTCAAAATAATTAATAATCCTTCTAAAATTATAATTTCTTACTCCAAAATTCTTCCAATAATAAAACATATTGTATTAAATAAAGCCTCCCAGAATTGCATAAACCAAGATTACCACAAAAACTGGTATAAGCTTTTATATATTATATCTCATCCAAAATTAGCATTGATTTATTATATCTGTGTATATTTATTTAATTATATAAGTCAGTTTATTCTATTTAATTTCTTTTGTGTATGTTTATGTATCAGTTTATTACAGCGGTAGGAATCCCTTATTAATAAGTCTATGTCATCTACTAATGTATTTTACGTTATTATCATTGTTTCTTTTTTCATTTTCGCGCTCCTTTTTATGTTTTTCTTTCCTTATCACTTATTTCACCCAAAGCTTACCTGGAAGATATTGCTTTTAGCAATAAGTGCCGCCTTTGGACTCCATAAAATATTTTTAATATTCTTTTTCATGTTTTGTGTAAATGTACATTAAGGCCGACTTGCACCAATATTTAAATCTAGATTACGGACTTAAGCTGAGTTTAATTTGGCTCAAATGTATTGACTGACAGATCGTAAACCTGATTGAGCGATAAAATCGAGATTTTAGATTTTGGTGCAAGCCGCCCTAGGTGTAATAAATAAATAAGCTTTGGCCGTGGTTTGTCACCAACATTATGACAAGACCATGCCGCGAAATGACTCGTCATGTCCCGGCATGGCGTTATGAGTAGCCGTACAGGGAGATTAGTTGGAGTCAGTTGCGTATTATAGAACTTTATTGCCTTACCAGTCATTCGTCCATTATTAGTCGGTATACTTGAGTAGATTTTGCGGAAGTCTATAGACAAATTCATTTAGGCCCTAGGAGCTGATAAAGTGTTGACACTTTAATAAAAACAGCTCTCACTAGAATAATTATTGAAAATCCGCTCATTTAATTAGCCTAGAAATATCAATGAACAGTTTTTAAGTAGCAAAGTTTTCATATACAACGTCCTGAAATTTAATCTTTGGCAAAAAGATAAATTTTTACTTATCAAAGACTACGGATACTATTATATAAACAATAAATAAAATTTCATTTATTCTAAATATTATTATTAGAGTGCATTACAAACCAGAAAAGATAAATTAGAAACAAATGTAAAGACAAGAATTTGAAAAAATTCCTCGGGCCAATATTCGAATTCTTTACATTTTTTTCTAATTTATCTTTTCTGGTTTGTAATGCACTCTAATAATAATATTTAGAGTATTCCAAAGCGATGGATTTCGCAATGAAAACATAATTTCATTTATTCCTTTATTTTTTATTAACTTAATAAACATACAAGGTGACATTTATTTATACAGCCAAATTCATACTGAAGACACTGTAAGTAGTCGATAGGTTCGATGGTCCTTTTTGGGAAATCCGCAAATTGTTTTTCTCACGCTCCGTACAAACTGGAGCTCACTCCCGAGTTGATACCTTTGCAAATGTCGCGAAAAAAATATTGATCCAGGATATTGATAACTCACAAACCCTTCAGTGTGAATTGGGCCATATAAATAAATGTCTGCTTGTTTTAAACTCTTTATATTTTCATATTCAAATTCTTAGTGCACACACGAAAAATAATGACATTTAATATTAAAGTATATGAAAATAGGCGAGTTTATCTCTAAAAGGCAAATTAATACATTTTATTAAATTTAAGTAACGCTGATTTTTTTTCTTTTTGTGTTCCTTTGTTTTATATTTCATTCACTTGTTTTCATTTTACATGAAAATTTACCTAAAATATTAATGACTTGTGTAATTAGTGTGTATAATGTACCAATATTTATATTTCTTAACGAAACTCTAAAAACTTACCTTTGTCAGTTTAAGCGATGCTTCAGCCAATCATAGATTACAGCTATCTACAAAATAAAATGAAGTCACAAAAAGTGTTTAAATACCTGTAAAATTTATTTTTAAAATTCCTAAACTTCAAAATCAAAACATAATTATTATAATCACACCATTTCATTTAATTTGAGAACAAGGGATGTGACATATTTCAGTTACATTTTTCTCTTAGTACTGAAATTTGCACAAGTGCTACGTAGCTACAAAGTGCTACAATACCGTCGCTACGAAATGCGAGGCAAATTGTCGTAAACTTGACTTTTTAATAAAAACCTTAGAATACGTTTACAGAATACTGACATATATTTTTAATAAAATGGACTTGAGAGATAATATCATACTTATCAAAATTTCCGGTTCAAAATTACCTGAATGCTTCCATGATCGAAAAAGAACAAATTTAAAGTACAACTAAAGAAAACATCCCACAACAGCTGAGTCAGTTTACCCAAAACTTTGCATGCATGTGGAAAAACAAATGTTTGACCAACCCAAGGTTATAAGAAAAATGAATAAATACAACAAAAATAATACAGAAAGTTTATGGTGTCAAATGAAACGTAATTTCATGCTTTAGACAGGACGTTCCATCTCAATGAGCCTTGGAAGGAAAGTACCTTAAATATTGAGAATAGGGAATTTTGCCTAATAAAGACATATTTAAAAAAAAGGTATATATTCACTCAAAGATTATTTAAAAAATGCTAACTTATACCGGGAATCGAAACTGCTAAATTCAAAAAATATATCTTGTCTTTTTATGATTTTGATCGAAAGGGTTAAGTATAGGAATAAATAATTTCCAAACAACGTAATATCTCAAATAATAAAAAAACAGGCAACTAAAATTATATATAACAAAATATGCTTGATTTTGAAGCATCTGTTCCAAAAAAAACATTTTTTAAATTTTAATCATCAACAACGTTCTTTTCACTTAATAAAGTTATTTCAAATTATAATTTTAATCATATTCCTTGTATTAAGTAATCTAAAATGTAAGAACTAGAACAATTTATGAAAAAGTTGTTATTATTTTGTTTAAAACAAATTAAATTGAATGTAGTTTTATGGTCTTCCTTTAATATAAGATTTTTTGTTGATAAAGAAGATTTAATCCTCATTATTGGCCTTTTCAATCGGTATCATTAAAATATAGGTAGGTACAGGAGGTCTATTTTTCCCTTCCGAATGCACTAAAACGGCAGTTTTTAAAAAACATTTAATGCGAATCTACCTATTTAAAATCAAGTCCTTTAGAGCCGAATTTGTCAATTTCCACTATTAAATCTTCTTACCCTTCAAGGCTTATTAAGATGGGACGTTCTTTATAACTTCTACATTATCCGACTTCGAACATAATCATTTTAGTCATACACAGAACACATTTTAGATGTCAAAATCCTCGTTATAATCCTCGATTTTAGTGACAGTTACCATTCGGAAACACGTCTAATATCCCTTCGAGGATACTGTAGCGATGATAACTTCCAAAAATATATTTTTGCTTCTATGTAAGTGACTTCGTAAAAAGTAATTTTTAAAGTGGAATTCTCTGTACCAAGCGGAGCTGCTCTGAAAAGCGCCCGAATGTTGCGAAAAATCAGTTCATTCCATTTTCTTTTTACTTCCGGTTTTCTGGGCACGGTAATGACAGGAAACCCAAAACGAGTAGCAGTTTGGGGAAGGAATTGAATATAACCAAGTTTTAATGAACGTCTAATAGGAGGAAAGTTTATGCCATAGATAATGCAAATTTAGGTGTGAAAAATCAATTAGAAATTATCTTTTCGAGAAAGTAAATCTTAAACGGGTCTTCAACTCTATCCTGTGTCCATAGCCGTAGCTAGGTAGGGCTTGGGGAGGCATGGTGCCAATTTATCCCCATAATACAGATGACATTGATGTATAAAGATGGTTTGTCCAGTTTAAAGCGTTATTTGTCTTGTTTATTGTTTTTTTTATGATCTCGTTGTATGGGGGTTATCTCTATTCATCTTAAAACGAAAATATTTTTGATGGGTTCATAAGTTGGCGCAAGGATGCCGGGCCCCCCTTACATCCGTTTCGTCCACTGCTGGACATAGGCCTTTCCAAGATTTCACCACTCTGCCCATACTCACACATGTTTTACATTTTCACGCGGTACTTTATTTCTACTTTATCTTGCAGCTAACACAGCTTTAAAAGTTTTTTTTTTTTTTTTTTTTTTTTTGTTTGGTATACACTTGTACTTGTCCACTTATTTATGTTAATTTCCCTTACCGGTTTCGCTGTTAAAGCATTATCCAAGGTTTGTTTGGTTGTTTACGTACAATATAGTACGTATAACATATATCATATTGTACGTAAACAACCAAACAAACCTTTGATAATGCTTTAACAGCGAAACCGGTAAGGGAAATTAATATAAATAAGTGGACAAGTACAAGTGTTTATCAAACAAAAAATGTTTCAAAAGTTCCACCAAGTGCCAACAATCACGAGCATCAACTCCGCTTTAAAAGTTGATTATTTTTACATATTTCTCATTTTTATGATAATTAATTATCTTGTGTATTTATAAAATGACTATCTCTAAATTACCATCCACCAACATTGGAATTTTATTGATATTTCTCATAAGTTAAAACTTACGCGTAAATACTGATATTTTGTCCTTTCATATTGTACTAATAACTTCAGTGTTATGTTTTGAAGAATTTGTAGACGATTATGTCAAAATATGTCCCCCAAGTTATTCCCCCTTTTGCAATGATTTGTTCTTTCTTAAATCAGAAAATTAAATAATAGAGAAACCGGACATGTCTCCCAAAGGTAAACGTAGTCATGACATAAATAAACTGGTACCGTCCTTGTAAAAACCAATGCATAAGAATTTCCTCGAAAAATGACCAGAAAGCAGCCTGAAACCCGATTTAATTTCTCTCCCAAACCCATTTTCGGTCTCTCATAACGTCAGGAAACCCTGTTATGAACTTAAACAAGCCTGAATTTATTCAGGTTGCACTAAGCGCGAAAATACCACATTTAAGAGGAATATTCAGCTGTTGCGATATCTCTGCGGGTAACGCTGCAGTTTGGTACAAAATTACAATCGTAACTGCGATAGCCTAATGAGCAGAGTAGGTACATTAGTAGAATATGCGCCATGAAGTAAGGCCTTAGTCAAAGTATTTACTGCGAAGGAATAATGATGAAAATAGCGTAACCTGCAGAGCTTTCTTCGTGGTGCTTGCTCTACCAAGAATATTGCTTTGGAAACCGGCTATGTACGCGTGGCGTTAACGGTATCTACTTTCTTCGCGCCCAAAGGTAAGTGCTTTCATATAAGGAGGAATAAAAGTTTTAAAAACTCGTTTTCAGGGTTCCGTAGTCCGACAAGGAACCCTTATAATTTCGCCATGTCCGTCTGTCCGTCTATCCGCGGCTTAGCGCAGAGACTATTAGTACTGGAAAGTTGTAATTTGGCATGGATATAAATATTAATCACGCCTATAAAATCGTAAAATCTAACCTTGAAAAAAAAATTCTTTAAGTTACCTCTCATGCAAGTAAACTGGGGATGAGTTTTTTTTCTCGTCTATCCCAAAGTGTGGGGTATCGTTGGATAGGCCGTTCAAAAACATTGTGGGTGTGTGAATACCATTTTTCGATTCAGGGATCTGTTGGTGAAATATTAAGCTTTAAAGTGAAAATTTTAGTTAGAGTGGAGCGTCATCCCCCCCCCCCCTGCCGGCTAAACGGTTGTTTATAGAAATGTGAAAAAAATCACAGAAGTAGTATATAAATTTAATTTAAAAGGAAAACTATCACAGTTAAGTAGGCTTTACAGGTTTACGAGTACAGGTCGCGCCAAACTTTTGGCCCCCTATAATGTATGGGACCAGAAGTTTGGCGCGGTCTGTATTAGTAGACCAACTTATATGTACCGGGCAACTACGGAACCCTACATTGCGCGTGGCCTGACATGCACTTGGCCGGTTTTTTAATTAAATGTGTCTCATGCCACGCTTAAATTAGCAACGCTAATTGAGTTTAAATGTGGCAGGTGCAGATAATACGCAAAATTAAACTTTAGTTTTTAAGGCTCTTAACCAAAAAAGTTGAAAATTATCACAATCTTTTAAGATGTTCTGTCTGAAATTTAATTATAAGTTATTGAGTAATTAGTTGTCATAATTATTTGGTGAAATAACTGTTGTTTTTTTACTTTATTCTTCCTTCCATTGTTTGTATGTATTGTCTTTATTTACCCAGGATATGCAATATATTACACAGAGAGCAGATTTAATTATGATAGAGCTTTGCACATAATGGCAGTTTCGCATTGAAATTCGTTCGTTAACTCGATACTGATTATATTAATTACTGATGATAACGTAATTAATGGGGAAGGGATGTGCTTGAGTTACCTAATTAATGCTGAAATATCCCATCAGTTGGTTTTTACTTGACACAATCAACTCATTTTTGGATACTTTGCCGTCTTTTTAGAGACCCTAGGGGGAAATTTTTACACTTAACCACTGAAGTCAAGTGCAAGTTCCAGTCTTTCAAAATTGACAAAAAGCAAAATAAAACATGGATGGATGGATGGATTTTACAGTTAAGATTAAATAAGTTAACTTAATTAAAAATATAAAAAGTTCATATTTAGAGCCATTCCATCAAATCTAGACCTATCTTAACCCACGCTGGTTCCAAACGAAGAGTTAATCATTTATAACAACTAAGAAAAATTGTAAGAAAAAATCATGTGGGGTAATAAATGGATCGTGTTTCAATCAAATAACGTCAAAATTTACAAAACCTGTCTATTGGGTTTTATCATTATCGCTTATGCAAGAGATATGAGGCACGATCCGGGCTAGAATTCATTCAACGTTTGGGAGGGTAACAAAAATAAAATCAATTTATTAAAAAACAAGCATTTTCCAGTAAAGTGCGCGCCAGATAAGTCTGCGCGTGGCCAAAATCAGAAATCACAGGCCGCCAAGTTGTTTTTATGTCAGGTGTGCCTAGTGAGTATGTAGAATGTCTATCATTTTTATTAGTTTTCAGTGGTCAAGTTTGGCAATCATCATGCCAAAGGTCAAGTAGTAAGACGTTAGTAACGCCACCAGTAGCGCGCAGACTTATCTGGCGCGCACTTTACAACACGAACTTCGTCGTCTTAAATGAGAAACTTTAGTTCAACTACCTACGTATTTTTAGTATGGTATAAAAAAAACTGACTTCGTGGCCCAATGATTCGAATTCTCAACGAATAATCCAAGTTTCGCAGATTCAAATCTCGGAAGGTACGTGAAGTTGTGTGTCTATATTTGTGCGTGAAGAAATGTGAAAGTTCACCACCCAGCATACTCAGTAAAATGCTTCTGAAATTTGACGGAATTCATATCATGACCATGTTTTAGAAAACTCCTAATAAAAAAATAAAAAATATATCTGCATATAACTGTGAAATTAAGAAATATATATATTTTTGAAACTTAACCATTGTTTTTTGTTTTATCGAAACAGATAAATAACGGTCTAACCTAATTTAAATGCCACTAAATCATAGTCAACATAAATAAGCCCAAATGTCAGAAGTTCCTAAACAAACTTGAACTTTTAGTAGAACAAAAAGCCCCACGCCTATTTAAAACCAGCAACATAAAACAAACTTTTCAATAAAAACTTCCTCGTTCCTCTCAACTTAACGAAAAGTACATCAAAAACTAATTTTACAACTAAAAATCCACAATTGAAACTGCAGAATTGAAAGCTAAAACACATGCTCCAAAACTCTGGCTTCGGAAGCAGCCAGTTTCAGGAACAACTTTAGCGAAATCCTAACTGATCATGTAAAGTTTTCACATGACTTTTTTCTTAAAAGTTATGACTTTTTTCTTAGAAGTTATGACTTTTTCTTAACAGTTATGACTTTTTTGAAGTGGATACTTCTTTGTTCGCAACTCGTATTAGGGTGCCCTTTTATACTAATACCTCAATTCTGGTAACTTATTTTATAACGCAGGATTATTAAATATCTGATAATAGTTAAATCTTTTAGAGATTTGATTAAATCTCTTTTTTATCATATCACTACGACATACATAGATACACCAATGGAAAAAAGTGAAAAAAAAGTTCTGGTGTTTGCATAGCCTTTATAAAAATTATGGATGAGTTCTAAGTTTTGAGTTTCACCAACCAAATTATTTTACATTTTAATTAATCTGTGGTTTACTTTGACACTGTAACCACATCCTTACTGATCATACTGAATAACGTTAAGGGTTCCGTACCACCACATGTTACGGGTACGGAACCCTAAAATCATTCAAGCTACTATTATGATACTACTAGATGGCACTATGTTTATGGTTTAATTTATTTTTATTATTTTTCGTGGTAAAGGCTATAGTAACACATACTTTGTGAAAATGTCAACTGGCTACCTATTACAGTTGAAGTTGTAGACCCCTGTGACGGACGGACGGATAGAGAGTGGAGGCTTAGTTATAGGATCCCATATAGGCTATGGTTTCCTCGAAAAAAAGGTATTAATCGCTCAAAAATCCGAGATATCAGCAAAGAAAGCTAATTCGCAAGAAATTTATACCTATACAAAAAAATAATACTACCTCTGTTCAGTTATCATTTACTTCAGTGGTGCATTATATTTTTTTGAGACCTTGATTTCGTTCACCAAACTTATCATCCATCCATCCATCACTACAAGTTACATTTAGTTATCCTTGACATTAACAAATTCCAAACGACTACTCTTGGAATGTTTTGACGTCAAGCGTGACCGAGGTTGCAATTTGCCTTAAAGTTCCAATATCTTTGCACCTATTTCCGTGATCCGTTAACGTTTCCCTATGATGTTTCCATTTCCATCCTATTCCATTAATAATGAAAATGTTGGAGCCACTCACTTATTCCTCGTGCATATTTTAACCATTCCACGATCTAGCTCCTGAGTTTTATGTTCGTTAAGTTTCACTTCAGTTTTAACTACACCATAACACTAACATTACCAAAATTAACGGTTAAATAAAATTTGAATAAAGACATAAATAAGCACAAATGCTATTTTGTTTTTTTTGTCCATGTTTTAATGACCCGGGAATTGATTTAAAAATAATATTTTTTTGGTAAAACACGAATTCCTTCCTTCGAACTTCACCCGATTACCGTATTTCTATGATTCGAACGCGAGCCTGAAGTGCGTAAAAATAAAAACCACGGCAGAAGTAAACTTAGATTAACACTTTTTTTTTAATAGTAAGTGTAGTGAAATGTTACGTTAAAGTAGTAGTGAAATGGTAAAACTTTTTGTTGATGATTTTTGTCATCACGTCAGTCAACCAAGTTAATTTCTTAGTTATAGATAAAATCTATAAAAAAAAAACTTTAATAATTTAGAGCAATAAATGTAACCTATATTATATTTTAACTAAATATCTGTTCTCCTAAGATCAATGTAATCTACTTTAGTGCTACCTGTGAGACTATATAAGCTTATTTGTGTTCATCTCTCCATATTGTATAAAATATAAAAGCTGTATGTTCTCCATATTATAAAAATAAAATAAATAAAATAATTACTGCTTAGACCAGGAATTAAACAATCCTGGATGAATAAATTAAAAGTCTAAGCCTGTAGGGGGCCACTTTATACGAATATACGACTTTTACATAATTTTATATTTATTTACCACCATGCAGCATTCTTCATGGAAAACGCCATCTATAGAAATGCTAAGAACTAGGAAAAATAAAAACCACGAGAAAAACGCTCATTGAGGGTCAATTTTAAGTATTCCATGGTTTTAATTAAACCTATAAAATCAATAAGGAATATAATATCCTTGTTATTATTATTTCAATTATAAAATATACTCATAAACATTTGATTTTTATTGCTTTTAAATAACAGGGAAGACTTAAATGGAAATGGTTCCTAATATTTTACTATTTTACGATCAACTTCCTCGGTTTTATGTCTGGGAGAATATTTAGTGCTTACACACGAAGACTTCCAAGCTTGACTCTTATTGATATTGTTATACAGATGGGTTTTGAAAGGTTGATGGGTAGAAAAATAAGAAATGTTGCTTTCCGACTGCAGCTACCTACCGATTGTTTGTCTTTTCCTTTTTTTTAAAACACTGTTGAAAATTTTATAGAAATGTGCAATTATTTTATTTTAGTTGCGCAAAAACTATTCGTAAAAGATATCTGTCCGTATGTCTCCCAATTAGTTTTAAGGGACGCCGCGAAGAATTTGCACTTTTTGGAGTGGTTTTGTTACTTATAGTAATGTGTTACTAGTTCGATATTAATACTCGTAATGTAATATCATTTCAAACATTTATATAGATTCCTGTATACAACAACGTGATTGAAGAATTTTCACTTGATAATATTAAAATTAGGCCTTCAGACACAAGCTTTCTGACAAAGTTTTTTTTTTCTTTAATGTGATCAGTTAACATAAAAAATTAATGATACAAGATCTACTCTAGAATCATTTTATTTTCACTTTGTATTGTAGGACCTAAAAATAAAATAAGAGTTGATAGAGTATCCTTAATAGCCCACTTTGCAACGAAAAAACTCTATACTGTTATTATCACACATCTGCAGTGTAATAGATAAGCGCTGTTAACGAATTTAAATATATTCATATTTAGAAAATTGCAACCGTCAACACTTTTACTTTCCTAATAGCAGTTTTAAAAGCCTATAGCGTACAAAAGCTGCATACCTAATTATACTTGCAAAACAGTTTAATAAAACCATAAGAATAAAATCAAAGCGTGTTATTATAGTTCTTGTGTTAAATCATTCACAAAATAAGAAAAACAGTCATAAGTTTCGCCGTTGTGCGTTTGGTATCGAACTACGTAACCACCTTAATTGGTTTTGACATCTTGTAACAGTAATGCACTCTAAAACTAATAAGATTTGCAACAATATCGTAATAAACTATATTTCCACTCTCCACAATCTTCATTCAATAACTACCCTTGTAACCTGGAACCATGATCTATTTTGCTCTGTTTTACGTGCTGAGGAGTTCAGGATCGTATATCCACTTGAGAACTGTCACAGCAGCCAAGTTTGGAGACCAGATAAACGCTGATGGACATACAATGGGGATGAGTAGGGTGGCCATGACAAACGACCATTAGCCACAGACCAACATGGAGAAATATTGTTGCCGCGCTTGAAAACAAAAATTATATATTCAATCGATGTCACTTACTTCAAAGACTGGAAGGAATCGCGAATCTCTCTACCTAGCCTCTACATATCCAGATTAAATGAAATGGCTTACTTAAGTTATTTTTGTAAATCGTTTTATATGCAGTAATAACAATTCCATCATAAGAACTGCGCAATATAATACCTATACGAAAATGCGTTTCCTCTTACGTATTATAAAATTATTTTTTCCTTTTTTGCAACTTTGCTAATTTGGAAATTAAACTGCAGCGGCTAAACATCTTTTGTAGTATGTATTATGTATTTTAAAATCATGCAAAATGAAATCTCATTATCTCGTAGAAACTAACCTGGAGGTAAATACCGTATCGGAGATTATAACGATTTAGAACGTAATTTCATGCGTCAAGGAAACAAGTTTTATCCTTACCATTTTCAACCAGCGGTTTGTTGGTTAACGATAGAATATTAGGATGTATTTGCACTGTTACATTTTTAAATTTTTATCACAAGATGATGTATATAAGGTGACTTTCGTTTATGCAGCCAAATTCATACAGGAGACTCGGTAAGTGGTCAGGAACAACGTTTAATGACCCTTTCTGTAAAAAACGCAAAATAAAATGTAGTCTTCCTATACTAATTGAGTCGAGGTTGTTCTTGAAGAAGTAAAGAGGCATAAAAATCTTTTTCATATTTTGCAAACAAGGTCATTGAACCTTGATCCTGACCACTTACCGAGTCTCCAGTATGAATTTGGCTACATAAACGAAATTAACCTTATGTGAAATTTATTATTGCAGCCAAATTCATACTGAAGACTCGGTGAGTGCTCAACATCGAGATTCAATCACCCTTTTTAAGAAATTCGTGAATTTAGTTTTTCGTGTTCCCTACAAAGGCAGGCCAAGCTTTTACTATTGGAGGTCAACATTTTATTTTGTGATATTAGCGAAAAGTGTTATCGATCCGTGACACTGAGCACTTACCAAGCCTTCAGTATAAATTCGGCTACATAAATAAATTTCACCTTTATGCATAAGCATTATATTGACCGGTTTCAGAAAATCTGATGATATGTAGTATAACGCCCACAGAGACCTACCTACTGGAATTTCCTAAACTTTGTAAGTATTTGATACATCAGTCTGTTAGTAATGCACATTTGTTGAACGAGCGAGCGAAGCAAGCGAGTTCTTAGAGTCTACTTGGACAATCCGGCGTTTGTATGTATGTTTGAATGTTTGTCCGACTATAACTCGAGTATCGTTAGTCGGAATGTCATGAAATTTGGCAGGCGGATAAATACGGCAAAAAGAAATTTAAAATTCAAACATGAGCTAAATCGGTGAAGCGCGAATCGGGCGAGCGCGAGTTTACAGCTCGGGGTGAACTACTAGTTCTAAGGAAGAGAGATAGCCTCGGCTAGTTATGAAATACACAAATAATATCTGTGGATAAATTGGACAAGTTGGCAAAGATACCGGTAAAAGTCAAGTCTGAGCTGGGTTTTTCTCAGATTACACTGGTCAACAAAATTGTCACAGAAACGATTTATTGAAGTTATTTTAGAAATTTGTGTGCTGGATACCTACTCCGAAAATGATTACGATATTTCGATAAACGACCGACACACGACCGAATCTATTTTGCCTTGTCTACCACGAAACACTATCGTTTTCGATATTCAACTAACGTATCGTACATAGTTCGATCGTGACCGAATGATTTAACGAAATCATTGTCGATGGCTTTTTTTTTCTTTTTTTGCTCTAACAATAACCGGATGTGTAAAAAAAAACGTTCCGACAACTTGACATTTCGTCATTGATATCATGCCATCCTTTTCACACTTGATTGATTGTGGTATGCTATCTCCGCTGTCATATTTTTTATTATCATATGAGTGTTTGGGAATGTTGCCAAATGTCAACTGAAGTCTGTACATATAACAAGTACCAAAACAACGCAGCGTGATAAAAGTTTTTCCTGCCAATTCAACGAAAATAATAAGTAAGTGCTTTTATAATCTTTCCAATGAAATGAACTTCCTTTAATGGGTCACATGATAAACAATTTACTGGAACGAAGACCATCCACAGCACACTGCACCAAGTAATACTTTATAATCTCTGACACTGCTTCCTCTTGCGATCCAATTAGATATCTACTGTATCAACAGAATTTCATAGCCCCCAACACTAACCCAAGCATTAACATTGATGTAAGTAAGTTTCCACTGCTTATATCTGTCATAATCTATAATTGGTTTTAGAACGACTGCTGCACAGTTGGACCTGATGTTCAGCTTCCTTGAGCAGCAACCTCAGTTGGCCAAGGAGTGCCTGCGGGACTTGGATGGTCGGGTCAAGGCTAGCCGCCTATGGCAAGAGTTAGCGAATAGCTAAAAAGAAGATATTATAATAATGCTATAGAAAAGCAACAAATTGAAGACTTGGCCATGTGGCCTTCAAGAAATAAAAAACAATTCTTCAGATTGTATCATTTATGAAGACAAGTACACAGAAAAGAACACAAAAGACAAGGCGGTATGGCTTAGCACTATAGCCTTTCCCTGAAGGGGTAAATTAAAACCGAAAAAAAACACCACCAAAAAGGTAGTGTCTGAAGGCCGCCGACATGCTGGTGGGAGGGGTGGTGGTTGGACCACCAATGAGAAGCGGGTACTAGATATAATGGGACCAGCCTTTGGCAAGGCGGTCTCAAATGCCAGAGTGCCTGCTTTCCCTGAGGTAAGGATTGTTTTAAAAAATATAGTAATGTTCAAGACTTTCATACCTATAATGATATTGAAACTAAATGGTGCTTGCAATTTAATCGCATTGTTTAATTTATTATTTCAGTCTGGAACTAACATCCATTTGTGAAATAAGAAACTTAGGTCCACTTGCACCAAGCAAACTTAACTCGGGTTAACAAACTTTTTGTTTTGTCCTTTTCACATCAAATTATACTGATAAGGACAAAGCATAAAAAGTTAGTTAGCCCGAGTTAAGTTTGCTTGGTGCAAGTGGATCTTAGACTTGTTATGCAAGACCTACTGACTCATTTAGAATTGGTTTTTAAGAAACCTAGAGCATTGATGAATGTAGCTTAACAAGTTTTAAAATAAAGCTCCAAGTGATATTGTTGTTTTATGTTCAACAGATGCACGGGGCAGAGGCCGTCAGTGGCATCCACCACACACGCTCCTTGCTCGCATGTCAGCGCTCGCAACTGCTTCCTCGAGCATCAGGCTGTTCAGGCTGGAGGAGTGTGTGCGAGCTGAGACCGAGCGGGCTAAGGAGATGCGCGAGGCTGTAGTCACTCTTAATGAGATGAGGGATTTTCTGCACGCTTTCGTGGAGTCAACGGCCAGCAGAGCCAATGAATAATCCATCTATCCATCAGCCCGTGTTCGTCCACTGCTGGACATAGGCCTTTTCCAAATTTCGCCACTCATGTCGGTCCTCCTCATCCAGCCGAACCCACGTCCTTCAGGTCGTCGGTCCAGCGGGCATGAGGTCAGCCTACACTACGCTTAGCTCTACGTGGACTCCATTCTAAAGCCTTTTGGCCCCAACGGCCATCATGTCAGCGACAAATATGTAATGATTAATGAATAATAAATAAATTAAAAACACTGAGATAATATTTTTATTTGTTAGCAAAATAAATTAAGAGACTATGTAAAATTATATGGATGCTTTTTTCTGTGTATTTCATGAAGCACATGGAAAATTGTAATAAATTTTTGGTATACTTAAGCATATTTCTGGATAGAAATAATTATTAGAATGAAGTCTTCAAACGCACTTTTTCTCGTTTGACAAAGGGATCATTTAGAGAACTCAAACATATATATATGTATATCTATTAAAAAACATCCTTTTTTCTCTTTTGTGCTGAATCCACCCCTCTCACATTGCGCTTGGAGTGAAATAAAATTTACATAGCCTCTTATTAAGATTATAGATATTTTTACAATTGCTAAACAGAAAAATGTTACGTATGTAATGTTGTATGTCTCTTCCTTCTCTTTGACACAAAAATTACACACATCCATAATTTACATTTATATAAACATTGCTGCATGGTGGTTGGGATCACAGGGATGTGGAACAATGGGAGGCTGCAAGAGCTGCTCCTGTTGCATTTCCTCCACTTCCAGCTCCACAGGGTTCAGTCCGGCTCACATGCACTTATTGTGTAGTACACTGCAGGCAATTGTAATTTTGCCAGCGAACTCAGGAGTGTAATGCAACTCTCAAGCTGCCAGTAGGGACCTCCAGCATCCTTTGAATATGCCAAAAGTGCACTCCACGGTCTCCATCCAACTGCTCTAGATGGTCCTTTATCTCACAATCGCGCCAGATGAAAGCATTGTGGTCGGCACCATTGTGGGAGGCATCAATTGCAATTATATATGCAATCACCATCACATAACTGAAATACATGTGAAGTAGTATTTATTTATGTTTGTTTCTAAGGAAACAAATATAGAAGTGAAAGGTAAAACTTAAACCAACAAAGTTTCCATACATAATAGGATGCAGAAATAGTCATAGATAGGTTAAGGGACAACATAAATATCTTTTTGAATCAAGAATGCAAAAAGGTAACTTATGTAGTATATGATTTACAAGGACTACAAATTAGTTTTCACTCTTTGCTAGTATTTTTTTTTGTATGAGTAACTGAAGCTATGAGTATATACATTTATCAAAAATATTTGAAAATTATTAAAAGATTTTGTATAATACTTACCACTTGAGTGTTTAGTGAATGATTATGCTTCTGATTAAAGCATTTTTCTTCATCTTCTGAGGGACGAATGATGGCTATGTGGGTGCAGTTGATACACTCAATGACCCCTGGCACTGCATACTTATCAAAGAACCTATAATAGTAATATCCTTTATAGTAAAATATGGTGAGGAAACACATTGAGGTGAGTGAGGATAAAGCATTATACCTTCTCTTCAGAACTCACCTTTGCTCCCTGTTCTGTGGGAAGTATATGTGCCTTTGCACTATCTGGAGAGCATTGAGTGCACTCGTCACTTCACTGTCTGCTGTGCCATGGGAGCATCTGTGGTCAATCCCGCGCACGTTTCCGCGGGGAGGGAACTGCGGAACAATCTCCTGGCACAACTCTTCGAATAAAGGCCTCGTCAGTCTATAGTGCCTTTCAAATTCTATATCTAGCATTCTATTGACAGTAAGGCTCTCTCGGTGGCTTCTTCGCCACCTTGTACGGTCAGCCTGCTGCTCATCAAAAATGCGCAGCAAAAATGTAGTAAAGTCTTGCCATTACAGCTAAAACATGGAAAAACGTATTATTTATAAATTATGCCACCAATAAATATTATTAAAACAGCCAAAAACATAATAATAATTAGTAAATTTCAAGCTTACGATATTACAACGACACCTCTTGAGCTCACGTAAGAAATCACGATAGAACTTCTGTCAAAATCGATTTATCGGCCGATGTTCGGAAACTTCAGAGTAAGCATTTCGATCTAACTGCTGTCAAAATGAATTTTCGTTCGAAAATCGATTATCAGAGTACCACTTGCGTCGACTGAACGACATTCGACCGAATATTGCACGATCGATTACGATGGGAGTAAGACCCCGAATATGAACTCAGATTTTCTCTATCACGTCGTAATATCTGTCTAAGAATTTTAATTTTTGAATTTGGAAATATTGCGTGTGTTAACTACTTCTGGTGGGGCCTTACGCTTAGCGCAAATAGTTTTTCGGCTTTAATTTTCGATAATAAATCTTCTCAGTAGTTCTTTTATAATATGACAAAAAGATTCAGGTAACCAAGCCTAGTTCTTGATCTAATGTCTCAAAACAAACACACCCACTTTTTTATAGTAAAAAATTGGTATGAAATGTATGGACAGAACAAGCTCGCAGAACATCACAATTAAATTACTTGTACTTGTTTCACTGCCTCTAATTTTAAAGTTTACACGTTAATCCCGACCGGTTTTGGTTAATCACCATTCTCAAGGGATACAGAAATTCAGGAAATTAAACTAACATTACGACGAGCCGTTAAAAAGTGGGTGACATTTTTAACGGCTCGTCGTAATGTTAGTTTAATTTCCTGAATTTCTGTATTCCTTGAGAATGGTGTACTAACCGAAACCGGTCGGGATTAACGTGTAAACCTTAAAATTAAAAGCAGTGAAACAAGTACCACTGAATTGAATTGTGATGTTTTCCAAGTTTCACCAAGTGCCGACAATCGCAAGTATAAATTATATATACATATATATATATAAATTAAGCTCGCAGAAAATATTATTTATTTTGAAAAATAAGGTTCAATCCTGATCTCTGTATTTTCACCTTGATAAGTATTTATTAAGGACTTCTAATGATGAAAAATAAATATATAAAATACATTTGTAATAAGTAAAAAATTGTTCAGAAGCATTAAAGAAACGTAAAATTTTAATATTAGTTGATTTGACCTGATACCTGATTGAGACTTGATAGAAAAAATCTGAGTTCAGATTTGGATTCAGCACACAATTTTCTGCAAGAATTTCAAAATATTGTTTCTGTGCAGAAAACTTGTTAACCAGTTGTTGTTTGTTTTAAAATGATAATGATGAAAACAGTTGCAATCAGAGTAAAAATGATAACGATTACTTGAAAAAAAAAAAATAGCCAGCTAAAAAAAAATGTACTTTTAACAGTGGTTGCTTCGGCATTTTATAAGAAGTTTGTAGAACAAAAGTTTTTTTCCATGCATCTATTTGCACGACCAATTTGTACCATAGTATGCCATGTGTTCCAAGTACCCCTAAATCTGGCAAATATGTAGATTTTGTGTTTTTGAATTAAATTAAGAAGCTTTTTTATAGCAGCTGATAAAAAATACATACAGGTTGAAAATGAACCCCTTAGCTTTATGAAAATCTATGAATCAAAACCGTAAAAGAGGTTTTTTTCCTAGTCTCGAATTAATGGCAACCTACGCAATGGGACATGTGACTGACAATAGACGGCACAAAATTCCCGGCGGTAAATAATGCACATAGGTTTCGTAGCATATCATCTATCGAGTATAAGTGCTTCTTTTGACGGTTGACATATATTTTTTTATTATGAATCATGACAAAAGTAACCAAACATGTATATTTTGTTTAGAAAATAGAACAGTTTCCTTCGTCAAAGCTAAGGAGTTAATTTTCAACAGATATATCCAAAAACTTTAAGTTAACATGCGAATTACAGCAACGACAAGAACTAACAGCCATTTTACTTTCCAACCAAAGCCTATGAAATGCAACACACACCAAACACGTGTGAAACATTCACGAACGCCAACTTGTGTTGCTTCCCTCAAGCCCCAGGCATATGACTTAAATATTTAAGAGTCATTCTAACTCCGTGGTCACCCTACTAAGTAAGCGATGCAAAATGTATGAGATTGTCCCGACACTATCGCTTACTGAAACCAACTATACCTTCAGCTGAAATGGACTCTATTGATCTCTTTTTCATTGGAATAAAGCTTTCTTTTGAATGGTTTAACTAAAATTTAAGGTTGTATGTCTATAATGGGACAAATATCCTGGAGCTAACCTTTGTTTCTCTTAATGTATGGCCTGTTGGTTGTTTGCGTCCGTTTGGGGGTTTGATCTTTTTTGTAAAGGGTAACGCTCTCTTTTTGAAAAACAAACACAGAAACAGTTTCACATTAAAGGACCGTTATCCCTGACATTGAGCACCTCATTTTGCGTCAGGTAGAACAGAACTCTATGACGTTTCATTATTGTTTAAAATAGCGCGCTCTGAGCCGTGGCTGTTACGACAACCGAAACATCGCGCGCTCTCAAAAATAACGTTTTTCTTGAAAAAAAACATATTTACGGTAAAATTAAAAAGTAACCGTTGATATACTTAGTAAAGTATTGTTTCCTTAATGCAATTTTCATTGAATTTGGCCTTGTAAATTTCGTAGAACTGAACTCTATGACGTTTCATTATTGTTTAAAATAGCGCGCTCTAAGCCGTGGCTGTTACGACAACCGAAACATCGCGCGCTCTCAAAAATCACGTTTTTCTTGAAAAAAAAAAAACATATTTACGGTAAAATTAAAAAGTAACCGTTGATATACTTAGTAAAGTATCGTTTCCTTAATGCAATTTTCATTAAATTTGGCCTTGTAAATTTCGTAGAACTGAACTCTATGACGTTTCATTATTGTTTAAAATAGCGCGCTATGAGCCGTGGCTGTTACGACAACCGAAACATCGCGCGCTCTCAAAAATCACGTTTTTCTTAAAAAAATACATATTTACGGTAAAATTAAAAAGTAACCGTTGATATACTTAGTAAATTATCGTTTCCTTAATGCAATTTTCATTGAATTTGGCCTTATAAATTTCGTAGAACTGAACTCTATGACGTTTCATTATTGTTCAAAATAGCGCGCTATGAGCCGTGGCTGTTACGACAACCGAAACATCGCGCGCTCTCAAAAATCACGTTTTTTCTTTAAAAAAAACATATTTACGTTAAAATTAAAAAAGTAACCGTTGATACACTCAGTAAAGTATCGTTTCCTTAATGCAATTTTCATTGAATGTGGTCTTGTAAATTTCGTATTTTTTTCCATCTAGCAAAATGTAACTTATCGCAAATCGAACCGTTAATAAAACTGCAGAAAGAATATATTTTTTTAGACATAAAATATTACAATTTAATGGTCTAAAATGAATATGAAAAAAGACAAATCCAGGAAACCCCCCCCCCCTTAAACGAAGCCACAACCAGAGTCAGTAGCAATACCTGAAACAAGCAAAGAATTTTATGAGAAGGATTCACCTTAAATAATACTTAATAGGGTGTGTCATTTTTCGACTTAATAGTAATAGTGAAATTATTTTGCAAGAATCTATAAAACGCCCAAAATAAAAAAAATTAAATGTATTGGACTACATCTTCGGCTTGCTCATTTGATTCAAAGTTTTTAAAAAAGAAAGGAAGAAAAATTTTTTTGTAGATTTCATAATTTTTGTATTTTTTTTTTTGGGTTTGTCCTTATGTCTGTAATTCATCAAAAATAGATCGTGAAAACTATATTGCTTCCTGAGGTTCTACGAAAAACAAAACCTGTTATAAATGTCCCAAATTGGAAATTCTGTGAATTTACTCAGTATTTATTTTATCTGAGACATGTTAAGAGACGAATATTTTAATTATATATTTTTAAGGTATACTTAAAAAGTATTACTTATTTAAGGCTTTTTTAACAAGAATACAAAAAAATATGACGGACGAAAAAAATATTTTCTTCTCACATACATTTTGTACAACTTTGGATCAAATCAGCGAGCAGAAGATGTCGTCCAATATTTTTAAAAATGGTTATTTGGGCTTTTTATAAATTCTTGCACTATTATATTATGAAATTCGAAAAAGAGCTTAAGTTTTAATGACCATCCTACCTTACACGTCATTTTTAGGGTTCCGTACCCAAAGCGTAACCAACGGGGCCCTATTACCATAGACAAATGTTCATCCATGCTATTACTAAGACGCCGCTGTCCGACTGTCACCAGGCTGTATCTCATGAACAGTGATAGTCAGACAGTTGAAAATTTCACAGTTAATGGATTACTGTTGCCACTATAACAAAAAATACTAAAAACAGAATAAAATAAATATTCAAGGGGCTCCCATACAACAAACGTGATTTTTTGATCGTTTTTGCTTGATATTGATAACGGCAACAGGTAGATGCTTGAAATATTCACAGAATATTAAGTTGTATATTCACTTTAAAAATAAATAATTATATTATAACAAAAATAATATTTAAGGGGGGCTCCCATACAAGAAACGTGTTTTTTTTTCAATTTTTTTCTCCCTCTTAATAACGATAACAGGTAGAAACTGAAATATTGGTACGGAACCCTTCGTGCGCGAGTCCAACTCGCAATTGGCTGGTTTTTGTAATTGAATTTATAGGAATAGCAACAGCATTCGCAATTCATTACAACTTCGTAATGCCACAGACTAAAAGAATGCAAAATTTAAATGCAAGATAATGAAAAACAGTTTACAGGATGCTTCAGAACACGTTGTCTGCAACGAAGCTGGTTTCATACATATTTATGTATGGTGATGCTTACGCCTGTGCCGCAAACTCTTCTGTTTTTAGGATTCAAAGGGGTTTTTTTACGGAGGCTCTTGTTTCCTCCGGGAAAATTTCGTGGTACGTTTACATCTAAAACCGGGCCATGATGATTTTTTCAGAGAATTTCATTTTGAAAGTAAAACAGAACAGTTAAGAAAATTGTATAAATTTATGTTTTTTACAAGAAAAAACAAAGCAGATTCAAATAAATTTTCCACCAGTTATACCTAAGTTATTTTACACGTTCACCTTCACCCAAAGGCAGTTCTTAAAATCCAATTAAAGCAGTCAAATGTATATAAAAACTAGCTCTTGCCCGTGACTACGGCGACTAGCTGATACGGGGCCATATTCTGAATGTAAAAACAATGACATATTTATATTTTATTGCTTTTTAGAATTGATTTTCAACTAAAATGCTTTATTTGTTTAGTATGATTATAATAATAATAATAATAATAATATCCATTTATTTCAGATAACATTGATCCATAAGTGTTAGTAACAATGATCTTATAAACTATATTAGTAAATTAAATTAGTATTAAAATTAAATTAAATAATATTTTGACCACAGGCCACTTGTATGCAGTGCCAGAGCACAGGACAGTCGCAGCTGTCCGCCACCGCCTGGTGATATTTATATTATGTAGGCGATATTTTAATTAATCCTTTAATTCCTTTTAATTAATGAATTTAGGTATAATTGCTCTCAATCACTACATTAGTAGTCTTTTCATGTGTGCTCTGGGTTTAATCACCAAGACAGTGGACTTCCTGGATTTTACTTGTTTTCTTCCAAGCAAATACGCAATTTTAAGGCGTTTACTTAACAATGTTTTTCTTCACCGTCAATTTACGGTAAGAACACAAAATCTATGCATATAAATTCCAAAAAACTCATTTATCCATGCCTAAACAGCAGAAACTGAACCCGAGATTGAGAGTTTCAGAGTCCGGCGTCCAACCGACGCTCCCCGTTGCCTCCTAGAAAGATGCTTTCTCAATAAAAACTCAGACTACCCACTTATCAAAACCAAATGCCACACGCACGCATCATGCAATTTATTTAAGACGTACGCATATTCCATACTCCCTTGCGTCGTAAACAATTTCAGTGCCCATATATCACAGAGAAAGTAGCGTTCATTAAAATGTATGAAGACGAATCGAGAGCGATATTCTTCGCAATATTCTGGAATGATATCTTTTTCGGAATGAATCTTTCGAGGATCCAGTAAGTTACTCGCAAACGGGTGATAGCAAAAATATAAAATGTGTCTATTTGTACTGAACCGAATAACCCTTTTACATCGGTCAAAAAGAGGTGTTATGCGTGTAACGTATTCGTTTGTATATATGTATGTATGAAACTATTTCTAAGCTAAGCGTGCTTTCAAAGTCGATTTTTTTTTCATATGTCAGAGTATAATTACCTTAGATAAAAGTACAAATATTATATATCATTACGTTTGCATATAAAATAGAGCGGAGCAGTAAAGAAAAGAAAATAATAAAAGTATGTCGGAGTAAAACTTGGCGTTTCAGGATAACTGACTGCATCTTTTGACCATCTCTGTGATCTAGTGGTTCGAGTATTCGACTACGAAATTAGTATCACTTGACTTAATACTAATTTATTACTAGATTTAGTAGTACTGATCCAGAGGTCGCGATATCTAATGATAAAGGGGCAAATTTGTGTTCGGAAAGCACATAAAAATACAGCGATAGGGCCAAGCACTCATCACGCTGGAACGTAATAATCGTCGGTGTAACGTGGATGTATGAGTGTGGACTGTGACTTGCATTTCACAGTCTACACGTGGAAGCACTTCTGACATTCCCTCGATGTATAAATACTGTTTTAGATCTAGAATGGTATCTAAAGTACGAGGCCGAAAGCCGAGCTCTGCGAAGTTCAAAGCTTCGAGCGTTGTTTCATTTCAATGTAATTTTTCAACTGACGGCATCTCCAGATTTGAAGACTGAGAGCGCATTCTTCACCAGATCTTGATTGTGTTCCTCAAATCATTGTTAAAGACTGTCTAGCTGCGCTCAAAGAGCCACTGTTGCACATTTACAACCTATCAATTAAACTCTCTGTATATCCGAGGATATGGAAATATTCCCGTGTCACACCTGTGTTCAAAGATGGTGTTAAATCCAGAGAAGGCAACCACAGGCATCCTTGAATCAATTTTAATCGAAAAATAACGCAGCAAGTCTAAATTTATTTATCCGAAAGTCAACATGGGTTTCGAGTAGTAAGATCCACAGCAACTTACTACATCAACTTTATCAACTATGCCACTGCCACTTTAGATAAAAAGCGTCAAGTTGATGTGGTATACTTTGACTTCAAGAAATCCTGTGATCGTATTGATAATGACCTCCTTTTGGAAAAGTTTTCAAGCTTAAATTTAAATCCTAAATTGCTAAAATTGTTTGCGAACTATTTTAGGAATAGGCAATAATAAATATGTGCAATTAGGAGACATGTGTTCTGAAATATACAAGATATATTGCGAGAGCATGCCAAATGCATGAGTATGCTCAGTTATTTGAGCATAATAAAGTTATAGACAAAGCAACAAAAATAATAACAGATGCAACTAAGCTGGTCGTGAACGACCCTAGCTTGGAATAAATAAAATTTAGCACGTTATTGCATATTTTCTCTCTCGATAAGTTGGGTATTGACACTGACAGTGAAATGGATTTGTTTGGAGCTGCAGGGAGATACAACAACGCTTGAGGGTTACTGACGACCCAGAATGATGCAACCGACAGAACAGAATTATCCATTCACCAAGCCATTGACAAGATTAGATTTTTGACCGTAACACCAAAGCAGTTTGCGCAGTGTCAATCCATGGAATTGTTGCAGACAGAATCAGAGGCCTTGCCTATATTAATGAGCCTAGTATCGAATAATACGAATGTCCCGTACCCAAGTGTATCCGAGTCGTGAATCAAAGGTTCAGAAGAATATAAGTAGAACATTGGGGTTTAAAATAGAAAATGTTAGATATCTTAATGTTAGGCATTATTATACAAGGTATTATGCCTATGATTTCTCTTGGAGGTTTGGAGTACGACCAGTACAATGGTGAAAGCAAGGGGGAATATTTAGCTGTATATACCCGAATACGAAGTCATCAAAATAAAAGTGATGTTTTGAATGTGAATTGACGCTAATTTTACAAACATCAATTGCCTAAATTGCAGCGAAAATAAGAGACAAAAGTTTTCCAAAGAACACCGGTTGCTGGGGTGTGTCTGAATTTATAGCATTCAAGGATATAATGGATCCAAGTAGTGTCAAGGTACATGAAAGACGGAGACATTGCCATCCAAGCTATTGTGAAGATTCTCATACTATACGTAGCATCATTCTTTGTATTTTTTTTGTGATTTTTCTGTTTTATAAAGGCTTGATATAATTACAATCTGAACAAATTTTAAATTTGTCTGCATTCCTGTATTAAGGATAGAGCTGAAACAAATAACGTTTCAAAATGAAGTTTTATTTTTATTATTTGCCGTGATAGAGGCCATAGCAACATAATAAAATAGATGAAAAATTTAACTGACTAGGTACCTAAACCGGTTGAAGCTATAGAACCCTGTGACAGGCGGTAAGACAGACAGCAGAAGCTTAGTAATAGGGCACCCTTTGGGTACGGAACAGTTAAAACGCATCCAAATCCGCTGAGTAGTTTTAGAGTTAAAACGGAACATACACGTATGCAATACAGATAGGCAGACGAAAATTAAGAATAAGAATTGTCGTGTTGGACACAGTGCAACTCATTTCATCTATTTTATTATTGATGTAATTTTTTAGTGGATAGATGTTTCTCCTAATTTAATTAATTATAAGCAGATAATTTGGAAACAATGTCTAAGATTAAAGGTGGTAGAGCTAATGCCGGGCTCGACTGTGGAGGTACCACCATCTTACTCGCAAATCCTCCCGAAGTTATTCGGGGGAGAGTAAGAGGACAGCTCTTAGGCAAAACCAGGCGGCCCACCATTGCCTGGGACCGATGGATGGCGGTATATCCATCCCCAATTGCCGGGCTTTATATAAATCAGACTGGTGACGGGCAGCGTCGTCACTGGTGCAAGGGTTTCGGCACCGCGCTCACCAACCCGCCTGCCCAGCGTGTGTGAGTATGGGCATTTCTTCCAGGAGGACCGCCAAGAGTGGCGAAATCCTGGAAAGGCCTATGTCCAGCAGTTGACGAAACAGGCTGATGGATGGATGGATGGTCTAAGATTTACCACTACAATGTTGGTAGGTACTTAGTCACTTCGACTATAACTCTTAACCAGAGTTCTAGAATTGTCACAAAGTAGGTTTAAGCGCTTAAGTTTTTAAGCTAACGAGAAATCCTATGAGCAGTTGAGGTAACTTAAATGACTGTTGAAAAGCTATAATTGTATACGGTTACTAGATGCAGTTGGTTCGGTAACTACCGCCTTATCTTGAAAGAGGGTAAAGAGGTGTGTAAAAGTATATTTTTTTGCACGAAGAAGGAAACTGACGGTTCATAGTAGTAGAAAATGTGCTTTTTACTCCTATGATGCATGGGCTATTTCACATTGCAACATTCAAACGTTCGCGACAATGCGAGATAGCTCATATACCATACGAATTATAAGCGCATTTCCAACTATCATGAACAGTAAGGTTCCTCCTTTGTGCAAAAAAATATACTTGCAGTATCAGTTATTCGTCCGTTACCAAATTCCGTATTGATTTTAAGGAATTCTTTATTCTTATTCTTTATTGTACACAGAAGATTAAAATTTACAAACTTATTATGCAAAATAAGCTTACATTATAATATCTTTAGGAAGAGATCTTCCAGTCTAGCTCCGGGGATAACAGTACGTCAAAGGAGAATGCCACGGGATCGTACCAAATGGCATCACAACCAAATAAAAGTCATATAAATATTTTAAAATCCGATCAACATCTTTTTGATCAAAAGAGTTTACTTAAATCCGGAATCCTAACATTTCATTAGGATGCCTCTATCAAAAGGTAATAAAGTCATTGCAATTGCCCTTGTCAGTCAATTCAAATTCAAATTTATTTATTTTTCAACAAAAAGATACAAACCATAAAGCAACTGGCTCCCAAAAAGTTAAAACTGAGATTCAGGAGCCAGTTTCTCCTCTTATTTACAAAATTAAATTTTTGTGTTAGCGTAATAATTATTTACTAAATTTACACAAATGTGTAAATTGTATACATTTTAGGTTTAATTTACTTTTTTATCTTATTACTATTATTATTATTTTTTAATTTCAAGTATAAAACTATTAGACGATAGATTGTCATATTTTATATTCTAAAATCTATCTTATATTCTAGAGAATAACAAACAAAAGAAGAAAGGAGAGTGTATGAGTGTGAGGGTGAGTATAGTATGTGTGAGTAGCGTGTGTGTGTAGTGTATAAACGTAGGGTGAGGATGAATGTGTAGTGTGTGTGAAGACGTGTATTTGTGTATTTAAACTAATAATATAATATAATATATGAATCTCGCCATACCTACTTTTTCATGTAGAAGACTAGTGGGTAGAGCAAATCTTCGGTCTCCTGGTATGTTAAATTTTGAATCCAGTCCTTGATGGCAATTTTACATCGTCGTTGAGGAAGAGGGTAAATATGGATTTCTCTGTTTATCTTGTTGTAGAGGCGTCCACACAAGCTCGGATAGTGGCGATTTGCTAATGCTGTTTTAAACAAAGGAATTTTGCAGACAAGGTCATTGCGGCGCTTTTCTGTTATCAAATTCGGATCATAGGCTAGAGAAGCATGTTTTCGCAGAACAACCTGAAGTACAAAGAGCTGTCTTACGGTTAGAACTTTGCATTCTTGATATAAAAGTGTCATCGGGTATCGAAAAGGTTTAGAATGCATCACTTTAAGAATAGCCCTCTGCGCTCTCTCGATACTGAGAAATGATGATACACCAGCACCTCCCCATGCAGCAATGCCGTATGTTTAGATGGATTGGGCTAGGGCATGATAAACCATTAGAAGTGTTTTTTGGTCAGCACACGATCTAAGGTTCTTGAATATGTAAACAAGTTTCCTGACACGAGGTTTTAAGTATTCAAGGTGATGTTTCCAACTTAGGGTATTATCAATTAAAACACCTAGATATTTAACGCAAATGGATCTTTTTAGATTGGAACATTGACAGTTTTGTTCCCAGCCGGAGCGATTGCAGCTATGGGCTGTGAGATGGTACGAGTCAAGAGGAGGCTGATTCAAAGCTCTAGCACTGAATGTAATGAATTGGGATTTGTCAATATTTAGTGTAAGCTGATTGGCGGAAAACCATCTCATAACTCTGCCAATCGCGTGTTCGGCATGCTCATGTGCATCTTTCCAAGTTTTACCTTGAACGAGAAGGGCAGTGTCATCGGCGTAAGATATAATTTTACAATTTGGAATTTGGAATTTACACAAATTATTTATATAAATTAGGAACAGGGTTGGACCCAGGACACTCCCTTGCGGTACCCCAAATGATAGCTGTTCATCCCTACTCGTAAGTCCATCAATAGCCACACACTGAAAACGATTTGATAGGTAGTCACAAAAAATATCATGAGCAAGGCCTCTGACTCCTATTTGATGTAATCGGTTGAGAAGTAGAGGAACAGAGACAGTGTCGAAGGCCTTAGAGAGGTCAAGAAAAATACCTATAGTCTTTATTTTTTTGTCCACATATTCAGTCACAGTGTTTGTAAGATTAAGTAATGCATCTTCCGTAGATTTACCAGTTTGAAATCCGTATTGGTTCTTTGATATTAAGTTATTATTATGCAGAAACTGAACTAGTCGTGAATTAAGTACTTTTTCAAGGATTTTGGATAAAGTAGTTAGGACGGATATAGGCCTGTAGTTATTGACACTGCCTCTGTCCCCCGCCTTAAACACCGGATGCACAATCGCCTTTTTAAATACGTTGGGAAAAGTGCCAGTTCTAAGACAAATATTACAGACATGTGTTAGTGCAGGAATAATGCAGTGTCAGGCTGCCTTAATAATGGTTGAAGAGATACCATCCCATCCCACTGCACAGTCATTGCGAAGACCAAGTATAATTTTTTCGATTTCATGCTCATCAGTTTCGACTATAGCCAGCGAGTTACAGATAGAGTCGGATAGAGAAATAGAAAAATCATTATTGTCAAGAGGGGAAGATTGAAGTTTTTCAGCGAGATTCCTTCCAATGTTTACAAAGAAATCATTTATTGCATTAAGTGAAGATTCTGTATCAGGTTTTATTTTTAAAAGTTCTTTTGGTGGAGATGACTTTCGATTTATATTAGTAACTTTTTTTATAAATGTCAGTGTATAGTAAATTCGAATTACGGATACTAATTTAAATGAAACTTGATAATTTGGTAAGTACATTTTAGTCTCCCTAAAATTAACTTGGTTTGGTTTTGACGCCACAACTTTGGGTTCGGTACGAGGCACCATGTATTAAGCGGCATTCTCCTTTATATGAAAAAAAAAACAGTAATAAAGATATAAGAATTTATTTAAATATATAATGTTTTTTTTTAATAAAGTCCCTAGGCTGACTGATGAACCCTTCGCCTGCTTTCACTCTGCAGCGACAAATTCTACCAAGATTATGAAAATTGGTAAGTAACTACGAGTACCTAAGAAACTGCACATAACCATGTATTAAAACACTCATGTGATACTGTTTGCCTATCGGCTACAGCTCGTTGCTAGGGTTCCGTATCTGAAGGGTGCCAAACGGGACGTAATCCTATTACTAAGCCTCCGATGTATGTCTGTCAGTCTATCTGTGCGTCTGTCAGTCTGTCTGTCAGTCTATCTGTCTGTCTGTCTGTTCGTCTGTCCGCCTGTCACAGGGGTCTACAGCTTCAACCGTAATGGGTAGAAAATTTAAATTTTCCCAGTATACGTATTACTATGGCGTCTATCACGACAAATAATAAAAATATACACAAAATGTTAAAAGTTAAACCAAAGGTCTCCATAGAACCATAGCGCTTGTTCGACAGCTTTTACCGAGTTAATTGATGGCACTAAGAGTAGTTTGTAAAACTTTTTGCACCGAGGTTCATTAGGAGGATGAAAGATGGCGTTAAGATCTTAAAGGTGGTCTTATGTACTATATAATCTGTTTAGGGTTCCGTAGCGGTAATATGTGGTGGTACGGAACCCTTTGTGCGCGAGTCCGACTCGCACTTGGCCAAATTATTTAAACTGACACTTCATATTTATGTACCAGTTTCATAAACTACTATTGTGTTACAATACTAACAATTCGAAATACATTTAATTATTAAGATTGATTATGTAGTAAATCCAGTCTATAAAATAATAATAAACAATCATTTATTTATGAGAATTATGTGATTGAATTTCCTTACAGATTTCCGCTAAAAATATAATAACTTTCCAATATCTCAAGAAACGAAAGTCAAGTTTTATACAATTGGTACTCACTGCTTGTTGAAATTTCACTTGAGCCAATTAATTGGTTACAACTTTCCAATTAAGTGAAGTGTTCATTGATTTTTCACTCGTTTTCCAATCAAAATTATAAATAAAGTGTAATTTTTCCTGCTTAGTTTTTTTTTGGTTAGTTAATACAATTTGAATTTGTTTGTATAGAACTCTTCCTTATATTTTCATGATGTGGTTTTATAAGTAGATAATAGACTCAATAATTTATCTATTTGTTTAATTTGTAAATTTTACATAATCGCTCCATTTCCTTTTTTATGTTTTCAAATATTTCTATGCCATAGAAAGCAGCAGCATGAACAATTTTGTTATGTAACATCTAATTTTGACCTGTGTGGCACAAATATTTTTTTATAAGTTTTAAGTAAATCACAAAATACAAGGTATAAACATAGAGATATCGAATTTTCACTCAATGGAAACTAAAAAAAAGGATAAATATTTTATTTTTATTTTTTTTCAGGTCACTTTTAGGGCGTTGATTTGGCACGGCTTAAAGATCATTATCATTTGATAACAGACAGGACGAACAAATTACGTGCTTTTCGAGACACGTAGAGATCCAGTTGCAAAGTGGTGATCCATCTAATGACTGATCATTTCAAACGTTGCTTGACAACGGTTCGTTACCGTTCACTGATACATGATACAAGATCCATGCTCCTGTTTAGTAGTCAAAAAATAAATTTAAATTTTGTAATTGAATCCGCGTCATTCAGATTAGCAAGCGAACGTTTAACCACTAAGCCACAGAAGTGGTTAAGGGGAAACGTTTCGAGCTCGGTGCAAAATGCAAAACTTATGATTGTTTTTCTTACTATTGCATAAAAAGTACTAAATAAATGTGATATATGGCATTTCGCGACCATTTCTTAGTGTCAATTAGGCTTTTCTACCAAAATTTTGCAATTTCATGTATTACGTTGTAAATGAATGGGCATACAAACTTAAAACACGCTTTTAAGTTTGTATACCCATTCATTTACAACGCAATGTATAAAATGACGCAATTCTGCTAAACACCCCTGACAACTATACAATAATAGTCGCAAAATAAGATAAAACTATTTTATTTCATACATTTTATTTTAAAATAAGGTAAACAAACTTATGTTATGCACTTTGCACTGAGCTCGAAACGTTACCTCTTAAAGCGTTGAAAACTGAATCGCTCGAAATTGCAGCGACCACATGAGATTCATGTCCCCCATTTCCACATAAAATTGTTCCACCATTTTCCCTTAAATTTTCACTCTTGTCACAAGGAAAGAAGGTCGAAAGTCTGCGAGTAGACCGATCGGGATACAATAGTGTACTAACGAACTCTAACTTTCTCGTAGTCGAGTGGATGCTGAAATTATTGCTCAAGTGCTATGGTTTGTCAATGTGTGAGTCGGTTGGGGTACAGTTTAACCAAACATTTAGAAAATCTGCTTACATTTGCGTATTATTGTTGATGACTACCATGTCAACTGTTTCACCAACACAATTTCTGTATTTTCAAGGCAAGTCTAGTGATTGTCAGTTTGATAACAACGGTGAACACTGCGTCCTCGTCCTAAGTACGGTATTCGCCTTGAAAATGCTAAAATTTCATCGGTGAAATCGTTCGCATATTTTAAGTATTACGCGTAAGAGTAAAACTCGTTTTTTTTTTAATTTTTCACTGTCTGCTCACGCGAGTTTCAATGTTATAAGGTGACTTTGGTTAATAGAGTTAAGTTCATACTTGAGAATCGGTAAGAGGTCAGGACGAAGGATCAATGGCCCGTAATTTAAAATATTATTTTCCGTTCCAAAATATGTCAATGCGGTATATCTTTCTTCGGCATATCATAGAATTCAGCATAATTTGCCTAGGCAGATCGTATTTCTGTTAAAACTGAGGCTCG
The DNA here is from genome assembly GCA_910592155.1 of Ypsolopha scabrella. Taxonomy (NCBI): domain Eukaryota; kingdom Metazoa; phylum Arthropoda; class Insecta; order Lepidoptera; family Ypsolophidae; genus Ypsolopha; species Ypsolopha scabrella. The sequence goes on along the minus strand of OU342983.1, from coordinate 16,140,196 downwards.
CCTCGTTTCACTCCGCTTCGCTCAGCTCCCAAGTTTATTTACAATGTAAACCTGACACGCTCCTCCTCGCTCTGCTTCACTCTGCTTCGCTCCAATCGTCGTCGCATCTATTTTTACCCTTTGATGAAAGATTTTCTATTTCATGCGTCACGATCTGCCGACATAAATCATCATAAATATGCCGAATTATACGATTTTCCGACGATATATGGAAACGTAAAAGAATATTAAGTGTTAATCTGGGTGAGCGAAACTTCGCATCGTCATGTAAGTTGCAATAACATTTGAATCTATTGTTTTTATTCGGCTGCAATATTTTTGTTGGTTCGATTTTAAATGCTTTTACTTACTTATTCTTTCTCAAAATTTCATAGAAGGCATTTTTTTAAACAAATCCCTGGCATTGCCTTTACATAAATAAAAAATCTACAGGGAAATCTTTTTTAAATTTTCCGTCCTCCTTACGTCATTCGACACCTCTATAGGTTCATTAACGGAGGTATCTCGTCGCGTGAATAAGGCTAGTTAACGTTACGAAGAGACGGAGCAAGGCAGAGCGGGGTTGGTGATCCGGGAGCCTAGTGTATGATATCTTGTGTCATGAGACACAGGAAAACAAGTCACCAGATTTACATCGTCCGCTGTGTATGGTCACAGATCTATAAAAAGTATACAGAAGATCCACTGTTCACAGGCAATTATTAAAAGCTACTCTTGCCTCGCCGCATAAAGTGCAATTCAGCTCGCACAGCGCTGCGTGTCTAAAATGATATTCATCTACGGGCCGCCTCTCTGCACCTCTCTTGCTGTCGTGTAACTCTATCTCTTCCTAACCCACTGCATTACCCAGTCGGATGGATCGCCGATGTACTTGTAGCTTCTTGTAGACCTCGTAGAGTGGAACACGCATATCCGGTGTTAAAGCAGATGCTTGGAAATACGCTTGAGCCACAAAAACAAAACAAACTTTTTGTCGTATTTGAACCATTTTCAACTATGTCTACCCAAGCAGATAAATAGTGAGAGGTAGACAAATAGGTACCAATGCTCCCTTCTTAGAAATAATCGGGTAAAAGTGTTTTCATTCATTTAAAAGCAAGGCCTTACAAGTTATATAAGCAATAAAATGTGCAATATCTTTGCGATTTTTATAGCTCCTGCTTACATAATTAATTTCTACCGAATAAAAATTGGCACTTTTTTGAATTGGTACCAGCATTCGTGAATTCTGAAAAATGCTTTACTCAAATGTTATAAGTATTTATCCACAAGTTACTAGACTTCGGCATATAAATTAAGGCATTGAATTAAAAAAAAAACTCCGTATCCAATTTAATTGTTCATTACTATCTATAAATATTGTGATCACTACATTATCTTTGAAGTAATAGCTTCACTTGACACTTTTTAAAGAGCTTCTAGTTTCAGGTTTGGATGCTTAACAGGCGCCTGATTATGATATTTTTTACACGACTCACGTTCTACAAAGCGAGTGGAGCCAGGCGTTCATTATGCCGATATTGTGCTCCGTATTTGATATTCCACGCACCATTCTGGGCTAGAGATTTAGTTAAACTCAGTTTTATACAGGAAGATTGTACTAGAGCTACATAGTGATACCAATACGATGATACCAAAGTTTCATACACACTCAGTTCATGTTCAGTTTGTAAATAGTGTTAAACTTTGTTTGTATATTCAATAGGTGTGATAATCATCTATGAAATGTGGGTGTACGAGTGTGAACTGTGACTTTCATTTCAAAATCCACACACGGAATCCTACGACACCACCTCTGGTTTCATGTAGTAACGTTTTAACTTTATTTTTGAAATATATAACTTAATCAAGTTGGTTATACGGAAATAAACTGCCTTACATGGTGACATTTGACAGTTCAAAAGCATTACAAAGACAACAATCTACAATCCAAACTTGACATTTTGAAGAGGGCGGCACTGTAGTATAAACATGTCATAATATAACATAACATAAACGGCTCGCCTTTGGCTGACGTCATTAGTTCCGCATCCACTATTGGCGGGCCTCAGTATAGTTGTATAGTATATTAGGTAGTAGAGCTGGTGCCGGTCTCACTGTGGATGTACCACCATCTTACTCGCAAACACCCCCAAAGTTATTCGGGGGAGAGTAAGAGGGTTGCTCTCAAAAAGGCACAACTAGGCGGCTCACCATGACCTGGGACCGATGAATGGTGGTTTACCCATTCCCAATTGTCAGACCTTGTATAAAAAGACTGATGACGGGCAGCGACGTCACTAGCGTGATTACGTCCAGGAGGATCTCCAAGAGTGGCAACATTTTGGAAATGCCTTTGTCCAGCAGTGGACGAAACAGGCTGATGGATGGATTACAGTTCTCTGTATATCTGTCAAGTTAATTTGGTATCGATCCGTACAGTAATTGCAATCTATATCCCTCTACCTACTTGTATTATGTGCTGCCTCTATGGTTTTGTAGAAGGTGTTTGGGGTTTAGATGACAGAGATGAAACACGGAGAAAGCTAATTTGTTACTTTGTTCGTTGGGGTTTGAGTTTCTTAGGAGTTTGGTAGACCTTGTTAACGAAAGTAAAATATTTCTAAACGGTTTTGGTACTTTCACTTGACATTGACTTTTTAACTTTGTTATTACATTCCTTGGAGCAAAATCGAAGAAAGAATAAGAAGTTTTGAAAAATGTTGTCGAATATTAAAATATTGTATTAAATACTTAACAGTCTAGATAGAACTATGAGAATATTTTTTTTACTGAGTTTATATGATTGACCGGCAAGATTCGAATCCAGACCCAAATATTTAGGTTATTCCTTGAGGTACCCGCTCCTTGAGGTACCCGTCCTTTAGGGCCCCGATCCGACCCGATAAATTTGATTAAATGCTCATGTCGCATAAAAGTATCATTGCCAACAAAAGTGTTATACTAACAAAATTATCATTCTGTTTGAATTAAGTAATAACCAACTTGGTAGTGGCTCTTATTTCATCGCTTTTAGGTCCATAAAGCAGCTTATAATACACGCGTGCTTAAATTTTTACAATAGTCAAAAATAATCGTATATTTCAATATTATTCGTAAAGGTTACGTGTAATCAGAGATTCTTATATCTCAATTAGTTTTATTGCTATAACTGTCAGTAAAATGTTTACTTTTTTCGACAACTAAAAAGGTGAATAATAAATTATTGTCATAAATTAAAATATTTTGATATCGCTCCATATAGTGGTATAAAAATTTAACCATTTTAAGAGCAATACAATCCTATTTTTACAAGTAACTTTATGTTATAAATAATCAACTTTTAAAATGATTATTAAAAAATATGCTAACAAATCTTTGCTACGTGTTTAATGTAAGTAACACAAAAACAAAAAAAAAACCGCATTAGTATTTTCTATAAAAACAATTATGTGTGACAAATAATCAACTTTAAAATATTTATATAAAACAATGTAAATAAATGTTACTACGAGTTCAAAGTACGTAATAAACGTAAAAATCATGCAAAATCAACAATAAAATAGACCACACTATTAGTCTTTCTTATAGGAATAATTTTGTATTACAATTATTCAACTTTTAAAATAATTATTTAAAAACATTGCAAACAAACGTTACTCTGTGTTAAATGTAGGTAAAAACGGTAAAAATCATGCAAAATCGACAATAAAATACAGCATAGTCTTTCTTATAAATATAATTTTATATTTCGAATAATCAACTTTGTTTTGCTTTAGTATTTGACTATTCTAGAGATTGAAAATATCGATTGCAGTTTAATTCTGAACTAGAGTGCCTTGACCAAACTAACACATTAATTAATTAATGTAGGTACTTCAAAGCACTTTTTATGTCGACAGTACACTAGCATAATAATAGCAAAAATAACAAAAGAAAATATCATCAAATTTATCGGGGTGCTCAAGGATCGGGTACCTCAAGGAATAACCCAAATATTTAACAACTGGCATCATACTGACTGAGCTACTGTCGTTTATAAAGAAAAAATACAATTGCAGTTTTGAGCAAAAAATATGTATGGGACATTATAAATCCAAAGATCCAACATTGCCCAAAACGTAAAAGAATAAAACCGCCTCGTTAAAAAAGAAAATCAAGAACCTACCTTTAGTTTTGATCGAGTTTCTCAATAGAAAAGGGGTTATAAAATCAAAATCAGCAATCTCCACTTTTTATTAATTAGAGAAAATTGCTCTTTTCTATATTTAATTAATAATTAATTAATTTGAATTAATTTAATCTAATTAATTAATTAATTTCCTCTAATTACGATATGAGATTATGCGTAAATACTACAAGCACGACTAAGTGTCGTCAGAAGTATGTAATTTTAACTTATTTTGGAGAATGCTGACTTTGCTTTGAAAACAGATTTTTGGTACTTATTTTACTAGAGATATAGCTAACTTTGCAATGACTTAAGATTATGAGCAAACTGATCATCATTTTCTCATGTCTGTGGTACACCCAACTTATTTTTTGTTAAAAAGTGGAGATTGCTGGGTTTGCTTTTATACGCCTCACTGTACTGTATGTGTATGGTGCAAACTACTAAGCCAACAAATCTGATAAATAATTACACTCTAATGTTAACAAGAAATTTTACAAACGTAACTTTTCGTATATATTTAACTGACGACAACCCCAGGAGGATTGAAATAAATTTCAAAACAATATTCAATCTTTATTATTTATGTTATAATATTATTAGACTCTTCGACGTTTTCTCCGCGTGCGTTACTGGGCAAGCGTAACCCAAAATTCTATAAAAACAAAAATAAAAGAAAAAACTTCAAAAGTATAAAAAGATCCTGTCTCATAATATCACCAGTGCTTTTGGTCTACATCCATACTAATAATAAATTAGTAAAAACATCGTGTCTGTACATTGAATATATTCGCGAAATTTCAAATGAAATGGGTTATTTGTACTGTACTGAGGGCAAATCAACAATTTTTTGAATTTTTGTCTGTATGTATGTTCCATTTTTATTTGAGAACCACTGAATGGATTTGGATGCGATTTTTTAAATCATATATATTTTTTTAATCAATAAAGTGTTATTAAATAACGCCTAAGCCGAAAACGGGGCAAAGATTTAAAAAACGCTTTTAAATTGAGAACCATTCAACGGATTTGGATGCGGTTTTTCATACAGGGGTGTTCATAAAATAACGCCCACGCCAAGAATAGGGTCAATATTGCATGAACGCGGGTGAAGCCGCGGGCAAAGGCTAGTCAAAAAATAAAAACAAATTACTACGAGTCCTAAGCCAGTCGAACAATTGGATTCGTTACAAAACGGTCTTAAAACTCCGTTTTACTTTTATTCATCGGCTGTAAAATAAATTGCGTTGAAAAACAATCAACTCCTCATTTATTTGTAACTAAATGAAATTGAAGTTTTACTTTTTACTGTTTTCTTGACGAAAATCGTGAGCAGAACACAAAAACATTTTTAAATTAAGAGGGCGCATACAAAAAAAATACAATTTCAGACTAATAAATTAGGATCAAAATTGTTTAAAAAAAATAAGCGTGGATAGGAAATTATAATTCCAAGAGCCCCAGCCGGTCCAAAACTTAAAAGATTAAAATTGTATCAATAGAAAAAAAAACAAGTAGTTATGGTATGGTATGGTGCAAACTACTAAGCCAATTATGTAAATAATATCACGTCTATATAAATAAGAGCCCCAAGAAGTAATTTTATAAAGATAGTAAATATATTTCAAGAGTTATTTAATAAAAACTCAGTTTTTCGTGCTCATGCGTTCTCGGTTATCATAAAAGCCAAGGCTCAGAGCGTACTAATTAAAAAAAAAAAGGAAACGCCATAGAGTTTAGTTATTTATTGATGCAAAATAAGGTGCTCAATGTGTCTTTAAGGTAAACTCTGCGCTCAGCTGCCACAGAAAAAGCTTTATGTACGTATATTTGTGCCGTCGTATTATGATAGGGTAAGGTTAAAATGCAACATACATTCAGACACAAATTCAAAAAATTGTTGATTTGGCCTCAATACAGTACCAATAACCCATTTCATTTGAAATTTCGCGAAAATATTCAATGTCCAGACACGATTTTTTCACTAATTTATTTTTGTATATATGTAGCCCGAAAGCACTGTGATATTATGAGACGGGATCTTTTTATACTCAAGAAGTGTTTTCTTTTATTTTTGTTTTTATTGAATTTCGGGGAACTTGAATTTTGTAATAATGCAAAAAATATATAAGAACTCTTTACATGATTCCCATAAAAAATCAAAACTAAACAATAATCTTTAATTATTGTGTTTTTCGAAAAAGGAAGATCATACGTACATTTATATAGACGATTAACAAACACGTGAGAAAATATATAAATATAAGCCTGGAGATGACGTTAGAAACAGCTTTCGCTGTATAGGTACAGCAATAATTTCAGTCACGTGTTGAGTCAAGTCTCCAGTTCTGTGACGAAATCGTAAGAAATAATTTGAACCCCCAAATAATAACTCTCAGCCTGAAATCAATGTATACAAATCATTGTTCTGTGGGCGAGAGAGTTTCTTTTTAAATAAGATTGTGGCGGCTTTAAAATAATTGGATTTTACATCGTCATCAATTAAGAATTTCGCTGTTATTTAAATATAAATTGATTTTGGAGTATACCACGACAGGTATTGTTTTTAGTGAGATCCGAATTTTCACGAGTTACGTAATTTTTTGTGACTCCAATCCAAACATGAAGAATCGATCAGTCAAGGATAGAAACAATTTATTCCATTGTTATATTTTTTATGAAATTGGCACTAGAGATACAACTCAATTTTGACCACTTGACTCACACGAGCATTGCTCTTAAATTATCGCAGATTTTTTTGAACCTGACTACCATATTCATTCCATATTTTTGTCCAGAGTCGGACAGATGGATAACAATATGATGTATAGGGGTTTAAGAGTTCCGTTTTTTAGGGTTCCAGAATCCGACAAGGATCTCTTATAGTTTCGCCATGTCCGTCTGTCGGTCCGTCTGTCCGTGGCTTAGCTCAGAGCCTATTAGTACTAGGCGTGATTATATGTATGTATGGGTATACATACATATAATCACGCAAACAAAACGGCAAAAATGTGTGTGTTTTTTAAGGGTGTCTCTCATTCACGTAAATTGTGGATGATTTTTTCCTCGTCTTTCACAGTGTGGGGTATCGTTGGATAGGTCGTTCAAAAACATTATGGGTGTGTGAATACCATTTTAAGATTGAGGGATCCATTGGTGAAATATTAAGCTTTAAAGTGTTAATTTTTGTTAGAGTCAAGTGTCCCTCCCACTGCCCACTGTTGTTTATGAATATGTGGAAAAATTCACAGAAGTAGTTTAAATGAAGTTAAAAGGGAAACTATCACAGCTAAGTAGGCTTTACAGGCTTACGAGTACAGGTCGCGCCAAAGACACGAATATGGGCCGTTCTTCAGGAGGGCAACTTCCCAGCGGACTAGAAGTTTGACGCGATCTGTATTAGTAGACCAACTTGTAAAATCTACTGGGCAACTACGGAACCCTATAATGCGCGTGGCCCGACATGCACTTGGCCGGTTTTTTCAATTTTAAGGTACTGAACCCTAAAAGGGTTCTGTATCTGTACTAACGGCTGTTTTGGATAAATGTCCGATAACAACCGCTATTTTACAACTATACACCCAACTAACTGACAAATCCTTTCTCTTCAATTATCGTGGCGTCTTCAGCCGTGCTTGTCACCACAAAATAGATAAGTACAGAAGGCCTGCTCTCTACAACCAGCGATTTCGGGCGCACGCACACATAGACGTGTACGTTCGACGATCTCGGTAGGATTCGGTAGAATGCCAGTACGGCTAGTCACGAGGTCATGCTTTGCGATACATGTGATGAGGAGGTATTTAAAATCAAGGTCAGCCGTAGCTGGCCTTCTGTACCTATCTATTTCGTGTTGTCACCGCCGTCGTGACGTCACCATGTCGCAGTTGCATTTTTCGATACTTCCTGGGCTAGCGCTCATCCAAGTCACATCAACGCTTTCTATCAGGCGCGATATTGACCAAGGGTAAGCTTTGCAATAAAAAAAAATTGCAATAAATCTTTTGCAATTATCACGGGACCCTGAAAACAATAAAACCCCAACAGAAACAGTTGTGTAGTTCAAAGAAATAAAACAATTCAGTACAAAGATTGCGTATTACCCATTCATTGCCGCTCGTTTCGTTTCCCGTTTATTCTTTACGTTCAAATTACGTTACTGACTCCCGATTCTAGAAGCAAAAAAACTAAAATATTTTTGTATGCGAAATCAGATAAGTAACCGTTATGAGGATCAGGCATTATCTATGAAATTGAGGAAACCAAGAGCCATTTTGTGAGGCTGAGCCAATAAGATAAGTTAATGTATTTCAGTTTATTTATCTACAGAATTGTTAGTTGATGCTTGTGATTGTTGGCACTTGGTGGAAATTAATACACATTATGTTTATTTATAACTGTGGATAAGTACATGAGTTATAAATAAACATAATACAGAATTGTTGGTTAAACTATAAAAAATTACTTCAATGCAGGAAATTTTTCCCCTGCATAAGAAACAGTATGAAAATATTGTCCAAATTCAAGCAGTTATTGCAATAAAATTGGTAATTTCTGTGAAACTTACAGTGTTGATGATTAGGGTCTTCTTTTAAATAAATCCAACATGTATGTAGTTTATATTAATAGATTCACTCCTTGATGGTTACAATTAATAAGATAATGATTATAAGTAATTAACAACAGCGTCTGTCTTTATGTCTTGTCTGTTGTTTGTTGCCTAAACAAACAGTGCTATTTAAATGGTTCTTGCACTAAAATACGAGCCTCTTAAATCCCTTCTAGGTCTAGCTGTTTAGTCTAGCTAAGCGTTTATTGACCAAATTATCAAAAAAAAATATACAATTTAAAATGGGGACTTTATAAATAGACCTGGTAGATATTGCCATTACCATAAAGTACCGCTTTTGTAGACCATATTTTATTATTTTTTGACTGTCTTTTATACAATTTTTTTTTAAATGTACTGGAGTTTTGTCAATTAATTAATTAATTAATTTACATATTTTATTTTTTTACATAAGTTTGAAATGGTTTAATTTGTAGTGTCTGCCTATTCTTGAAAGACACACGATTATATGCTTATAAAAAATAGTAAGCAAAACTTTCGTACGATAACAGAATAAACCCCATTCTTTTCATTTTGTCTTGGAATTAGTTTCAGTAAAGGTAATTAACATGTTTATTGTTAATTTATTCAGCAGAAAACCACTTATTTTATTTGCTCTAAGCTTAGCAGAGAAAATGAAAGGTTCGGTCTTAATGAAAATTTGTAGAAAGCATCTAGGTAACTAACAAAGGATGGTTCTGGATCCGAAGTCTTTTACTTAAGAAATCTTTGTGGATGTTTGTGATGAATGGAGTATTCGAAAAACATCCAAATAGGTACCTTTTATAGTTTAAATGTTCTTTTTTATATTGAATGTTACTTTGAGCAATTCCTATGGTTTATTCGCATAATGGAAATTATTTTAAATGTAAACATTTCTTTCTGTTCTATAATTGTAATATTTTTTTCAGACTTAAGATTGCAAAACGCTTTCAATCGGTTTCTAGAGCTCCACTATCACTCGTGTTTTAATTTTATATTAAGGAGGTAACTTTTTACCTAGGTACAAAATGCACATCATAATATTGTTTTCATTACTTTTGAATAAAAAGTATGCAATAAATGTATTTTAAGGCAACTTGCGGAAATAGCTTATTAATAATAAAGTCTTCACAAAAAATACGAACTTTAATGGATTACATTTTGTTTGCATTACATTAACAAACTTCAAAGCGTGTTTACAGTTCTAATGTAATGCAACTAAAATGTAACGCATAAAATTGAATAATTTTCATGTGACCACCTAACTATTAACAAGCATTTTGCGCGAATTGCTATAAAACACATTTATTGCATACTTTTTACTCAAAAGTAAGGAAAACAATATTATGATGTGCATTTTGGGCAAAGATCCTCCGTTACCACCTTAAAGATTAAGAAAAAGCGTAATTTTTTTTCAATTTACATTAATATCTCCGGGGCTTTTTGGTACAAATAAAATAAAATTCTATGAAGAAAATTATTATGTAGTTTCAGCAATATAAGTTTGCTAGAACATAGATCGAGGGTTAGGTGATATACATGAGAGATATTGAGCCAACAAAAGCAAAATATAAAATATTTTCCAAAAAATTTGCTACAAAATAGCCCGCCGTTAAGTTTTTGTAATTGTATTAAGATCATAAAGAATGCTTTTTACCGTCTTACAACACATAAACGTTTGCAGAAATGATTCTTCTTTGTTATTCACATCAGATAACATATCTACTCGAGCAAAACCAGGAAGAAAAGTGTATACTTCGTAAATATCCATTCGTAAGCCTCCATTAAAAATGAATTATTTTATTTTATTATTAGTATTTCCGCAGGGCTACTTCGGCTTCGTTGAATCATTGATATATAGTTAATAAAGTAATTAAATAACCTAAAATTAAAAGATTTATGTTAAAATTATGAAATCATTTTACTAATCCTGTAACTAATGTTAATGTTCCAATTGCCCCTGTTAGAGGTCAGGGGCTATAATCAACTAAATGTATAAATCATATTAAGGAAAGAAACCTACTTAACTTATAAAAATATAAAAATTTATTTAAAGAATAAATTTTTATATTTCTTACTATAACATATTCATACCATGTTCCAATACCGTCTTCCAATTTTGTTTTTGTGTTATTAGCTTAGTATTACTATTACCAAAAATATCTGGTTAACCATGACATTTATACTATGACCATGATTTGGCCAAAAAAGGCCAGAACCTGGCAAATTATGTCAAATTTTAGCTATCTATTAAACCTCTAGAAAACAATGAAAAACCTATCACGTAAAGCTTTGATAAAATCTCAACATTAAACTGCTGCTCGGTTTTTAAGTAGGTATTTCTTAATCTTTCGGGTAAAATATTTATATTATTTGACGTTTAAGTAAAATATTTGCGCTAATTCAAACTTTCGCTTTTTGTACGTTTAAAGTACGAAAAGTTACTGAAAGATTTTTTATTTGGGAAGTTTTATTCGTTTTATATAACAAATAAGTACAAGTAACTCCGTATATTATTGATACCCTAGATATGTCAAAAGCGACATCAATAATTGACCTCCTTATTACATTGTTAAGCGACTTACTAATTTTCCTTCGAGCATTACAATCAACTTGGAGTAGTAGACTCTCAACATGACCTCTGTTATATCCATTCACAAGATTCAAAATTGAATGGCATAGTATTCTTTATTGCTGCAGTAAAACATTGCTCCCTCACAATCTCGGGATACCTAAAGCCTGCACTTGACAGGTCAATTTTCGCCTGACTCAATATGGATCGATAATATAATTTAACAAGCCAAAACTTGGTGCTGGTGTTCGAGCAAATATTGTTGGGCAAACACAGCGCTGTGCAAGCAAAGTTTGCGTTCGTTCGTTGAAATTGTTCTGTCGAGACTTGGAAGTCATATAAAGTTAGTAAATGTATACTTATGTATACTGTATTATTTTTGAAAAAAAAATACCTTTTATTACAATATTATTTGTTTTTAATATGAATTGTGAAAATACGCAGATGAATCTGTGGTTTTAGTGTTATAGAATGCACCTAGACAATTTTTTACAACGTATCGCTTTTTACTACTCCCTAACTGTAATTTGCTTGATATGTTATACGGTTACCTATACATAAGTACAAAAAAACAAGAACGTATTACAAAAGAATGATTTAATGTTGAAATTTTTAATACATTTTTTACCAATTGCTCATAATTACATGGAATTTGAACAGTATTGCCACGTCTATACGTAAGTTATAATTATAAATAAAAGATAGATTTTGATGCGTCAACTGGAAATATTGGGTCAACTGGATTATAAAATAGCACTTTTTGTGACCGTTATTATGTGACAGTTGCATGAAATACTACTCTTCGTTTACTTCAATTATAGCTCAAAAACACCTATGAAATATGTAAAAAATAACTAAGTCATATACATATTCAAAATTATAATAATCAGAAAACAAAGTTAAATTAAAACTGAACTTCAATAAAGTGAAATTACACAGTTTCATTCTAAAACTTCTTAAACTCACATTATTTTATAAAGACAACTATTTAGTTCCTCAGTTCATGGAATTTTACCGTAACACTGAAAACTTGGAAATTAGTGGTTTTCGCCTCGATAAAGTTTGCAGGAATAAGTTTCGCGGAACATTTAAATTATTTTGTTTTCCCCAAGTTTCCGTGCCTCGCTAAAGATTTCCAGCTGACTTGACTTATAAGAAGAAATCTACATATGTATATACATATATCTAAAGTATATTTTTTACACCAAGGAGGAAACTGACAGTTCATGTTCATGTTATTTCACATTGCAATATTCAAAATTTCGCGAAATGGCGCATGCAATTTAAAAGCGAATTTCCCACTATCACGAACTGTCAGTTTCCTCTTTCATGCAAAAAAATATACTTTATATCTATACTAATAATAGAGTTGCTTAAAATATGTTTATCTGGATCAAGTCATACAGCTGGATAAAAACAACTTCGACGCCGAGGCTGACAGAAGAATATGCTTGGCTTGGGCAGCATTCGGAAAGTTGCGAAACATATTTAAGTCGTCAATACCGCAGTGCTTAAAGGCTAAGATTTACAACCAGTGCGTCCTTCCTGTGATGACGTATGGCGCTGCGACGTGGTCTCTTACAAAGGATTGTGATTTCAACTTCGAGCGGAGAAGTCGCGCCATAGCTCAAGAGTTTACGTAGACTGTTTGGTTCAAAATGTGAAAACGCACCCTGGCAACATTCTATTCATTTTGACATTTGGAGCTGTCATTCGGAAAGTGGGGTTTCCGCGTTCACTGCGTTCAGATCGGGAACAGCGCCTGGAGAATCGGATTCGTTCCAGGGCTAATTTATGTGTTTCGGGACAGTATTTAATTGGACAATACAAAAGTGCTGAACAGTGAAGTGAAGAAAGCGTCGATTAGACTTTACATGCACGGGGCAGTAAGCAAGATCGGCCTAACCTTTGACACGCCACGTGTACGCCTGTGGCCAAATTCCCATTTCTATCCCATCTGCCCTTTCAATCCCTTCCTAGATTTGGTCGTCGGGATTAACGTGGAAGAAAGGCAGGACAGCTTGGCGCACTCGAGCATTAGTTGAGATCTGCGAGGGCAGCCGGCGTCTGGGAAGTCTCAGCAGAACTACTGTGAGTTCGTATTATTTATTAATCTGGGTGAGGACTCTGTCTGCATACTAATTTCGTGCCAGGTATATGGTGTTTCTGATATGCTTATGGGCCCCGTATAGAATCCCGTATATTTAGTTTGGCCGGACAGGGTCTTCCTTACATTTTGTTGGTAGCATAACGCGTATGAGTTGATTATTAGCTACATAGACTGTTATTTTATTTCAGTTAAGGCACAGAGTAGGGCTCTGTTCCGAGGTTAGGAATTCATTGTCATCGTCACCAATAAAAAGGCAAGGAATAAAATTGGTATGTCGGACGTGGCTGTATGGACTAAGATCCATTGCCTGAAAAAAACAATATATCTTTATCATTTTTCATGAAATCGTTACCTAGTTCAAAACATTGTAAATAACGCCAAATGAAATCGATATGATGGTCGTTAAGTATTGTGTCCAAATGAATTTAATTAGTCATTAGGAAAATCGTGCGGCCTTTTATGAAACTTAGCACTATACTAAAAAACCGCGACGAGTGGTTTTGGCAGTCCTCTCGTGATGTTAACCTGACACTGCCTAAAGAATTCTGAAGAGACCGAAACAAGTGGAAATCTGAAGGTGCAAGGTCAGGACTATACGGCGGATGCATTAATACGTCCCAGCCAAACTCTCTTAATTTTTGCTGAGTGACTAAAGATGTGTGAGGTCTAGCGTTATCATGATGAAAAACCACACCCTTTCTGTTGACTAATTCCGGCCGCTTTCTCTCAACTTCTTGCTTTAATCTCATCAGTTGTTCGCAGTAGAGTTCAGAATCGATGGTCCTGCCTGGTGGTGACAGCTCATAATGAATAATGCCCTTCCAATCCCACCATACACACAGCATTACCTTGTTGCGAGATAACCCGGGTTTCGCCAGAGTCTGTGAAGCCTGACTAGCCTTTGACCACGACTTTTTTCGCACGTTCTTGTTGTACGTGATCCACTTTTTATCACCAGTTATCAGGTTTTTCAAAAATGGTTCGGTTTCATTACGTCGTAATAAAGAATCAAAAATGAGTACACGGTTCATTAAGTTTCTTTCAGTGAGCTCATGAGGCACCCAAATATCAAGCTTTTTTGTGTACCCAGGTTTTTCAAATGCACCAAAACTGTTTTGTGGTCAATCCCCAGTTCTTCAGCTACATAGTAACTACTGATATGCCGATCTTGCTCCACTTTTTCAAAAATGGCATCAATTTTATCCGTAACAGGGCGCCCAGAGCGAGGCGCATCTTTGACATCAAAATTTCCGGATTGAAAACGCTTAAACCAAATTTGTGCTTCTCTCACAGATACTGCACTAGGTTCATAAACATCACGAATTTTTTTTGCGGCTTGCGTTGCATTTTTACCTTTTTAGTTGTAAAATTTTAAAATGTATTGAATTTCTTCATTAGATTCACTTATCTTAATAGTAAGAAAAACAAATGAAAACCACACATTTTACCTAATTTGAATTTGGAATAATCTTTTTTTAAATTTAAACTTCTTAGTAATACCAAAACCAGCCAGATACAGCCATGATTTCGCCCAGTAGCCCTTACGTCATAGCTACCCAAAACTATTGTTTTCCCCTAGTTTTCGGGCTTCGCTAAAAGTTTTCCGGCTGACAGATAAGAAGAAATAAATAACAAGGTACTATTGATTCATTTGTGACTACGACACACCGATTGAGGGCTCCGTACCCACAAAGCAAAATGGAGCTCGATTAATGACACTCTGATTTCTGTCTGTCCGTCCGTATGTCACGGGATAAAAGCTCGTAGATGGAATGAGTTACAAATCTGAAATCGAATGTAAAAACTCAACCCAAAACTGAAAATTCAGTTAAAAATTCAGTAAAACACTTTTTGCCGGTTTCCATACTTAAAAAATGAGCCGAAAAAATGTTTTTCTTCCCTTGCATGTGAGGTGTCACTAAATAGAGAATAAATTTATTTTTTATTCTTTTTTATCTTCATTAATATAGAAATAGGAGGCTGTCAAAGTTGACAGTTTTAGATCATTTTTGTTATGTATATTTAAAAAATAAAACTATTAGGAATTTGGAGTTTCTGTATAATATTATGTACCATGTTACTGTATTTATACAACAAACACTGCAAGTCGAAATTTGTTATGAAGTTGATGAGTTTTATTATATACATTTTTATTTCGTTCTAATTATTTAAGTCCATTTTCTTATTTGAATGGTAATGGGGGTAATAAAAAGTCCTACTCGCATTTAAATGGTTTATTTATTTTTACTAACCTGTCAGAATGGGGCTGTTTCTACGAGCAATCGTAAAAAAAACCCTATTCAAAGAATTAATTCTTGAATAACGTTTTGAAATTTACAGAGTATGTATACCTTTTTCTATTTTCAGTAAGCCAAACAGTAAGCCTTAAATAATTACGAGTAAGTGGGAAAAACCTGCTTAAGTCCCGGAGTTGGGAGTAATTCTTATCTCAATATTTTCGCACAAATTTTTAATCCTGTAAAAGCTAAAATGCTACACATTTTGATGCTATGTTCAATGGGTATATTTTATTTGTCTTAAAAATATCTATATATTCTAAAGTATGTGTATGTTGTACTTATATATCGTCAATCCCTGAAGGGATGGCAAAGTTGGTGGTGGGAACTGTCACTAGAAAAAATAACACTCATAGCACCCTCTTTTCACTGACGATTTTAACGTCCCAACGTGACAGAGAATGAGCCTGATCGCTGTACTTTAGTTACAAATACACGCCCTTTAAAACGTGCAGGTGTATCTCACAGTATTTTCTTTCACCGTCACCAAGTGCTTAGTATAATAAAATGAATAATAAAAAGTACGAATGCCGGAATAGAGATTTAATTCGGATTTCAGTGCAGTCGGAGGACATACAAAACAACATGTATCCAATGTAATAGTCCCCCGACTGCAATTAAATATCTATTCCAGCAGTCGTGTTTCTTAATATTTTTTATTTTTATTTAATACATTATAGCCTTTTCCTCTCAGGATGGTATAAGGATTCTAAAGACACCACACACTTCAAGCATAAGAAGTTATGTTGTAATTAAGAAAAAAACCGACATGAACCCTAAAAACAAAACACTCCTTTTTTGGGGTCAGTCGTGCAAAAATACTTTGCGCATAAATACTGAAAAACTTTCATTCTCGACCGGTAAGGCATGAACCCTGGTCTCAAGGTTGGCCGACTCTGCCTCTGCTATATAAAGTGACTTTTGATTATATAACCAAATTCATACTAGAGACTCGGTAAGTGGTCAGGACCAAGGTTCAATGTCCCTTTATGTGAAATACGTAAAATAAAATTTAGACTTTTTATACTAAGTAGAGGTTGTTCTTGAAGTATAGAGGCATGAAAAAAAAATTCCGTATTTCGTAAACAGAGTCATTGAATCTTGGTGCTAAGCACTTACCGAGTCTCCAGTATGAATTTGGCTACATAAACGAAAGTAACCTTATATAATGCACTTATACATTACGCCATATTGCTAAAACAAGTAAATTTCTCTGAGCTCTCCATCTGCTACAATCCTAATAACCTAGCGTGTCTGTAATTAAAAATAATGTCATATTCATAATTCGAACGGCGAGAGCACAATCAGATAGTTAAACAAAACTAAATTGCCCTGAAAGTAACGCATGAGTGCAGCTTAATCGCAGTTCCAACACCAGTTTCAGCAATGTTTCAGCACAGTTTCAACTGAAACGATGTGGCTCAGAGAGTTTATTGTGTAAGGTAAGTACGAACAACTATCGGGTAAAAATTCTTCGACCCACTTTTCTCTGTTACTTATTATGATTGTAACTTGTGCGCAAATGGAAGATTTGGATAGACTGGCCCAGTAAGAGGATTTACGACTACCAAATTGGCCATATACTAGAGAAGGGGTAAGTCAGGAGCATTCAGAATAAATAAGTTTGTATTACTAGACCGATGAATGTTGAAGAGGCGAAAGAAGTGTGTGAGGATCGTACTAGATAAAATTATGTAGTCTACTTATATGTATGTAAAAAAAAACGGCCAAGTGCGTGATGTGTAGTGTTGCAGACATGGCGAAACTATAAGGGTTCCTTGTCGGACCACGGAACACTAAAAAATAGAGATCTAGCAACAATTTACAATATTTTAATAATTTTATCTTTCAATTCAGTACACCGATATCTTTTCCATCCAAAACTAACCAGAATAAAATTTTATTAAAAATAGCATTTTCTCGCTTTTTTCTTTCAATATTTGCCCCGTTTTCGGCTTGGGCGTTATTTTATGAACACATCTTGTTGATCTATATGTTGACCAGGGTCACCACAATGATAACAAATAAATACGCATCCAAATCCGTTGAGTGGTTCTCGAGTTAAAACGGAATATACATACATACAGACAACTAGAAAAAAAATATAAAAAAAATTGTTTTGGCCTCAGTAATTATTAAATTATAATTATTATATTAATTATATAAATATTATTAGTAACTTATAATAATAAGCAATGTACCTATACAGACACGACTTTCTTACTAAATTATTATTAGTATATATTACGGATTACTTGCCGTTTGTCTAGTATGAGTTTGGCTGTATCTAACAAAGAATTTTCATTCATTTTTCATCGTGTACTGTAAAGCTATTCAGACTGTAAAAAATCATGCAACGCTTACCTGATATGAAGACAAAAGCTGCAAGAATAGCCATCCATAATGTTGATGCCATTTTATTCACACCTGAAACGAAATTTTTTGTAAATATTATTTATCTGAGAAAAATCCGTTTGGCTATGGTTGTAGTAGGGAAATGTAAAAAACATTTTCTGTATGTAATGCGTTTTGTAGCGCTCACGAGGTTACACTTGAAAAAAAATCGTGTGCATGCACAGGTTCGACTCTGGGTGCTAAAAATATTTGTCTTGCTTGGATTTTGTTTCCAATTGTTTTTTTCCAGTTTTTAAGCACTATAAATAACATTAGGAGTAAAAAATATTTTGAGCAGAGATATATTTTTAATTCTTGGTATTTCAATACGCAAATATTGCTACGATTGGGGTGCTACGCAGCTACAAATTATGCTACGCGGCTACGATGTAACTTCTATGCAGCTATTATTATATATATGCAAATTCTTTGTATAATTTATTGCTTAAGCTGGTTTATTTGAGTGACAAGTGCTTAAGTTTTTAGTACCTTAGTTAGCACACTAGTTATTGGCTAAATTCTTTGTATACTAATTTATTGCATAGGTTGGTTTATTTGAGTAAATTAAATAAATGTAAAGATTTTGTACCTTAGTTTGCACAATTTTATGGTTATTGTATAATTTATTGCTTATGTTGGTTTATTTCAGTAAATTAAATAGGTGTTAAAGTTTTTGTACTTTAGTTAGCACACTGGCTATTGGCTAATTTCTCTGTATAACGTATTGTGATGCTCGGGTAGATCACATGTGATCTTACAGCAGCACTGGTCCATTTAAATATTTAATATAAAGTTAATAAACTAAAAAAAAAAAAAAAAAAACTAGAAAACCCCTACGCGTCTTCGACTCATACACTGGTTTGTGGCATAAACTAACCCATTAACATAAAAATGAAACTTATCGTGAAAACTATTAGCACTTATTATTTATTGCATCAAAATGGACTAAAAAAAACACAAAAAACAACTGTTTTAGGTGTTCTGTTCTGTTCTTTTGTAACGTTATGTCATGTATACTATTGTATCTGTAAGTGTCTGTTGCAGGAATAAATGTCTTTGTTTCTTTCTTCTAGAAGTCGTTACGGGAGAGGGGTTAAAGGCAGTTGCGTAGTATCTATCATTCGTCCACTACCAACTTTTTTCTTAAATCTTCGGATAGACTGATTAAGGTGATATGTGAATTTTTCATCGGTCACCATCACTCCAAGTGGAAAAACGCACACTGCGAGAGGGACGGATTCAGGGCAAAGGAGAAAAAACTAGCTTCTTTATTTATATAAAAAAAAAAAAATAGCTAGCAAAATTTTTTTCGGCTAATATCTAAATATTTTTAAAACCCACCTAACAAAATATATTTAAATTCTGTACACGATTCCTAGGGAGAAATCCCTACATTTTGTTTCTCTGTCTGTTTGTATGTCTATGTATTTGTTCCGTTGTAACCTGAGAACCGCTCAATGAATTTGGATGCAATTTTCTTTATTATCATTGAACATTTCCCTTGTCAACATATATAACTAAATTCGATGTCAAAACTGTCAACCCTTCATCTTATGCGGAAGTAAAAGATATATTTATTGAAAGTTCCACGCGAGCGAAGCCGAAGGCGAAATCTAGCATAAAACAAAGTGTTATTAAATTGATTCGAAACCAGTTTCAAAGATGTCTCATAGCTGAGAGAATACGTGACAAAACCGTCATTTTTTACCTATAAAAAGGGACAGTAAAGATGAAACCCGTGAGTAAACAAGGTAAGTACATAATAAAACTCCGGTATCCGTAAACATGATCAGTGGAGCTCATGAATAAATTGACAAGCATTTTCTTTCTCCCTTTAGACGGCCTCCAAAAATATAAATTGACGCTGGAAATCGAACCCGGGAGCTGTCAATAGTCGGTCATGTAAATACTCCACTAACATGAAGTAATATAAAGTAATTTAAATTACAGTAGCCAAATAACGTAGGTACAATCAGGCGGCCTTATCGTTTATAGCGATCTCTTGCAGACAACCTTTGGGTAGAATCTAGTTTAAAAGGAGATTGATGAATAGGCGATGCACTAATTTTAAAATAATATTTAAATACACTGTATAAAATCTACAATAATAAATAAAAAGATAAATAATATGTATTATAGATATATAACATGAATAAATAAATATAAACATACATATATTAAATAATTAATAAACAATCTATAAATATACTATAATTATTTTATAATCATTTCATTGTATGTAAATAAATGTCATTATTGTATCAAATAGAGCCGGGCCCCGAAATATATCTTGGAATTTATTTGTGCATACCCATAAAAATATAATAAAAAACAAAAATTCAAATTTTTAAAAGTTTATATAGTTACACTTAATACTATAAGGACACATTAAAGTGAAAATATTTATTTTTCATAATTTTGCAATTTGTTTATTTTTATACGTACATTTAATTTTTAATACAAAAATAATGATAACTCGATATAATATTTTATTTATTTTTTTTAAGGCGCATGCCTACGCTAAATAAGCAACTCGATATTATGTCAGTTCATAAAATGACGGAAACGACATTGAAATAATAACATTCAAGTACCGCGTATTGCAAAGGGGCTGTTACGATGATCGCTGCGTCTCCTTAAAGCGCAAAGAGCAAGTAAATAATACTTTTCACGTGGATGCGATGCACAGAAAAAAATGTTGAACAATAGTTTTGTAGATCTATACGTTGTCTTAATCATGGTGAAAGAATCAAGCAATCGGAAGGAAAAAGAAAATTTTTGCGTAAATTATAGGAGACTCTCGTTAAGTTTGGATTTGTTCTAAGTAAAGTCAGATTTTGTTTCTGTCAAACATGGAATTTATTTTTGATCATGTTATGCCTATTAATATATATATTTTTTAAGTGATTTAACAACCCTTATATGAGGAGTAAGCCTTCAAAGACAGGTCTAATATTGCGGTTTGTGTCTATATTCTCGCTCTTTATTTTATTTATAACTATTATTACTGTTTGATGTAAATATTACTTGAGTTTATAATTAATATTTTTATTATATGTCTGTCATTCCTTCTACTTGATAACTATATTCCAACTATTTTTTATCCAAGCATTAAATTTTATCCATCGTTAAATAGTTCGTACTAAAATGACAAAATTTATAGGTGGTAGAGCTGATGCTGGGCTCGACTGTGGAGGTACCACCATCTTACTCGCAAATCCTCCCGAAGTTATTCGGGAGAGAGTAAGAGAACAGCTCTTAGGCAAAACCAGGCGGCCCACCATTGCCTGGGACCGATGGATGGCGGTATATCCATCCCAAATTATCGGGCCTTATATAAAACAGACAGGTGACGGGCAGTGGCGTCACTGGTGCAAAGGTTTCGGCATCGCGCTCACCAACCCGCCTATCCAGCGTGTGTGAGTATGAGCATTTCTTCCAGGAGGACCGTCAAGAGAGGCGAAATCCTGGAAAGGCTCATGTCCAGCAGTGGACGAAACAGGCTGATGGATGGATGAAAATGACAAAATTACTGGAAGGGATTGCGATTTTTATACCAAAATACACTATAACAGGAACAAACAGAACTCAGAGCTCTATCTAGCACAAAATGGAACGATTTTTCTAAAACTTACTTCCCTAGAAAAATTGGTGCCATCTGCCAAATTCACCAAACTAAATAGAAAATTGTCGAGACTCTTTCAGCAAGAGCAGAAAGTAGATTTTGTATTGCCTCTGGTATTTGAAAGCTTGTATGGTCTTCAAACATCGAAATACGGAAATGGAGGAAGGCGTGACTCTATTCAGATGGATATTGGGTACAATTTTCAGACCATTTTATGTTGGCGTGCAAGTAGATCTTATGACCTTGTAATAGGGATGAATTTATTTTTTGGCGGTTTATTCTTGTCCAGCTCTAGTGGTATCGGAGGCTGTATGCACAAGATTTTGCGATAGGCATCGAATTCTAAATTCGAATTGCATTCAAGATGCTACTCTTACTTGCTTTTGTTTGTGAATACAACTAAGAACATAATCGCTTATGCAGGTACTCTTCCGTTTTAGGCTATCGGATTTTTTAAAAAATATTCTTAATATTTTGACTTTTTACTTCAAACTTTCACCCTAGTAGGAACTTCAGAAAAATCTACGGAAATCAGTAAAGGACGAAGGATTGAAGAAAGAATTGCCGGCCTTTATATAAAATAGACTGGTGACAGGCGGCAGCGTCACTGGTGCGAGTTTTTCGGCACCGGGCTCTTCAACCCGCCTGTCCAGCGTGTGTGAGTCTGCGCATTTCTTCCAGGAGTAGAAGAGTACCGATATCTTGAAAAGGCACCAGGCTGATGATGGATTCAACATTGTCATAAATCTTATTACGACAAATACATTTGGCTGACAGGGAGTTGCAAAGTACAAAAAAAAAATGTTTTCTTTCATTTGTTGCTTTTCTGAGTAAGGCGATTTTTTGTCCGGCTTTCCTTTTTTAAATGTTCACCCTTCGCCATTGATTGATATGTATGTTCATTATACTATAATGTATCTGCAATCAGGACTATTATATCGGTGATAAAATATTACATGCCTATTTAATTTCCGCATTTGTTACAATATCTTAAGCCACGGACCTGAAAATAAATCCGGACGGAATCTTGTTGAACCATGGGTGAAGCCTGCAAATGGCCGCCCACTGTTTGTGTGTGCGTGTTTTTGGGGTTGCCAGAGAAAATGTCAATTTGTCGCCTGTATTCAAACCAAGCAAATAATGTTTTCATTGAAGTACTACCTCAGTAAAATTTATGATATTATACACCGTTAATTTTGCATAACCGATTAACTTTGAGAAATGACAACCTTCATTATGGGACCTATTCCGAAATCGCAATAAACAGTCCAATGCAAAAACCACAGATATTTAGCTAAAAATGTAACAGCTGATTTTATTTTCGCTGTTTCGTTTGTTTTCATCGTGAAAGTTGTTCAGTTTCAAGAGTAGTGTCACCTCTGGAAATTTTTCTGGTATTCCAAATTTAGAAGTTTTTTTATCTTATCTATATACATAAAATACAACGTCTGTCTGTCTGTCTGTCTGTCTGTTCGTTCGCTTATAACTTGAGAACCAATCAATGGATTTTGATGCAGTTTTCACTGAAAGATAAAGCATTTCTTCGGAAAGGTTTAAAGCTATGTATCATCACACTATCACAGAAGGGAGCAGCGCAATGAGAATTTTAGTGAGACATATGGAAGGTTCGCCGCCGTAGCACAGTCGATCGTCGCGGGTTCAAACCCCGACTGGTAAAATTTGTTTTCACTTTTTATTTTTTATTATATTATTTTATTTTCAGAAAAAATATTTCCTTTTGTGAAAAAAATATTAAAGCTGAATTTAAATTTCTTGACTGAGCAAAGACCAATAACTAAAATATTTTTATTTTCAAGTGCTTAAAAAACGCCATATCTGGGAAGCTATCCTGGATAACGGCTCAGTAAGCTGGCGTTGAAATTGTTTGTAAGCTGGCGTTGAAATTGTTTTATTTTAATACACTAGATGGCGCTGCATGTTTCAAAATATCGAACTTGACGCAGTCTGGTTCAAATCAACTCACGTCAAAGTTTGTCTACACTATTATTTAAAGAAAAAAGATTTGTTTGTTTGTTTGTTTGCATATAATGGGTAATATCTAGAACTACTGAACTGACTATAAAAATTCTTTAAACACTCAATAAGATTTTTAGTTAATCATGTGGTATGTACGTCTTGCATAGTCGTGCGTATGTAGTCTCATCGTCGGGGTTTCAATCGTCCACTGGTAAATGTTTTTTTTAGGACACCTCTCAAGTTTAGGTTTATTTGATAGGTATTTGTTGATAATAATCAACTCAAACGCGTTCTGCTACCAACAAAATGTATGAAAGACCCTGTCCGGCCAAACTAAATATACGGGATTCTATATAGGGCCCATAGTATATCAGAAACACCATATACCTGGCACGAAATTAGTATGCAGACAGAGTCCTCACCCAGATTAATAAATAAAGTTACACTCACTCGAGTCCAGTAAACTATTGACTGCGTCACGGTACCTCCAGAAGTCCAAAATCTGGGGTTCTCGCTATCCACTGCTTGGGTTGCTTCGCTGGTCCAGCTGCTGGCCGGTATTGAGGAGGGGAACTACAAGGCAGGGATCAGCAGGAAATCAAGGAAATGTGGCCACGAATGCTGCTTACGTGTCACCAGATTCTGACGCAATCTTGAAAGTATTTTTCTGGAATTAGCCCGGCTTCTACGAGCACAATTCCCCAACACGGTTTTACTAGAAGACCTTATGTTATACACACATGTCCCTGAAGCAGGAATCTCTAAAAACCTTTCAGGCGACCTTTATTTCACAGTCAATCCGGGAGCTCCAAAATTAACAAGTCATGTCTGTCAAAAATCATAGACAAGAAGAACAAAATTAAAAACAAACAAAATGATGACACCGCCGCTAGCGGTTTCTTAAAATAGATTAGAACACTGTGAACGAAGCGCGTTCAATTTGAGTGTTGCGCGAACAGTATTGATGAGTATTTTTGCAGAACATGGTAACCAGGATCTAATGACGGGACTGGGAGGTGGGTACGGGATCTCCTCAACGGATAACAGCAGACCCTTCGAGTTTGGACTCTTTCGATTGGTCTTCATTAGCACTTTGGTAAAACATGGTGACCATGGTCTGATGATGGGACTGGAAGGTGGGTACGAGATCTCCTCAATGGACAACAGCAGACCCTTCCAGTTTAGGCTTATTTTGTTGGTATTTATTAGAATTTTGGTAAAACATGGTGAACAAGGTCTGTTGATGGGACTGGAAGGTGGGTATGGGTTCTCCTCAACGGACAGCAGCAGACCATTCAAGTTTGGGCTTATTTGATTGGTCTTTATTAGCACTTTGGTAAAACATGGTGACCAGGGTCTGCTGATGGGACTGGAAGGCGGGTACGGGATCTCCTCAACGGACAACAGCGGACCCTTTAAGTTTGGGCTTATTTGATTGGTATTTATTAAATGCTGACCGTTGCATATTGTCGTTAAAAAAATCATATTCTTTTGTTTTCCTTATTTCTACGAAAATCTCTTCGACGCGGGGGGACCCGCGGGCAAAAGCTAGTATATAAATATTTTCAAAGCCTAATACATATTATAAACGCAAATTAACATAAGGTGATTGCTGAAATCTTCAGTAATGTATTGTTATCCGTTGAGGAGTTCTATGGTGATGAGGTCAGAATCGAAGGTCAGACGGGTTCATACATCCATCCATCGATCAGCCTAGTTTGTCCACTGTTGGACATAAGCCTTTCTAGGACTTTGTCACTCCCGGCGGTCATCCTGGAATCAATCAGAATCCTCGCACGAGTGACGCCACTGCCCGTCACCAGTCTGTTCCATATAAGGCCTGGCTATTAGGGATGGATATACCGCCATCCATCGGTCCCAGGCATGGTGGACCACCTGGTTTTTTGCCTGTGAGCTGTCCTCTTACTTTCCCCCGAATTACTCCGAGGGGGACTCCAAGTAAGAACTCTGCCACCTATTTAATGGGTGGGTTCATGAAAATTTTAAAATAACAATCAACATCTTGGTACGAGTACAAAGCATTTGCCTCAATATTGAGTGACTGCCTTCATCCGTTAAGGAGTTCTACTGCCTATCTCTGAAGACCATCATCAGATCACAACCAAACAAAAAACGGAAGCTACCTGAAAGCATATCCTTCCAAACAAAAACAGATTTGTTTAAATTGGTTAAAAAATAACGGAGTTACGGAGTAACATGCCCAAATAAAGTCGAATTTAGACCTTCCTCCTTTTTTGCGATCGGTTAAAAATCAGCAAGAGGTGTAGATATTAGGCTCGTTGAAGATGGAAATTTGTAGTGAGATTGATTAAACTGCCACAGTTTTCCCGCATGGGTAAATATCATTACTTGCGTAAATCTGGCTGTAATCACTTTTTCAAGTTTAATTTAAATCATTGTAGATTATTCTTCAGACTAAACTGATACAGTTTTCCCGATAAAGCAGCGAAGCAGCGGTTTTTCTCCGGATTTGATTCACAAATATATTTTTTTTTTACTGAAAACTAATTTTTATTAAAATAAAATATAGCGTGTGCTACTCAACAATAGTGCAGCTTTTTATTGGTGAAGGAATTTTTAGAATCGGTTAACTTCTAGAGATTAACCAATACGTACAAACAAACCATACACAAAACGAACAAACAAACAAATCTTTCCTCTTTATATGCTTGTGTAGGTACTGATGTAAGTACTACAGTCTGATCAAATCCTTTAAAACTTTATGTTGTAAACCGTTTTTAAGATAGAACTGAAACGAATAAAGTTGATTTTTTTTTTTTTTTTTTAGGTTTTTTGTGTTAGCGGAACCCTTCTTGAATCCTAACTTTTTTGTCATTACATATTAGACCTGATAGAGGCCATAGTTACTGCATACATAACACGTATTCCCTGAAAATTTCAACTGGCTACTTATTATGGCTGAAGCTGTAGACCCACCCCTGTGACAGACGGACGGACAAACGGACAGACTTCGGACAGTCATTTTTCGGGTATGGAACCCTTTAAATAAATTTACCCGTTGAGACTGACAAAATCTATTTCCCACATTTAAGGTTATTTTTGCATATTATCCATTGGCAATACTGACCGATTGGTTGAGGTTTTGTGTTTTTAAATTTAGTTGATTTATTTAGTGCAAAAACACGTTATAGATAGAATTGAAAAAACATTACAAATTTAGTAACTTAGTTATGAAAAGTGATCCTCTGTTGTTTTTATTTTAAGCAACTGTTATTTTTGCACGATTTTATAACGCAAGACGGCATTGTTATTTTTTCAACGTAAACTCAACGCGTCTTCTCTAACAAGGTTCGCGGCATACTGGTGGCTTATTGTAATACTATGATGTGAATGGGTGCGTGCTGGCTGGCGGATTGGCTTACTAGGGGCACCACAGTTGTGTTCTTAGCGAAATTACATCCGTATAATTATTTTTACATCCATGCATAAGCCACAGTTTTGTATTTAGTCCCAAAAGCTTATCAGAGACGAGAAATTACCACATTGGTATTGCATCTGTAAGATTCTGCAAACGTAGGCTTCGATACTGAAAAGCATTTCAAGAATCTTACCCTGAGAATTTCACTAGATTTCAATGCCATTGTAATACGAACCTTGTTACTAGGTAAAAGAAATCAGTATGCAGTAAATATAAATTTTTGGTCGCGCGTTCGAAAGATATTTTCGTTCCGAATCATTGGGTTCCAAAATGCGATGGTTTTGGTTGCAATGTTTCATGATTTGGCTTCGTTTCTGCAATTTATCTATAATTATCTTTTTTGGATCAAAACGAATGATACAACATAATATTATTATTATTTTACACTGGTATTTATTATTTTACCGTGTATGTATTTGGGTTATAAAAAATTTGCTATCGGAGCACTCTTGATCTATAACGGGAGCAGCCATCTGAAATAACTTATTTATAGAAACTGTTCATTCAAAAATTAGTTACAACTTACCAACAAGATATTTTAAATAAGACAAGAATTTAAAAAAAATTCTCAGTACATGATTCAAATTTGTAACGAATTTTAATAATATTTAGAGTATTCAAAGGGATGGATTTCGCTTTAAAACATAATCACTCTTCATTCAAATTCTTTATTTTGCTCAAAAGTTGTCAGGATGTTATTTATACCCATGGATGTCATTATTATTTTTATTCGACTATTTTTTATATATTATGGATACACACCGTCACTTGTTTATACATATTAATATATCTTAATTTATATTATAGAGTACCAAAAATATTATATACATAATATTAAGACAACAATATATTAAGGTAAACATGAGTGAGAATACAAGTATAAAATATAGGTAGGTTTTTACAGATAATGTTAATAAAGATAGTTACATAAGTATTGGGGTCGAAAAAGTGCAGTTTCGGTGCAACTGTACTTGAAAATTAATTCAGTAATGCCGCCATTATGTTTTGAAGTTTATTGTTAGCTTTTAAACTGATGAATTAATGAATGAATAAAATGCTTTTACTTTTATTTTATCGTAAAAATGAACTACATTTATGAAATAAATGGTCGGCCAGTGGGAGTTGCTTACGTCATATTGACTTCGAATAATGATAAGATATGGATATGCTGGGTAAAGGAAAAATAAGAACATATTTATGTATATTTATTTCATTATCGTCTATTCATATTTAATTTTCTTATTACTATTATTTCTACGCCATCCAAAGGTTGACTGGGAGAAATCGCTTTGAGTGATAAGTCCACCTTTGTACATAATTAAGTTAACAAATCTCTGTCCTTCTTTCTTTTTAATGTCCTTTATTTTATATGTACAATAAATTGTCAATTCATTCATTCATTAAAAAAAAAGGTTTGAAATTTTCTAATAAAGTATTTTTTTTCTATGTTTTCTATTTCAAATCCGTTCCTTTTACTATTTACAATCCATTTATGCAAAGAAAACGACCTCTTCACATCAACAGATGTAAGAGGTGCGTATTTATATGGCAGCAATTCGCTATTATGGTTTAAACCGGTATAACTTATTCTTCATGAATTCATCATCACTCAACTTTGTTATACAATGATTCAGAAGATGTCCAGATTTAAGATAGTCTTACTTCGTCCAATAAATGAAAAGCTTCACTTATTTATAGTCCACGTGTTTCTAATAATTTTATATTTTTGGGTATTATTTCTAAATTATTTTTCTTTTAGGTTTCCATTTTGCATCAGTTCCTTTACATTTCGTATTGATGCTGTCTCATTGCCGCCCATATTGTTAAAAACACATTTTATTTCTTCATAATATGTAGCATAATAAAATGCAGCTTCAAGCCACGTACCCCATCGCGTAATTACTGGCTTTGGGGATAAGGGCATATTCGGATATTTTTGTTTCAAAACTTTTTTCCTTTTCGGGCATTTTAGAAAGGCTTTCATTTGTATATTCTAAACGTTTATGTTCTCCTATACGATGCATTGCATGTGCAAGACATGTAAAATGTTTAATATTAGGAAATTCGTTTTTGACAATGTGCCCAGCCGCTAACATGTACGATGCACTGTCCGTACACAACATCAATATTATTATGTTACTAACTTTTTCATATAAACTGCTAACAAATCTTTTTTTAATATATCATTAACAAATTGTGAGACGGAAGTGGCATTTGTGGTTTCAATCACTTTACAACGAAACAAATAAATCGGTGCATTTACGACTTCCAAAGAATTTCCTAGAATTTTTGTGCTCTTGTCTATTGATACCCACAATTTACTGTTATCTTTTTTAATATTTTTTTCAATACCATTTATTATCTTTGTGAAGGATTTTTCTAAATATTTTTTACGCAAAACGGTCTCACTAAGCAAGCAGTAAGGTGCACATTGGCAGCACATATATTTGGCAAAAAAAATGCTGAAATACAGCATTTATACATGTTATTATAAATACAGCAGATTATACATGTCTATTTAGGTGGTAAAGCTGATGCCGAGCTCGACTGTGGAGGTACCACCATCTTACTCGCAAATCCTCCCGAAGTTATTCGGGAGAGAGTAAGAGAACAGCTCTCAGGCAAAACCAGGCGGCCCACCATTGCCTGGGACCGATGGATGGCGGTATATCTGTTGCAGTCAAAACTCTTAACCAGTCAAAAGTACTATTGACTAGCAAAATCAGTCAAAACTACTTTTGACTGAACAGGTTGGTCAAAAGTGGTTTTGACTGAAAATTATTGGTTATTAGTACTTTTGACTGCAAATTTGCGGTTAAAAGTACTTTTGACTGACGCTTTTCGTCAAAAGTAGTTTTAACTGCATTAAAGCATCAGTCAAAGGCACAATTAACTTGTTAGATGTGAAAAAAAAAGATATTTATTAAATGTGAAATCGTTTATTACGAAAAATTTGGCATTACAATCAATACAAAGAAGACATACACTTAAAAATTGTCATTAAAACAGGTAATCGGAAAATTCACAGGTTATAAAAACACAGTACCTATATTACGTTAATCGCTTTTCTTAAATAATTTTTAACTTTAATTGAAATAAAAAAAATCAAAACATAATTCGTGATTGTATAGTGAGAACCTTGTAAATTATACAGGCTGTAATCATGACGTGCTTATTAAATTAAACCACATGCTCTACTGATCATCCTGAACCACTTCCATCAAAAAACTTTTGATAAAAAGCGAAAAAAAAAATTAAATTTCCCATAGAAAACGATAAGTAGGTATTAAAAATTTGTATGGGGAGGTGAATTTTTATTTCGCGATTTTTCAAAAGTTTTACTATGGAAGTGGTTCAAGATAATCAGTAGAGCATGTGGTTTACTTTAATGAGCACGTCATGATTACACCCTGTATATGTTTTACTTATTACACATTATTTATGCATCGTAAGCAACATACGTGTTTTTTTTTAATAACTTTACAAGGCTGTCAGTCTACAATGACGAATTATTTATTCATGCAACTCAAACTATTATGGCACTTTGAATTACACAGCAATCCTTTTTTCTTGCATAAACATTTATTGTTTTTACAACCCGTAGCACATACACATCGTGCATAACCTTGTCCTGTTCCGATAGCAGCGTTCTTTGCAGCTGTTCGTAATGTAATTGTTACGTTGAGCACCTCATCCTGCCGGATAAATTTTTCTTTGCAGCCATCAAATTCGGATCTGGAAAATAAAATGTTAAAAACAGGTTAAAACCTACAGACAAACACACGCACACGCACAAATGCACACACCCTCACACACATGCATACACACGCACACACACCCTCACGCACACACGCGCACACACACACAAATTTATTTATATTTACAAATTCACTAAGTAGACGCACATTAAATTTGAATTAGTAAGTAGGTACCTGCAGTACAATTTCTCCAAAATTCCACTCTTTGTCCCAATCCTGTATAACTGCTCACAAGTAACTTCTAATACAACTCCATTTAAATTACGAAGGTCTGCCTTTCCTTTGTCTACGTCTGGGATTGGTATGGTCACATTGTCTCCGACTTTCAGTGGTGGATGAGATTGATCGCTTGCTGTTTTCATTCTCTTTGCTTGTTTTACTAAATTCAAATGCGCTTTTTCTCTTGCTTCTAATATCATTGATTCGTTTCGGTTGTGTTCAAATATTTCTTCTTGTTCTTTGTTTTCTTCTTGTTCTTTAACTGTTTTTTTTGTTTCATTTTTTTCTTGTTTGTTTTGATTCTCTTCATTATCATCGAAGTTTTGATTCATTTCCGTGATTGCAACTTGCAAGTCTTCTTCATTATGCAATCCATTTATAATTTCCAAAGGTAGATTAGATGTTGTTAGCCCCACTTTAGGTTCCGTTCCAAACATTGCTTGATACGGAAACTGCTTTATCCCCGAGTGTAATGCTCTGTTCTTCATGAATTGAACAAATTTAAGTCCATTAGACCAGTTAGTGGTTTTATTGTCTTCCATCCAAGATGCTAGCATTTTTTCAACATCTTGATTAGCCCTTTCCACGGAACCTTGACTTTGGCTATGACGTGGTTTCCCAGTTACTAGTTTTAGTTCCGGCCAATATGATGTTAATTATTTTATAACTGAGTTAACAAACTCTCTGCCATTATCTGAGTGCAAAATACATGGTGCTCCAAAGGTCAAAAAAATATCCATTAATTGATATGCAACTTCAGTAGCCCTTTTTGATGTCAGTGGTCGCAAAATTACAAATTTAGTCAAATGATCCTGATAAACCATAATAAATTTATGCCCGCGATCTTCTTGCGACGGCATGTCAATAAGATCGACTTGGCAGCGGCTGTTCATTTCAGTGTGCAAGATCGGTTTCGAAACCAGACCCCTCCTTTTCTTGCTTTTCTTCCTTTGGCATACTTCGCACATCGATAAATATATATTAATCATTTCTTTTGTAACATACTACTGTACTTTTTTGCCGTTTCATTCTTAAGTCTATCGCGACCACCATGCCCTATAGAAATATGAGCAGCATCAATAACGTCGTAGATTTCCTCAGCCGGCAAAAAATATTTGACAGGTTCTGTGTTTGTAACTAATTTTTTTATACCACAAACTTCAATTATGTTAAAGCGTTTTAGTCTACTGTACTGTAATGGTGTTTTCCTTTCATCAAATTTCACGTCTTCCACATCCATTGCAAACTTTTCAAAATTTTCTTTTGTCATTACATTGAAATGACTATCTTTCATATCTTCTATCGCTAAAATTCTTTGCAAAAAGCGTTCCTTCTTTTCGTAGTCACTCATTTTTGTTCTAATATCAGCACGTTCTCCACTAATAATGAGTAATATAAAAGTTTATATGTGCGTTTGTCGTTATTTTTATCGACCACCTTAACTTTTTAAGAGTTTTGACTGATACAACCAGTCAAAACCACTTTTGACGGAATCACTTAGTCAAAAGTACTTTTAACCAGCTCTATTGGGCAAAAGTACTTTTAACTGTTATTTTAGTCAAAAGTATTATTGACTAAAGCATACGGTCAAAAGTACTTTTCTTGCTTGTACTTTTAAAAGTACTTTTGACTGATTTTGCTAGTCAATAGTACTTTTGACTGGTTAAGAGTTTTGACTGCAACATATCCATCCCTAATTGCCAGGCCTTAAAACAGACTAGTGACGGGCAGCGGCGTCACTGGTGCAAGGGTTTCGGCACCGCGCTCACCAACCCGCCTGCCCAGCGTGTTTGAGTATGGGCATTTCTTCCAGGGGGACCGCCAAGAGTGGCGTAATCCTGGAAAGGCTTATGTCCAGCAGTGGACGAAACAGGCTGATGGATGGATGGATGGATTTACATTACGAGTACCTCGTCGTTTTGCAACCAAATGTATCTCGCATTTTGTACAAAATATCGAACGGTTTGTCGTATCGTAAATTAAATCCGTTATTTCACGTATCCATTTACGAACAGTGACTTCATTTGCCATAGCTTAGCTCAAAATTTAAACTTTAATAATTCAAATACCATTAATTGAAGCTAAGAATAAAAGATAATACTCATAAAAGGAAACAATGTAGAAAATAATTGTCAAAACCTTAGAGAGAGCATAAGAATCAGGTAGTTTGTATGTTTACGTCTTCATTGTATAGGATAGACTATAGGTAGATCCATGTCCACGTTATACTTTCGCCACAAAACGACTCCCACCTGCTTAGCATTTTTTATGGGATATATTCGTACGTACATTTATTAAATCCTTGAAAATTCCGTTACGGCGAAACTAGTCGGAAATATAATAATTTTGTGAAACAGTACAGGTGTTTTCTTCAACCTTTCTATTTGTCATTATGATTAAAATGTAGGAATAGCAAAAACTGTAAACTTTAATCTTCTTTATCATTTTCTTAATTAGCCAGACACATTGCATAGCCCTCTAGTTTTTTTGGAGCCTTGAATCTATCTTAGCCATTACTTTCGTAAAATACTATTGCCAGAAATAAGAATACCATGTTTAAATTTTTCTGACGTCAAAAATTGAAATAACCAGTGTCTTAATTAGCCTTTGCTTCGCTCGCGTAGCGTCTTTCGATCGTTGAGTAGCATCTTCAAATTTTATTCAAAGATAAATAAACAAAACATAGTTAAATTGTTAATGGATTGGGCGAATAGGGGAAGATGAGTTGTTTTATGTACCTATAGTTACTCGTACTTGTTTATCATATTTAATATCAATATATTTTTGAATAACAATAAAGTAGTGAGAAAAGAGTTTTTGTCCGTTTGTCTGTCTGTTTCGTTTTAATTCGAGATTCACTCAACGTTTACGGATTGGGTTTTCTTTATTTTCATTATTGACATCGTAGTGGCTCTGGTAATAGGCTAAAGCTACATACGGGCTATATTATAATGGGTGTTAATAAAATTACCACGCAGCTGAAAACTGTCGATAATAGTTTTTAATTGAAAGCGTGAAGCGAGTGAAGGCGCGGGCGAAAGCTAGTTACTTATGAAACAATCAATAAACAGCACACATCGTGACTCGAGTCTATTTAAGATTGAGCAATTCCTATACAACTCAAAAGATTTTTATGTCAAGAAAAAAATTAATTTAAAAACAAGAAGGTACCCATTTTTCTAAATTCGTTATCCCTTTGAATTAATTATAATAAATAACTAATAAGGGTAAATTAGCTGCGACCTACCGAAGTAATAATTTATGGTGCGCAACAGAAAATTCCCCAAATCAGATTTGTTCGGCCTAATTAGAGTCTTGTTCAGTTTAGCTAAATTAGAAAGGGTTCCAACTGATCTTGATTCTCAAGAGATGCAAAAAACCATACCATTTTAATCCCGTTGAAGCTTCCTATTCTAGGGTTGCCAGCACTAAAGTCTTAACTAAAACATTTTTCAGCTGATCATAAAATTATAAATATACACAAATTTTTGTACTTTTCATCCCTCAAATATTTAGAAGGAGTTATTTTAAATACATCTATAAACGTGGACTGCTACTTTATTTTTTAACATTTAGTGATTGATATTTTAACTCAGAATTCATCATCATCATCATTTATTAACAAAACAGTGTTTACAATAAGACTTATATACTAACAGTGTGACAAAAACCAGTTTAGGTTTGACCGCACACCGCATTCACACAACATCACTCATTACGTAGGTACTTATAGATAAGGTGCTTACATTCTATACAATTCACAGCTAGCTTTTGTTTGTGTAGACACACTAGGTGATTATTTTTAATGCTTATTTACGAAGATATGGATTGTGAGAAGAAGTGTTTTAATTTGATTTTTATGTTGGTTTTTGTGATTTGATTTTGTATGTTCAGGGGAAGTTGGTTTATTAATGTAGGTACTTGATATTGAAGTAGTTGTTTTCCATATAAGTTATGGAATGGAGGAACTTGCAGTTTCTTAATTAATGCACTTCGTGTATGTTTTTGATTCTGATTCCGGATTATGTTTTGATAGTTTAGGTTAAAGAAATTGTCAATTAAAAGGCTATATGTTACTTGGTTATGTACGGGTATGATTTTAAAATGATGGAATAGTTTGTGATAGTTGTCCTGATGTTTGTTTTTAAGTTTCGGTGGAATGATGGATTTAAGGATCCTTAGTTGTAAAGAGTATATTGGATCAAGATGTGACTTACAGGTTCGGCCGTAAGAACTAAGCCCATAATAAATTATGGTTTCACCCAGGGCTTTATATAATTGCAGCAGTATAGAGTATGGAATTTTTTGTTTTACAAGTCGAAATTTAGCCAAGATTGCTCTTAATTTATCACATACATGGTTAATATGTTCAGTCCATTTGAGTCTATCGTCGAATATCAGCCCAAGATATTTTTGTTTACTGACGACTTCAACGGGTGAGCAACAACAGTTTTGACTGTCCTTCGTGTGAAGACATTTGTGGTTGTGTGCAATAAGTTTGAGGTTGACAGTTTGTCTATTCTGGCTTGAACTGATATACATTAATTTTGTCTTTTGTGCATTGAGGACAAGACCTACATCATGTGACCATTTGGCCAATAATGCGAAGTCAGTTTGTAGTTGTTCAAGGGCCGTGTTTATATCTTTGTTAGCTGCAATAAGGCATGTGTCATCGGCAAACTGATAGATCTCACAGTTTTTAACAAGATTTACCATATCATTCACGTAAGTTATATAGTGCAGAGGACCTAAGACCGATCCTTGCGCTGTGCCTTGAGATACCGTTATCTTTTTACTTAGCGAATCACAGATTTTTACCATATAAGACCTTTCGTCAAGATAGTCTTTGCACCATTTGCCAAGCGGTCCCCGAATACCACAGTCGTCTAGTTTTTCAATCAGGATATCGTGTTTTAAGGTATCAAATGCCTTACTGTAATCTATAAACAGTACTAAGATATGTTCTTTATTATTAAGATGTTTGTAAATATTATCCGTAAAACTTGAAAGAAGTTGTGTTGTGCTTTTACCGGTCTGGAATCCGTATTGTTTCTCTGTAATTATGTTATGTTTTTTATAGAATGAATGAATCTGTTTTGATATTGCTTTCTCTGCGATTTTATTTATAGTGTTTAAAATAGTTATTTGGCGATAATTGTCATAATCTTTTTGGCATCCATTTTTATGAATTGGCCTGACTATACCCGTTTTAAGCTCTTGTGGATACTTCCCTTGTTTTATGCTTGTATTGACGAACTTTGATAGTATTCCTGCAATATCAATCTGAATAGTTTTTAGGTCTTTAGCACGTATTTTGTCAGATCCTGGTGCTTTACGACTGCTCATTGTTTGTATTTCTGTGAGAATTGATTTAGCTGTTGTTGGTTGAAATCTACAGGTCACATTGGCTGGGGAAATATAATCTTTTTTCTCAAGGAGTTTGGTATCACATTTTGGTACTATATTCTCTACGGCGTTAGCAAAACTTTCTGCAAAGTTATTTGCTATGTTATTTGTCGTGTTATTGTTATTTAGCATTGCGTTCACAATAACTGTGTCTGCTATAGTTTTTGCCCTACCAGTGATACTATTTAATATTTGCCAGAGCGCTCTAGGGTTATTTTTATTAGCGGTTATCTCGTCACGTATGTTTTCATTTTTACATTTATTTATTAGTTTATTTGCGTAGTTTCTTGATGAATTGTATTCTTGTTTGATTATTTTGTCAGTGGGGTCTGAAATCCATTTAATATACAATTTATCCCTATGTTTGCAGGCTTTTATGATTTTATTATTAATCCAGGTATTACTCATACGTTTTATATTAGTAGATGTTTTTATTCGAATCGTTGCTTTTTCATAACATTTTTGTATGTTTTCTACAATAATTTTATACATTTTTAATGGACATATGGTTTGTTTGACAGGATACAATTAGATAAATGTTGAACATAAAGGCTTTAATGCCCCAAAGCTAAGAAGGCCGTCACTGACCAGTATTTCTTTTATATATGATGACTTTCGTTTATGCAACCAAATTCATACTGGAGACCCGACAAGTGGTCAGAACCAAGGTTCAATAACTCTTTCAGTAAAATACGCAAAATAAAATTTTGACTTCGAATACAAGAGCCGAGGTTGATCTTAGAGGCACACAAAAATATTTTTCGTATTTCGCAATCAGGGTCATTGAACCTTAGTTCTGACTGCTTACCGAGTCTCCAATATGAATTTGGCTTTATAAACGAAAATCACCTATATACAAATAAAAATAAGATACCATTTATTCGCTGCAACAAGTAGATATGTACATAAGTAGCAAACACAATACAAAAGAAGAAAAAAGAAAAATAATAAAGTACACATAATATAAAGACATACATATGTGGGTACAGATAACGCGTGAGTTGAATGCAGACCTGAGGAGTGCGCTACATACACAACACGCAGCCGTTCTCTCTACTCAAACAGCGCTATACTGCAGGCGTGCGAGAAAGGTGTGCGGTCGGTGAGAGGAGGTGCTCCTGCCCTTAACCTCAGCCCCCGACTGCATTCAAGTCGCGCACTATTTGTACCTTATAATTACAATATGCAATACATTGTCCGTCCATTCAGACTTTTTTACGTACAATTGGCTAACGCTGGGTGTTGCACAATGCCTCATGGAAACTGTCAATAAGACCTAGGATGAACTGCGATCATGCAAAAAACTACGAAAGTGACGGCAGGTGAGGCAATAATCAGTATTTCCAGAGCCTTTCCCAAAAACCTACGGAAATCGGTAACGGACAAATGATTGATACTGCACAACTGCGTATAACCACTCCCCTTGGTCATAGTAAAAACATAATAGAAAAACAACTCCCGCGCCGTGCGAGGCTTAAATGCTTACTGTTGCAGGGTTGTCAATTCATTTCGCGGCGATGCGACGAACGATGCGCGGTGTGCGTAAGCGCGACTGCGGAGCGCTGTTGACCCTAGTCACACCGCCAGAAACCGATATTGTCGTTGTGTGCGTGTTGTGGTTCGTGCGTGCAGGCTCGCACACATATTAGCCGCGCGGGGTACATCTCTGGGAAGATAGCTTACTATTGTGTTTTTAAGACCACGTTTTGGAGACCACGTAGAGCAAAGCGTAGCGTAGGCCGACCTCGTGCCCGCTGGGCCGACGACCTGAAGGACGTTGCGGGGGGCGGCTGGAGGACAGAGGACCAACATGAGTGGCGAAATTTGGGAAAGGCCTATGTCCAGCAGTGGATGAACACGGGCTGATGGATGGATGGATGGATGGTGTTTTTAATATGTCTTGGTACAGCTAATCTTGACATGGTGCCGGATCACGATAAGTTGCTTCGTGGAATGGTTTTGTCATGAGGGTGGTGACAAGCCACGGCCAAAGCCTATCACTAGTAAATAAGTGCCTACGCTGTCCCTGCAGATGATGACCTTATGTTATGATATGACCCTCAACACTACAGAGACAGATTGTTGGCATACTTTTTTATAATCCCTTGTCACCTTTTACGACATCTACGAACGACAGTCACCTTAGAGTGAAAACCTCGGATGACCAAATTATACGAAAATAGTTTTATTATTTCATTAGAATGATAACCTCCTATTGCATCCTATTTATCCTATATCCTATTGATTATGATGCATTTTTTAACACGTAGCGCCATCTATTGATATGTTGGAAAATCTCATATTGATTCGTACCGCTCAGTTTAGTGAGAACGAGGCAGTTTTTTGTGCCTCCTATACAATACATCATAAGGCCCTTACGAGGTTTTCACTCTAAGACGGGAATGACAGTATTGTTTTTAGATGTTGTTGTCACACGCCATGCCACTTTGCCTTTATCAGAGGTTTACTAAACCCACCCTACATATTGCAACATAGTACTTAATTCGAGAAAATAAAGTAAACTCCAAATAAAAGAAAAACAAAAATGCTTCACTCGTCATTACGCGCATCATCATAACTCAAAGGTATAAGCAATGATTCGTTTGACTCTCTTTTTATTCGCAACTAGCTTTTACACATAGCAATGTTTTTATAGTAGGTAGTAGTAGGTACGTATTTTAATTTGACTTTTGGTTCTCATGAAAATAATTTATGTCAGACCCTATGTCTACGTCCCCGAGGAACTGCCTGTCTCCAAGGAACAAACTATATAGCCTATGTCCAAGAGAAGGGTGGAACCAATACAACAGTGAAATAATCTTTAAAATAGATTCAATACATATAAGAAATAAACTTAAGCCCATATTCAAGCGAAAACTCTAACCATTACAATAGCAAAATAATTTTCAAAATCAATTCAGTAGTTCCAGAGATTACCTGTACGAATTTAATAAATTTCTATGTCCCCAGGGGACTATCTGGCCTCAGAGAACAAAATCAAAATTTAAATATTTATTTTGTAAAATATATACATGAAATCATGGATTGTCTATGATGAAATATACTTTTTACAGGTCAAAGTTATTTTTAACAAAAACAATAGAATATGAAAAAAAAAATACGGGAAATACATACAAAAACTATTTAGGTTTAGCATACTAGAATGTAATAAAATTGTACACCTGCATGGTAAAGTAAAGAAATATAGGAATAAAATATTATATATTATATGTTACGGGTAAAGCCCGAAGTCGAGTAAAGGCCCAAAAAAGTCAAAAATAAGTATAAAAATAAATACAATTGACATGTTAACATTGGGCTCCGAGCGAAGCGGAGCTGAATGTGATCGCAGGGTATATCGAATAGGAATATTAGATTGCAGTCGATCATGATTAGTTAGGAACGACCCTCCTAAATTAAAGTATCAGCTTGGTCCGGGCGAATTTCGATTTAGACCCGAACCTTAATTAAGAAGATTATTCTTATGAGCTGAATAAGTACTTGCCCTTAATTTAGTAGGTATAAGTTTGTGGAATTCAAGATAATTTTATCAGAAGCCATGTTAGATTACAAATTACTCTTTTGCACGCGACTTCGTTCGTTTGCGCTAAATTCCTCGTACATAACTCAGTATATAAAAACCATCTTGTTGTAAACCTAATG
Organism: Ypsolopha scabrella; assembly: GCA_910592155.1. Classification (NCBI taxonomy): domain Eukaryota; kingdom Metazoa; phylum Arthropoda; class Insecta; order Lepidoptera; family Ypsolophidae; genus Ypsolopha; species Ypsolopha scabrella. The sequence goes on along the minus strand of OU342983.1, from coordinate 16,099,974 downwards.
GACTAATTAATACATTGTAACGTAAAAGGTAAAGTTTTTTTACATTCATTAAGTGCCATCTCGTGAGAAAAGATATAACTATAATTATTTGCATTTTTTTAGTATCACATCTTTTGTTACTCCCAAACAGTAGGCTACAAAATAGTGAAAACCTCATCCAAATTCATTGACTACCTTTGAATAAGTTACTATCTTTAGAAAGACAGACAAAATTTTCGATATTTTGTCAAATTACTTTTACGGGTCACCTTCATAATGTTTTTATAGATGTAATTTTAATACAAGATTAATGAGGTACTAGAATAATAAGTAAAAAGAATTCTAGGGTAGATTGTGTCATTAAGTTATCACATTCAAGAAGAAAGTTTTTTTGATCAAGTATTTTTTTTACCCTCCAGTACAGAGTGGTTCGATCAGCTGACTAAATGTCTATGGAAAGGTAAAAGAAAATAACGGTGGATAGTGGTCATACTCTATCACCTCTTAAATTATTTTCATTTTGAATTTTAGGACCTTATACAAATATAACCACTAGCACTAGTGGCGTCCATCCATCCATCCATCAGCCTGTTTCGTCCACTGCTGGACATAGGCCTTTCCAGGATTTCGCCACTCTTGGCGGTCCTCCTGGAAGAAATACCCATACCCACACACGCTGGGCAGGCGGGTTGGTGAGCGCGGTGCCGAAACCATTACACCAGTGACGCCGCTGCCCGTCACCAGTCTGATTTATATAAGGCCCGGCAATTGGGGATGGATATACCGCCATCCATCGGTCCAAGGCAATGGCAAGGTAAGGCGAATAACTTCGGGAGGATTTGCGAGTAAGATGGTGGTACCTCCACAGTCGAGCCCGGCATCAGCTCTACCACCTAAAGAGTGGCGTGCATTGAACTTTTTGCTGGAAATGCATTAAGAAGGTCAAGTTTGACGATGAAAACAATAAAAAACAATTGGAAAAAAATATTTTTTTTATGAAACCATGTAATGTAGAGTATGCAGTGCCTATCCTGGCGTCATGCAAATAATGATTTTTCCAAGTGACATTTTAATTTATTAATATTTTTTGTATTGTCAAACTTGACCTTCTCATAGCATTTCCAGCAAAAAGTTCTATGCACACCACTGATTCACTAGGCTGCCTGGCCTCCTACTTCAACTTAGGTGTAAAGTGGTTACACTCTGGCAACTAAGTTGTAGCAAGACATTCAAATGGCTACTTTACATTTTAATTATATTTCATCCTCAGACTAAATAAAAACTCAAGATGGAGTGCTGTCAACATTGCCATGAAGCCAGTTTCGCAAACATGTGTGCACTTAGTGAGTGTTGCCGCTAAGTAAAAACTGAGACAGATTGCGCATGTGTGAGTTTCAAGCCGTGTTCGAACACAAAACTGTCTCACTTTAGGCCTGCTTCACCCGTTACATGGAGTAAACTACGTCTTGACTTTTATTTGTTCGGATATTTCATCCTTCTTTTTCAAAGATATGCAAATATCTTTTTATGTATACGTCTGAATAAAGCTTCGAAGCATTTATATAAGAAATAAATGATAACGTTAATGATGTTTTTCTTACATCACATTTAAACTTATTGAATAGAATAGAACAGAACAGTGATTATCATTGTGTGTGACTGATTAAAGTTGATGCAATTAATAACATGAAATTATGTTCATACTTAAAATATTCAATATATTTTTTTGTTTCCTTGTTTAGTTTGATCGGTAAAATGCATGGTTCCATTTAAAAATAGCAGTATATTAACAGTCAGTATACAAGTTGTTAAAATGTCAACCTTTGTCCTTTAAACTTTTAGTATTATTATTATTATTATTATTATTATGTAGGTACACTTTTTTATTATTATTAACACTCATTAATATGAACAACTTTTACAATGAGCCAACACTGAAATCGTGAAATTAAGAATACTGTTTGATACTTTATTCAAGTTTATTAATTTTATTTTATTTTTATATGGAACAGCTGATTTTTTCTCGTTATTTCAAATTGTTCATATTAATGGGAAGAAGACCTTGTTTTAAAGTGAGGTTCTTCAGAGAAATCTCTCCTGCACCAACGCTTTCATTTTACACATGTTTATTCTGCTCAGCGGTTTAAAATGAATAAGAAAAGGGACCCAATGGGATAACCCCCCTTAAGGAAAAAAGTTAACATTGAAAATTTTGTATACATATATATTCCTGTAATATTTCCATAATACTACACTTAATTGAAAAATGTATTATGAATATTTTACAGTAACAGTAATTCCAGTTTTAAGTCTTTCCGACGTAACTTGGAAGCTATAAGTTTACAAACTTCAAGTTCCGCTTTAACAACTCTAAGAATAGAACTACAAAAGAGCAATGACCTAAATCACTTGAGTAAGACTTAAGTGATACTTTACTTTGAAATTGTCTAGTGACACACAAAAGAGAAAAAATTTGGCCAAGTGCGAGTTGGATTCGCGCACAAAGGGTTCCGTACCACCCCACAATATGGGTGCGGAACCCTAAAAACTTTATGGTAAATAACAACGACATACATGCCAAAGCAACATCAAGGCTACAAAAAACAAGCTGCTAAAATGGTAGCGCCTCACAAAAAATTTGGCGCCGTCTGTGTAAAAAACCGTACTTTTTGTAAGTTTTTGTTTTACTTTAAAGTTGTATTACAATCTGACTAAATTTAACACTTGGATGTATTAGTAAGAACCAAAACCAATAATGTTAAATAATGCAACTTTGTCGAGTTTTGCTGAATAGGGACATCCTTTAATTTTCTTTTAATATTTGTCGTGATAGCGGCCATATTATTTGTGTATTACACGTATTCCGTAAAAATTGTAACATTCTACTTATTAGGGTTGAAGCTGTGGACCCCTGTGACAGGCGGATAGACAGACAGACAGCGGAAGCTTAGTTATAGGATCCCGTTTTGCACCCTTCGGGTATGGTTAAAAAGTACATAAATTGAAAAAAAAGTTTTTTTCGTCCGTCTCTGTTGTTTACTTTCTTGTTTAGTTATATAGCCCTTCCTCGGCAAAAATTATTGCCCTCTACCTAATCAATTCCATTCAAATTAGCTATTATAGGGTATTCCCAGTTGACATAAAAACATTTAATTTCGTTCAGTTAGATCTTATAGCACCCGTCTAGGAAGAATCTGAAAATTGCCGATATTTAATCATTCAAGAAGAAATAGCGATGTGGCGAAGAAGTCCATTGCAAACCTATATAGGTATGAATAATAAAAAATTGTGTCTATACATTAAACATTTTCGCGAAATTTTAAATGAAATGGGTTATTGGCACTGAACTGAGGCTGAAAAAACACTTTTTTGAATTTTTGTCTGTCTGTTCCGTTTTAACTTGAAAACCACTCATCGAATTTCGATGCGGCTTTTTTTTATTATCAACCCTGGTCAACACAAAGACTATAATTGGTGTTAATAAAATAACGCCCAAGCCGGAAACGGGGCAAATATTGAATAAACGCTTTTATAAGTCGAGAACCACTAAACGGATTAGGATGCAGTTTTTTTATTATCATCGTAGTAACCCGCCTAACACATAGGCTATAAGGGGTGTCCATAAAATAACGCCCAAGCCGAAAACGGGGCAAAGATTTAATAAACGCTTTAACTCTGGAACCACTCAACAGGTTTGTATGTGGTTTTATGTTTTATTATCATTGTAGTGACGCTACCAAGCCGAAAACAGGGCAAAAACTCACTGAACGCTGGCGAAGCTGCGGGCAAAGGCAATAAAAATACAAAATTCGCGCAAAAAATGTACCTCATAATTCGCTTTTATTGGACTTTTAAATATTATTTGTAATGATTTTTTAATATTAGACAAAGCCAAAATATCCTTTGTAATTTTCACTCCCATTCAATCCTTACCGGAGACGAAGTCCGTACGAAAAGTTCCGGTTACCCTTCCTAAAATATTATAATATCGTTAAAAGTATGGTTCTTGTTAACATAAACCTTTAACCTCGAAAAAATACATACTGAAAAAATAATAAGGTCTACCTACATCACATAAGTGACAAGTGACGGGGATAAAATTGGGACCGAAAATAATAACCGAATGTCACTTTATTGTAACAGACTACACATAAGGGACCATCCTTTATGTCTACAACCGACTAGCTTATGTTGACCCCTGAAATTTCATATCCTTCACACGATTTCGTAAGTTAAGTTTTACAGTGAGAGGTCGTTGTGAATTGGTCGGAAAAGTTGTATGTCATACGCACGAAAAGTTATGGTTGCTACACGGAATTGAATAGAGTTTATTTCTTTTTTGTTTGAATGGATTATTTTTTTTGCAGATGCTTTTATTTTGAATAACACTTAACAGAACACAAATATAAATAAAATGGGCGTAAGTGGGCGTTATTAAAAAATTTGGAACCAGAATGAGGATGCTTAATCTTTTGAACCATTTTCAACGCCTTTATATTTTGTTGACAACAAGTCAACTGCTGTCAAAAGCCGTCTGAGGATCATAAATATGCATCCTTGTCTCTAGAACGACACTAGCCGTGAAAATGATAAAATGATATCGGCGGAAATAATGGCATGATATACCCAGATTTTTTTGTATTAAGTTATTAGCAAATTTTGCTGCCGATAAAGAAAAAAACCTTAAAATTAAATAGCTTGTTTGTAACAGTGTATTTCCAGTCGCTTATGCAGAGTTAATTATACATTTATTTAATTTGAGCTCGAATGAAATATTTTTCGTGAATTTATTTATTATAGATAAAGAATTTTATTAAAAACAGTTTCAGCATAAATAAGCGTATTTCAATCGAATTCCTTTAAATATTACCAAACAAGATATTTTAATTTAATTTTATACCTATAACTTTACTAATAATAAATTAGGAAAAAAGTCGTGTCGGTACACTGAATATTTTCGCGATTTTTTTATGAAATCAGGTTATTGGTTTTGCCAAAACAACCATTTTTGGATTGTTTGTCTCTCTGTCTGGCTTTCTGTCTCTATGTGCCCTGTATGTATATTCCGTTTTAACTCGACAACCACTCGACGGATTTCGATGCGTTTTTTTTATTATCATTGTAGTGGCGCTGATCAATACATAGGGTATAAGGGGTGTTCATAAAATAACGCCCAAGCCGAATTCGGGTCAAAGACTGAATAAACGCGGGCGGAGCTGCGGGGAAAGCTAGTAGGTTATAAAATTTTAAAATGCGCTGGACAAGTTATTTGAAGCATACCACAAATAAATGTTGCATATTACAATTAAACGATATGGGCTGAAGAAATGTTCACAGGCGGTCCATAATGTTCATTACCATGTTGTGGGCTAAATGTGATAATTTATAATATAAGTAAATGTACTTTTGCGCTACTTAATTTGGTAACTTTTTACCACAGTACAAAATGCACATCATAATATTGTTTTCCTTACTTATGAATAAAAAGTATGCAATAAACTTGTCTTAAAGCAACTTGCGGAAATAGTTTATTAATAATACACTCTTTATAAAAAAATACGTCCTTTAATGTATTACATTTTGTTTGCATTACATTGAGAAACTTAAAAGCGGGTTTACATTTGTAATGTAATGCAGCTAAAATGTAACGCATTGATAATTTTCATGTGATCACCCAAATATTAACAAGCAGTTTGCGTGAATTTCTATAAAACGCATTTGTTGCATACTTTTTATTCAAAAGTAAGGAAAACAATATTATGATGTGCATTTTGCAGCAAGATCCTCCGTTACCACCTTAAGATATTGGATTACGACTCCTTTAATAGGTAATTCAATCATAATTTCATGTTTATTTTTAGGCGCATTTAGAAACCTATCGAGGCAGTTTTTTTATATTATTTACCTGAGTTCGTCAAGTAAATACCTTACTTACTTGCAAATACAGACAAACTAACGGAAATTAAAAGTAGCACCCCATTTCTTAATGAAATTGAAACAGCCCGACCCACGGAGATTAAAAGTACCACCCCGTTTCTTAAGGTATTTCAGAACTGGCAAAGCTTTATGGGTGAAAGTTAAAGCTGCTTAGCTGCGATCTTTGCGATCAAAATAATATATATCAAAATATTATCTATATATATAAGAGAATACCCTGACTGACTGTTATTTTAACGCCTAGACCAACCGACAGGACCTAGGAACATTAAACTGTGACGTAGTGTGATGCGTTTTTGTAAAATCATCCCCAAGAGGGGTGAAATAGAGGATGAAAGTTTGTATCAGAATCCCGTAAATCTAAGGTCTGGGATGAAATTTTCAAACCATGAAGACGACTGTCCCTGTCAAAATGTGAAATTCGACATTTTAGTACGTCGATTACACTGCAACCTGCCGATTTCGGAAATTGAAACTCTGCATAAACACCTTGGTCCTAATTCTTATTCTTCATGATTTTAGTTTTTACAAAATTGATATATTTAAAGCTATACTAAGCTTTACGCCTAACTACAAAAACGTGTATCATCCGTTCCTCATCAAATACGCCATAAAATGCAGAAGTAATCACATATTCAGCTGTGGTTTATAATATTTTAGTTTGGTATTCTAATCTTGTTTCTTAATTCGTTTTACAAGAAATATCTTGACAATATTTGAAAATGCCTGCAAGGAAAAGTAAAACGCCAACAGGAAGTAACGTTTTTTATCATTGGTACTAGAATTAATCAGGAGCTTTGGTGAAACAATTCGCAGTCACATAAAGTTGTGGAAACAAAATTTTGGCAAAATATTACGTGTTTAGTAGTTATGTGCATTATATTCCCTTTCGTCTGAGTCACTCTCGCGGCTCGGTTCAGTTACCGTTTCGTCCGAGTCACTCTCGCGGCTCGGTTCAGTTACCGTTTCGTCCGAGTCACTCTCGCGGCTCGGTTCAGTTACCGTTTCGTCCGAGTCACTCTCGCGGCTCGGTTCAGTTTCCGTTTTCCCCGGTAATTTGACTGGGCTAGTCGCAAAGGCGCTAAAATGTTACTTTGGAAGAAGCAGCTTTTTGTTATATTTTATTTTCACTGTTTGTTATACAGTGTGTCCCTCGTAAGAGTGCACATCCGAAAAGGGGTGAACCTAGACCTTATTTTATCGATAAAAAATGAAAAAAACATAAATTTGTAATTTTTTTTGGACCAATTTATTTTTTGATCTACATGACCCTGTTTGAAAAAATTATCTTATCTTTTAAAATACGGAGTGAACCTTGTTGAAACAAAAACAATAATTATGAAAAATAATTGATACACAATATCAAATGATTACAAAAGCCATAAATTTACACAGTTAATTACAAAACAGGATTTTGTAAGAAAAATTATTGTCGTTGCGCTCGGAACGACTTGTTTTGTTCACTCATAGCAAGAGTTATTTTGAAGATAGAAGGTTCACTATTTTTTTATTTTAAAGGTTAAGGTATTTTTATTCAAAGTAAGCAATAATGGTTTTACATAACGCGGAAGTTATTTCGAGAAATTTGACAGTAACTGAAAAACACGGCACAACAACTAGATATTTTTCTTACAAAATAGTGTAAATTTATGGCTTTTTTAATCATTTGATATTATGTGTCAATTATTCTCAATCATTATTGTTTTTGTTTCAACAAGAAACACTTCGTATTTCAAAAGATACGATTATTTTTTCAAACAGGGTCTACCATACGGAGTCCGAAAAAATAATTTCGTCAAAAAAAAAATGCCAGACTTATTTTTTTCATTTTTTTTCCGTAAAGGTCTAGTTTCACCCCTTTTCGGATGTGAACTTTTACGAGGGACACACTGTATTTATTAATTGCAGCGATGGTAATATTTTCGTCATTTATGCGATCTTTGAGAGAAATTATTTATAGTCGAAATCCACGCGTACGAAGTCGCGGGCAATAGTTAGTTTCATCTATGGGTCGCATAATATCAATAAAAAAAACACAAGAACACTGTTGCTGATTTTAACATATAAACGTATGTATGTAAAGGTACATAAATACATAATAATAATTAATATTTACGAAAAGGAAAATGACTCAGGGAGACTTACAAGTGAGCTGACCGATTCTGTAGCTGTAGATAGTGTTGATAGACTCTGGTTTTGAAGGTGGAGATAGAGGGAGATTGTCGAATGTCAAGAGAAAGACTATTCCACAGGTGGATTGCTGACACTGTGAAAGAATTAGGATACATTTTGGTGCGGTGTTCAGGAAATCGGAGAAGTATTGCTCTACTTGATCGCTGAGGGCGGCCAAGGGATTCAACAGGGACAAACCGGTCTCGAAGATAGGGAGGAGAGAAAGGACTATTGAGAGAGTTATATAGAAATGAGACAATGTGTGAATACTTACGGTAGCGAATATTGAGCCAGTTTAACTGGAGACAAAACTGAGAGATGTGATCGTATTTGCGCAATCCGAAGATATATCTGATACAAAGATTCAGGAGACGATCTAATTTGTTTAGAAGTTCTTCAGTGAGATCAGGATAACACACATTGGCGTAATCTACAATAGGAAGCAAAAGAGAATTGACTAATGTAACTTTGGCGGAGTATGGAAGAAATTTTTGCATGCGCTTTAGTGAATGATGTTGTTGGAAACGTGTCTCTATTTGATGAGGTAGTATATTACGGAACCCTTACGGAAAACTCTCTCTTGATCGGTTTTAAGGCCAGACAGTAACTTTAACTTTCATCCTAGGTCATAAAGTTTTATTGCTACCCTTTAAAGGTGACTTTAGTTTATGTAGCCAAATTCATGCTGGAGACTCGGTAAGCGGTCAGGACCGAGGTTCAATGACCCTGTTTTTGAAATACGAAACATACTTTTTGTGCCGTATACGAAGTCTAAATTATATTTTGCGTATTTCACAAAGAGGGTCATTTTACTTTATCCTGACCACTTACCAAGTCTTCACTATGAATTTGGCTATATAAACGAAATTCACCACATCTTACATACTAAACTACCGCATTTTTAAAATATTTTTGAACTACTACGGTGTTAATGTTAACAAAAAAAAAGTTTGGTCCTTAAGAAAAATCTTTGTAAAAATGGGACGTTTTGACCATAAAATACAAGATTACTGAGTACTTAGCCGTATAAAAAAAACTCAAATGTTTTTGTACTTACATATACTCACGCCTGTCTCCCAGAGGGGTACGCAGAGACTACAGATTTCTATCTGCTACGATCCTGACACACCCCTTTTGCTGCTACATCCATCAATCTAGTCATTTCTATTCCGGGTACTTTATACTTTGCCCTTCTACAGTATATCGTTTGGTCGGCATACACCCTTCTAGGGTGGCCCGCTCGAGCTTTGCCTTCCACTTGTGCAGCATAAATTTTTTTCGTCACTCTACTCTCATTCATCCTCTCTATATGCCCTAACCACCGAAGCATTCCTTTTTCTATTTTAGTAACTGCATTCTCTTTTAGGCCGCAACGATTTATTTATCGTTTGGCTACAAAATCTTCAATAAAAAAATGTTTTTAATTTTATCACAGTAGAACTACAAAAGTTAGGTTTCTGAAAAATATACAGGTTAAAAATTCGCTGCATCGAAAACATTGCAATGTAGAAGCTGTTTCTTATGTTCAAAACAATCCATCCATCCATCCCTCCATCCGCCTGTTTCGTCCACTGCTGGACATAGGCCTTTCCAGGATTTCGCCACGCTTGGCGGGCCTCTTGGAAGAAATGCCCTTACGCACACACGCTGGGCAGGCGGGTTGGTGAGCGCCGTGCCGAAACCCTTGCACCAGTGACGCCGCTGCGCGTCACCAGTCTATTAAACATCTAAACCTATTATCTAAAGCAGAGAAATGCGTTTTTTTAAAACGCTCTCTTGTGTATTTATGTTGGTATATATTATTTACAAAAAAACAGCAATATCCAACGTTTTCTTGATTCACCGCACTACTCGGACGCGCATTTTTTAGATATGTTTATCTCTTTCGTTGTGCGATGTACATACATATAGAAAATTATTTCAGGCAATTTGTGCAAGATCGTGAAAATGGATCACTAATACATAAGCAAACTCTTCGCAGTTTGTAATTAAAAAAAACATCATTGCTAAGAAATATATATTGTTGCTATTTACCATGTTTTGGGTTCCCTTTGTGCCCGAGTTTGACTCACACTTGGCCAAATTGTTACTACATTCTCGCACCATAATTTCTTGCACAGGGTTTACAAATATGATATTAAAAAAACTATGATAGAAATAAATTTCTATATTTTTAAACACTTGGCGATTTATCCATCGTAAGGAGAAACAAAAGTGTGTCAAAAAAGTTTTGAAATGAATATTGAAGAAATTATTTTTCTTTTGCCTGGTTACACCAAACAAACAAGTACGAAATCTGTTAAATCGACTTAACCGCGTAGTTTTTTCATAAATATATAACCTAAATTATACTACTTGAACGTTCAAATTCCAATCAAGTTCATTAAAGTTTCATAATTCACTTTTTTGACAGACTATAAAAAATTAAATTAAAAAGGAGATAAAAAAGTAAATCTGGACGTGATGAGCTCTGAACCGGAATTCGAACCCGGGACCTCTCGCTTACCGGGCGGTTGCTCTAGATAACTCAGCTGGATAGCTCAGTTGGTAGAGCAACCGCCCGGTAAGCGAGAGGTCCCGGATTCGAATCCCAGTTCAGAGCTTCTCACGTCCAGATTTACTTTCCTGATTTTCTATACTGCAATGATATAAATTTAAATATGATATTGGTAAAATTAAATAATACATTTTGTGATGTATGAAAAAGTGATTGGAACTGAAAATGTCGCTTGTGTAAATAATTAAAACCTTGATTCGTAACTTTGTTCAGAGTTGCTAGCTAAAAAGTTTTTTTTTATATTATAATTTAGTAGCGATAAATTTATAAGAGACCGTTTTTATTATATGTAGGAAATAATCGTTATTATTTCTAATTGAAGTCAAATTCAAATTCAAACCAAATTGTTTATTTTGTAAAATAGCCACAAAGTATACGTTTTGCAGGTCATATCTAACCTTTATAAAAACAATATTATCTGATGCAATAAATATAGGTATAATACCGGAAAAAAAATAAAAATAAATAGTAGAATAAATCAAATTAGCTGGCTGGAATTTTTTTCATTTTAATTTAGTAGCGATAAATTATAAGAGATCGGTTTTATTACATGTAGGAAATAACCGTTCTTTTTTCTAATTGAAGCAGTATTAAATCAAATCGTAGTGAACACAAAATAATAACCATCCTTTAGAATGTATGCTTATTAAAAACTGTATGTATCTAAGTAAAGCAAAACTGTAAAACTTTAGTTACTGTTAACGTTTTGGGATGAATTAATTCATCCACACATTATGTAACAGGGATTACTTTCCAAAGCATAGGTCTAAGTTTAGGATACATTTTACTAAGATACTTAACTATGTTATTTTGATTTAATTACAAATGAAGAATTAGAAATATTTGGATTTTTCTTGAGGCACCAACACAAACTTATTATAAGTTACATGGTTAATAATTAAAGAAACTTAGGACCCCCTTTTAAAAATTGTACCAAAAGTTTCTTTTTAGGGTTCTGTACCCAAATGGTAACCAACGGAACCCTATTACTAAGACTCCGCTGTCCGTCCGTCCGTCTGTCACCAGGCTGTATCTCTTGAACCGTGATAGTTAGACAGTTCAGATGGTGTATTTTTGTTGCCGCTATAACAACAAACACTAAAACCGGCCAACTGCAAGTCGGACCCGCCCACTCAGATACAACAGACATGAATTTTTTGCCGTTTTTATAGATAATGGTACGGAACTCTTCGTGCGCGAGTCCGACTCGCACTTGGCCGGCTTTTATTGAAAATCCTAATTAACATTAACAAAAATTAAACTCACCAAATAATTTTCAAAACCACACCACCAAGTCCATAAATGCAAAACAAAACTTTTCCACACACTAAACCATAATTTCCAATTTCAAAAAAAAAGCCCCAAAACAAAAGAAAATAAATTTCAAACTGGCACGAAAGAATTTCCCGCGCGAAGAGTGTTTGAATTTCGAAACCTCTCAAACGTACAACCCTCGCGGTAGTTCAAACGTAACTGACGGGAAGTGCAAAATGATAGCAGGCAGGGTTGCAAAACCGCACAGCCGCATTTTGGCGCGATATTTTCTTCTATTTTCTCAGCAATGAAGAGAGAGATTGTATGCCTACAAATCTACCAAACTTTATCGTGTTATCTTTTAGTTTTAGAAACTCTTTCTTACATTTGGCGTTTGTTTTCTTAACAAAGCTTTCTGTTGCTTACACACCTACTCAGTAAGATTAGCTCCTGAGTCCCAGACCAAATAAATTCAAAAATGTTCAAAAATGTCAAATTAAACTACTATTTTCTGAAAGGTTATAAAACTGTTGTCCCCGGAAAAATAATTAAAAAATCCCCCCCACTCCTTCTCCATTTATATAATGTGCTCATATGAGGACTCTAGGCGTCAGTTCTCGTATGATTTTTTCAAAGCCTATGTCATCGTGTGAGGTCTCAGGGTCTCAGGAGGTTAAATTATGAAATAAAAATTATTAAAAGATATTGATTTTTTTTTTCACCTGTGTGGTGTTTGTTCAAAACCTTGGTCCTTGGCTCCAAATCATGTAGCCATCAACAGTTTCTGTTCTCGATTGTATATCGCAACGATAACCCTCCATACAAAAAGATTACAAAAAACAAAACAAATAATTCGATAATAAACTGACCGGTTTCGGTTAGTTGACCATTTTCGAGGGATTTAAGGAATTTGGTTGATACGACGAGCCATAAACGATTTACACTTAAAATAATAATTAACATTTATCAGTAGATGTATACAACGGTCATGTTGAAGCCGAGAGTTTATATTGCAAAATAAAAAAAATAATGCCTTGAATTGGATAAAGCATCTTTTTACATAAATGACAATGTATTTCCGAAGAGAGGGGGCAGATGGTACTCTCGAGAAGACCGTAGCGTTCCTGACTTCTACTTAGTTACGCATTCGTATTATATTTTAATGGAAAAGCCCGAATAGTTAATACTAGAATTTTCCAGTAAAATCTAAAATTTACCAAGTCATGATGATAAAAGTTTGATTTGTTATAATTTGTCGTTATTTTTTTTTACTTTTACCGTCAGTCATACCACGGAGTCATGGTAAATGCTGAAAGAAGATACGTTTTATAGCTTTTTTAGGTACACCTGCATACTATTGTGGAAACTATGTGAAAATAATCAGGTAAAATATTTATTAACAGCCTTTTTGTAGGCGTTTTGTAAAAAACCTGATTTCTGTTATCAATGAAAACCAAACACATTTTTTATAGTTGCTCTATTACATTAATACCTATGTATTGTTTGTACTGTCATTACAAAGTTTCCATTGGACTTTTATCATCAACACTTGGCAAATTTTAGGTTTTACCGGAAATTCCTAGGTTGTACCACCATTTATTTGGGGTTTTACATACACGATACACTAAACAGCTTACCACGCTACCTATCACGTAGGAACGTTACTTAACCATATCGGTGAAAAGCGGGTATACGAGTGTGAACTGTAACTTGCGCTTCACAGTCCATGCTTAGAAATATTACTGGCACAGCCTCTCAGGGATTCATGTCGTGACGCAGTGGCGTGCATTGAACTTTTTGCTGAAAATTAAATAAGAAGGTCACATTTGACAATAAAAAATTTGAAAAAATATAATTGTCACTTTGAAAAATCATTATTTATATGACGCCAAGGTAGGCACTGCCTACCTAAGAGTACATGATTTCATACAATAAAATGCTTTTTTCAAATTGGTTTTTAAATTTTTTCATGTTATTTTTATCGTCAAACTTGACCTTCTTATTGCTTTTCCAGCAAAAAGTTCTATGCACGCCGCTGTCGTGACGATGTATTTATACAAGGTGACTTTCGTTTGTATACCAAAATTCATACTGAAGACTCGGTTAGTGTTCAGGGCTAAGGTACAATTACCCTTTCTCTTAAATACGCAAAATAAAATTTAGACTTCCTACACTAATTGAGTCGAGGTTGTTCATAAACAAGTATAGAGGCACAAACAAAATCATAATTTGCCAACAGGGTCTTTTACCTTAGTTCTGACCACTTACCAAGTCTCTAGTATGAATTCGGCTACATAAACGAAAGTCACCTCATATTTTATAATCGTTTTTGCTCCAAAACACTCGCTTCAATGACAGCTGGAGCAACATCTTGGTACAAGTTTTGATTTGTAATTCGTTTAGTCATTAGGAAGTTTGTTCTAGAACTTAAATCGAGTTCTCTTCTTGAATGCTCGATCGGAAGCAGTGATGGATGGTAGTTGGGGACTGGTACCTCTTTTAATGATTTATATACCGGGTAAAAGTGGGTTATACCGAAGAAAAGCAAACGGAGTAGAAGAGCCTGTATAATATTGATATTGAAACGGCTACTCAAGATTTTTATATAGTAAGATTTTGCCTGACTAGTTTCACTGTATTCGTACGGTTTCTTCGGAGGCAAACATGGTTACGCGGCGGTTCCCCGTTTGAGACCGTGTCAAAAACTAGTCGGGCGAAATCTGACTAATACATCTTAAGTTGACGTTTCAATATCAATATAAATCTAAACCACGAATCTTTTAGTAGTAAAAAAGAGCCTGTATGACTTAATTACTCACGCCTGTCTTCTAGAGAGGTGGGAAGAAATTAATGGTTTATATCTGCTAAGATCCTGACACGCCTCTTGCGCTTCTTCCACAATTACATAATGAAGCCAGAGACGATCGTGGGACAAAGGGGTTCAAAACGTTCTTTGTGATTATGTGACGAATTGGGATTATGCAATATCAAACAGAAATGTAAGAACCTAGGAATTTCTCCTAACCTTGAGTTTGGCACTGAATTTAGAGACGTGATCTGACAAATTGCTTGTTTTGGCAATTATTCTCAGTCGATTGCATAATTGTGTTATCCTGACTGCGATTGCTCAGCATGAGCATACTCCATTAAATATTTAGCTCTCGCTCACCAGGGGATTCACCGCGTACAGTGCCACCAACTTATCTGTTCAGTTGGATTATCCACCCATCTCTTTCTAGTGCGGTAGAAAAGAGTATAATTAGAAGGAGACGGCGAATGATTTTACTGAACAGTTAAATTGGTGGCACTATAACTCGGTAGCGTTCGTAATGGGCTTCAGTTTGACGTTTGAAGCCCATAGAGCTGTAGGCCTACCATGAGTTTTGCCTACTTTACACGTTAACGTCTGCGTAAAATATTTATATGAGAAATTGTGCAGCGCCCCTAGCGGCTTACTACAGGAACCAGCATTTCTCATACAAAATATTTTACGCAGACGGTAACGTGTATAGTAAGCAAAACTCATGGTAGGCCTACCGCATTCAGTTTGATCATCAGGCGACGTCCGCCTAACATGCCATACGATTACCACGGCATAGAAAATAATTTTATGTTAGAGTTGTCTTTGGGCGTTATAAATATAACTTTTTTTTGAATTCGCTACAAAATGGAAGAATGGGCCCTAAATTGTGTAGGTACTAAATACCATGCAATGCGCACTTGTACAAATTGCATGCTAGCCCTTTCATAGAAAGAGGAAATATTTTTCTACCTCGAGGGCCCAAAAAATATCAACTGCACAAATTCAAATGACAATTTCACATTGCATGGCTGTTTTAAATGAAGCCGCCCAGACCGACTTTTAAATATGGTTTCTATGATATTTTTTTTTTCTATTTTTAGCACCGAAAAATAATATTAGGTAATTGTGACTATATATAAAAAGTCGTCATTTAAAAAAAAATATTTTATAAATAGATAAATAAAATTTATTCCGACTGTAAGAGATGATAGGAGTGATTGAACAGGGGATAAAGAGATAATCTATTAATTTCGTTTTGTTTTTAACATTATTTAAATCAACTTTTGGCCAGATTATCCGACTTTCTCTTGTCCTGTACCTTCTATCTCTTTACTAAAATATTGTTGTATATATAGGTAAATATTGATTACTTGAAAATAAAAAAGATATGATCTTACTAAGTTTCTTGCCCATTCTTCTTAGCAAGACTAATCGAATGGGCGGAGTTAGGCATGTATTTATATATGTAACGTATCAGTATTTAGTATATGGGTAGCTATTATTATTATCATATAGTATATACATAATTGTATACATTAAACATGCCTTTATTTTAGTTCATGTACGTGTATATACTTATTAAATATAAGAAAACCCAAAACCTATTTTAATATATTCTAGTTCCTCTTTTATTTTTATTTTTTTGTATTACTTATTAAATAAATTGTAACGTGCGGTTAGTGTATTTATGTTCCTATATTGCAGAAATAAAGTACTCATTTCATTTCAAAAGACAAACAAGAATAAATCCCATAGTAACCGACCCTTTCATCGAGATTTTAATCAAATTTTCAGGCATTTTAAATTAAAGATACATATTAAAGGCATATTTTATACTACGATATCAGGCGTAACATAGATAAGATATCTACATAAAACGTTATCATGCCTTAAGGCGACGCCACAAAATTTTGGCGACATGGATCTCCATTTTTCTCAGCAATAATAAAACATATGCAATATGTAACAAATTTATATACTAGATTAAGCATTTCATTGACATCATTTTGCCCGAGGATTTAGTTGATCGATTAATTTTCACAGCAGAGAAAAGAATATTTAGAAAACCTCTTTTTAAACAGAGATTTCTATTTTACTGACAAACGGGAGCGAATGAAGCCTCTAAGTGTTTTATTTAAATTAGTCTACAAATACACTTCAATATGGCCGATTGGATTTATGAAATTACTTATATAGGGAGTTTTTTTTAGAGGTATAGAACTTTGAAATGGAATAAAACAAAGATGATTTTTTTTATTGATATGAAATTTATTTTATTCGAAAGACAATCTTCTGGCATTATAATTTAAATATGACTTCTGGCATATGTCCGCCACGGCTGGCTCGGACGTAGTCTAATCTGGAGGTCCAATTTTCGATGACTTTTTCCAACATTTGTGGCCGTATATCGGCAATAACTCGCCGAGTGTTGTCCTCCAAGTGGTCAATCGTTTCGAACTTATCGGCGTAGACTTTTTTCGTTCATCAATTGAACAACCATGATGTGCAGGAGTTGTGGTTTCAACAAGACGGCGCAACATGTCACACAGCTCGTGCCACAAATAATTTATTGAAGGAAACGTTTGGTAACCGCATAGTTTCACGTTTCGGCCCCGTGAATTGGCCTCCAAGATCGTGCGATTTAACGCCACTTGACTATTTTCTGTAGGGATATGTGAAGTCGCAAGTCTACGCCGATAAGCCCGAAACGATTGACCACTTGCAGGACAACATTCGGCGAGTTATTGCCGATATACGGCCACAAATGTTGGAAAAAGTCATCGAAAATTGGACCTCCAGATTAGAATACGTCCGAGCCAGCCGTGGCGGACATATGCCAGAAGTCATATTTAAATTATAATGCCAAAAGATTGTCTTTCGAATAAAATAAATTTCATATCAATAAAAAAAATCATCTTTGTTCTATTCCATTTCAAAGTTCTATACCTCTAAAAAAAACACACGTTAGTTGTCATTTTAAATGAAAAATACTGTTTTGCCGCATACGACCTTACGGTATAAGCTAGTTCGTGAGCGCATATTTGTATGGAGTAAGTCCTCCTCACTCCACTCCCCTAAGGCGCCGATTTGAAATTGAAAGTTTATCAATGCCTCGCCTAAATTTGGAATCGTGAGTTTTCTGAGAGGCCCGCTCCCACTGAGCAGGAGAGACAAGTGTAAAATGCAAGCGTTAGAGGAGCAGGACAAATTTTCCGAGCAGCTTGGCCATAATCGGTTCAATAAAAATATAACAGCTATTTTTAAGATAACGCATTAGCTTTAAGTTCACTAAATATTAAAAAAATACGGATATACCATTTGTGAAAACATTACCCCGTAAGAGCGTATGTGCACTCATTCATATACGATTAATTTTCGTGTTTTTTTCCTAAATTAACTTCGGACCAAAACTTTACATTAATAATCACCGCTTTGGGGTGACAAAATCGAATGACGATTTCGTACAACTGACATTGCTAACGTCTTAATTTGGGTGAAGGTTTTCGCTACTATGCACGTTGCCCGTTCGGACACTTTCTAACGAACTTTTCTTAGAGACTGTGTGTCTTGTTGTTTTATGAGAGGTTTAATAAAAAAAATTATAAACAAATGTTTGGTCAAGTGCAAGTCAGGCTCGTGTACAAAGGGTTCCGTACCACCACACAAATCGGGTAAGGAACTCTAAAAACATTATTAATAACAACAATATAGATGCCATAGCAACATCAAGGCGTCAATAAAGTCGCTTAAACGATAGCGCCCGTCAAATAATTCAGCATCCTTTGATTACGGAGCCCTAACTTTATTATTTTTTCTTATACTCTAAAGTAGGTATAACAATCTGATACATCAAGCATATTTTCAAGGTTTCTTGTATGGAGACCAAACTTTATTTTCATATTTTTTTAAATTATTATTATTTGTTGTGGTAGAGGCCACAGTAATACGTATTCTTTGAAACGTATAACGGTTGAGGCTGGAGACCCCTGTGACAAACGGACAGACAGCGGAGGCTTAGTGATAGGGTCTCGATTGGCACCCTTCGCGTACGGAACCTTAAAAACTATCTTTCAAAATAACTGAATTTTTGCGAGCTTGACTGTTGATTAGAGCAGGAAAGACAGTGAAAAAACAGAGGCGTTAGCGCAGAACATTTACCAGCAATGACCAACATACTGTAGCCCCTTAATTTAAAATACACACAAACACTACAGCAATCACATACAACGATTAAACCTATTTACTAGATAAACGTGAACCGAAGTTTGTATGAAACTTTGGTGTTTACGCGGGTATTTGTAGCCCTACTAATACTGATATCTCTATGCAAATTATGTAATAATCCGTAATCATACACATCTAAATAATTTAACAAGGAATTTCATCAAGGAAACGTACCTTTTCTCCGAAACCAGACGGCTTACGAAAAATACGGGAGAGATATACAGTATGTTAAGACGATAACCTTTTTTCTTAAAACGGGGTATTTGAACAATTTTTAGGAACTATACTCTGAGGCTAATCCTGAAATCGTGAAAAATCAAGTGGTTGATACATTTTGGTCAAGTAGGTATTTAATTTTTAAACGACTAAAAAAAAAGAGGAGGTTCTCAGTTCGAGTGTATTTTGTTTTTTGGTTTGTTACTCCATGATTCCGTCACTTCTTAAACCATTTAAAAGATTATTTATTGTTTGGAAGAGTATGCTTTCAGGTAAGTGTTGTTTTAGTTTAGCCGTAATCTGATGAAGGACATTAGAGATAGGCAGTGGAACTCTCTAAAGGATTCAGCATATCACTCGATATTAAGGCAAACGCTTTATTCTGGGACACTGATTGCAAAGTGTTACTTTGAAATTGTCGTATGTATACCTAACCTTCGATTTTGGCCTCATCATGATAGAAATCCTTGTAATAATGACACGTAACTGTATATTGCAGCGATCACTTTGTTTTAGGTTTTCATTGCAGATATTATTTGAGAATTGATATTATGCCACCCTACCTTTGAATCCAAAACTCTTCAAAACTCTTGAGACTATACTGATTGTACCTATACAATAGTATACAAGCTAAACATTGCCATAATACAAACTTGATCTTGGTATCATATGAACAGCGTGTTTGCCAGATATACCCATACTAGCTTTTGCCCACGGCTCCGCCCACCTGTTATTTGGTTTTAACGACATGATTTTTTCCGGGATAAAAAGTAGCCTATGTGTTAAGTTAGGGTATAAGCTATATCCATTCTACATCCAAATCCGTTCAGCCGTTTCAGCGTGAAAGAGTAACAAACATACACACACACAAACTTTCGCATTTATAATATTAGTGTGATTTTACGATTTAACCTATCAACACAAAAAATGTGAAATAAACTAAATCTAAACTAAAATAATAAAAATAAAATTGTAACCGTCTTCAAATAGAAGACATTCCAAAAAGTAAAAACTAATTATGTACGAGTATGTACTGCTCGATGCTTAGAAATAGAAATAGAAATAGAAATATTTATTTGTTCCAAACATGGTTTACAAAAGATGTTAAATATAATAACAGTTCAGCATGTTTCACCTGCAGGAGGTATACAAATACTTTAATACAATTAAATTACAATGTCTTTACAATTATTAATAAACTCGGCATGCATGTCATAACAATTTCATTGAACTAATGTCAGGATAGTATTATTATATACATTTTTCAATTTAAGTTTTATCCTAATGCGAAATAACACGTGCCGATTTTTTTCTACCTGAAACATGACTGAGTTTTCTAGAAGTAGGCACATTCCCAATGGTAATAGCAACACAAAAAATGACATCCATATTACATTTCTTGATACCGTACTCTTCGCTTTGTCAAGCGTTTCCATAAATCTCAAAACAACAAATACACCTGGCTGACAAGGAATTACAAAGTGCAAAAAAAATCGTTTTTTTTAGTTGCTTTTCTGAGTAAGGCAATTTTTTTGTCCAGCTTCCCTTTTTAAAATGTTCGCCCTTCGCCAGTGCTAAGTAGTTATCATACCTTATGTCTCAGGAAGAAAAATATCGAAAAATACTGTAATTGGGGTAACATGTATCAGTATTAGGGTGGATCGATTTTTGCGTTTTTTCGATTATAATTTGGACGGGGTGCGGAAAAGTTGCTACAAGAAATTGTATTACTGAAGTTAGTTACTATCTTTTTGTTAAAAGGTTTTCTATGGAAAAGCAGATTTTTTTTTCTTCGAGATTTGAGGGTTGGTGCCATGGTAAAATTTCTATATTCATGAGTAGAATACTCCATTTAAAGGAAAAAGGTTATTAAATGAACACCCAATATAGAAATGAAATCCTTGCGAGATTTCTGCTTAGCTAAATGTTTGATTTGCTGCGAGATGGGTTTAAACTCATCGAGGTGTGCTTCGTATGATGTGCTTAAAGATGGGGTGTAGAAGATATGTCGGGGTTGTGGTTTCAGGAAGGTCAGGGTTTAATTTCCGTTGGACGTGGTCTAAGGTCTAATGAGCTTTTTTAAATGTTTTGTTTAAGACGAAGTAGACATTAGGAAACCCAAATTTAGAAAAGATTAAGGGTATGGCATACCCTAGGAAAAAAATGTTATTACCCGTCCAACACAAAAAGGCCAATTTCAAATACTTTATTAGCTTTTGATAGAGGCGATTATTGGTTAGCTAATTGACCTATTTGTCTAGGACGCGTAATACTAATAATTACGCGCGAAACAGCAGATCGGAGGGATTTTAGCTAATACTGAAATATTTTGTATGGAAAAAATACTGGATTTAAAAAGGAAACCTTTATATTTCTATTACCTGTTTTATGAAAAAAAACCAAGGTGATCTGTTAAACGCTTTCTTGAAAGCCAAAAAAAAGAGGGTGGAAAACATTATTTTTTTTGACAAAAGTATATATCTCTTAGTACATTGTTTATAAGTGGATCACCTAGATAAATGAAAAAGAAATGGCAGTTTTTCTTATGTATCATAGATAAACTTGACAGAAATGAGCTACGACTGAAAGCAGCTTAGTTCCGTCAAGTTCACAACTTGCGTGCAAAGAAAAAGAATGCCTAAAGTTCATTTGGATTATTTATTGTTTGTTTCTTTAATTGCGTTTCATTTATTTACTCACACCATGCATTGAAAAACTTAGTATGGTACACGTGGGTAAGGGCAATAACTTACTCGTAACGTTTAAAACTACTATTAGTCCCGATATGTCAAATAAGTAAAGTCGTATTACACTGAATCCACACCAATAGCAGTTTTAATAAGTCTCCACTGCTCTACGCGGCGGTGAATTTAAAGCATACAATTAAAAATATGATATGAAAAAACAAACATACAAGCAAAGATCTAGGATGCAATTTTGACCTACAGCCACAATCTGATGAGCAAACCATTTTTTTTATATGGCCAACGAAATGCTTTTTGCCACCGATTTCTGCCAGTGTCAAGTCAGCAAATCACATTATCGAAATGACCAGATAAATTTTAATGATATAAAAAATCATGTAAATGAAGCTGGAGCGGAAATATATATTTTTATATCGTTACTATCTATACATTTTGCGAGTATGTGAATAATCTTCTTATTAGGAAATGTTAAAAAATATATAAAAGATAAAACTAATTGTCAAAAACACAATGTCAAACAAATTTAAATTCAAACAAACAAAACACGACGACATTATAAGAGTAAATTTTTAAAAATAAAATAAAAATCTAAAAATAGAGTCAGATTTTGGTCAAAAATCCTAACTAGATTCAGGCGCAATATGTACATCGCACAATGAAAGAGATAAACAAATCTGAAAAGTGCGCGGCCGAGTAGTGCGGTGAATCAAGAAAAGGTTGGATATTGCTGTCTTTTAGTGAATAATATTTATTAAAAATTCACAGGAGAGAGTTGTATGTTTACAACAGTCATTATTGTTATTTTTACTTTATTAGTTTGAACGGACTACTGTTTTGAACTGAAAAAAGAGCCTTCTATTTGCAATTTTTTTCCCTTTAAGGAAAAGATAGAGATAATCTTGGAAAAGGGCTCTTTTGTGTTATGTGTTTTTTTTTAACCCTATCTGTTGTAGTGTTTAAGTTGTACTGTTTTAAAATGTCATTTTTTCTACCTATGTCGTCTTAATAAAATAGTGTGTATTACCGAATTCGTGCTGAGGGCTAGTTCTAAAGATAGGTTATTTATGATAATGTCAATACGTGATAGGATCACCATACTTCGGGCACAATTACGCGCTTTTTGGGCATGCAGATTTACCTCCGTGTTTTTTTCTTCATCTTCAGCAAGTCATACGTGTACAAACAATATGCAAATAAATTATGGAAAACTTATATTTGGTGCACTAGCCTTCGCCCTCTTTTTATTCAATATTTGCCCCGATTTCAGCTTGGACATTATTTTATGAACACTCTTTATAGTTGACTAGGGCCACTACGATGGTAGTAAAAAAATGCATCCAAATCCGTTGAGTGGTTCTCAAGTAACGGAAAAGAGTACATACAGACAGAGAGACTAAAATTGAAAAAGTGGTTTTGGCCCCAATGCAATACAATACGATATATTAACCAATTTCATTTAAAATTGGAAGTGTCTAAATAGCCGTTAGTGGCTTCCTTATTTTTAATTTTATTCGACCGCTAGGGATAGGTTGCGACGACGAGCGAAGCGAGGAGGAGCGGTTAGGTTGACATGTAAGTACATATTAAGGAGCCGAGCGAAGCGGAGCGGAGCGAGGCGACCCCCGTAGTTTAAACAAAATTCCCGATATGCAGAAAAAATCATTCATTTCCAAGCTTTTTCCGATGACTGACGGTTCAATAATTTATAAAATTAAAGGACCGCTTCCCTTTTCGAACTGTACATTGCCAATTGAACTTTATTAGTTCGGGTTAAGGAAGATATTCCAACAGCTAAATAATGACTTACGGTTCAATTATTTTAAAAATCAAAGCGCCGCTAATGGTCCTTTAGTCACTTCCTTTAAAATTTTGTGAAAATATTCAATACAGACATGACTTTTTTACTCGTACAACTTTATTATGAGTAGAGATGCTCGACAGGCAAGATTTGAACCCCTCAAATCTTGGGAGTCCGGCTACTGACAGAGCTACCTCAGCTGCTGAGTAAACTAAACAATTTACGCAACTTTGATATCGCATCTCTGTCCATCCACCGCAAATTACGAGTCTATAGCGACAGATGCCGTGCAAGTTGCCAACTTCGGAGCTATTTACTGAATTTCCACATGACATACGACTATGAGAGTCGTACATGCTCGTGCTAGTCTACTGGGATATTTGTGATCCTATATAAGTGACCTAAATTTTAGTCAGACTCAATTCTATTCTAGAAACTAATCAAAATCAAAATTACAAACCTTTAATATATAATTTTACTATCTTGTTATAATAATACTGTGATTATTTTCTTATTGCGAAATCCATCGATTTGGAATATTCTAAATTGTTGGAAAAACCCCCCTCTCGACAGGTACTATTTAGACCTGGATTGCTGGGCCCATATTTATACTGAAAGAAGGCTAAAATTCTGTCAGAAAGGGGCTTTCCACACAAATGGGGTTCTTATATACTAAATCCCTTTCTGAAGGGTAAGCGATTAAACACTCACGTTAGAGTTGAAGTCCACGTCCTGGACTGGTCTCCAAAACTGTATTCGGGTGGCCAGACTCAACCTTGGATGATGGGAAGTCAGTGGTCCGCTCTTTGACCTTCGTTGCCCTCGGCACGTTGCAGCCCTTTGACGAACCACTGATACAGCCAGCAGCTTTCGGGTGTAGTTACCTAAACAAAAACCTCTAACCCTGGCATGCCAACCCCCTAAGAAATAACACTTGTTTTGTAAACGTGGTAATGGAAATCTGGTCTCATCACCTTACACCGTTAATAATATTTCGCGAAACTTTTCACGCACGACTTTGATCACAATCAATACTTATTGGTTGGATTATTTCACCACTTTACCCGTTTATTTCCTTGAAATATATAATAATCCTTTCAACACTGGTTGATTTTATTTTAACACGTATCTCCTTGAGAGCAAAAATATGACCGCAAACCGGAAACCAACAAGTTTGACACTTTTCTTTTACAACTCGTGTTGCCATATCAATAATAAAATAACTTGACACATACATTGTGCGTTCCGAACGCTTTTAAACCGAACATAAATATTTTATTATTAAAGTGCATTACAAACCGGAAGAGAAAAATTAGAAACAAGTGTAAAGACAAGCATTTGAAAAAGTTCCTTGGGCCAGGATTCGAACCTGCGGCCTCTTGTTTTCAAGACAGGCGAACTACCAACTGCGCCACCGAGGTACTTACCTAGACCGTTGAATTTTTCCACCATACCTGTCTACCGAATATTTTTGCAACTATTTGATCTAACCAGCTTGTAATGCAAATACTGAACGCTCACGAGGGCGTTATGTGATTTCACACCTTGTTCTTAGAAACAGATAGCGCTGTCGTCGTTACTATATGTGTTGCTTCAGACAGTTAAGAAATTCACAGTTCTCACTAACTAAGATTATGTTTTTATTGCGAAATTTGGAATACTTAACAAAAAGAAACAACTTTACAAGAGAGCCCAATTTTTTTTTATACCGTTTACTTTTCGTACACAAAATCAAAGGGTCATGTAGATAACATTGTATCCGTTCAGCCCCTAGAAAACATAATATCTTAGAGATATATCGTTCAAAAGCTAAATTAAACCATTCGGCACCAAAAAAATTATGCATTGTTAAATGCATTAAGATTAAAGTCGAGTTTGTACCTTTTTGTATAGGTAGTAAACGAGTAGCAAACAAAAAAAAACGTGAAAATCGATCTAATTAAAGTTACACCTAATTTCACAAAATATTATATTTCAGTATACGACTAAACTTTTTAAACTGTTGTGTACCGCAAAAAATTACTTAAGCCATTTCTATCTCCAGTGTTTTTCAATGTATCAAAATTACAGTTAGAACATTTTGTAGAGAAACAAAAACGGACCAAAGTGGTAAAAATATCTAATTTTGGGCCCAAGTCGATTTAAACCGTTACTCACCGGACTCACAGATTCAATATATAGATACGACTCTTTATATAGATATACATGTATAACTTGGTCAGTAGAAATTACTATTTGGGGCAGCTATTTTACGGCTTTAAATTTAAATAATAATATGAAACCGTTTGTCAGGTACATAAGAAGCTTGGCGGTTTAGAATAGTAAAATGAAATATGACCATAAAATGTTATTTTGACGCAAGCCAGAACAATTTGTGTACCCGCTTGTTTTAAACTATTATATAATATATTTTGTCAGTTCTTTATACAGAAAATACATTTATTGTGACTCTTTCAATCCAATGATGTACATATTGTGTTTTATTAAATCTCAAAGCACAAAATAATATATTCACTCCCTTTTAGCAAATGATAAATAATTCAAAATGATACTAAATGTATTTCGATGGCCCTGTTAAATTGGAGGCGTAGTTTGATTGCGCGTATGTATGAATGAGTAGAAACGGATGCTGACGTCGTAAAGAAATGTCAGATTCGCGCAACATAAGACGTGCCATCACATCAGTTTCTGCTCTTTACACGTACTAATACTTTGTATTCTCTGTCTGTGCTCTCATTCCCATACCACGCTATGCCAAAGCTTTTTGTAAAATTTTTCTTCGTTCTTTTTATATATGTCGCAGGTTCATGATTAAATCAGGTTTTTGATCAAAAACAAAACCTAGGCTTTTGATCAAGAACCGTAAGAAGACAAAATTATGATTAAATCTTATCATAAAGCTGATAAAATCCAGTTTTTTGAGCAAAAACCTCAACTAGTTTAGGTTTATGATAAAATGATGAAATTTTAAGAACTATAGAGGTCGACTCCTCCGCTCCGCTTCGCTCGGCTCCCCAAATCGATGATCACAAGCAACCTAACACGCTCGCTTCGCACCTATTTTTTTATATTTTGAATGAAGCAATACTAACGTTAATTTTATCATAAAACTACACTAGTCTAGGTTTTTGACATTGATTTTATCACAAAACTAATCCAATCTAGGTTTTGAAGAATAACAATGTTGAAGAATACAAACTGGTTTATTCAAACCACTCAAAATCTTATACATAATTATTTTATAAAGTTGGAGCCCTTTGAAGATTTTACGTAAATACCATAGAATCATGGTCACCCGAAGAGATAAAATAATTAGATCGCGCGAAGTTATTTTTTTTATCGATCCCACTGTTTTGAACTATTTTCAACTTTTTCTGTATGGGGGATAACCATACATTTTTGTTCCAAGTTACATTTTTAATAATACTATGACTTTTAATTCTAATTGTTTTTACATTTAAAATGTGTCTACTAACGTTAACAACCTCTAAAATTATCAGGGTTTGTTTGAAAGTCAGTCTGTATAAGGTGTCTTTAATTTATACAGCCGAACTCTGATTGAATGCTCGGTAAGTGCTCAGTAATAAGAATAAGGTTCGATGATCCTTTTTGTAAAATTCGTAAATTATTATTTTTGTGTCCCTTACAAACGCAATCCCGGCCCCGAGTCAATTACTATGGGACGTCAAGATTTTATTTTGCAAAATTAGCACAGTGTTATCAATCCATGTAACTGATTACTTACCAAGCCTCCAGTATGAGTTTGGCTGCATACTACATACACTGGTTTCACTTATAAGTATTTTCTAGGGTTTCTTAATAAAATAACTTAAAGTAATTACACAACATTATTTACCTTTTCAAATGTTATTGTTTTTTTTAATCCTACTTTTGTGTTAAAACGGAACTCACATATGTACAGTCAGCAAAAGATAAAGGTATACAGGCCCATAGCAAACACTTTTATCTTAATCTTGAATGATTGATTGATCTTGATTTGATCTTTGATTAATAGTACACGTGTGTATGTATTGTATTTACCTAGTACACCTTATCTTATCTATCACTTAGCTGTGGGTCTTAGGATCAAAGTGTTTGCGATGTATACCTTTATATTTTGCTGACTGTACATACATGTATCAGCTCTAGTAAAACTCATTCCAAAAATACATATATAACTAGATATTTTTATTATTTCTTTTTGACGTAAATGCTATAAAAATCTAAACTCACACGAGTGTAAGCCTCAAATTCAGTCAATTAATTATTTCCATATCAAAACTTAATTTACAATTTCAGACGAAAGGTATTATTTTCCCGTTTGATCAATGACTTTAAGTGACATTAATTAGGTATCAAACTGACACCAAGTCTGGCGGGAGAATACCTGATACCTTCTGAATTCGATATTAAACTCATAAAGAATATTGAACCCCCAATTTCGTAAAAGGTAATTTATCACTAGATGGTCCTCGAATTTTTTTCAAACAAGAAACTTAATTACCTTTTATAAATAACTAGCTGTTGCCCACGGTGTCACTCGCGTATCGATTCGCTCGCGTTGAATCGATGTATCTTTGAAGTCTATTAAAGACATTTTTCGGCTTGGCCGTTATTTTATCAACACCCTTTACAGCCCTTTGATGGTAAATAAAACCGCATCAAAATCCTTTGCTTTGTTTTCGAATTAAAATGGAACAGACTTCAGTCACTTCAGTTTATCACTAAGAGCCTATATCATTAATACCTTAAAATGAGGGATACCTTTACTACAGCTATTAATTATAAACTAACACTTTTTAACCAATTTTGGAGGGAATTTTTTTCAGAGACGATTCCCAAAACGCCTAAACACAATCTCCTCTGACCAAAAGTCGGCATTGAGGAAAATCTGAGCATGGACACCAAACACAAGAGTCTAAAAAACAAAAAATCCTTTTGTCCTTCAGACTCAAGCGGTTTTATCTCAATGCAACCTGCGCACATTTTCTTGATGTGACGCATCAATCTTCCGACGTCGCACTTTTTTGCATTCTGGAGAGGTAAATCAGTCTAAAGGACTGTGCAGCCAAAGATGTTCCTAGCCCATCGTTGTGGGTAGCCTGAAGCTGCAGGGGCGGTGCCGCGATTGTTGCGGTTGTGACAGCGACAATGCTTCTTGTTCTCCACAAGAGTGAAGCCACGACGGTGGGTGTTGAAGGGGGGGCACAGCGACAGGTGCCGATGGCTTTCGAGCTAGAAACTGCTTCTGGTGGTGGCGCTGCTGCTTACGACGACGGGAGCGGTGGGACACCTGGGCATACAAGTCCTTGGGCCCAGGAGGTGTAAAAATAAAAAATAAATTACGCTATAAAAAAAGACTGCGCTTGTTTTCAGCTACCCCCATTCCGCGAGAAAGATTTTTTTTATACAATAAGGACAACAAAATCAAAAGAACGTAGTTAAGAGAACATATATAACATCTTATTACAAATTAACAAGGGCTTCACAGTACTGAATACCCAAAAATAACAAAACAAAAACACGACACTTGCTTCCAAGCAAAAATACAAAAACATACCTATACAATGATTGTCTTACAATAAATACCCAAAATAGAATACTGACAAAGTTTGCTCAAGGCGCCCATATTTTGGGTAGCAGCAGCAGCAGCAAGTGACGTAGCGATGTCGCCCATGCCACGATAAGCAGTCTGAGAATATAGTCATTGTCAATAAGAACAGTCTTTCAGGCCTGCTGTGTATGGTATCCCTCAAAATCATACAAGTACATAAACACTTTAAACTAATTGTTGTAGTCGAACAACTGCCTAAAAAGGTAGCTGACGTCGCAAAAAATACCTGAAAAGCCTTCTCACTGGCACTTGTGAACAGGAACCTACTATCAAATCAGACACTAGTCTTAGTAGCGACTGGCTCAGTATAAGGTAGGGCATGTCTCTAAGACCCAAAGCAAACAAGAAATAGAAGTAAATCAAATAAAAAGTCATTCACAAACAAAATACCTATGATTAAATACAGCTTTAAAAGAAAGGGCAATGTTTCAGCTCGGGAGAAGTCATCAATCATGTCAAGCTTTTTCATTGATAATGATATGTCAATAAAAAAAATAACAAACACAACTATACTTACAAAATAAGAATATCAAGAGAAATTGCAACACCAGGGACAGCGAGGGTATCAATCGCGAGAAAATGAGAAACGTAGAGCAGATTCTCGAGGCTGTTGCGGACATGGCTACTGCAGTGTATTTAGATTAGGAACTACCTCTCTTAACGTTTAAACATGGAAAGTAACGTGAAGGAAATTGTTGTGCCCTGTTATCCAGCTAGCGACTGGCGTTCTGGTGTTTCCGGGCTTTATGGTGTGAAGTGGAGTGCTAATGCATCTGGACGACAACTACAACACCAACAATACGGGGGATAGCCTGAGCAGATCAAGAACGCGACTAATGGTGGTGAGAGGGGAGTAACGCAGTGAAGCAGGATTGGTTTGGATGTGGGTATGACTGCCAACGGCGTAGGTGAGGTTTCGTCAACTCCTGCTCTGAGAGCAATCATGCCTGGAAGGATAACAGACTATCGGGGACCCAACGCCAAAAACGAGCAAAGGCCTTCCGAAAAGAAGTTAAGTTGAAGAAATACTTTAAGCCGTTTACCAGCTGTAGGAACCAGGAGCATTTGACCCACCTAAGCTGACGTCACTTGTGACATCAACTTATGCCGTCAACTCTCTGGCCAGCAGCAATAGGGGAAAGGGGGTAGGGCTTTATCCACCTCCCCATAATGGTCAAAATCATAGGCGCCACACTACCATAAGCACCGCTACCACAGGCAAAAATTTTGCTTAAGAGCAGCTGAGGTGAAACGGTGGGAAAGGGCAAGGATAAAAGTACGGTAGCGGAAAAAAACTCTGAAACAGTGGCAAACTTACACATACAAAATCCGGGTACGTCCACTACCTACCTACCTTCAACAAAACAGGCGACAACACATACGCCGAAGACAAGTGACTCTGATATCATTTCTCCAGCAACAGCTACTGCCGGAAAAATGTTTCTGACTGCACCGGAATCACCACTGTCTTTTATGGCGAAACAGAAGAAGACAAAAACCAATGAAAGCGCAGCTACTGCTAAACTAAGAATAGGTTTTGCTCTACATAAGGTGTCCACCGTCCACTAGGTTTTGGTCTAACTCCACAGGATCCGCCGGACGGAGCACCCTTGAATCACCCCGAAAAACCGCTTTAGATTCTCATAAAAGAAATTGTAAAAAATTTGTTGAAGTTTATCTTTTGATTGGCAATAAAATTGAAGTTTCCACAGAACTTCTTGTGAGTACTTATTAAGCTAATTGGATCTCCGATCGCGCTGTCAACGGAAAACTTCGAGATCGAAGGCAGAATACGTAATGCTGAGAAAGATTGCTCAGTAACAAGTTTGTTGTCTTGAAAACTGGGTTGTTTTGGTTTTAATTTATGATATTGCATTTGTAGCAACGCTAACTTAGTCAATAGGATATTAAAGTGTCAATCTTGAGACTCAGGTTCAAATTGTGCCATTCGGGTATGCACCAATGAATTTTTTGGAATTTATACGCACAGTATTTGTTCACTTACCAGTTGCTGGAAAGGAAAACACTTTTAGGTTACAAATTAAATTTTTAGGTAAGCCGCACAGTGTTTTCTTGACCCAAAAAAGTGCCATCCTGGTTTTATTGCATAGGTCAAAAGATTCTTATTATGATTGCAAGAGTAGAACACCAAGATGTCAAATTTATTTAGTTTTTTTTTAAATCTTCAATGATTTCGTGGGCATTGAAAATGAAAATGAAAAAAAATTCATATAAAAAATACCATTTGCAGCTGTGGATCATGTAATACATAGCAGGTACATATGTGGAACAATATTAGGCACTTATTTTTTGGTTTTCTTTTCTTAAAAAATGTGCGCAGGAACAAAGAAAAAAATAAATAATCCATTTTTTTTTCCAACTTTTCTAGGCCGTAGTGAAAGCTCTGCTCAAAACGGAAACATTTCTCAAACTTAGGTGGTTGACCCACAAAAATACTAAATTCTTACTCTGCGTAGGTTTTGAGAAAATTATTTTAGGGATTTGCCCCGAACTGTAAACTCGCGCTCGCCCGATTCCCGCTTGACTGATTTAGCTCATGTTCAAACTTAAAAATTCTTTTTTCCTTATTTACTTGCCTGACAAATTTCATGACATTCCGGTCAACGATACTCGAGTTATCGTCGAACAAACATTCATAATATACATACGAGTACATACATACAAACGTCGGACTGTTAAAAATAAAATTTTATATTTTTTTGAATAAATGTTTTTATCTATCTATCTATCTATCTAGTAGACTCGGCAGGGTTGCCAACTCCTAAAATTTGTTCCTCGTAACCAAAACCAAAATGGGGTATAAATACCCCTTAAATATTATATAAAAATTTCAATGTACACACCCGAATAAAAGAAAACTATCTAAAGCTTGAAAAAAATCTTTATGTGCACTATTTCAGCAGGTCGAATAAATCAGTTTTATTTGAAGTACTTTTAAAGTCACGCATTTGACGTAACATATAACATAGCATATTTTATAACAATTAATGGTTTTGAAATGAGAGAAACTAAAATGACATAAATAATACTTAAAAATACTTAATTCAATAATATAAATCACAAAAAACTATTTAATCTAAAACTAAAACTGGTCTAAAAAAGGTAAAAAAAATTGTCCAAATCGATCCGCCGGGCATGGATGGCGAAATTAAGTCTTTGGCCGAGGTATTTATTTATTTTAATATTATTAACATTTTTTTTTCGATATTATAATTGACGC
Organism: Ypsolopha scabrella; assembly: GCA_910592155.1. Taxonomy (NCBI): domain Eukaryota; kingdom Metazoa; phylum Arthropoda; class Insecta; order Lepidoptera; family Ypsolophidae; genus Ypsolopha; species Ypsolopha scabrella. Next base: position 16,067,474 of record OU342983.1, on the reverse strand, counting down.
AAGATCCGCCATTTCTATGTAGAGAGAATTGGACTATCATAATATTTTGTAGATAAATAAAACTGATAGTGAAAACAAAAATAAATTTAAGGAAGCGCTATCTAGCTGTCCCTGTCAAAGTAACGAGATAATTTATTACATGTAACTTTTTTTTAACTCATCAAAAGACTAATACTTTTTGTATGCATAATCCCCCTAAATTTATCCCTAAAAATATTAGCCCCCTAGAAAAACCCCATTCCACATCTTTTGCCCCTAAAAGACTCTGAGAACTAGAGAGATTATTGATGAATATAAAAGAAAAATAGGCGACCTTTATGTGACAGACGTATTCTTGAAAAGTTGACCTCCCGACAAAAAAATAATAATACAATACAAAAAATACAAAATAATTTATTGAGCCATAGAAAAATACACTAGCATGCTAACTTATATAAAAATGCGCTAATAATATAGCATCAGAGAAAAAAAAAACAGTCCCTGTCACCTACACTGACCTAAAAGGCCGTCTCGAGAGTGATAGTTACCATAAAGCGGCCAACAGCATTTGAGATACAGTTGTATATTATAATAATATTTAAAAAAATATATATATTGAAAGACTTATGCAGAAAAAAAATAAAACATAAAATAAAACATTTTTTGTTTGATAAACACTTGTACTTGTCCGCTTATTTATATTAATTTCCCTTACCGGTTTCGCTGTTAAAGCATTATCAAAGGTTTCAAAGGTTTCAATCACGAGCATCAACTCCATAAAATAAAAGCCAACTTACTGTTTCTGTTTGAATGTGTCTGTAAATATATATGTAAAAAAAAGTGTGTTTATAAGCGTACTGTGTGAGGGTGAGTATGTGTGTGTGTGAAGTTGAAAGAGTGATGTGTAATTATAACCAATGCGGTCGATCCATAGATATTATAAACTGATCATAGCAACATGAAAGAAAGAAAGTGTGAAACGTTACAAACTATAATATCATTATTTAACCCATGAACCCACCTGCAGTTCGAGGCTATTTGCATTCTTTAAATCAATCTGCTTAGTGCTGACCTTAAACTCAGATGTTATCGAATCATGGACATATACAAGAACGCCAGAGGCTTTATTAATACGATTTTTTGTATCGGAAAAAGTATAGTTCGGAATACTTGGAGTGAATTCCTTAAGCCAGCACTCAGTAAGTAAAATAAAAAAATAAAATAAAAATATGTTTTATTTCGTTTAAATAGGTTAAACTAACATAAATAGTGGCTGGTGTCTCCTTGTAAGCTTGAAAGGCTTGAGTTGGGAGGCACCGCTCCTCTTTAGAAAACTAATTATACCTAAAAATAACATTTTGCTTAAAACTACACACAGGAAATACATTAAGGTAATTATATTTAAGTTTAAATTCAATTTCAGCATTAAGTTTAATTTAGCCATGTACGTGTATGGCTTGTGGTGCATCTGTGTGTATGTGTGCGTGCGTGTGTGAGAGGGCGCGTGTGTGTATGTGTGCGTGCGTGTGTGAGAGGGCGCGTGTGTGTATGTGTGCGTGCGTGTGTGAGAGGGCGCGTGTGTGTATGTGTGAGTGTGTGTGTGTGTGTCTGTGTGTGTGTAAGTGTGAGTACTGCATAAAATGTAGTTGTAGCCTTCATTATTTCTCTATTATAGCTTCTATCTCATCATATGATTTTGTTTCTAACCATGAAGGAATAATTTTCTTGCAATCGTGAAGTGTTTTGGGATATATGTCTAGTTCCTTGTTTATTATATTGTACAGATGAGCTGCACGTCTGGTGAACTGTCTTTTAGCGGAGGTTGTGTTTGTTTTTGGCACATCCACAGCATTGTTTTTCCTTCTTCTGTCAATCTTGTTAGGGACAAATGGCAGGTTTTTATGAAGTTTTAGCACTGCATGGGTAATATACAGTTTCCTAACGGTAGCCAGTTTAGTTAGTCGGTATAGGCTATCTGTAGAGAATCTCCTTTTTTTAAAATACATGACCTTAATCAAGCCACGTTGAGCCCGTTCTACCACAAGGAACTTAGTTTTTGCCGCGCCACCTCAAATAGGGATACAATAACTTATGATAGACTGTACGAGTGCTATATATATTTCTTTGAGAAGATCCCTACTGGTCTTTCCCGGACCATCAACTACTCTTGGCACCACACATCTTAGAGTTTTGAAAATCCAAGTTAATTTCCGAATTCTTGATGTCACATGTTCAAGATGTGCGTACCATGATAGTCGCTGGTCAAGGATGATACCAAGATATTTAGTTTGCGCGACCTTTTGTAAACTCGGGCAGGTACAGTAATCAGAAGCAGTTGTTATATTGCAGCTGTGAATTCTTATATTAAAGTCATCACTTGGTTGGGTATTGGTATAGTTACTGAAGCAGATATAATTAGTTTTAGAGGCATTCAGTGTAAGTACTATGAAGTCAAATTCAGCACTAAACCTCCGTAATAAAACCTGCAGTTGGTCGAAGTTCTGAGTGATACTTCTTATATTAATGCATATAATTGTAAAACTACTATTAAACATCTTTAAATGTTCCTTGCACATCTCTGGCTCGGTACACACGAACTGCCGCGCGACGGAAAGGTTTTCGCTGTCCTTATCAATTTCATTAAAATCTAACTGTAACATGAATAAAAATAGACAAAAACATTTCCCCGGCGTATATGTGTTATGTTATGTGTTATGTTGTGACGAATGTTTATTAAGAGTAGTGTATAAACATGTGTAACTGTGAATTGTATTGTGTAATAAAAGTTGAAGAAGGTGTGAACATCAAACAGAGGGTAAGGAAACAAACGTTTATGTAAATGCATTAGTTTAGTAAGGACTTTGTTATTAAATTTTATGTATAGTAATAAAACATTACAGAAAAAAATGATCCAAATCCTTTTCATTTTTGACAATAAAATACTTATCATCCTGGCTTTTCCTTACTAATATTTGACCAGCCTTTGACCACACAAAAAAGTCATTGTCATTGTTTCTTGCAAAAGTTTTTGCTTGAAATAGTAGTTTTTTGCGCTGTGCTGTAAGTAGTTCGTTCACAAACACACGTGAGTCGGATTCTTGCAGTTCAGGAACAATGTCCTTCACGCAAAGGTTCCTCTTATTTTTCACTTCTTTGAGGACGTGGCTTTGGGTGTGTTTTGAAACAAATTTAACATGGATGTTTCCTATTTGTTTGCCTTTTTGGATTTGTTTGACCTCAACTATTTGCTGTTGCGTATTGTTAACGTCGAGTCGAAATTTTGACACACTTCTCTTAGATCTTCGGGGTTGATCGACCCTTTGATTTCGATGCAGTTCAGTAATTTATCTTGATCGTAATCATCATGCCAAGCCTGCGACTTTATAAGTTCACTTTTTAGTTGCTTGATCTCTTGTTGTTGAGTGTCAATCATTAGTAGTCTCTGTTCACATTCAGTTATCCTATTCTGATTCGTTTTTAGTTGTAAGTGGATATCCTTTTGGCTGTCGAGGATTTCTTTTTGTTGAACCTGCACTGCCGCAAGAGTTGCTAAGATGCTCGCAAGAGTTGCTAAGATTCTTCTAAATAACCATCCGATAATTGAAACTTATTTATTTAGAAAAAGTTTACAAATTTCTTAACAATTGTGACTTTACCTTTTTTATTTATTTACTTATTTACTTGTTAACTTGTCTTGGTGTTCTATTCGAATGATGACGGCCCCATACCGTGGGCCGAAATATATCGAGTATATCAAATATAGAATAGAATAGAATATCATTTATTGCTGAGTCATAGGTAGGTAGGTAAATCTTAAGCTTATAATGTGCCGTACGCTCTGCCGTTAGGCGTACAATTTTTTATCATTAAGTGATTTTATTTTATTTTTTAAATTTTGTAATGTCAGTTTCTCCGATTGAAATATTATTATATTTAATTTTAAGATCTAGTTCTAGCCTATTTTGTTTCTGTTTGAAGTTCATAATTTTTGTTTTATCAAGATTTATTAAAAGATTATTCGAATTCAGCCAATTTATTATGTTTATAGCACACCGTGCGTAAAATGACCACTTTACGCACGCTGCGCTTGCGTAAAGTCGGCATTTTCCGCACTTTTGCTATAAAATATTATACGAAACTCGTGCGAGAAACTTTTTATCGTATCGTAATGTACTATTGTCAAACAGTTATTAATATCTGCATCAAAAGTATTTAAATTTTGACCTGTATATATTGCGGCACTGTCGTCCGCGAACAACACCATAGGAACATTCACAGCTTTTGGGAGATCATTAATGTATATTAGGAACAGTAAGGTTACTACCACACTGCCCTGCGGTACACCTATGTTTATTTTCGTTACCTGGGATGCATAAACCTTTTCGATCTTAGTTTTGGAACATATTGACGTAATATAGGTTATTTGCCTTCGGTCACTTAGGTACCATTGAAAAAGTTGAAGAACATTCATTGCCCCGGATTCCGTATTTTTCAAGTTTGTTAAACAAGATAGAGTGATTAACAAAGTCGAAGGCCTTAGTAAGGTCCATATATAGTGCAACCACCGGTATCCTTTTATCAATATTTGTTTTGATACGTTGCAAAAAGTCAAAAATCGCCATAATAATAGTTTTATTTTTGCGGAAACCTAATTGTTCTTTTGCAAGTATTTGATGGTGTTCCAAATATTGATTGAGCCCATCGTACATAACTTTCTCGAATATTTTAGAGAAGATGGTGATAAGGGCAATAAATCTGTAAAAATTGATGTCCTCTTTGTTGTCCTTTTTAAAAAGCGGTTTCATAATAGATGTTTTTAGATTATTTGGGAACTCACCATGTTCTATGCATAAATTTACAATGTGGTTTATGACTGGAGAGATAATACGTGCAACGTGCTTAATAATTTTTGTACATATGTCATCAATGCCTGTGCTGTTTGTATTTTTTAGATTAATAATAATTTTAAGAATGTCATGTGCATTAGTTGGATTTAAGAACATTGAATGAGGTAAATTATATGTCAAAGTACTATTATTAATTGTATTATTATTATTAATAGCAATATTATTATTACTAAAAAATGCATTAAATGTCTCCGCAATTTGATTGGGATCTTTAATTATTGATCCGTTTACTTTTATCTGGGAGATATTGTCTTTGGGAACATTTAGCTTATTATTGTTTATTACATTCCACGTTGCCTTAGCTTTGTTCGTTGAGTTAAGGATTCGATAATTGTTTTGTGCTTTTTGCGTGAGTTTAATAATTTTTTAAGCCTTTGGGTATAAAGTTTAAATTTCAATTTATTCTCTTGACTTGGTACCAGCCTGTATTTCCAGAGAAGTTGTTTTTTAAGTTTACAGCAGTTTTTTATTCCCTTACTTATCCATCTGGGCTTATACTATATATGGGCGTATATATTTTATGTTTTTATTATTAATTGCTACAAAATAAGTAAGAAGGCTCAAGAGGAGTTTAATATATATTCATAAGTAATAAACTTATGCTAAAGTAAAAAATATTTATAATTTATTATAATTAAAACTTTATCTATGATATAAGACGATGCTAAGAGCGGAACTGTTAAGAGTTAAATTTAGGGTTGCCGGTGCAGATACTTAACAATTTCCGTTCCGGAAAGCAAAGGGCTCTTTTAAAGGGCTGCCATTGTTTGTGATTTTGTGTCAGATAAAAGGAACCATGGATATCCACTTCCGTAACCATCTTTGCAACTTTTGAGGGTTCCTTAATAAGTCGGTAAACCTATACCTATAGTCAAGTATTTTTATTGTTCGGCACTAGATTTTACGAATTGGCTGCTTCTTCCCCAAATAAACTCTTTAATTTGTCCCAGAGGAAATACTTACTTTGCCTATCTATCGATGATTTAAAAAGATAAGTTACATATTTAATTTAACTTTTTCATCTGCTGATTATAATGCACAACTTTTTAAATGAAAAATACTCACGCTAATAAAAAGGTATTTGAAAACTAAATAAAATTATTAATATTTTCACTTTCTATAAGCTTTTTTATTGAATTCTAGTGAATGTTTATGCTTACATAATATATTATTACATCTTGTTGTTTTCTTTAATATGAATTTTAACGCATATAAAACTAGATAACAATGTTTAAACAGCTAATTATCTTTCTAAAACTCACTAGGAAGTTTATAAAAATTAATAAGAAGAGAAAAACAAGATAGCGTTTCTACCCAATATTTTTATTATTAATAAGATTGATTTTTGTAAATATGAATTAAATAAATTCAACACTAATAGGTACGTGAATTTCATGTTAGACAAATGTACATAATGTCATATAAAAATGTAAACCACTATTGTCCCCAAGGAGGCGATAGAGTTGTTTCCTAGTGTGGACTTTCAATAGAACAGACAACGTTCTTCACCCTCTTATTACCTCTTTTTTAAGAGGGTTATACATGCTGGTGACTTTCAAAGTGAAAATTAGTGGCCAGTTTTAATCAGACGTTGTAAAAGTAAAAAAATAGAAAAAAATATGATAAACTACAGCATATCTGGAATAATGCGTGCTTTGAATAGAATTTAAAATTTTCATCAAAATCTATAACTAAATAAATACCAAACTTAGGTCTAATTTTTAATAAATATCCAGTTTAATTAATTAAGTATGCAAAGAAACGAATTGAAACTTCAATCAAATTGAAGATATTTCAACACCAAAGTGAGTTTATTTGTTTTATTAACATATGAACCTTAGCCTACTTACAGTGCTTGTCACCAACTCGCTTAGCTAAGACAGTATTGTTTTCCACAACGTGGGTATTAACAAACTAAATTACTGTAATAACTTAAGAACTTAATAATATAACTAAATGCTTAAAAAATCTCGTAACATGTGCTATAAACACAAAATGTCAATTTCCGGGTATTTAGTGATGAGCAAATTGAACAGTGTACACGCGTGGAAGGTGGGCACAAAACTAGCATGCTGTGTGCGTACCACACCCGTCGTGAAAATCGAGTCGTCGTCAAGTTACACGCACGCACCCGGGGTCAATACCAGTAATTGAGCCTTTTCGCCGTTCCTCGGGCACAAATTCATACACGTCTTTTAGGAAATAAAGATTTACCTCACATTATTTCACATCACCGTTCAGCAAATGGTAAGTATACAAGCACTATGCACATAAATTCCGAAAAACTCAATGTTGCATTCGGGACCAGCAAAATTCAAACTCGGTTCTGAAGTCGTACTGACTGAAGCAACGCTGCCATTTCACAAGAAGTCATTATAGAGTTCTTGTCACGAAAGAAGTCCCCTGTCATAACACTTATTGTGACTACATAAATACGAAAATGCCTCAATCCGTGGAACTTCTTTCGTGACAAGAACTTACCAGGTGTTTTTTCATTTTTAAGCCCTCAGCATTCGGCTGAATAAATCAAAGACACTCTATAAAATCTTTTTACATAAGCCGAGGGTGTGTTTGTATAAAATATGTAAAGAATTTATTACAAATCTGAGAAAATTACAGTCGAAATTCTTTCTCGACAAATTTTACACAAAAGCTTGTACGTCTTTTTATGCCTAAAATCATAAAACGAATAAAATGAAGTAAATTCTTTGACTTTGTAACAATATATTAAGACCCATTTCATATTTCCATACGAGTATTTTAAAATTTTCAGCTTCTAATTTTTATACTGTTGAATAGATTTCAAACAAAGAACAATTTTTTGTTTTAACAGGTAACCTTTTTACAAATACTTCTTTATTCTTTTGTATTGATTAATCTCCCCAACTTCGCTTACAGAAAAATGTCATATTGTTAAATTCTAAATCTTTTATTCAATAAATCCAATAACTTTGCAGAAAAAATATACCAAAACATCTGACATATAAAATTAACAAAATATTTGTTATTCATCACAATGTCTGTTAAAACAGCACGAATTTTTGGCTTAAATAAAGCTTAACCACAATAACTTTTTTTTCAAAATAGCCCCTTAACCAATCGAATTTTGAAATATTGACTATCTTTTTATTTAATTAGGCCTTTCCGTTTAATATCAGTCCAAATTCCAAGAAAATTACATTAAATCTATTAAAACTTCAATTTATTATTATTTAATGGGCAATATTTTGTATATACAGTATGACAATAGTGTTGATGCTCGTGATTGTTGGCACTTGGTGGAACTTTTGAAACATTTTTTGTTTGATAAACACTTGTACTTGTCCACTTATTTATATTATTTCCCCTTACCGGTTTCGCTGTTAAAGCATTATCAAAGGTTTGTTTGATAATGCTTTAACAGCTTTAACAGCGAAACCGGTAAGGGGAAATAATATAAATAAGTGGACAAGTACAAGTGTTTATCAAACAAAAAAAAGTATGACAATACTTTATGTAGCTTAATTTATACTGGAGGCTTGGTAGGTGATCAACCATTATTACGGAACTAAGGGTTTGAAAAAAAAATGATTTTTTGTAGGACTCGTTCTCCAGGCAAATTAAAGACGACGATGGAGTAAAAGATTATATTATAAAAATAATTATATTGTTTTCTGGAAGTTTTGTACGTTTTTTCTATATTTTTCTTTCGCCCGTATATATTCTGAAAGTATTTTGATGGAGTGGCTCTCGGTCGCCAAGTACTAATATATGAAAGTTTCATCATTATATCTCGATATTTATTTTGTTACAAATCCTAATAACCGACCCTTATATGCTTTTCTGTCTGGTCAAGAATCGAAGCAATTGATTCCATTCTTATATTTATTTATTTTCATGTTTATTACAAAAACTACAGTCTTAAGTATAAATTAATTATAATTATATAGGTATATATAGGTAGGTATACACCGTATGTATTTATGTTTATATTTGGTAGGTATATACAAAATTCTTGTTTTAAACATATAGGTATTTATGTAGACTTTTGTGTTATGTAGGTTTTATGCCCATTTTTATGTTACAGTATTTAAGTATGTTTGTTGTTTTTATATTTAAGTTATTATTAATTTATTTATTATGTACCTATTTATTTAACAATAAGGTATATTTAAGCCAGTTTGAAGTTCATATTATCTCCACATTTTTATTTTTTATATCATGTGTTTCTTTATGTTTGTACATTTGATCACGCACTTTTAGTTAATATTTCCTTAGCACCTAGGTTTTGCTGGCAGAAATCTCTTTCAGAGATAAGCTCGCGTATACCACATTTAATTTAAGACTGCTTGTACGTTTAACTTTTCTGTGAAAAAAAGAATATGAATATGAATTATTGTAACTAATAGCATTGAACTTATGGCAATAAAGGTTTTACAATTTATAAAATTACATAGGTTGGGGAAAAAGTTTCTTCGCATTTTAAATGAAAATTCAAAACATTTTTAATAAAGTTTATTTACATTTAACTAAAGTATGTAGGTGCCATTTTGTTAGATAACTTTCTGCCATATTGTAGGTAGGGACATGATCCCATTGCTATAGAAATTCTGGGGCTTCTGATCAAAAAACCGCGACAAGTGGTTTTAGCAGTCCTCTCGTGATGTTAACCTGACACTGCCTAAAGAATACTGAAGAGACTGAAACAAGTGGAAATCTGAAGGTGCAAGGTCAGGACTATACGGCGGATGCATTAATACGTCCCAGCCAAACTCTCTTAGTTTTTGCTGAGTGGCTAAAGATGTGTGAGGTCTAGCATTATCAGGATGAAAAACCACACCTCTTCTGTTGACTAATTCCAGCCGCTTCCTCTCAACTTCTTGCTTCAATCTCATCAAGTTTTTGCAGTAGAGTTCGGAATCGATGGCCCGCCAGGCGGTAACAGCTCATAATGAATAATGCCCTTCCAATCCCACCATACACACAGCATTACCTTGTTGCGAGATAACCCGGGTTTCGCCAGAGTCTGTGAAGCCTGACCAGCCTTTGACCACGACCTATTTCGCACGTTCTTGTCGTACGTGATCCACTTTTTGTCACGAGTTATCAGTTTTTCAAAAATGGTTCGGTTTCGTTATGTCGTAATAAAGAATCACAAATGAATACATGGTTCATTAATTTCTTTCAGTGAGCTCAAGAGGCTCCCAAATATCGGGTTTTTTTGTGTACCCAGCTTTTTTCAATTGCGCCAAAACTATTTTGTGGTCAATCCCCAGTTCTTCAGCTACATCGTAACTACTAAAATGCCGATCTTGCTCCACGTTTTCAAAAATGGCATCCATTTTATCCATAACAGGGCGCCAAGAGCGAGGTGCATTTTTGACATCAAAATTTCCGGATTGAAAACACTTAAACTTAAAATTGAAAAGACTGCACTACCATAAACTTCACAAATTTTTTTCGCGGCTTGCGTTGCATTTTTAACCATTTTTGTAGTAAAATTTTAAATTTAAACTTTTTAATAATACCAAAACCAGCCAGATACAAATGGTATAGCCAAAGAGATTTTATAATAAGTTCGTACATACTATTTCCGAAAAAAGTTTCTCCCCAACCTATTATTTGAATACATCAAAGCCCAGTAAAAAAAGAGACTTAATTTTACAGCAAAAACATTATAAAAATACTTAAGCTGTGTGTGTAGAGTGTCAGAGTAAGTGTGTATATGAATTAAGGTATCTAATTTCATTTCGATTGATAACGGCTCCAAACCGTGAGCCGAAATATGTCAATAAAATATTTCCTGTTGTTTTTTGTAATTATTCTCAACTATCACAAATAAAATTAAGGTATTTGGGATAGGAAACCAGAAAAGAAGATATTGCTTAAAAATATTTAAACTATGATAGAAATAAATTTCTATATTTGTAAACACTTGGCGTTTTATCCATCACTAAGAGGCTCATTATTAAGTGATACCTATAGTATCGTTGCGGTATGGTAAAGCACAAGGGTAAATTCTCAGGTCGTTTGAGAACTGGATAGCTCAGTTGGTAGAGCAACCACCCGGTAAGCGAGAGGTCCCGGGTTTGAATCCCGGTTCAGAGCTCCTCACTTCCAGATTTACTTTTCTAATTTTCTATACCGCAATTACATAAATTTAAAAATATTTAGGTAATATGTTATGAAATTGTCACTTCAAACCGCTTACATGTAACTTATATGACTGTATCTATTTATAAAGTAACTTGCTTATGACTGCCTTCTTTAAACCAGCTAAAATAGATAAACAGATGAGAAAGAGGCATTGTAAAGCCTCTGAGCCGTAAAAGATTTGAAGTTTTTTGCAAAATTAGTGTAGACGACAGGCACATGAAACAATGAAATTGTCTGGTCCATTTAGATGCTGCTGGTGGCTGCATAATTAGGATTGTTAATTCTGAACAGTCAAGATTATTATTACAAGTATACAAGTGTACAAGGATCATGTCTAAAAACGTGCTCCTATCCTCCAAAGACACAAACTTATGGTTCATTCATACAAGGGTCATTGTAATCAATGGCCGTGTAATTAGAATGGCAACTCAAATATTTTAAAAATCTTATTGAATACATTCGATATATTTTTTAAACGCAGATCATGGGTTAATTAAAGGGATAGCCTATCTGAGCAATTAATAAATCACAAAAAATATAGCTGCATTAACACTGTGAGAAGACGCGGAAAGAACCTCATGCATAGCTATCTCGATGTGCGTAATCAAATTTAGTGTCTTTTCATTTGGTTCGTAGCAGGGAGTAAGATATGTGCGGAAAGCATTGTCAGTAAATTTTAGAAGTAAGACAAAGATAAATATAGGGTGACTTTAGTTTATGTAGGCAAATTCATACTGAAGACGTTATCAAGACCAAGGCTCAATTACCGTTTCTGTGTAATACGCAAAATAAAATTCAGATTTCCCATACTAATTGAGTTGAGGTTGTTTTTAAACAAAATAGTACATTTTGATGCTAGAGCGAAATGGTTGATATTTTGAGTCACGAAAACAGTTGGGACGAGAAATATCAACACTTTCGTCACAAAAAATCACATGGAACAATAAAATAAAAGCAGTTTTGTTGCAAATCAAAAGAAAAGACAGAAGACAGAGGAAAACGCAGTGTCTGATTGGCGCCAATCTACATATACTACAAAGACCAAGTCTCTTTCTAAAATCTTTCTAATATAATAGGTTCTAAGATAGATACAATGGATTATAAATAATGACGTCTAAAATAGTTTTGAATTTTTAAAACATCTTTTACAATTTAACATAAAATATAATAATATATTTAATAATAATATAAAAGTTTGAAAATACTCATCTTAAACAGTTTTAGTGAATCCGGTTACTTCCCGAAATACCAACAAAACGACAAAAAAAATAAAAAATAAAAGACAACTAAACCAAGGTTTCTAGACTGCTTACTAAATAATGTCTTTGGTTTTCCCTAGATAGCGTTAGTAGTAAAACAAAAAAACACTTGTGCGAAATATGTAATTTTACGCACGCTAAACAGGCACGTAATCTATCATATTTTTAACAGGTATATTAAAAAATACTATTTGTAATTCGCAAACAGGGTTATTGAACCTTGATCCTGACCCCTTACGGAGTCTCCACTAGGAATTTGGCTATATCATGCAAAGACCGCCTTATATAGAAAGACAACAAGGTTTCACTAAAAGACTTTTGTTTCTAAAAGGAACCCTAAAAATATGATTTATATCCCTGTTACCGCCTTCGGAGGCAACGCTCTTACTTTGATTTGTAATTCATGAATTTATTAACAAGTTCTCGTGAAGTTAAATCGAGTTTTGGTGTCGTCCTATTACGTGGCGTCGACGAAGGATTGCTTTTTGCAGTTTTTTCCCGACGTTTTAATAAACATGGTTATATTTTTATGGTTCCTTTAACAAGGAAGAACCTTAAAAGTTAACCTAAAAACCTTCGTTGCGATAGGGGAAAGATTGCAACTATTTATGACTTCTATCTCTTATCTTTCTTCTCTTAGGGTTCCTTTTAGAAACAAAAATCTTTTAGTGAAACGTTGTTGTCTTTCTATATAAGGTGGCCTTTGCATGATATAGCCAAATTCCTAGTGGAGACTCCGTAAGGGGTCAGGGCTCGACTGTGGAGGTACCACCATCTTACTCGGAAATCCTCCCGAAGTTATTCGGGGGAGAGTAAGAGGACAGCTCTCAGGCAAAAAACCAGGCGGCCCACCATTGCCTGGGACCGATGGATGGCGGTATATCCATCCCCAATTGCCGGACCTTATATAAATTAGACTGGTGACGGGCAGCGGCGTCACTAGTGCAAGGGTTTCGGCACCGCGCTCACCAACTCGCCTGCCCAGCGTGTGTGAGTATGGGCATTTCTTTCAGGAGGACCGCCAAGAGTGGTGAACTCCTGGAAAGGCCTATGTCCAGCAGTGGACGAAACAGGCTGATGGATGGATGGATAGATGACTTCTATACCGGTTGAAAATGAAACCTCTAGCTAAGGGAAACTGTTCTATGTTCGAAATAAAAAATACATGTTTTGTTACTTTTGTCAAGATTCATATAAAAAACATGATATCGACTGCCAAAGAAGCACTAATACTCCGGTAACAGAGACAAAACCTATGTGTATATGGGCGCAAGCCCTACATTCTTTATGTTATCATTATCAGACACTTGAAATTCGCGCCACCACCGCATGCGATACTAGCTCTTATGCTCGGAACTAACAGGTCACTGCTCAGTTCCTACTTTATTTCATACTTAATAGTAACTATGATTATATTTCTAATCATCAAAGATGGCTAGTAAATTTAAGTAAATACTTATTTTATTTTGTTAATGTCCAAAGAAATACTACAAACCAGTCAAGATATTATTTCATTAAAAAGAACTGTGTTGTGCTTATGATGAATAGGTAACTGATGTTTTATTGGTCGGCACTAGATTGTTGTTTTTGTTATTAAAATATCTAAGGCTACTTTAAATATTATAAAGTTTAATTGTTGTTAACTTGAAACGGCAGTTTACGATATATTTGTGTCTGTTTTGTATTCACCAAGTCAGAAGCGTCCGGTCGGGGCAGCGCCCCCAAGAGCGGTGGGTGGCGGCTGAGGGAACTTGGAGATGGGTTTTGAAAAGGAAGGAATGGCGGATTTGTTCTTGTGAGGTTGTTGTGCTTTTGTTATGTTTTAAATCTTCAAGATAAGCCCCTACCGGATCTAAGTGAATTATTAAGTTCTACTCATCCTGACTTTGGCACGTGTTGTAACTTGTGACGTGGTATTTCGAAAACATCATCTTTTATTTTTATGAAGATGGGTGATCCCCCGGGAGATAGCGACAATAACAAGCCTCCGTCTGGCGCTAATTCAACGCCGAAAGCAGCGGTGGGATACCCTCTTATAAACGGCCTGCTACAAGGACTGGAAGAGACGCAGCAGGGATCCCAACACTTACTATGGATCAAGTGTTGTCGCTTGTGACTTCCCTTACCAAAGAAGCGACTAATAGTGCAGTGATGGCCGCCATGATGAACTCTAATCATTCATCCAGGCAAATCGATTTTTATCTTCCTCCCTACGATCCAGGTGAAAGATCGCATGACATTCGTGACTGGTGTGCACATGTGGATGAAACGATAACTACGCTGAAAATTTCTCCGCATGAAGCAAGAATGAAAGCTATCATGCAACTCCGGGGTCGGGCGAAAACGTGGGCTGATACCTGGTCTTTACGGTCAACTACATGGGAAGACGTTAAAGAAGTTCTTATCAAGAATTTTTCCAAAGAATACCGATACGCAGATGATGTTGCCAAGTGGAAAAGCTACACTTCTGACCAAGCTAGTACCTACTCCGAGTATGCTACCACTGCTTGGACTTACTTCAAGAGGGTTAGGCCCGAAGCTTCGGACAGTGAGGTAGTAGAGGCTGTAATCACAGGTATTTATCCGGACTATGTTCGTGCGGAACTATTGCGCAATACTCCAGATAGTTTGTCGAGCCTTATAATTTCACTGAAAACTTTTCGCAAACGTAAAATTTTTTAAAATTTAAAACCCTGTTTCGTCTGCTCTTAAAAGACTACGTTATAATGATAACGAAACTGTTTTTAAACCAGATAGTAGCATAAAATGTTATAATTTCAATAAGAGTATAGTCATCGTTCTCGTGAGTGTCCTATTAAACCTAGTACATCGCAAAACACTTCTGGTAGTGGTTCTAGTAGTATAAAGCCCCCGAGTATTGAATGTAGTTACTGTAGCAGAAAGGGCCATATTGTAACTAATTGCTATAAAAAACAAAATGATGAAAAGCTTTCAAATGATAAGAAAAGTGCGAACTACTGAACCCGAAAGTAAATATCATTCGTACGAGTTAGAAACGTTAGCAATAGTTAAAGCAATTCAACACTTCCGACATTTCCTGTATGGCTGTTCGTTCCTGGTTGTAACCGATTGCAATTCAGTCAAATCTTCAAAACGTAAGATAGATCTAATCCCCAGAGTACACCGTTGGTGGGCTTACCAACAAACGTTTCAGTTTAATATTGAATACCGAAAGGGAGAACGACTTGCCCATGCTGATTACTTCAAACGTAACCCAACAGATACTGATTTAGAGGTTTTATAATCCAGTAAAGCAAAAACATTCTCCATTAACTCCTCTACCCTTGACCACAACTGGTTACTGATTGAGCAGAAACGGGACCCTTCATTGCAGAAAATTGTATCAGATTTAAAAGGTGATTCCACGCCAAAAACTGTGGCCGATACATACATAATTTCCTCAGACAAGCTTCTGCGACGAAAGGTACAAATTGATAAAAGAACACAAAAGCTTATAATTGTCCCACAATCTTTCAGGTGGAGTTTAATTTCCCACTACCATGATAAACTGATGCATTTAAGCTGGGAAAAAGTGTTATCGAAAATTCGTGTGCAGTATTGGTTCCCAAACATGACAAAAATCGTACGTAAGTTCGTTGAGAACTGCGTAAGTTGTAAGGTAAGGAAGGGCCCATCTGGTTCTCGTCAAATTTCACTGCAACCAATAGAAAAACATTCGATTCCATGTCACACTATTCATGCTGTTATAACTGGCCGAATGAATGGAATTAGAAATATTGCAGAGTATGCTTTTGTTTACGTTGATGCGTTTACTAAATACATTTATATGGTTTATACCAATGATCGAACATCTGAAACAGCAGTCAAATCATTTCAAGAATTGATATCTATCTTTGGTACGCCCAATCGGTTGATTACGGACCAAAATAAGAGCATGGCGGCGGCGGAATTTAAAACTTTCTGCAGCAAACAGGGAATCGAACATCACGTCGTTGCTAAGGGTGCGAGTAGGGTAAATGGGCAAATTGAAAGAGTTATGAAAGTAATCAAAGATGCCATGTCTGTCGTTGAGATTGAGAAACCTTGGCATTCTGCGATACAAGAGCTACAATTAGCAATTAATTGTTCTGTCTCGAAAGCAACCGGTAGAAGTCCAATGGAGTTATTAATCGGTAGAAAATGCTCCCCGTCTGGTTTAAAAGCTTTAGAAATTGATGATGTAGCATGTGTCCCCAATTTAGATGAAATAAGGTCTGAATCTAAATGTGGGATGGACGAGCGAGCAGCTTAAAAAAAAAAACAAGCAATGTACAATAAAGGTAAAGCTAAGATCGTACTTTTTAAGAAAGGTGATTTCGTGTTAATGCGGCGACATGAACGCCACACTACAAAACTGGGTCCTAGTATGAGGGTCAAATGGAAATATTATAAATTTTGCCTAATGATCGATATAAATTAAAACATGTGAATCTTCGAAGCTCTAGTGAAAAAATTGCCTGTCACTTTTATTTGCGTCCTGCTCCAGTAGCTCAAGCAGATCCTTTTGATGATAATGACAATGACGCCGTATGGGCCGATAGTGATAACAATGATGTAGATGTAAACGAAATTTTAGATGGTCATGATAACGAAGAGTCTTCTTCAAATAGGTTAACTGAATAAAGGAAAAGGAAAACAATTATATAACAAAGAAAGGAAAATGCGGCAATGTTGCCAATTATTGTTTATTTTTGGGCTAGTGTGAATCAGAAAACTGAACACCAGTGCCTGAAACTGATTTTTGACTGTATTAGTAGGACTGTGTGTTTCAAAATATTGAGCACCCGTGCCTGAGGTTTTTTTTACTGTATTATTAGGACAGTGTGTTTCAAAATATTGAACACCCGTGCCTGAGGTTTTTTTTACTGTATTATTAGGACAGTGTGTTTCAAAATATTGAACACCCGTGCCTGAGGTTTTTTTACTGTATTATTAGGACAGTGTGTTTCAAAATATTGAACACCCGTGCCTGAGGTTTTTTTACTGTATTATTAGGACAGTGTGTTTCAAAATATTGAACACCCGCACCTTAGACTGATTTTTGACTATATTATTAGGACAGTGGGTTTCAAAATATTGAACACCCGCGCCTAAGACCGATTTTTGACTACATTATTAGGACAGTGTGTTTCAAAATACTGAACATCCGTGACTAATAAATGACTGCTTTAATTGCATTAATTTATTACTTGATTGTGTTTCCAAATAAGCGTTGACTCTGGTGCTGTGATTAATATTAAAGCCTTATCTCAAGTTTCTGAATACAAATAATATATTTAAATAACACAATACAATTCTAATAAAACTGTTATTTATGTCATATTAGGGAAAGTAATATAATTGTTAATTTTATGTTTCCTGGAAAATTTGGAAATGACAGCGCAGAGAGCGCGCTGTTTGCAGAATGGCCGTATGGGCGCAAGCCCTACATTCTTTATGTTTCATTATCAGACACTTGAAATTCGCGCCACCACCGCATGCGATACTAGCTCTTATGCTCGGAACTAACAGGTCACTGCTCAGTTCCTACTTTATTTCATACTTAATAGTAACTATGATTATATTTCTAATCATCAAAGATGGCTAGTAAATTTAAGTAAATACTTATTTTACTTTGTTAATGTCCAAAGAAATACTACAAACCAGTCAAGATATTATTTCATTAAAAAGAACTGTGTTGTGCTTATGATGAATAGGTAACTGATGTTTTATTGGTCGGCACTAGATTGTTGTTTTTGTTATTAATATATCTAAGGCTACTTTAAATATTATAAAGTTTAATTGTTGTTAACTTGAAACGGCAGTTTACGATATATTTGTGTCTGTTTTGTATTCACCAAGTCAGAAGCGTCCGGTCGGGGCAGCGCCCCCAAGAGCGGTGGGTGGCGGCTGAGGGAACTTTGAGATGGGTTGTTTGAAAAAGAATGGCGGATTTGTTCTTGTGAGGTTGTTGTGCTTTTGTTATGTTTTAAATCTTCAAGATAAGCCCCTACCGGATCTAAGTGAATTATTAAGTTCTACTCATCCTGACTTTGGCACGTGTTGTAACTTGTGACGTGGTATTTCGAAAACATCATCTTTTATTTTTATGAAGATGGGTGATCCCCCGGGAGATAGCGACAATAACAAGCCTCCGTCTGGCGCTAATTCAACGCCGAAATGTACATAGCCTATGTGCATTATTTACCGCCGGGAATATGTATGGTCTATTGTCAGTCACATGTTGCATCGCGTAGGCTTGCCATTTATTCGAATAACGGTAAAAAAATAAACTGAAAAAAATAAAATCTTACGGCTTTTTGCTCTACTAGTGATTCTGAACCATAGACTTCAATAAAGCTAGAGACTTAATTTTCAACCTGTATAAAAAAAACTATAAAATCCTTTTTAAACTCTCCTTGAAAGTTTTAATATTCATAAAGTACTTCACTCAAATTAGGTCTTTATACAACATTTGGTGCTGGTCTGACTACAAAGATTCCGTAATGAGCAAATTAACCCGCGTAATTGAATAAGGTGCGATGTGCTCAATTAAGTACACTATTTAATACATCGGAGCAACATGAATCCCTGAGAGGGTATCAGAGGTGTTTCCAAGTGTGGATTGCGAGTCACAGTCTACACTTGAAACTCGTCATGAAAAACACATCGACGATTATTATGACCTTGGCCCTCAGTTCTGGCACGTGCGCAAAATTTGCGAAGGCAGATTGCGGGTAACTTTAAAATGGATTTTGTTCGAATATGTATTCATTTTTTTATTGAAATCTTTTAATGAGCATTCCTTACATCCTATAGTTTATATTTGATGTAGTTTAGTCACTCTAATTTTTATCGCATGGCATTTATCTAACTGTAAACAAATATCTAATGATTGATATTGCGAATGCGCGATAATGCCGGAATAGCCGCCCTAGAGGGCGATTCCGGCATTGTTTTTCACTCGTAATGTCAGTCATTAGATATTTGTTAAAACTTTGATAAATGCCATGCGATGAAAATCAGAGTGACTAAACCACATCAAATAAAACTATAAGATATAAGGAATGCTCACTAAAAGTTTTCAATCAAAAAAATCAGTACATGTCCCTACAAAATCCCTTTTAAAATCACAGGCAATCTGCCTTCGCAAAAATTGCGCCCGTGCCAGAATTGAGGGCCAGGGCGGCTATTCCGGCATTATAGCGCATTCGCAATATGAGTTATTAGATATTTGTTCACAGTTTGATAAACGCCATGCGATGGAAATAAGAGTGACTAAACCACATCAAATAGAAGCTATATGATATAAGAATGCCCACTAAAAGTTTTCAATCAAAAAAATCAGTACATGTCCCTACAAAATCCCTTTTAAAATCATACGCAATCTGCCTTCGCAAAAATTGCGCCCGTGCCAGAATTGAGGGCCAGGGCGGCTATTCCGGCATTATAGCGCATTCGCAATATGAGTTATTAGATATTTGTTCACAGTTTGATAAACGCCATGCGATGGAAATAAGAGTGACTAAACCACATCAAATAGAAGCTATATGATATAAGAATGCCCACTATAAGTTTTCAATCAAAATAATCAACACATGTCTATACAAAATCCCATTTAAAGTCACCCGCAATCGGCCTTTGCAATTTTTACGCACGTGCCAGTATACCCGCCCAGGCCCTCAATTCTGGCAAGTGCGAAACAATAGGCATAATGACTAAAAAAAATTCATTAATCCTGTCAGTTAGACTATCAGAAAATATTGGACACGTATTTTTTCTTTTTTCAATGAAACAAACAATGATGAAGATATAGCCCGCTGAAGTTCCGCGTGACGTCACATCTGGATACAATTTTACTTAGAAGTGACGTCATTTTCCCCCACTCCCAAACTTTGACGCGCTTTATCTCAATTTTGTTTGATTGACAAAAGAAAAAAATATGTGTCCAATATTTTCTGATAATCTAAATGACGGACTAAATAGAATAATATTTTGTTTACCCTGTCTACAAGCCTATTGCGAAGGCAGATTGTGGGTGAACTTAAAAGGGATTTCAGGGATCAGCGCACTTCTTCTATCTGTTTTACACCATGTCCCTCTCCTACATTTTGAATGATAGAGATAGAGCGCCGCTTCTGTCTGGCTTGTGCCTAAGGGGTTTATTTTTGACAAATTCTTTCTTGCACCCTTATCGTAAAATACATGTTTGATTTTTATCTATTTCAAAAATATGAATCATTTTTACTTTTCTATAGAAAATGATGAGTAGGTATTAAGAATATGTAGGTAGTTAAGTGTTTTTTTTATTTACTTTGTTCAAACGTTTTTATGGAAGTAGCTTATTATGATCAGTAGAGTATGTGGTTATCAAAGGGTATGCGCAAAAAACTTAACCTAATACTTCAGGCGTAGAAAAAGAGTTTATGATCTTTATATTGCCCTTTTTGCTACGGAGCGTATCCTGTGCTACGACTCAATAATTTTTGCTTCGGAGACGGACTGTGCTACGACTAAATCATTTTGCTACGGAACGTAGCCTGTGCTACGTATGATTCTATAATTTTTGCTACGGGACATAGCCTGTACTACGACTCAATCAGTTCTGCTACGGAAAATAGCCGGTGCTACGTACGATTCAATATTTTTTGCTACGGAACGTAGCATTTACTACGACTAAATCATTTTTGCTATGTAACATAGCGTGTGCTACGTATGATTCAATTATTTTTGCTACGGGGCGTAGCCTGTGCTACGACTAAATCATTTTTGCCACGGAACGTAGCATGTGCTACGTAAGATTCAATAATTTTTGCTAAGGGACGTAGCCTGTGCTACGACTCAATCATTTTTCCGCTGTAGAAGATCTGCTGAGGGTCGCGAACAATGAAGACCCTTCCAACTATAGACCGGTCTTAGTTTTACCAGTATTTAGTAAGATTTTCGAAAAAATTGTTTTTAATCAATTATTATCTCATTTTAACTTAAATAAGTTGTTTCACAGTGAACAATATGGATTCACTAAAGGGAGGTCAACCACTGATGCAGGAGTTGCTTTAGTCAAGCACATATTTGACGCTTGGGAAGCAAAGCAGGATGCGTTCGGTGTATTTTGTGACCTCTCAATAGCTTTTGATTGCGTTAATCATGAAACACTTTTATGTCAATTAGATCACTATGGAGTTAAGGGTAAATCTTTGGCGTTATTTAAGTCACACCTTAGTGACCGGATTCAAAAGGTAGACAATAATGGAGTAAAGTCATCTGGGGCATTAATCAAAATGGGTGTTCCGCAGGGTTCCATATTAGGGCCTCTATCGTTTTTAATATACATAAATGATCTTCCTCACTTAGAGACTTATCTGAGATAGTTTTATTCGCAGATGACACGCCACTTATTGTGAATCGACATAACGATATTCTCGATGACACGAATTCAACTCTCTCTCAGATTCTTGATTGGTTCAAAATTGTAATGCATAATTAGCATATTTTAATACTATATGATTCCTCTGAAGGCTTATATTTTATTAATATGTGGACTAACTTTGTTTAATTAATATGTAAACTTACTTTGTTAAAAGTAATAGACAATATGAGACGGATTGATTAAAATACATTTTTATCATGACATAATACCTGCAGTCTTATATTTTTTATGCCTGTACTTGAGTAGGTATGTATATGATTTTATGTCATATGTTTTTTTTTTGCAAAAAGGAATGTTTGCTGAGATTCTTGCCCTTCTTTTAGCAATACCAATCGAATGGTGCGGATGGTTAGGCATTATTTTTATTTATGATTTATTTAGTTCATTTTTCAACACATTGTTCATTGCATTATGTATATATAATATTTTTATTCCTAGATTCCTCTATTTTATGCAGGTGTATATTTTATGTCCCGCCGGCCCCATAGTGGGCCGAAATATATTTCGAAAATCAATATTTTTTTTTCATTATTAATACAAGTTAAAAGAAACTAAAGGCTTTACATAGCTAAATTATATATATTTATTTCGTTTTAATATATATTTTTTTATATTCTAAGGATATATTTTGTTAAAATTAACTTTGACTTGTAGAAAGTATACTTTATGTATCTATTTTGAAAAATAAATATTTTGATTTTGATTTTGAACCACACGTTGTTAGACACTGAGCCATTGCAAATATTAAATAATACTGCAATTTCTCTAATAAATGAGGATATGGGTCATGTACAGAGATGGGCGGAATCTTATGGGCTCTTAGTGAACCCTACAAAATCTCGGTCAATTATCATCGGCAGCAGATATATGACTAACCTCCTGAACAAACCTAGCTACCATTACGCAAGTTTCCTATGACAATACTTCCATTGTATACGCTGAAACTGTAAAAAACCTTGATGTTATTTTTGACTCCATTTTATCGTGGACTGCTCACGTCAATGAAGTTAGTAGAAGAGTTTTTGCTACGTTTTACTCCCTCAAGCGTCTCCAGCGATTTCTGCCCTTTAGGACTACGGTCACTCTTGCACAAACCCTTCTATTGCTAATAATTGATTATGCAGATGTGTGTTTCCTAGATGCCAATGAAGAGTTGTTTAACAAACTAGAACGTCTCCAAAACCTGGGCATCCGGTTTATCTACGGATTGCGTAAGTTTGATCACGTGCCTCATTAGAGAGAAAAGCTGAAATGGTTTTCTATTTGTCAGCGACGAAATTTCCACATTCTGTGCAGACTCTTTAACATCCTTAGGAGTCTTCTACCCCTCCATATTTGCGTGAATGCTTTGACTCCCTTATTTCCAAAGACAAACAGAACAGACCACACACAGTATCCCTTTTAAAAACTCCATGTCACAACACGGGTGCTTTTGGGAATTCGTTTACGGTGACATCCATCAAACTCTGGAACTCGCTACCGCACACGATTCGCGATTGTCAAACGATCAGCTTATTTAAGAAGAAACTTAAGAGCACTATTTATGAATATTTTTATCTCGAAAGTATATGTTTATATTTGGATATGCCGATTGATATACACAGTATTTATGTATGTTTATATTCTTATTTAAAACATATATAATGTATTATGTAAGTACGTTTATGTAGGTATATGTTCATTTATATACACAGTATTCAAGTATGTGTATTATAGATTTGTATTAATTAGTTTTATTGTTATGTAATATATATTATACTTATTTATTTAGCGAGTATGTTAAGGCTAGTTTTAAATCGATATTGTTTCCAAATATTGTTTTCCTTTTTTAAATCATTTATGTATTTTTCTTTATGTGTGCACAGAGGACTATGCACTTTTGTACCAACATGTCCATAGCACCTAGGTTTTGCTGTTAGAAATCTCTTTCAGAGATAAGCTCGCCTAAAGCATATTTCATTTAAGACTACTTGTTTATATTAATAACTGTGTGCAATAAAGAATATGAATTTGAATAAAATTTAAAAAATAACAAACCAACATACAATCGGGAAAAGTTCGGCAGACCGACTTCTCCCTGATTACTTACCTATATATTTAAAATATTAAATGTTAAATAAAATCTTGATTAGCTTTTTTTATAATAAGCCTAACAAAAATATAAATGCGTTGAACTGGATCCATAGGTTTATAATTTAAAAGCGGATTTCATTATATCTCTGTGACTACGACACATATATTAATTTACATGATACACTACGCAACTTAAAATCTGATCACAACCTATGCTCAAATTATTGGAATTATTGCAGCAAAATTTTCTGTGTATTTTGTCAAAGGCAACATAATTACATTTATTGAAAATTTATTGCTGTTTCATTAAAACTACAGGAACTGATTTTCAATTCGTTTCACAGAATTGTACAAAGCAAATGCTCATGTTGTGGGTAAAGTTCACTGGAGTGGTAAATACGCATTTTTTCTGGTATTTTTAACTATAATACCAAAAATTAAAATAAAATATTCCCAACTAAGACCCCTGAAATCAACAGAAAAGCCAAACTGCAATTTTGTTTCTCTTCTAAAAGTATTGTTTATGTTTTGAACATACAAAATGATAAAATGTTCTCGAGACAAACATTTCAAAGTGTATTTACATAGAAAATAAGTTCGATAGTTACTTTTAGTGTGAACTAGATATAATTATGAATTTCAAAGGCACATTCTTAATTGCCTTGTTATGAGACACTCACCGCAGCAGGGAATAATTTGCACAATTTTCGCGTGAAACTTGTGAAACCGGTTGAAATTTGTGAAATTAGTCCTGTGCGCGTCGCCGCTTGTAATTTCGCAACTGAATAGAGAACAATTTGTGACGTCACACGCAGATATTTTGTGGCATACGAAGCGAACCGTGGATACAAAGGTTTGGTGGAAATGGTAAAATGATAAATTTTTAGCTGTCTTTATTGTTTTTTTTGTTTACCTCGGAATTCGTCAACATATGTGACAAAAGAAACACAACACTGTTAAAAAAAGTTACTTGCTTAGTGCCAATAATCATAAAGACACGTTCACCTAGTAACCTATCTGCTAGTCAGCGCGGACGAAGCCAATTTTTGAGTGTGTTTCATTTCAACAAACAGGTATTTTGCTGTAATGTTGATAGCAATGCAATCCATACCCAATATACTCATCCATACAATCGTTGACTGACAGGGGAGACAAAATTACGGCAGAGGAACAATCTGATGAGAGGCACATTTTTTTTAAATCGATGTTTAAAAATAACCTGTCCACAAGAACTAACTCCATGTTTTCTGTCTGGGTGAATTCCACACATAATTATTTCAAGCCACAGAACGATGTTCCCGAAATTCAGCTGGAAATTAATGCAGGCCAAACTAGGTCATATGCGAGCACATACACAACTAGGTAGAACATGATGTGCAGCAGTGAACGAAATAAAATAGCCTCCATAACTAAGAGAATTCTAAGGTGGAGGTTAGTGTTAAGTTTTTTGTGTACCCAATATTGAGACAAAAAATCTTTTTTTTTATTTTTTCTTTTTCATTTTAAAAAATAACGTGTGTTTCTAACAAATTGTCATTCGAAAATGGAACAATCCACTCAAAAAGGCTAGAGGCTCATGATTGGTTTGTTGTGTTTCATGAGACACTAGTCCAGCCATGATTGGCTGACTCTCAATGACAGCGAATGACAAAGGAGCCGCCGCCAAACTTGTGCCCGGCACAGTTATCACGAAGTAATTTTTCAGCGCTTATATTACTTGTATGTTTTTTCGTTCGCTGGTGTGCAGTCCATAATTTGCTTTACCTACTCCGTTATCATTTTTACGTGATATCGGGAAATAACTACTATTTTATTTTTGCGAAACCTTCAAACGTGGTTTTCAATAACAAAAGATAAAAATTACATTTCTAAAAATATTTTTCATAAAGCACCTGTAAATGACTAAATTGATGGATTTGAAAGAATTGAAAGAGGAAGAAATATCCGAATGCACATATTCAAAACAACGAGTCAGTTTTCAAAATTACGCTTTTTGTAGCTCACCTTTGAGGGTCGTAATTTTGGAATTTGGAGTGATGTTAATTGTGTTTTTCGGTCTAATTAATTGCAAAATTGGTAAAAGATCATAGGTGATTATGAAATGAAATTTTGATTTTAAACTGGCGACATAAATCAGGAAAATTGACGGAAGGTTTTTTTTACAATTAATGTTACGAAAATAAATATTTTGGTACATTATGTGTGAATTTATTAATTTGTCCGATGTTTTGGTCGTTTTTTCAGCAAAGTCATTGGATTTTAAAAAAAGTTCCTTAAAGTTGACAATATAAATTTTTGTTAAAGTAATGTAGGGAGATTTATCATTTAAATAAATCCTAAGTAATAATTACATAATAGTAAATGTGATAGATCTACTGCCCAACGAAATATTGGTCAATTTTAAACATGTATTTAACAATATCAAAGTCTTTCCTAAAATGGTAAATTAAGCGCTTGAAATTTCAAATTAACCATAGGTAAATGTGAAATGGCCCTTAACCGTGGCAAATAGTTAAGCCCCCAGAAAAAGATTTTATTCGAAGAAGCGAAAGAGAAGTATTAGGATCGTAGTAGATAGTCTATGGTATTTGCCTTACCCTCTGGGAATTAGCGTGCATAGAACTTTTTCTGGAAATAAAAACGAGAAGTTCAAGTTTTACAATGAAAGAAATATGAAAAAATTGAAATGTCACTTTGAAAAATAACCAGTAGTTCGCTCCGAACTTTGAACTCGCGCTCGCCCAATTAACGCTTGACTGATTTGGCACATGTTCGAACTTAAAAAATCTTTTTGCCTTGTTTACTCGCCTGCCAAATTTCATGACATTCCGATCAACGATACTCGAGTTATCGTCGAACAAACATTCATACATACATACACATACATACAAAAGCCTGTTTGTTCCAGTGGACTCGGAGAACTCGCTCGCTTCGCTCACTCGTTCAATTATTTGTATGACGCCTAATTAGGCCCTTATTACCCTAGAGAACACATGATTTCATTTATTTTTTCAGATTAGTTTTAAGTTTTTTATGTTATCATTGAATAAGCTAGCGAAGCGAGCGAGTTTTCCGAGTCTACTAGAACAATCTGGCGTTTGTATGTATGTATGAATGTTTGTTCGACGATAACTCGAGTATCGTTGATCGGAATGTCATGAAATTTTGCAGGCGAGTAAATAAGGCAAAAACAACATAAGCCAAATCGGCCAAGCGCGAATCGGGTGTTCATAGTTCGGGCCGAACTACTAGTTATCAAATTTGACCTTCTCATTGCTTTTCCAGCAAAAAGTTCTATACCGCTACTACCTTGGAGACAGGCGTGAGTGCATGTGTTACGGGTAACTCTCTAAAAATGAGTAAACCTGGGTTTATTCGGGTAATGTTATACAAAACTTCGGGGGTCGCCACGCTCCGCTCCGCTTCGCTCGGCGCCCAATGTTTATTAACATGTCAACCTAACACGCTCTTCCTCGCGTCGTCGCACCTATTTTTTTACTTTTTTCGGACTTTAACCGACTTCGGGTTTTACCCATGACATTATGTACTATAGTCTG
Source organism: Ypsolopha scabrella (assembly GCA_910592155.1). Lineage (NCBI taxonomy): Eukaryota > Metazoa > Arthropoda > Insecta > Lepidoptera > Ypsolophidae > Ypsolopha > Ypsolopha scabrella. The sequence goes on along the minus strand of OU342983.1, from coordinate 16,040,134 downwards.
ACAAAAAAGTGTTGAAATGAAAATGAAACTTTAATGAACTTTATTGAACTTTAAACGTTCAAGTAGTATAATTTAGATAATATATGTATGAAATAACAGCGCGGTTAACTCGATTTAACAGATTTTGTACTTGTTTGTTTGATGTAACCAGGCGAAAGAAAAATTGTTTCTTCAATATTCATTTCAACGCTTTTTTGACAGACTATATGCGTTTCAAAAAGAATGGGATCGCACATGCAGATAACTTCTCAGTCACTAGCCATATATCTATATTTCTCTCTCGCTCTGTCTAGCGATAGCACAAGGGAGAGTGACAACCAAAATGGCATCCTGACAGTCCTATTTTATATGGTATGTAAAATTCTTTTCACGATAGAAGTCCCGCAGATTAGGGCACTTTCGTATTTATTTACTTAAAATATTAAGGCACTTACGTTATTTACTGACAATATTAAATTATGGAAGGGGATTTTTTTCTTTCGTGAAAATAACTTTACGAGTATTTAAAATTTGCTCGTAATGGTCTAGAAGGCACTAAACAAAAAAAAAACACGTCATTTGTTATAAAAATGTTAAGATAGATACACCTTGTACATTTCTGGCCAACGGAAGAAGCTATCACGGAGCGTGAAGTTAGCTATCACCTGCGCAGTACACCATGCGCGATTGTAACGCCATCTGATATCCATCTGAGAAACTTTACGCCCTTCTATAGTGGCCTGAACTATAATAATGATGTTTCAAATTCGACAAACTTAGCTCAAGATAGCATGAAACCTCAACCCACTTGATGGTTGCTCTAAACTTTGACTTGTCTATGCCACTTCAACTCTCACTTAACCCAACTTTGTGTAGTGGATTCAGGTTTACTTAGTTTTGCTAATGGAATCTCTCTTATGGGAGTTTTCTCTTCGAAGTTCCACGCCATTCTAATCCCCTAACAGCTACTAGTCAAAATATGTTCTAGCATAAACTTTGTCATCCATCCATCAGCCCGTATTCGTCCACTGCTGGAATTAAGCATAAACTGAAATGTACAGTTTAAACTTACACGCCTTGCAAAGCGTGTGTTCCCGAAGTAGGACGATGCGTTGGGATGCGTCCACAATCACGTTGGGACGTTTACATCAACAGTAAAAAAGGGTGTAAGAGTATCAACCGTTCCAGTGACAATTCACACTCCCTCTGCGATATATTTTATCCAGTAAAGAGGGTGTAAATACGTATATAGTAAAGTCTCAGTTGAACTCGTTAAGACTGCTACACCCACTTTTAAATGACGTTTGTTCCAACTAAAAGGAACACCTAAATAGTGGGCGTATGTATCCCCTAAATTAGCTACTCGACGTGTGTCGGTACAAATATCGACGGAAATTACATTTAAATGACCTTCATGGCAAAGTGTCTGTAACACAGAGGAAATTTTTTGTAACGACGTCGGAGTCTGTGTCTCCGGATAGCGCAAAATAGGAGAAAATGATATTTTCATTGAAAATTCATGTGAAAAGTAAGGACGTAAGTATGTACCCCGCAAACAATTTGGTCGTGGAGCCAAGTACCTATATGCCTGCTGATTTTATAAACGTTATATTACAGTAATATTGCTTACACTTTGTCTTATAGTGGTACATAATCGGTCTGCTTAGTTTTATAAGTTTCTTTCTATATGTTAAATAATGTCTTAAGGACGTCTTTTTGTCTATATATTAGACACATAAACTAGTAAACTTTCGCGATTTTCACACATTATTAACTTTGTATTGGGGTCTTACTCGCGATAACTAACAACATACCTTAATAGATATGTGCTTGACGTTTCGACGCCTCTGTAGGCTGTCGCGGTCACAAGCTAACTCATAGATAAGAGTCCATCCATCCATCAGCCTGTTTCGTCCACTGCTGGACATAGGCCTTTCCAGGATTTCGCCACTCTTGGCGGTCCTCCTGGAAGAAATGCCCATACTCACACACGCTGGGCAGGCGGGTTGGTGAGCGCGGTGCCGAAACCCTTGCACCAGTTACGCCGCTACCCGTCACCAGTCTGATTTATATAAGGCCCGGCAATCGGTGAGCTTCTTAGTGATCCTATGCCTATCAAGTATGGAGTGCCACAAGGTAACATTTTGGGCCCCATACTTTTCCTAATTTATATTAAAGACATTACCACTGTATTACCCCCTACTTTAAAGGCAGAGATCATCTGCTATGCTGATGACACTGCAATTATTTTCCAAAACACTTCTTGGGAATCAGTATTTGCTCAAACAATGACCGGCCTGTCTGCTGTTGCAAACTGGCTCTCTAAAAACCGCCCTACCCTAAATACAGCAAAAACCAAATACCTCTGTAACTGCTGCCTCGAAACCTAAGTTTAATATTCCAATTAAAATACATACCTGTGACCGCACTTTAAACACCTGCTCGTGTGATATAATTGAAAAAACAGATACCATAAAATACCTTGGAATCATTGTTGACTAAAAACTGACTTTTCTCAAACATATCTCTTTTTTATCTGCACGAGCAAGAAAGCTTATAAATATTATGAGGTTACTAAGTAATAGTGCTTCTCAAAAAATTCTGCAGCTTGTATATATATCTCTTGGACAATCTGTTCTTAGCTACTGCATAGGCTGCTGGGGAGGATCATCGAAGTCTCATGTAATTACTGTTGAAAGAGCACAACGTTCAGTTCTAAAGGTTTTGCACAAAAAACCTATCAGATACCCTACAACTGACCTTTACGCAGATTGCAATATATTGACAATTCGCCAACTGTTCATTCTCAGAGCAGCACTCACCCAACATCTGATAACCATAAATTCTCCAGACTACGAAGACATGCTTAGACGAAGACTCTTTATCACTAAAGTACCTATAACTAAGACAGCCTTTGCTCAAAGGTTTGCCTCCTTCCTCAACCCACATATCTACAATAAGATAGTAAAAGTGTGTGATATTAAACATGGCACAGTCAAAGAGGCAAAATACAAAATTAAAAAGTGGCTTTATTATTTAGATTATAAAGAGACCGAAGACATTCTAACTATTCATAAATAAAATATTGATGATATATATATATATATATATATATATTCATCCACAATCCACATTATAAATATATATGATATATTATTTTTGTTTTATTATTATCAATTTTATTGTAAAATTATAATACATTAAAAAAAAAAAAAAAAAAACTTAACTAAATTATATAAACATAAAAGTTAAATTAAATAAAAGACTTTATTTAAGTCGTCGCTGTCACTGGGCAGAGTACCCAAGACACTGGCCGCATTACCTCGCTGGATAGCAAGGCTGATGCGTTGCCCGAGATAAGCTCCAGCCCTTGGGTCCCCTGAAGCATCCACCAGACGCGATGCTATTTGTTTATATAGCAGTCGAGCGTCAGGCCCCCACGGCCCAAACGTCTCGACTCCAAACGGCACAAAAATGTAGCCTTCTCCTAAAGCTGCATATTTGCGCCGCTTGTTGCGCTCCGCCGTTGCAGCAGCCACGCCAGCCGTGACAGCGGTCGACTGGATATGGGACGCAGCGAGAGTATCCACGCACGTCGCGTCCCACACCAGAGAGCGACCATTCTGCCATGGAATGACCGTCATTCCGTCTGGCCTCTTGCCGTCGTCACGTGCGATACCGTTCGGCTCTAAAACAGCCGGCACGTTAACGGTTGCAAGGGCCCTCCGAATGACGTCATTCAGGCTGCCGTGACGGGACCAGCGGCCAGCGCTGCGCCGACAAGAGAGGCCGTGATGGCCCAACTGGTCGACGCTTGCACCACACTGACAGCGATGACTTTCATTTGTCTTTGTACCGAGGCGCAGACAGATGGCGAGGGTAAAAGTTGTTTTGTCCAGAAGAGTGCCTATGTTAGCAGAAGGAATAGCATGCAGCCAGAAACCAGATTCACGCTCACCAGTAGCAAGAAGACGAGCACGGTCTGCGAGGTTGGAAGAAGTGGCCAGAAGATTCTTCTGGGTCTGTTCGCAGAGAGGCTCGTCCCATGATTTTTGTGATTCCAAAACGATGGGCAGATCCCGACCAGGACAGGTAAGCGTCCAAGCGTTTCTGGCCTCCGTCAAGCACGACGCCTCCACGTCACCAAGTGACGGGCTTATAATATTACCGAAGAGGACGTGCGTGCTGTAAACAGAGGACAGAAAAGCCGGCAGGGCAATGCTTGAGATCTTTCGTACACCCAGTCCGCCGAAACGGACTGGAAGTGTGGCCTGGCTCCAGCTTCTGTCGTCAAATGAGCAGTTCAAAACTGTGGTGAGAGATTGACGCAAAACGGTATCTAGTGTATCAACTAAATTCGGGAACTTCCAAATTGGTGAATAACGCAGTGTGTAAGTGAGTTGAGGAACAAACATACAATGCCGTATGACGCAGAGGGCCATGTGCGGGTTTATTTTGTTCATTCGTTCGGATGAATGTGTGAACTTGGCAACTTGATCACTTACAAACCTGGGCACTGCGTCATCCAGGATTGGGGCCCCCAGGAGGCGAAGCGATTCCTTATCCACAATCCTAATATCAGGAGCCAAAATGTTAAATTTTGAAATTATTGAATTTTTATCTTCCTGTGACAGGAGTTCCGAAACAAAGAGCTCGCATTTAGAAAAATTTAGTTCCAGGCCGAGTTCACTAAATTTATTTATGATTATTTCCAGATCGTTAAAAACTGAGGTCGCTTCGCCTCCTACGGTCCCGTCATCCAAGTACCAAATGTTGAGTTTGGACGTTAAGGATGATATAACTGGGTGGATAATGATATATTTTTGTTTTATTTTTATTATTTACGCTTATGTGTGAGCCTATTTCTTGTTAGTAAGATTATTTCAAGTTTCTAGTATTAGTAGTATAAAGAAAAAAATAACAATTTTAATTTTGTTTAGATTTTCAAATTTTTATTGTCATAAATAACTTATAGTTATAAGGTATACAGTACTGTCACCGCTGCAACTTGCAGATGAACAACTAAAATATGCATAAAACATCTGAAAACTGTAAACGGGCACCCATGGGTCAGGCTTTGCCTATATTGGGGCCACTGTAAAATATATTGTGTTTCATGTTTTTTGGTGTGAATAAATAGTTTGATTTTGATTTGATTTTTTGGGGATGGATATACCGCCATCCATCGGTCCCAGGCAATGGTGGGCCGCCTGGTTTTTTTGCCTCAGAGCTGTCCTCTTACTCTCCCCCGAATAACTTCGGGAGGATTTCCGAGTAAGATGGTGGTACCTCCACAGTCGAGCCCGGCATTAGCTCTACCACCTTTTAGATAAGAGTATAATCCGGGAATAGATACGAAACTTGGCTAACTTCACAGGCAAGGCTAGTGCTGCCGCCAAGCGGCTAAGCTCTCAACTAATGTCTGGTGTAAGCATACGCATGAGTAGGTATGTACATATATAACACTGCTATTATACATAGCTGTGCTATAGCATCGTTAGCAGCTAGCCCCAGACAGAACTTTTATCTCAATGTGTCTACAAACCACGCTATATATTGCACGAAAAAAAATTTACTTCGGTTTACATTTTCACTAAAGACGTAAATATGATAATAAGTAAACCGAAGTAATTTTTTCTCAACGTGCAAAATATAGCCTGGTTGGTAGACACATTGAGATGAAAATTCTGTTTGGGGCTAGTTGTAGGCATATTTGCAATAACCAGAAACAGATTCAAAAGAGAATAAAACAAAGTTCCTTTCTCATATATTATTTTAATTTTCGTAGCTTCTTACTCAATAATCACTGCACTATAGTTTTTAAGGAAATCGTGGGTATTCGTGAAGAATAAAGAATTCTCACTCAACACTAAAGTTTGTTGGCTGTAATTTGCAGAGAAGTAGTACTAACTCAACTCTATTAAAATTACTGCACTACATGATACAAATATATAAAAATCTTCTTAAAACAACTAAGGAACAAGCTTTGAATGCAAGCGCTCGCGCAGCCGGCAGACATTTTGTTTTTGTGATGTGTGTGACCAGTGTTGCCACCTCCCATAATGACAATGATTTTATGACAGGCGACGACACCGCCCTCTATTGTGACTTTGTGTAAAACATTGAAATTCTTTCCTTATTTGAGAGCCAGCTCAATAGATGACGCTGTTGTTGGTTCTATTGACAATGTTCTAAAACACTATAGCCTGAGCTAACTGACGAGAGTAGCAGCAAAAATGTCCTTGGTGAGCCGGCGGTAGGTATCACATTATTTTTCTTTTTGCTACCCGCACTTTGTTTTTTGTTAATTAATTGTTTCTTCGTCACAAGTGTTCGTGTTTGTTACCGCGAGTAAGACCCCAATACAAAGTTAATAACGTATAAACTAGTCCACACAACGCCGTCTCTATGCCTCGTTGGCGTGTAACGGTCACGGTTGTGTCGGTTGTAATACATTTATACGACCAGTGGTCGTTTACACATCGTAATAATAATCATTATAAAACAAGCGGGTAAAGAGTTACTATTGCGTCTTTTATACGTCCTGCACAGAGCTTATACGTCCGCTAGGACCGGTAAATATTCTCAAATAGACTTTTATAAAACTTCCACCATTTTGAATGTGTAATTGTCTGTAAAATGGATCGAAAAAAGTGAAAAAGAAAAAGTGAAATAATAAAGATAATGGCTATTTTTTTTTAATGAACCCTAATTCTACTGCAATGGCAACGAATAATTTTTGAACAGAAAATGTATACGTCTGGTGGACCTATTAACCCGTAGAATTACAGTGGTGACGATCGTCACGCCTAGGCCGAATTGTAAATAAAAAATTGTTATTGTTAGTAAATATATTATAAACCTAGTGATATGGGTATTTTTCGAAAGCTATTAAGATGAGCAATAAAATGAAAAAAAATAAAAAAATATTATAATAATATAAAAAAAAGTTGTAGATTGTTATTTTAGACCCAAATCTTCTTTTTTTTTTTAAATATATGTATAGAGTTATATTTTTTTTTATTATTCTTTATATTTGTTACAATATTATAAAATTTGAATAGACATATTTATATATATATAGTATACATACATATATTCATATATATAACTAAGATTTTTTCAAGGAGAAAGCCCCCCCCCCCCCAGCTTAACCCAAGAAAAAAAAAATGTTTTCTTTAGAATTGGACAACTAATTCCGGAGATATAGCCAAAAACAAAATTGGCGGGAAAATTTGCAAACTTGCAAAAATGCACGTTAATCGGGCAGGTTAAGGGAATGATACAGATTAAAATTTTAATTAAAAAACCATAATATAAAACCATAATACATAAAGAATTTCGGTAGCGCATTAAGAAATTGTTGATACAATCAAGATTTGATAATCTACCTCATATTTATCAATAAACTTACCTTTCCAATAGACTGCAGCTTAGAGATACGCTATTTACGTACTTTTTTTTCTATGTCAGTATGGCCTCTGATATTAATAAATAAAGCGTCACCGTTACTTAACAATTTTAATTTTAGCTAAAGCTACGCTAGCAAGCAAGCTTAGGTGACGCTTTATTTTTATTTTATTTCAATCTTCTTTATATTATTACATTGTTATTATTATATACATATAAAATACAACGTCTGTCTGTCTGTTCGCTCGCTTATAACTTGAGAACCACCCAATGGATTTTGATGCAGTTTTCACTGAAAGATAAAGCTTTTTTTTCAGGAAGGTTGTAGGCTATGTATCATCACGCTATGACAAAAGGGAGCAGCGCAATAAGAATTTTAGTGAAACATGGAAGGTTCGCCGCGCGTAGCCTATTGTCGTGGGTTCAAACCCCAACTGGTAAAATTTGTTTTCACTTTTTTTTTTTGGAATAAATATTTTCTGGAGGGTTGGTACGGGATCTCCTCAACGGACAACAGCAGACCCTTCAAGTTTGGGCTTATTTGATTGAAATTTATTAGCGCTTTGGTAAAATATCGTGACCGTTCCACATAGTCGTTCAAAAAATCGTATTCCTTTTGTTTTCCTTCTTTCCACGAAAATCCCTTCGACGCGGGCGGAGCCGCGGGCAAAAGCTAGTGTACGAATAAATCTAACAAGTATTATCGTACAAATCGATTTCATGTAAGTACGCCTTCTGACTGTGTCTGTGAATTCAGTATCCATCTACGTATATACACGTACCAATAGTAATGTAGTAAAAAAATCGTGTCCGTGCAATGAATATTTTTTCAAATTTGAAGTGATATTTTTATAATTTTTGTCTGTCTCTCTATCTGTATGTATATATGATTTTTTACTATAATCATAGTAACCCTGGTCAACATATAGGCTATAAAGGGTGTTCATAAAATAAGGCCCAAGCCAAAAACGAGGCAGAGATTGAATAAACCGCGGGCAAAGGCTAGGATGGTAATTAAGTCCAATGACCCGTTTCGCATAATCTCATACTGATTGAGTCAACTTTTAAAACTATAAAAGCCCAATAAACATTGAGTCAGATTGAGTTATTATTGAATACATTATACTAAATGACAGAAAAGAATACATTTTCGAAGTTCACAAAAAGAAGAATTTCTGATTACAATAACCCAGGTCTTCCAAATGTTCGATGGTTGGAGCTGAGTCTTTGTTTTTGGATATAGTCCAGCCAGGTTATGTTTCTTTTTGTAAATAGCAAGAATTTAGACCCAAATTTTCACAAATCGTAGAAATTCGCAAATAGCGTAACAATGACAGAGTAACTGCTTTAATGCTACATTGTTTTTTTTAATCAAGCAAGATAAAAAAAGATTGGAAAGATATTTATTAAACTGGTTACATCATAAAATAATTTGAACAAGTGTGAATCGGACTTGCGCACATAGGAGTCTGTACTACCGTGGTACCACCCCAGAACACAATACGAGACAATATTGAACAATAAAAAAAAATTATAAACAACAATAATATAGATGCCATGGCTACATCAAGGTGGGTGAAACAAGTCGCTGAAAGGTTTTGAAAAATTCGGCACCCACTAAGTACGGCATCCAAGTTTTTATTATTTGTTGTCGTTTATTTTGTTAATGATATTATGTAATACCATTCCTTTGGAGTATATATTGCAAAGTAAATTGGAAACTCGTAATCGTACTTATGAAAGATCTGAAACAAATAACGTTAAATAAATGCTGGGATTCCGTGTTTTTTTACTATAGCGACACGTATTTTGAGAAAAGTTCAACTGGCTACTTATAATGGCTGAGGCTGTAGACCCCTGTCACAGACGGACAGCGGGACATAGTAATAGGGTCCCGTTTAGCTACATTTGGTTACGGATTCCTAAAAAACAGTGTCAGCTAATTCCCTCTCATAGTGATTCAGATAGATCAGTCAAAGTGACATGACGTGAATTGCGAGTGGAGCTCTGATGTGTGACCCAGATTGCTGAGTTGGTTACTGAAATACATAACCGAAGGGATGTGGTTATGGGACTAACGTAGACCCACTACTTGGTAATAATAATTTCGTCAAGTGCAAAACGGTGATTCCAAGGAAGATGTCGCACCCGTTACATTTTTTTCAATATAATATGTAATGAAAGAATATAATAATTATTTAATAATTTAAGAACGTCGTGTTTAAATCATGTTTTTTAAGCTACTAATGCAAATTAAAATAGGTCCCGAATCATCAATACTTTGCTTTTTTAAAAAAATATGGCGATTCCCGAGTAATGACCATACATTTTTGTTCTTAATATACATAAGTTTGTATTCTAAATGATTAACATAAGCTACCGCATGCACACTCTCCACACACACATGTGTGCATGTAAAACACCCTCACCCTTTCTCTCTCCCACACAAATATCTTACATACGTCCACACACACGCATAATCCCACACTAAACATTTTAAATTATGTTCGTTTTCTTTTAAGTAATTTAATTAATTGTTTTTAACCATAATTTTAAATACTGTAACCAAACCACTGGCGGAAGAGCGCGGTAACCCTGTTATAGGTTTGTATAAACTTACTAGGGTTACCCCAGTGCATTATGTAAAATCAATATGTCACAGAAATAAATTATTTTCATTTCATTTTTCTTTTTCATCTATCTTGTATTTTGTTTTTATCAGGCAAGATTGTAGGAGATTGGACCGGTAGACGATAAACTTGGCTGTGTTAGTTTAAGTCAGAGTATATATTAAAATAATTTGGACAAGTGCAAGTCGTACTTGCACACAAATGGTTCTGTACCACCAAACAATACGGGTACGGAACTCTAAAGACATGATAAATAACAACAATACAGATTGCTCCACAATTGACCGTTTATCCCAAGTAATTACAAAGTTTCCTGGGTACCAGACAAAATTTTCTCGCGGGCAAAAAGCTATACTATCTTATCAGTTTTTTGACGGTTTATTGTACTATATTAGGGCATTAATTCTATCAAGTTCTTTTTTACCGCGTAAGGGCAAAGTCGTCCAAATCTAGGTAATATTTCGTGGCTCATCATTTGTCTCTAACCTACGACTAAAAGTATAACTCGTTGTCTCTAATACAACTTAGTAAGAATCACTTACTGAAAAAACCGTCTTATCGTACCTAATATAGCATAAGAAACTATTTTTGTCATGGATTATTGTAATGATAACACTTGTTTATTCCAACGAAGAGTTGTGGGCCCAGTGTTTATGTCATAATTGTCACCTAGTTGGTGACAAACGTAACACCTGTGAAAATATTGATATCACATCTCTCGCGTCACTGAATTATTAGCGTTTGAGTGTTCTGCGTCTGATACTGCGTTCAGAATTGACAATGTTTGATTAAGTTTGAATTACTAATGAGCAAAATAATTAATTGCTGTGTTTGCGGAAACATATCTCATACTAAATGCAGCAGCCATTAAATATAATACTTATTTAATGAAAATAATAACGTAAAATTTTATAATCATGAAAAACCATTAGTGTCTCTGTGAACAACTATTAAAAATGTTTACCGCCTCTGTACTCCAGTGGTTTAAATACTCGTCCCTTATCCAAAAGTCATGGGTTCGAATCCCGTAGGCAAATTTCTGTTCTGTCTGCGCACTTTATAATTAGACACGTTAAGGGGGTGTTATCCCGACTTTGTCTCTTTTCAAATTAATTTTAAGCCAACAAAAAGCAACGATTAAATTTTGCTAAAAATATATTATGTCATATTTCACTCTTTGATCTTAATATTTCGGACCTTTCGATACACGATCGCTTTCACTTTCCTCGATCCGATGAAATCGCAAAGATAGGTCTAAACTACGATCTAAATATTATTTTATTTGAGCTATTTTGAGTTCCGGACAATATTAATTATGCTCAAATAAACGTCGTGAAAAATGTGAAATAAAACGGCCATCATATTAAAAACCAATCCCTCTTATTCCAAATTATTAAATAAAAACACCTCAAAACCGCGAGTTTTCCAAGTGGCCCGCTTCCACATGTGAAAAATGAAAGCGTTGGAGCAGGAAAGATTTCTTTGGATAAGCTTCAACATTTTCCCAAAAGTACCGTTATAGGGCTCACCAGCCGTCACGCTGGCATGTTATTATAATCTTCGGTGAGACTGTGTGTACCAGTGTGGACTGTGACTTGTATTTCACAGTCAATAGCCATGAACACCTCTGACAGCCCGACTGACGTGACGATATTGTATAACGCTCACGTTAACTATATTTCAATATTTTCAAGTAAGGATTGTTGACAGTTGAGTCAGTTTATGTTACAATGACTGAGAATTTGGGCAGAAATAGATAACATTCAGCTTTCAGTTTATATTCTTACTAGCTTTTGCCCGCTGCTCCGCCCGCGTCGAAAATATTTTCGTGGAAATAAGGAAAACAAAAGAATATGAGTTTTTGAACGATTATGTGCAACGATCACCATGTTTTACCAAATCGCTAATAAACACCAATCAAATAAGCCCAAACTTGAAGGGTCTGCTGTTTGTGGGCAAAAGCTATTATATAAGGTGACTTTAATTTATACAGCCAAACTGTAATATTATTAAAACTCACGTGAGCTTGACATTATATATTATTATTAAATACCGTATTATTATTGTTGAAACAGTTGCCATATAGTCAACAATATTAAGACGTGAGATTTAATAATAATTTACAGCCAAATCTTACTGACGACTAGGTAAGTGCTCAGTAACAAGGTTCGATGACCCATTGTGTGAAATTCGTAAATAAATCTTTAATTGTTCCTTACAAATGCTAACCCAGCCCCGACTCAATTATTAGGTCAAGATTTTATTTTGCAAAATTAGCAAAAAGTGTTATTGATCCATGTCAATGATCACTAACCAAGCCTCCAGTATAAGTTTGGCTGCATAAATTAAAGTCACCTTCTATTATTTAATTGTGCTAGCTAAGAGTAAAGCTTCTCACTTTCAGACTTGCTTTTCTCTTGCGTTTCTACACCGCAGAAAATCACAAAAGAAATATGAAGAAAAAAAAAACAAAGCAATATTTCCACTTTAGCCTCCAAATCGATTTATGACTAGACCAACGAACTATTCTATCCGTTAGACTGGACACTTTAAAATCCAACGTTTAATAAAAATGGATAGTTGAAACGTTTCCTTGCGTATTATTCGTGTTGATATTCTTCCCCGCCCGTAAATAAACGGAGGCGACATAATAGTAGGTTTTGAATTACAACAAAATCGTTATTATGTGTGAAATAGAAACATAAAGCATCGATGTGAAGATTAGTTCAGTTTGGAGCAGCTTTCATGCTCCAAAGTTGGCTTCAGTGACGATTTGTCATAAGAATCTTCACCAGGAAGACCTTTTTGTGACGCTGTGTGTTTCTATTTCACACATAATAACAATTTTGTTGTAATTCAAAATCTACTACTATGTGTTTCTCTAGAAATACACAGCGTCGATGTGAGACTTGTTTCTTATCTGCTGGTGACTACACAAAACGCTGTATGTGAGTTAAATATTAACAGAAAGTTTTAGACCCAAATAACATTGTAATCAATCCAACTAGTTGTTACTACAACGGGACTATGCCTGTGTCCTCCTCAATGTAAATATTGACCTCTGCTGTACTAAGTAATGTTAGGTCATGGATCCTTCTTCCTGATGCCAAAAGTAATATTGCAGCGGTCCTTCTGGAGGCTTCAAAAAGGGTATCCCTGGCTGTTGACTTAGATAACCAGTCAAAGACTATCTTGGCATCCCAAATTGGTGGCTTAAATTGAAATTGAAATTGAAAAATTAAATTGCAAAATATTTATTTATCACATAAAAACACAAAAAGAAAAACATGCAAAAGAAATACAATACAGCATACAAAAAATAATAATCATACTTAATAATAAAACATTTCGATTGAATTTGCACATAATAATTGTGATAAAAAGGGGATGATAAGCAAGATCAGCAACACAACGCTGGTTTTCAGACTGTCCCTTTTCAAACCCCAAATTAATTTTCAATATGCAGGTACCTTATAAATATAACATGCAACATTTTCAGCTGGGAATAATTGTTAATTATGTAGCAGTATTCTAAAATTAAATTAAATAGCTAAATTAGCTTTTTTTTAATTGTATTTCAATTTTATTTCGCAATAAAAAAAAACATAAGTAAAAAGGTTACGGTCGATAAAATAAGAGATTGTATAATTTTTTCCTATGGTTTCTGTCAGATAGGTTTTTTTTTTTTTTTTTTTTTTTTTTAAATATTTATTTATTTTTAATCAAACATAACATGACATGCAATTTTACACGAAGGTGTATCAGAAACCTTTTGGGGTTTTTATGTACACCCAGTTCCAAGTCTCGTCTGAAAACATTATTCAACTATTCTCCTAGCTTTTCGAGTAACATAGTAGAAGTAGGTAGTTATTTTATAAAAAACAGATTATGTCTGAGGGTAGAACTACACACATTAAAGAACACAGTCGCACATCGTGCCTGTTAAGAATGCAGAATAACAAATAAAATTACGTGTGTAGATATTAATTGGATACATTCTTAATACTATTATCATAAGGACTATTTGAGCTTACTAACAGCGTATTACAATCAGTTTGAATTGTTAGATGGAATATAAGGATTTACACTGTTAGCTGCTATACAGGAGGATATATTATAATGATATCATTCTTGTTTTGATAAAATCACTTTTCATATGAAAAATAAATAATAACAGATTTATTGTTAGAAGTTTACTAATAAGTTTACTTAATGTACTTTCTAACCTAATAAAACAATGACACTTCAATCTAAAACGTAACAGATTGATAAATAATAGCAATTATAATAAAGAATTGTTGTTTAGATAACAGTTAAAAAATACCTCTTTAATTTATGTTTAACGTTTCGTGCGTTAATCGAATCTCTGAGGGTGTTTGGTAGACTGTTAATTAATTTAGGCAGCATAAATTCAGAGGTTCTTTTGCCGTATACATTTGTCGTTGTAGGAACAAGTAGTTTATTTTTAGTTATATTTCGAGTTAAGACCTTATGATGGATAGGGAGTTGAATATCTTGACGGTGAAACTGCTCTTTTAAAATTGCCAGTTCCACCTTCAGATGAACAGGCAGTGACCTACAAAATTTAAACAGACCCATTGGATTGTCACGAAATTTTTCTTTTATTTTCACCGGAACAATTAGCTTAAGGATACGAAGGTCGTTTACGCTAACTCGTAGTTTGTAATTTTAAATATATTTTTCTTACATGTTAAGCTTCATTGGATGCGCCTCTGCAATTGCCTTGAGTACTTACTGGATCAGCAGTTGATTAAGTCCTTTGGTATTTTGTAAAAAGTATAAATTGCTGACTTATGAACTAGAATGGTCTTGTAAGCTAACTTTTCATTCAGATGCAATTGTGCTAAAAATTTTGCAACTTTCTGAATCTGTGGGTTCTTTGCTTCCATTTCATTCCGTTTGCAAAGTCAAACCGATGTTTAATTGCCAGCAAATAAGTTGTTATAGTAGACTGTCACCAGCTAGAACTAAAAAGGTTTTTCTGTAGGAAGGCACCCCGCCCTCGTTGTGGATGTACGCTACTAAAGTACGGTTGTCTGACTGTATTAGAATGTGAGCATTTCTCAATATCTGGGCTTGACTCCGAATTGCCGAAAATACTTCGAACAGCTCTTTCGAGTTCGACTGCCATTTTAACTGTCCTCTTGTCCAAGTTCCCGACATTAGAATCTCGTTCAGTTGGGCTCCCCATCCACTGTCTGCTGCATCTGTTGTCAGGAAGTGGGTGTGTGCCTTCGGATGTAATAGACTCACTCTTTTTACTACCTGGTACCACCAAAATAGATCCTCTCTGGCCCGAGCTGGTAGGATATGTCTAAGTCTGTGGCAACTGAGCTGCTTGAGATATACTGGAGGAACTGGCAGTGTAGACGACCCCTGGGTCAACGAAATTCGCAAAGTTTAACTGACCCAATAGTCTTTGTATCTCTTTTATGCTGCATTCTGCCTTTGAAAATGACTGTGATTGACCTTTTGATTCTTTCTACCTTATCCTTTGTTAGAAACATTGTATTGTTTTCTGTGTTCCAACTTATTTCTAGGTATTCCAGTTGTTGTACTGGATTCAGTATCGATTTTTGTTAATTTACTTGTCATCCAAAAGACTTCAAGAGTACAGCTTGCGTAGCTTGCGACGCCAGCTTGGATTTGTCTTGGTGGGCCAGAATAAAATCATTCTGGTATACAAGTGCTCGACTTTCCCGTGCCCAAAGGACCTCCGCAATCCAATTCGTCAGGGCTGCGAAAGTTCTTGAAGCTGTAGCCAAGCCAAAAGGTAGAGAGGTGGTCATTTGCAGTAATTCACTTTCGTAGATTAGTCTTAGGTAACGCCGATGACTCTGAGGAATTGGAACATGTAGGTAAGCATTTTGGATATCTATCTTAATCATCCAATCCTTGGGTTGAAGGAAGTCTGGTACATAAGAATAGGAAATTAGTTGAAAGTGTTTGTTTCTTATAAAGTCGTTCAGACCCCGTAGGTCGAAAATTGGACGAAGACCACCACTAGTCTTGGGAATGAGAAACATTCTTGATAGAAAGCTCGGTTCCACACATTGGGGGCTCCTTAGGACTCTGGCCTTTTAACTCATTTATTACCCTTGTCAACTCTGGTGTTGACTGGGGGTAAATTAATGGTGGTTTGGCTGAAAAGGGGATTCAAGTGCCTCTGTTATTATGTGTTGGATGAATTTGTTTGCACCCAGTACCTGGCATTCTTTCAAAAAGTTCTTTAGGCAGCCCCCTCTGAACTGCTTTGGATAGTCACTTTTTTACATGAAAGGAGTTGTTAGACTTTTCGGTTTCATTCTTGACCCTCTTGATGAACTTTGTGGTTTCAGGTTTGACTATATTTCCAATCCCCCTCACAGGCTGCGCAGCTGGGGTTGCTACCATGGCTGTTTCATTTGGTCGCTTTTTTTATTGTCTTTCCTTTCTCTCATTCATGTACGATGGCAAACTGAGCCAACCACCAGGGCCTCCAAGCGATTGAACTAACGGCGTTAAAATTTTTGATCAAATAAATTTACCGGTGTAGGAGTTAGCTTCTTTAAGATAGCTCGAACATTTTATTACGAATCTCTTTGATTATTCTTTCTCTTCGAATCTCTATGCATTCAGCGTCTTGCCGCACACAACTTGTAGTAAGCTTTCACTTGTTTTGAAACTTTGTGATTCGGGGCCAAAAAGTTCTATGACCCTATCAAACAGATTTGATGCATTCCAGTCCTGAGATTCATTGTCCAATTTCTGCAAATTTGATATCATAAGGTATTTTTGTTCTAATAGCCCAAAGGTTAGTCCTGCCATAACCCTGTCCGTTGATGCGAGATAATCTTTACCCTTATCCAAGTACCATAAACTGTCATTGACTTGTAGCTCAGTAAACCCAGGCTTTGCTAATAAACCTTGAAGAGTTTTTGAATACTCAATTTGGTTCCAAGTTTCAGAATTAAAGTGTTGAACCCTAATTAACTCGCCCACCCTACCCTGCGAAGCAGTCTTTACTATTTTGGAGGAATCCTTTACTGTTTGGAATTCCCCAAAGTTTAACTCTATAGATGATGCCGACGCAGGCAATGGGCTAACTAGAAAGGCCCCTCCAAGACGCACTTCCTGTTGCTATTTGCGTTGTGACCCCTGTGTATAACAACCAAGAATTTGTAAGGTGACTCACCTGGGATGTTAGGGTATCAACCCTAGGGTCGAGTTTAGCCCTTTCATTTGGAGGTCGTGACGAGTCCCCCTCGGATTCCGAGTCCTAGGAAGACGACACACCTTCCTCCAAACTGCCTCGTTGCGGAGAATCCCTCCCCGTACTGAGAGGTCGATTCTCCTTCTCCTGATCCGGGCTACTCCTCCCAGACATTACTATAACTTGAAAACACTATTTAAAATGGATTTTTTTGCACGAAATTCGTAATAGCGGCCAAACACAAAACGCGTATGACAAATCGTCAGTGGAGCCAACTTTAGAGCATGAAAGCTGCGTTCCAAATTTGGTAAAACTGCTCCATACTAGCCGGTGACTACAGGTTTGAACAATTTAAAGCGGTAAGTTCACAAGACTAATCTTCACATCGACGCTGTGTGTTTCTAGAGAAACACACAATGAGATTTTTAATCAGTAGAAATCACATACTGAGCACACACTATATACTAAATTTTCATACGACAAGGTTCTGAAAAAAAAACTTTTCCAAAACGATAGTAGAGCCCAAAACGTGATAGAGAAAAATACGCTGTATCGAAAAAAAAAACGAAGTAAAAGCTGTTTTTTCAGTTCAACGCGTTTTTTTAATCGCTCTTTTTTGAATTTAAATAAAACTTATTCATTAAAATTAGAGTGAGTTGACATCATAAATATTAAAAAAACGGATAGGACTCACCTTTTTAACTGTGCAAGGAGGCACAGGTGAAACACGTGACCCGGAAGTAGTTGTGAAAACTTTATCAAATGTTCGGAGTCTGGCTTCGATACCGGAAAACTCTGAACGCAGCCGAAGAGCGGAAAGGCGAGCGGCGAGGAGAGAGGGGAGGAAGCTTAGTACTCGACTGGCCGCCGTGAGCAAAAGTACTCCCGAGGAGTCCTGATGATGATGAGTCATAATCTCATCGAAAGCTCGACCTGTGCCTCCTCGCACAGTTGAAAAAGTAAGTCCTATCCGTTTTTTAAATATTTATAAATTTTATTCCCTAAAAAACATCAATATCCGACCTTTTCTTGATTCACGGCACTACTCGGCCGCGAACTGATCCTAGTATCGAGAGGAGAACAATATTTTTCATTTGCGGGGGAATGTTTCTTTGAAAAAGTTGCTCTGTATAATCAGTGGAATTAATAGTTTATGAAAGTTTATATACTTCCGGAAAGTGGGTTTTTCACCGAACAAGATTTTCCACTTCTGCTGCAAAAATATTGATTCTTGTGTAAAACTCATAGCACACAGTCAGAAGCAAAAATACAAAATGAAAATTTTGCAATACCTATGTCAGACCAATGTAGTTTTAAGCCCATCCATTCGATATACGTCTCTCTTATATCAACATCCCTTGAGAAATTATATGGAGTACACCCGGTGCTTCATGGATTCAGAATCCAGACAATAAGATTTTGTGCATTCGAGTGTACGGTGCGGTGCCACTATTTATCCACCTGAACAGAGGTGGATAAAATTTGTACTACAGAAAGGAAGAAAAAATATATTATTCCTTATTATTAAAAAAATATTCGTTTATTGAAACACGCATCAATTTTATATAATGAACAGAAAATCAATTGTTCTATCCCATAAAAATTATGCATTAATTATTTAAAAATAATAAATTATCCAAGTGCGAGTCGTACTCGCGTGCAAAGGGTTCCGTACTACCACACAATACGGGCACGGAACAATAAAAACGTGGTAAATAACAACAAAATAGATGTCGTAGACATCAAGGCGACAATGTACGGATACGGAACCACCCTAAAAATATTTTATTTCATTTTTTTATTTCAATTGTTTATTCAATTTATTTCATTCACAGCAAAATACAGCGGACTCATTAATTGAAACAACTAAACTTTGACTTTAGTTTTAATATTTACAGGTTTACAAAGTCTGAACCAAATATAAAGGAAAATTTTAAAAGTAATAATGGTTTAATAATAGAAAAACTCATCGATAACAGATAGAGGTGAAACAAAACAAAAAAAAGCAAGATATGTAATGAAAAGATGACGTAAAATCAATTTATATCAAAATTAAACTAATTCCTGTGAGATTTCTATGACTAAGTACATTTTTATTTATTTATTTTATTTATTTTATTTGGCGTACACAACAGGTTACAATCAGAATTAAGACAATATAAATAAACAAAGGTTATGAACTAGACTGCAACCCAAAAACGCGCACGCACAGCATGCTAATTATTAGGTACATAAAAACAAAAATTAAAGGCGAAATACTACAATTAATTGCAACAATACAGTAAGACAAGATAAATACATACAATAAGATTAAAACGGTAATATACTGAAAAACCATTTATGAAATAAGCAGCTTGATTTGCCTTTTATAGGCAGCTGCATTCGCATTAAATATGTCTAGCTCATCGTGACTAGCCGACAGCTCATTGTACTGTCGACACATTCTTATGATTGGGTTATAAGAATAAACTCGTGTTTATTCTTTAAGGGTGTATTTGTGTGAAAGAGGAGGCGTGTATCTCGCACATACACAATCTCTGGTGTGAATGTGTAAGGAAAATATAATGTATGAACATGATTTTGTTGATTTATTATATAGTAATTTTCTAACACATATATTTAATTCTATTTTATTTGAAAATAACACAAAATGTAAATTTGTAGTTGGCTTTGTATTTTTATTTCATTTGATGTGTATTGGGAACAAAATAATGGGTCTAAAAAGGCAAACTAATAAACTTTGCTTCGTACTCTTAATTGCTCAGTTATTATGAGATGTACTGATCGCGCTACAAAAAAACGTAGGCACCAGGGAAACCCTCCTCGTGGGTATCTATGCAACGATTGAAAGAAGAGTTCCTAGAATGAGAAACAAAAGTTGGTCGAAAATTCGGGCTCGTAACCTTAAATATACCTATATTAAAAATCGAAATTTTTGTTTTTTGTTGTTTAAATACAGTAATGGCACATAATGTACAGAAAATTCCAATCCTCAATCGTGTATAAAAAAAAATACAAGCTAATCAGACATTGACCTATACGCCTAGACGGAGTGTGTCGTACAACCCGACTCCACAAAATGCGACCATTTCTCCTGGTGGTGTGCGTAACCGCTATTATGTTTACGTGAGCTTACACACACACATCCGTGTAAAAAATTACGTCTGTTAATTATGTTTTTCCCTAAAAGTGGGGAAAGTGGACAAATGAATTATTTGGTTTGAATTAACTTTTTACAAAGAAATATTAATGGAAATGAAGTACTTACAGAAGGAATGAAACACATTTATCCTTTGACGGCTTCTGAGAATAGTTTTTACACGTTTTGACTGCGCAACTTGGCATTTTAATCGTAATTCCACGAGATGTGTACTCGACAAAATGTCCTTGAATACTGTCTAGCTGAGACACAAACTCGGCTATTTTAGTTGAGTATGAACGATCTCGCCTTTCGCGCGCTTACACTACGTCTAGGCGTATAGGTCAATGTAATCAGACCGCACCAAATTCATCACTAACGACACCGTCGCCTGAATAGATTACGTGGTGACGTTATATACCTCTATAGTAGTCAAATGTAATATGATTTTCAGAAGCCAATCTTGATTTTAGTTGCTAAAGCTAAAAGATTTGGTTTACTTGCACATCATAAAGAAATGAATACAGTAATTTGGTTTGCTTATTGTTTTGTATTTGTACTAGCCATTTGCCTGAGGCCTAAATGTTTGTGTACGAAGTATGATTTGCAAAGTTATAGTAACAGTAAACAAAATCGAGGGAATTTTTTGGAAACACTAGCATACCAGCTTTCGTATGTGCCTTGGCTTGCGTGTCAGTGTATTAAAGATATAGTAATTTGTGGTAAGGGCTTGCATTTGGTCTTTTAACGGTTTTTTTTTTAATATGCTGAGTCAACTACTTATCTCATCGCATAACGAAAAAGATAAACATATCCGAAAAAGTGTATGTCCGAGTAGTGAATCAAGAAGAGATTGGATAGGGCTGTTTTAAAAAAACGGAACCCTTATACGATCACTTTGTTGTCCGTCTGTTTGTCTGTCTAGCTCCTTTTTCCGGGTCCCGTTAGACATTCTTTATTCTTTATTGCACAAAAAACTTAAGTTACAAAATATATACAGGATCAACAGTTTGTACAAGGGCGAGCTTATTTCTAAAGAAATTTCTTCCAGCCAACCTTTAATGTGGTGAAAAAGTAGTTAGAATGGTGAGCAAATAAAGTGCACAACTTTAAATACAGAAAACGAAATAGAAAAAAGAAATTTAAGTTATAGATACATACTTATGTGTAGCAATAATACATACAAATATACATATATTTTTACACATATATTTATATACAATAAATAAACAGTACGTATAAATACTCAAAATGAACATACTTAGAATAAACTATCATATTTTAAACAAAAGACACTAAATAAACATACAAATATTCCAACAAACAAAATGAATAAGTTTAAATGGGTAGTCAGACAAAAAAATTATATATATTAGCTCTTGGGGAGAAAATGCTGTTTAAGCTTTCTCTTAAAAGACGATACAGATGGGCTGTCTCTAATACTATTAGGCAGATTGTTCCACAATCGAGCTGCTTGAACTGTGAAGGATTTGGAGTAGAAATCCGTATTACAGGAAGGTACATGTAGGGTCCTGGTGTCGCAAGTTCTCTGAGGTCTAGCGCGGGAAGGTAAAAGCTTAAAACGATCACGGAGGTATTGAGGGGCACAGGGATTGTTCAGAATGTTAAACAATAAGGCTAGCATGTGATAATTTCTTCGCAAACGAATCGGAAGCCATCCTAATTGACATCTTAAATCTGACACATGGTCATACTTGCGCAAGCTGAAGATAAACCTAATACCTAGGTTTTGGAGTCGTTCAAGCTTATTCACTAGCTCTTCAGTGGCATCCATGAAACAGACATCGGCATAGTCAAGAAGAGGTAACAGCAGAGTCTGCGCAAGCATAACCTTTGTTTTAAATGGTAAGAAGTATTGAAGTCGTTTTAGGGAATGGAACGAAAAGTGAATACGCCTGCTAGTTTCGTTGACTTGAGCTTGCCAAGACAAGTTACAGTCCATGATAAGGCCAAGATTCTTGACCTTGTCAGAAAATGGAAAAGGGACATTATTGTAGGAGACATTAGGCAGCAACTCAAAATCAAGGCCATCTCATTAATCATTATCAAGTTGAAACTAATAACTCCTACAGAAGTCTGCAGCTTCTTGCTGTTGTCACAAAATCAGGCTTAAAACTGAACCCGAAAAAAAAACTTATTTAATTTTATTCAAATTGGCTCACCATGAAAACCTATAGGGCACTTCCAGTTGACTTAGAAACTTGAAAAATGGAAAAATTAACAATATTTAACATTGTTAAAGGAGATTATTATTACTAACTTAATTAGACCCACTAAGCTAGGATACATTGAGTTTAATGGATCCTAACATAAGTGTTAGTTAAATTGGTCCTTCATAATTGCACGATAAATAATTTTGTTTTTTAAACGGTATACAAAACCCTCGGGACACGAAGCTTACTTGAACTTGGCTGTTTGTTTTTTATTTTATTAATAAAATTAGGGTGATGGATGGATGGATGGATAATAAAATTTGATAAAAATTTACTCAAGAGCGTCATAGTCAGTTAATTATTTTAAAAGAGCTACTCATACTGCATTTTTTTGCTTATTATGTAGTTTGGACGGAACTTTTTTTTCTACTACGTTTTTGGCTCTGTCATTGTAATGTGAATGCCCTCTTTATAAATGACATGTATTTTTTAGAACCCTATCTGTGTAATTTAGGAATAACACGCTGTTTCAAAAACTCCTATTTAACTACCTAATTAATTATGGACAGACTCATGACACATTACGAGGGGTGGCTGAAAAGTAATCTACCTGACTATGAAAAAAAATACATGGATTAATGATTTATTTTTTATTTTTCAATATAGTCCCCTGCAACTGAAATGCACTTACGACATTTGTCAATAAGTGACATCATACCAATAAAATAATAATTATTATTTTGATCGTCAAAATAGTCATTCACAGCGTCCTTCATCTCTTCGTCTGTTGAAAATCTGCGCCCTCTCAAATTTTTCTTTAAATTTTTAAATAAGAAGTAGTCAGAGGGAGCCAGGTCTGGACTATAGGGTGGGTGGTTGATCTCTGTAAAGCCGTTTTTTGTCAGAGATGACCGCGCCTTAAAGGCCGTGTGCGCGGGTGCATTATCATGCAAAATCAAAACGCCTTTGCTAAGTTTGCCCCTCCTGTCTTCTTTTATTTTTTTGCATAGCTGGTCAAGTAAGTTCGCATAGTATTCAGCATTCATCGTGGTGTTTTTTGGCAGGTAATATATCATAAGAATCCCCTCAACATCCCAAAAAATGGTTGCCATTAGTTTGCCCGCTGACAGCCGGACCTTAAACTTCCTTGGTGGTTTTTCCCCTTTAAATTTCCATTGCATCGATTCTTGTTTGCTTTCGGGATCCCACTGACGAATCCAAGTTTCATCACAGGTCACTATTCGCAAGATAATTTCTTCCTCTTTATCCTTTACCAAGTCTAAAAATGACTGACAACATTCCACACGCTTTTGCTAATCAAAAGGGATCAACATTTTAGGCACCCAACGCGCGCTTACCTTGGACATTCCCAAATGTTCATGAATTATTTCATGAACTCGTTCCTTGCTAATGCCAACATCTCTAGCTATTTCCCACTGCTTAATTAGCCGATCGGCAAGGATCAGTTTCTTCACTTTTTCCACATTATCTGCGGTAACTGCAGAAATGGGCCTTCCACTACGGGGATCGTCTTCTAAGCTCACACGGTTTTGTTTAAACTGCTTTGACAAAAACTTTATTACAAATTCGGAAGGACATGAATCTCCGAACACCTTAAACACGCGCTTTCGGACCTGCGTCGGCGTATTCCCTTCTTTACCGAGGAATTTAATCACAGCGCGATACTCAATTTTATCCATTTTTAATTTTATTGCAACTTGATGAAAACGAAGACGCGACAAAAAAAAATGAACTCGTAGAAACAAATAAGTGTCATAATTTTTAAAAAAGGAATAAACCAAGAATACGAGAATATAGTGGCCAGTAACATTTTTTAAACTTTCTTTAACAAAGGAGATTTTATATCAGCCACCCCTCGTATATTGACTAGGGTCACCACAATGATATGAAAGAAAACCGAACCCAAATCCGTTGAATGGTTCTCGAGTTAAAACGGAACAGACAGATAGACAAATAAAATAAAAAAATGGTTTGACAGAACAATCAATACCAATAAAACATTACATTTAAAATCTCGCAAAAATATTTAATGTACAGACATGATTTTTTTATAATCTGACTAGCCTTTGCCTTCGGCTTCGCCCACGTTTATTCAATTTGTGCCCTATTTTTCGGCTTGGGCGTTAGCAGCACAGTTATTATTGTATCGACTGTCATCTTTTTCTAAACCTCTATCGTAAACCATGATTGTTTCCACTTAGCTAACATTGTACTTGGGAAATAGAGATGCCGATACAGTCTGTATCTACTTTATCGCGTTCACAGAGCTGTTTGTCGATGAATCGAAAGAAAAATCGATTTTTTGAATGAACGTAACCTCTTCCTGATAAACGACTAATTTAAAGAGTCTTTGTTGCCCTTTGGAAGGCATGTAAAAATGAGAGTTTGGGAAATGGCAGGACAGCATCAATAATCCGGTGTAATTTTTGTTAGAAGTGACTAAACAGCCGTTATAGTTTTAATTATATTCGACCGCTAGGGATAGGTTGCGCGCGTGCGACGACGAGAGAAGTATATTAGGGAGCCGAGCGAAGCGGAGCGGAGCAAGGCGACCCCCGTAGTTTTTAACAGAATTCACGACAAGCAGAAAACATCATTTCCCGAGCATTTTCCCATGACTTATGGTTCAATAATTCATTAAATTAAAGGACCGCTTCCCTTTCCGAACCTTACATTGCAAATTGAACTGTATTAGTTCGTGCTAAGGAAGATATTCCAACAGCTAAATGATGACTCATGGTCCAATAATTTTAAAAGGGCCGCTAGCGAACCTTTAGTCACTTCCATCCTTGTTTACTTTTCTATTTTCATGCATTATAACCTCTCAAAAAAGTAAATGTGAAAAGACAGATATTTAATGGTAGGTACCATTAAATATCTTTGGTGAAAGTCATTTTAATATTCTTATTATTTGACTACCTATTTCTCAAGTGTAAAGATGAATTTTTAGAATAGGTATATAATATCGAAAACTTAGATTCGAAGATCGAATAATAGCGAGTCGGGTCGGTTTTAGAAAAAGAAATAGGTACATACACGAATTTATTTTATAGATCCAGAAAGAGAATCACGGAGGCCCAACAAAGAATTTTGGTAGATTTACATATAGCTTAAAATAAAAATGAGTTGCTTTAGTCGCACAACATTATAAGGCCTAGCCATTTTGCTATCGAGCTCATATCGACTGCTATGCTAGCTACGCAGGGCTAATACGATGATAATAATAAAAAAACGAATTCAAATCCGTTGAGTGGTTGTCAAGTTAAAACGAAACCACACAGGAAGATAAAAATTCTAAAAATGGTAGTTTTGGGTTCAGTGCTGTACTAATAACACATTTTTTTTTAAGAATATTCAATGTATGATTTTTTTACCACTTTATTATTTTATTACTATAAAGATCATAATTATACAGGCTAGCCCGTTGAGATGGGGAAAAATTGTTGGTAAAATGATAAATAAATTTGCTCAGAGAACTCTCATCAATTTTATGAACAATAAAAAACAAAATTCAAAACCTTATGAAAAATGACTGACCTAAGCCGGAAATCAAACCTGTTCAATTTGAAAATAAAATACATTTACGGCATCAACTGATAGTGTTGCTATTATGAAGTAGAAAAACATGTATGAAATCAATGGAAATGCATTTTCCTCGTACAGCGTCATCGCAACACGCTACCCGGTATACTCGTATCTTCGGTATTTGTGTATCATTTAAAAACAGATTGGGCTGATATTTGACATATAACCAGACGGAAACAACAAGGCACCTGAAACCCCCCTCCCGCAGGGTCTCTACTTACCTTTGGGGGTAAGCTGAGGTGCCAAGATGTTTCCGACGGGATATATTTTACTTTGAATAAGCCTGCAAAGATCAATAACAATTTCAGACTTGGAATTGAATTTCCTTATCATATTTCAAACACATCTCGAAGCACGGCATACCAACAGTGACACAACCATAGAGAAAGCATATACATACTATGTAGAGGGATACAAGTTTTTTGCAAGAGTGAAGAAACTGACAGTTCATGCTAGTGAAAAATGGGCTTTAAACTCCTATAATGCATGAGTTATATCACATTGCAATATAAAAATTTCGCGACAATGTGAAATGGCTCATGCACCATAATTAAAAGTGCATTTCCCACTATCGCAAACTGTCAGTTTCCTCCTTCGTGCAAAAAAGTAAACTTTAATTTCACAATTTCAGGCTAGGCAAAAATTTATGTTGAACGAACAAAATAATAACGGTTTTACGTACATAATTTTGAAAATTCAGTTCATATTTTCTTAAATATACAATTTCACTGTTTTAATAACACACAAAAAAAAGGTCTACGTTAGTTTCGAATGTGAACTGAAGTTTTCATAAAACTTTGATATCCCCGTATTTCCATTTCTATTAGCTCTAGTACTAATACTGCTATCTCTATGGACACAACACGCGTAACGGGGATCCTGTGACGTCATAGTCAAGTCACGTCTCGTCGGGAATCGAATCAGGCCCCGGCTGCGAGTTTATTTACCGATTCACCGGCGCTCCGAGATAAATCGAATTTGTGAGGGAAATCCGTATAGTGCAAAATGACAAGACAAGGCTTAGCTGTCTACCTATACTAGGTGAAATTAAATCAACCGACCAAATTCATACTGGAGACTCGGTTAGTCATCAGGAACAAGGTTTAATGACCCTCCAGGTGATATTCGAAAAAAAAAATTTTTTTACCTGTAGAACCTGCACTAGGAATTGTACTTAAACTAGTCCAACCAGTAAGGGAGCAAAAAAAAATATTTTTCGAAATTTGCCAAAAGGATTACTGAACCTAGTTCTTGATCACTAACCGAGTCTCTAGTATGAATTTGGTCGGTTGATTAAATCTCACCCTATAGTTACCTCAAAATAATTTTAAATATTCCATCTCACAAAACGAATCCTGGCAGATGATAATGACCCGAATAAAGCATTAACTTGTTTATAAAAACATTTGTCCGAGTCGAAGAATTTATTGAGTTATGAGCGAATAAAATTAAATTGTATCGAGTGTGTATGAAGTGGACCTGAAACAAGTATCTTGGCTAAAACGGGCATCAACCAAAACTGCCACCTCAGCAAATCTGGTATCTCACCCAAAGCTGACACCACCACGAAAGTTGCTATCCCGCCAAAGCCCATACCTCACCCAAAGCTGCCAGCTCACTAAGTCTGATACTTCAACTGAAGCTGCTACCTCGACCAAAACTACCACTTAACCAAAGCTGGTACCTCACTCAAAGTTGCAATTTCGTTAAAACTACGCAATCTTGCCCAAAGTAGGCACCTTTTGTTAAATCAGTTCCCCGCGCTTCATCCAAATCACCCATCACACCCAACTTAGTTGTATCATTTCACTGCGTTACAAGATAATATGAGTGCTAAGGCAACATTCAGAAAAATGGGACTTCCGTAAATATACTCAATTTTGAAGTTCACCAGCGCTCACACTAAAAACACGCTTATCATCAAACAGGTACAGTAACGGGCTAGCTTTATCGCAGCAACCACGTAACTGAGCTACAAAACAAGTCCACATTCAAAACAGTCCTGATTTACAGCTAAAATTCCAGCTAAACTGAGCAACTTGCATGAGTTATGTCGTAAGTTTAGTTTTCATCTATAAAATAGTGAGCTTATCCTGTGCGAATGGGTATTCTGCAACTTATAAAATAGTGAGCTTATCCTGTGCAAATGGGTATTCTGCAACTAGTCAATTCACAAATGTAAACTTTCTAATTTAGGAGCTCTATTTTTTCCGAAAGACACGTTTATATCCGTTTTTCGCAAGGATTTCGTTTTTTTATATATACATGGTCGTACAATAATAAGTGAAAATGACTCTAAAGTAGATTATGTATCGTTAATTGATCACGATCCAGAAGAAAAACAAATTTATTGCTCAAATAATTTTTTCACTTCCCAGTACAAATTGATTGAATCAGCTGACTAAATTTCTATGGAAAGGGAAAAAAAGGTTGCGAATAAATTTTTGTTTTCGGTGGAATTTGGTCTTTTAGGGATACTCTATCATCAATTTTTTTCACTTTGAATTGTAGGAACTTATATCTATACAAACTTGAAATTATTTTCTTTGAACATTTTTGCAAATAAAGGAAAAAGCCTTTTTTTACAATCATGTTTTTCTTTAATCTTCATTTATTTATTTAGTTTTAATAAGGAAAACATACAGTCTATTATATAAAACATACAGGATAAGAACACATTAAACAAAACACAGACTAAAACAGTTTTCACAGACTAATAGAACATAATAACACATCACGACAAGACGACAAACGAATAAAACACAAAATGCAAGATAATAATAACAAGAATGAAACATACAATTAGACATGCATGAAACCCAAAGAAATACAAAATTATATATCTTGTAGTTACATATGAAGTTACAAAATTACAACCAATTAAAACACTTTATACTTTTCTCAGAATATCAGTAACTTTTTTTCTGTATACGCCCTGAGATAAAAAGAAGACATCTAAGTCTGAAAATTTTTTGTTATAATCATCCAAAGCTCGATGAAGAACGGTGTTTCTTCCATACCTGGTGTTACATTTATAAATACAAAAAAGTCGCTTATTTCTGGCACTTAATCTCTGACCAAGAAGTTCAATCTGGGCTAGTAAAAATAATTGATCTCTTCTAGTGCGACGATTCTGAAGGGTATCTATGACAAGTTTTTCAGCGAATACTTGCGCCTAAAAGCTCAAATAAGCTCTAAGCCTCAAATATTTAATAAATTTTCTTTGGATTTTCTCAATCGCATTACAGTCAACGTCAAAAAAGGGGTTCCAAACAGTTGAACAGTATTCAAGAATCGACCTTATCAATGTGACTAAAGTTGAGCAATCCCTGAAGTCTTTACTTATTCGCAAGATGAAACCCAGCATCCTATAAGCTTTTGTTGATATAGTATTTATATGAGTTTTAAAGGTGAGTTTTTCATCTAAATGAACACCCTACCCTTTCACCTCAGTCACTCTATTCAATGGTATGTTATAAAATGGTATTGATAATTCAAAGTATTAAGTTTAGGTGAGAATGAAATTATATTGCATTTATTTATATTTAATTTAAGACAATTATTATAACAGTAAGTGTATAACCTGTTTAGATCTTCTTGAAGTAGTGCACAGTCATCGTCACTACTAATTATTCTAAAAAATTTCTTGTCATCAGCAAATAATAACAGATGGGAATTATTTATTACATTGATAACATCATTAATAAAAATATTAAAAAGAAGAGGACCAAGATGAGATCCCCGGGGAACCCCGAAAGCAACTGGAAGAAAAGTTGAACGAAAACCCTTGACAGTCACTGCTTGGCTGCGATCTCGAAGATAGGAAGTTAGCCATCGCAGTAGGTCTTGATCATAAGAGCCCTCTATTCAAAATTGGGACAACATTTAGGATTTTCGGTTTTATTTCCTAAGTGCTTCATTACCTGGTTAATAGATATAATGAAATTTTCTTAAAAATAAAGGCAAAATGTGACCAACTTTTCGACGCATATTTTTGCTATATGACTGGCATCAGATAATAGAATATACTTTTCGAAATCGAACCCGAAAGGAAATGTTTTTGAACATTTAACTCAAAACAAAGTTTCCATTTTTAAGCGCAACATAATTTTCTTATGTCTCCACTCAGCAAGTGTTGTACTTCTCACTAACTTGGACTTAAAGGTAACTTGGTTGTAACAAACAAGTTACGGACAAGTAACTTAGTTACAAGTGCCACTGAGATTCTCGGCAGTAATAAATAAGCGAACTACTTGCCTCACAACGGTCACAATCCATCTTTATGGAAAAACCTGCAGCCCGAGAGGGATGGATTCCGGAAAAAATAGCAAAATGTCGGTTTTTAATGTATGAGTTTGTACATACCGGGTGTAAATAGACTGCTACCATTAAAATGAAACCACATGTCATATTCTCATATGAGTTCTAAACAAAAATGCGTGAATCCTAGCTGTTTCACGGACGACGCTCTCTCTAAACTCGCCCGTATATTGTCGGTGCGTTAGGGTTCACGCATTTTTGTTTGGAACTCAATTATTTCCTAAGCTAAGGGTGTCCGCGGGTATGACTGTTCGGAAAAGTGATTCAGTAGGGTCGGTAGAATATGTGGTTTCATTTAATGGTAGCAGTATTTTTACACCCGGTATATAAAATCAACAAAAATAGCTATCAAAATTTCAACTACCAGAATTTATGTGTTGTTAAAACCCATCTAACAAAATATGTCCTCTATTTGTCAAACTATGAGAAAAAGTGACCTCATTTCAATAATTATTTCTATTAAGCGAAATTTCTGCAATAGCGTTTCGGTTCTACAGAAAAACTATAAAAAGGTTCAGAAATGTGTGTACTTATTTATAAAACGAGTGGCTTCTTCTGATAAGCAGTTAAAGACTTTAAAATGTGTCGATTTTATTGAAAGCGTTTTCTGATTTTGTCTCTTTTCAAATTCATTTCAAACTATGGAACTGTGATATTTTAAGTCTGAAAAAAAAATTGTAATTCTTATTCCAGATTTTTTTACCGTTTAATACAGTTTCTACAATCTACGAGCGCACGTGATCATTATTTGTAGTTGTAAACGTAAATACATAATTGCGTTAGTGTGTGTACCCGACGGAGCGGTCAGTAGCGAGCGAGCCATCGTTCGAGTCACTTGTGCATAGTGTTTTCACGCTGCTAATGTGCATGAAGTACCATCAGCATTTCAAATCTAACGGGTGAAGGAAAACGCAAAGTAATTCATAGCGAGGTAAGATTATTTATTCATTTTAAAACTTATTAAAAGTAATTTTCTAGTTCGATAAAGTCCGGTTTGTGGATCGCGTTTGATATTTAAAAAATTTTCTCGAGAAAAGATATCGTGTCAAATTTTTTTTAAAACAAACAAATGTTAATAAACTATCAATTAAAAATAGTTATTTATTATTTTCAGGGACGCGCCATTATTGCTCGAGGGTATCACTTTCTTCAAGACGAGTATAATTTTATGAAAGCAAACAATGTGGATAATTGTGATTTAAGTCCTTTGGCTAATACGTGGGACGCACTATAAGTTTCCGGAATGAATATGAAAAAATACTATTAAAGGTACAAAATTAATTTATTGTTTTTCAAAATAATCTCCCTTGGCGTCTATGCACTTTTTCATTCGATCAAACCAGTTTTGAAAACTTTTGTGCCACTCCCCTGTGGTGACCTCTGAAACGTGTTTTTCATACTCCTCGACAGCCTCTTCTGGTGATGAAAATCGTTGACCGCGTAATTGGTTCTTAATTTTTGGGAACAGAAAAAAGTCACAAGGTGTCAGGTCGGGACTGTATGCAGGATGACTCATGAGTTCTACATTTTTCGTCTTCAAAAAGTCGTTTGTCTGTCTGGCCGTGTGAGAACTAGCATTGTCGTGGTGCAGGATGATACGGCGTTTACGGTTATTTTTACGGAGTTCGTCAATAACTTCCGGCAAACAAATGGTCGTGTACCAGTCACTATTCACGGTACGACGATTCTCTAAAGCAACAGTAGCCACGTGTCCAGTTTTATTAAAAAAAGAAGCAATCATCCGCTTAGATGCACTTTTCACGCGCGCCACTTTGGTTGGTTTCGGCTCATCTTGAAAGACCCATACGCTCGATTGCTGCTTTGTTTTGGGATTGTAGCAATAAATCCATGTTTCGTCACCTGTTACTATGTCCCACACCAAATTTGACGCACCTTCGTTGAATCTGGTAAGCATGGTACTGCACCAAGTGACGCGGTCCGTTTTTTGAGCCTCGGTCAAGTTGTGTGGGATCCACCGCGAGCACAGCTTTCTCACACCCAAATGTTTGTGTAGGATTGATTGTATTTGACTCATGCCTATTTCTAAGGATGCGCGAATTTCATGGTAGGTCACATGCCTGTCTATTTCAATCATACGGCGCACAGCATCGATGTTTTTGTTGGTCACAGCGGTGGACGGCCGACCATCGCGAGATTCGTCACTGAGATTGATACGACCACGCTTGAATTCTGCAAACCAGCTATAAACAGTTGTCTTGCATGGTGCTTCATTGCCAAAAGCTGTTTCAAGCCGAGCGATGCTCTGTTGAGCTGTCAAATTACACTTAAAATCGTAGAAAATCATACTACGAAAATTTTCCCGAGTTAAATCCATGTTGATGCAGACACACAATTTTTTAAATGGCGCCACAAGGTAAAAACAAAAGACAGTCAGATGAAACAAACTGCATTCTACAGCCAAAGAGTTCTATTTTCAAATGTTGCAATAAATTTTTAAATATTGTTTATGTAAGTGGCCAGTTCCGGAAACTTTTAGTGTTACCTATGTATACGGAAACGTACTGCTGAAGCTACAGGAGTCAGTGAACGCACTGTAAGTACAATTTTAAAAGAAGAAAAAGAGCTGCCATCTTCTTCTGCAGGTTTTTCCTCACCTATGAAAAAACGACGTAAGAGAAATAATAAATTGATTTAGGCAACATGAACCTTGAAATTATTCGTACTACTGTGCAAAATTTTCATATTGTGGAAAGGCAACTACCAACATTGTCAAAACTGCGATCAGCTTTGAGAGAAAAGATTGGGTTTGATGGGTGCTTAAACACATCGTTCAATACTAAAGAAATTAGGCTATAAATGGAAAAAAATTGGAAATAACAGAGAAGCATTACAAGAAAGACATGAGATTCAAGTTTGGCGCATCAACTTTAAAAAAAAAATTCGTCAATACCGTTTGGAAGGTCGTCCTATTGTGTACACTGACGAAACATATGTTTTGACTTCTCACGTGCGGCAAAACACCTGGTTGGTTAAAAACAATGACACTAAAGGCAATAAACAGTTTTCTAAGAAACTCAGCACAGGAAGCCGATTCATTATAGTGCATGCAGGTAGCAGCGATGGTTTTGTACCTAATGCTTCACTGGTCTACAAAGTGGCATCTACGTCAGGAGATTATCACTCTAATATGAATTATGATAATTGTTCTAAATGGCATAATGAAAAATTATTGCCCAACTTACCGGAGAAGTCGATTATTGTTATGGACAATGCATCCTATCACAATACTAGAAGCAGCAAAATACCGAATTAATTCCAGTAAAGGGGAAATGCAAAACTGGTTGACAGAGAATGACATTTCATTTGATAGTAATTTAAAAAAAGTTGAACTATATGATTTGATCAAAAATAACAAGGACCGATTCATAACATTTAAAATAGATGAATTTATAAGAAGAAAAGGTTTTGAAATCTTAAGACTTCCTCCGTATCACCCAGAGCTAAACCCGATAGAAAATATTTAAGGTATTATAAAAAACCGCATTGCTTCAAAAAACATAGGTCAAAACATGACCATTGTTCAAAGTTTAATAGATGAATGCATAAATGATATAGACCAAACCACCTAGCGAAATACATGCAATCATGTTGAAAAAATTGAAAAAGAATACATGAAGTATTTTGATTATGATTTCCAGTTTATTATAAATGTTGGAGAAGATGATGAAAGTGACAATGACAGTGAGGATGATTATAGTGACAGTGTAGAAACATTAGATGAAGGATTTATATAAATTATGTATGTTAATCATATTAATTGACAGATCTTTTTATGTTGTGTAAAGATATGTTTAGCTTTAATTTCTTTTGTGTTTATTTAATTTTCTACCTGTAATTAATTATATATATATATATATAACTTTAAAGGTGTTGACTTTTATTTATTTTGACCAATCCTCATAAATATAAAGAAGACCTTAAAATTAAAAAATTGGAAATATCCACAACTTCAATGAATTAATTTTTGTTTGCTAACCGTACGCACGATCACTGTCACGCCTACATTGACGCGTAAACAGATTGGCCCCCCACACAACTAAAGGCGCCGTGCGCTTGTAGATTGCAAGTACTGTACGCAATCATTTTTCTCGACCGAAAAATAAAAATCCAGAACTGTTGATTTTTTTTCATTTTGTATAAAATTTACGTAACCAAATTATATAAAAATTGCAGGTAATTAAAGAAAAGGTACTATTTTAGCAAATACTTTCTTGAAAATTTCACAGTAATAACGTTTTTGAGTAAAGACGCGCGTGATGTTTTGATTGTCGTAACAAAGCTCAAAGAACGCTATTTTAAGCAATAATAATAATAATAATAATAATGTAATCTTTATTTTAGGCAGTGCCCATAGTGTTAGTAACAAGGTCTTAAAAACTATATTAGTATTACAATAATGGTGTAATTAATTTAACTTAATCTAACTGGATCTTGTGCCACTGCCTGTCGAAGTGGTATGCAATGACACCTAGTGACGCAAGATGGGACTGCTCGTTCTCTCGGCAAACGCTTTCAGGAGGCCGTTAGAGCTATCCCTAACCCTGCACAACAGGGAAGCAATAATAAAACGCTATCAGTGTTGCCAATTTTTGTTACTTTTGAACCCTCTGCGTAACTTTTTTGTTACTTGACTAAAATTGTAACCTTTTTGTTACTTTTTGAAGGTTGAAAAAAAATTATCCAGCGAAAAAAAATTAGGTTAGAATTTGAACGAAGTCGAGGTAGTTAAAAATATCAATCATGAACGCATCTCTTTTACTTTGTAATGTTGGTGAAACTGAGTGTCTCCAAGATATGTAAAATTATTTAATTTCATTTATTAATTAAAATTGCAAATTTTACCCACACAAAATATTGATGATGATTGTAATCTAAAAAATCAGCGCTTAAATAATTTTCCAGGAGGTGTCACATTGGTATGGGTTATATTTGTTAATATTTTACGATTTTATGAACCAAAACTGGCCTATTATATTTACAAATTAATAAATTAAAAGGCATAAATTACGAAGGTATGTCTCTTGGACAAGTAATAAGTATATACTAATATATATTAATAAATAAGTATATATATTTTTTTTCAGTTTTTACTCAAAAACCAACCAAGGATCCAGAAATGTTTTTAAGAATAGCTTCCAAAGATAATCCCAATACACAAAAAAGATGGTAAGATATTGTTACTTTTGTTTCAAAATTGTTACTTTTTGGCTTTTCTTGCGTTACTTTTGACGAACCGGTTTTGGCAACACTCAACGCTATAGAGGTCCGTTCTACTTGATGCAAAATGAGGTTCTCAATTTTCCAGCAGGCTTGGGTTCTTAAAGTAATATCATTGCGTGGGTTATTTTAAGATTATGGATGCTAGCTTCGTGAGTTTAGAATCGGGAATTAGATTTTTGGATCAAAGAGATTATTAACCAAAACACCATAAAATAACGTCAGGACTCGATTTCTCTGTTTGTACCGAATACTTAATATAATGGCCAAAACGTATTAATTTATTGGAGTTGATGCTCGTGATTGTTGGCACTTGGTGGAACTTTTGAAACATTTTTTGTTTGATAAACACTTGTACTTGTCCACTTATTTATATTAATTTCCCTTACCGGTTTCGCTGTTAAAGCATTATCAAAGGTTTGTTTGGTTGTTTACGTACAATATAAATAAATATAAATAAATAATATAAATAATATAAATAAGTGGACAAGTACAAGTGTTTATCAAACAAAAAATATTAATTTATTAGTATATAACATCGTGGTGGTAACATATGCGTAATGTAAGTTACTATAAGTTACATACTATAAGTTTATATGACAAAAAAGGAGCCTCCCAGAGTGTATGATTAGACCAAGGCCAAACTCAAATCAATCAAATCAAAAATATTTATGTTGTAAAATAGATACATAAAGTGTACTTTCTACAAGTCAAAGTTAATCTTAACAATTTATATCTTTAGAATATAAAAAAATATATAATGATACGGGAAATACATACAAAAAATATTAAGGTTGGGCTACTAAAATATAGTAAAGTTATACAACTGCATAAAATAGAGAAATATAGGAATAAACATATTATATATACATAATGTAAAGAACAAATGTGTTGAAAAATTTACCAAAAAAACCATAAATAAAAAAATGCCTAACCATCCGCACCATTCAATTAGTATTGCTAAGAAGAAGAGCAAGAAACTTAGCTAACATGTCTTTTTTCAATTTTACTTTTTTTATACTTGGCACAAAATCTTATTCTATACAAAAAAAAATAAACCTTCTTAAGTAAAGGCATAAAAAAATATAAGACTGCAGGAATTATGTCACGAGAAAAATTGTATCTTAGTCAACCCGTCTCTTAATGTCTATTAAACTAAATGAATAATCTTTATTTATCAATAAATTACACACATTTTTGTACATTTTATTCCACGAAACATTTATGGAATAAAATATACAAGATGATATTCCACCAAGAACCGTCAATCGAATCCATCGAATACCCAAATTTATCAGTTTGTAGACGTAGTCCATGGCATGTCACCAACCTCATTACAAAATCCAAACGAGTCGTCTTGTCCAGGTATGACAACATAAGAAACCGTACCAGAAGAGTGGTACCGTCTTATTGAGTTCGTGAATAGAGTGGTTAACGTCACGCCTTTACTCTATGAGCGCACTTCAACATGTACAAAAAAACAATTAAAAAAGATGTATAATTAACCAAAAAACTTGCTTACTTAAACTGAACTCTGCAAATACCAGCAGTGAAAATCGAAACGCAAATTGGAAATCCGCCGTTGATTATACGTGCAATCGCTAATGATGTCTTCTGCTGGCTCTCCACACGTTATCGAGTATGTTTTGAAGCCTTTCATAAGCTGAAACCTATTTTTCAGCGATGAATACTAGACCTATAAAAAGGGTAAATGAAAGTAGACTGATGAAAGGAATATATGGAGCACAAGTAGAAGGTAAAGCTTGACCGTACCACCATAGAAGGAAGTATGCCGACCAAAAATTGAGGACATACACTAAATAAAGGCAAATTCAAAAATACCCAGAATAGAAAAACTTCTATAAGACTTGATTGGTCCAGGTGAAAGAGGTGTGTCAGGATCCTAGCAGCTGGAAATTTGCAGTCTCTGCCTTCCCCTATGGGAGAAAGGGGTGAGTATTTACGTGTGCAGACTTGTTCAAGAAGATTTGCTTCCTAGCCATGGTCCAATTCGAGTGCCCATCAATCTTCAAAAATCATCTAAAAATATTTTTTATACTCTGATATGATCAGGTGATACCTCCACTTGTCGCAGGTGGCGAGTTATACTAATCCCGCTATAAATATAAATTTATAATAAAACACATTATCAAGGGTAAGTTTTGTAATAGTAGTTCATGCTACAAGTGCGTAAAGGAGGCAATAGCTTACGAGGAACGATTTGAAACACGAGCGATAAGCAAGTGTTTAAAACGTTACGAGTAAGTTATTGCCTTTACGCACATTTATCATACTA
Organism: Ypsolopha scabrella; assembly: GCA_910592155.1. NCBI lineage: Eukaryota > Metazoa > Arthropoda > Insecta > Lepidoptera > Ypsolophidae > Ypsolopha > Ypsolopha scabrella. Next base: position 16,002,129 of record OU342983.1, on the reverse strand, counting down.
CATTTTTCAATGCATAATGTGAATAAATAAATGAAACGTAATTAAAGAAACAAACAAAAAATAAATACTTCAAATGAACTTTAGACGGGTATTCTTTTTCTTTGCACGCAAGTTGCCAACTTGACGGAAATAAGCTGCTTTCAGTTTGATGCGTTCGAAGACTGCTTTCAGCTATACATAACATACATTCGACTCCGTCAGCTTATTCCCATAATGTAAACGACAATGGCTGCCCGAAGTTGTCTATTCTTTAGATACAAAGAATGTTGTTAACAAGGAAGACTGATCGATAACATTGTATTTTTTTATTAATGTACAGAGAATGCCAGTATCATTTTGCGAACTTACACATTGAATTTTTTGTCTTTTGGTATTATAATCAACGGCGTTAAGTTGATTATAATCAAAAAAGACAAAAAAGTCTTAGTCATATTACAATTACAGGTTACCTACCAAGAAGTTTATTTTAACCAGATCTCAGTACCTCTTTTGTTACCTATATATTAATCAAAAGAAATTAAAAAGTCTAAATCAGACGCGAATCGGCTGATTAAGTTGCATCAGAATTTTCAATTTGTAAAGTTATTAGCTACTCAAAATGTCGTCTGAGCAGATTTGATTTCATCAAACTGAACGCAGCCTACGAACGATACACGATATGATTGACTCAACTATGTGTTGTTGGACCCGCCAGAGAAGCTGGCTCCCTCATTATCCAAGGAGGTACTCGGAGCTGCTCGCACGCTTACCTCGCGGAATATAAAAAAAACTATATTTATGTTGGGCAACTAAAGTTATACACATGCATAAAATAAAGACTTATTGGAATAAGAATATTATTATACCCACATAATGCAATTTATAAATAAGTTGATAAATAAACTGAATAGACCATAAATAAATATATTCAGTGGTTCAGTAGGGTCCGCAGGGCAGAATATGTGGTTTCATTTAATGGTAGCAGTCTATTTACATCCGGTATTTTAACTGAGACTGTTTTTTTTTCGCAAAAACTTTACTATTTCTGAAGACATCAAAACTCTTTGCTAAGATTGAAAAAAATACTGTAATGTAAAAAACACTAGTGTGATAATGTAAAGTAAAAAACACGCGTGTTTAATAAGCTGCATTATGTATGATGACCCTAAAACGCTGCAATAAGGGCCACTTTATAAGCATTATTATTAGAGTGCATTACAAATTAGAAAAGATAAATAAGAAATAAATGTAAAGATAAGAATTTAAAAAATTCCTCAATTTGTAGTGTGCTTCAATTTGTAGGGCTGTCTTGATAACAAGAGGTCGCAGGTTCGAATTCTGGCCCGACGAATTATCTCAAATTATTGTCTTTACGTTTGTTTTAATTTATCTTTTCTAGTTTGTAATGTACTCTAATAATAATATTTCATTACCCATTTCATTTAAAATTTCTCGAAAATATTGAATGTACAGACACGACTTTCTTAGTACTTTATTATTCGTATACTACACATAATTGTATCTTTTCATTGGGTATCATTCTCGCCCAAAGAAGTAAGTAGCTATACAAATAACATTAAAGCTTGGTATAATACATATTTTCAAAAATAAAATAATATCACAAAATCACAAATCAATTTTGATGCATCCATCCATCCATCCATCAGCTCGTGTTCGTCCACTGCTGGACATAGGCCTTTCCCAAATTTCGCCACTCATGTCGGTCCTCCGTCCTCCTCATCCAGCCGCCCCCCGCAACGTCCTTCAGGTCGTCGGTCCAGCGGGCACGAGGTCGGCCTACACTACGCTTTGCTGTGCGTGGTCTCCATTCTAGAGCCTTTCGGCCCCAACGGCCATCATCTCGGCGACAAATATGGCCTGCCCACTGCCACTTCAACTTACTGATTCTGCAGGCTATGTCGGTTACTTTCGATCTCCGACGGATCTCCTCGTTTCGGATTCTATCCATCAGAGATACCCCAAGCATAGCCCGCTCCATAGCTCGCTGAGCGACCTTAAATCGGTGGATCAGGCCCTTTGTAAGAGACCACGTCTCAGCGGCATACGTCATCACAGGAAGGACGCACTGGTTGAACATCTTAGCCTTTAAGCACTGCGGTATTGACGACGTAAATATGTGACGCAACTTTCCGAATGCTGCCCAACCCAAGCATAGTTTTCTGTCAGCCTCGGCGTCGAAGTTGTTTTTATCCAGCTGTATGACTTGACCCAGATAAACATATTTCTGAACAGCTTCGATGCTGACATTGTCGACGGTTAGTGGCCCTTGGATGACGTGACAGTTGGACATGACCTTATTCTTCTCCAAATTCATCCGCAGGCTCACTCGTCTCGAAGAAACGCTAAGGCCACGCACCATTACCTCCAGTTCCTGCAGCGATTCTGCCATTATCACGATGTCATCGGCAAAACGAAGATGTGAAATGTACTCTCCGTTTACGTTTATGCCTCGTCCATTCCAGTCTAGTGTTTTAAAGACGTCCTCCAGCGCGGCGGTAAATAGTTTTGGGGAAATAACATCTCCCTGTCTCACGCCGCGCTGAAGATGTATCGGTCTTGTTTGTACACCCTGTACTTGGACGGACATCGTAGCGGAGTCATACAGACATTTCAACATCTCCACGTAACGCCAGTCAACTTGGCATCGCTGCAAGGACTGCAGAACAGACCAAGTTTCGATGGAGTCGAAGGCTTTCTCGTAGTCCACAAACGCTAGACATAAAGGCTGATTATACTCTTGGGTTTTCTGTATAACCTGCCTTAGCGTGTGAATGTGGTCCATGGTGCTGTAGCCTTTTCGAAACCCAGCCTGCTCTGGAGGTTGGAAGTCGTCGAACCGTTGAGCGAGACGATTCGTGATAACTCTTGAGAACAGCTTGTAGGTGTGGCTCAGGAGTGCGATTGGTCTATAGTTCTTTAGTAGGATTTTGTCCCCTTTTTTGAAGAACAAAATGACCAAGCTCCTGCTCCACTCCTTTGGCGTAGTACCTGTACGAATAACGGCATTAAAGAGGTCTTGTAGCTGTCCGAGTATAGGGTAACCTCCAGCTTTCAGGAGTTCAGTTGTGATGCTGTCCTCGCCCGGCGCCTTGTTGTTTTTCAGCTGTTCAAGAGCTATCCTAATCTCACCCATTTCGACATCCGGGAGTTCATCGGTGTAGTAGCGGACTAGAGGTGCACGTTTGTCGTCTTTATCGCGAGCAGTTGGCTTGGGAGCGTGTGAAGAATATAGGAGCCCATAAAATTTCTCGATTTCGGTGAGGATCTCCGGCCTAGAGGTAACGGTTCTATTGTCAGATGTCTTCAGCTTCGTCAGATTAGTCCTTCCTAACTGCTGGGCAAAAACTTTTGAGCCTTTGTTTCGCTTGATCGCGTCTTCAATGACGCGAGTGTTATGTTGGCGCAGGTCAAAACGAATTTGCCTTTTAACGCGCTTGTTAAGAAGGGAGTAATCTGCAGAATCTGAAGACATTTCCCGTCTCTGCCTCATCAGGTCTAGAGTTCCACTCGAAATTTTGGACTCCTTAGTCTTTCGCTCCGGCTTAAAATAAGCCCTGCCTACCTCGCGCACGACATTCGTGAAATTGTTAGCAAGCTGGTCAACGTCCTCAGTGGTTTCCAACAGGGCAAATCGGTTCTGAAGTTCCATTTGAAACTTTTCGGATCCCACAGCGGTTTGGCGCAGAGAAGGGCGGAGCATAGGCTTCATCAGACGGTTTCTCTCAAGCTGTAAGTCGATATTCAAGATACTTCGGACAAGTCGGTGATCGCTACCGGTACAAAACCTGTTGATCACGGATACATCTTGAATTATGTGCTTTTGATCCGTCATTATGAAGTCTATCTCATTTTTAGTCTTACCATCAGGGCTTCGCCAGGTCCACTTCCTTTTTTGATTTTGATGCATATTTTAATGAAAACTAAACCAAACTCCTATACATAAAAAAAAACTATTTACAAAAAAACCCTGTAGTTTATAGCTTTTTTTGAAATTTTTTCGCTATTCCCTACATAGTTTTGGACTCCCATTTTTCTATTGTTATTTTTTTACCAGTGCTGTTGAATAATTATAGTCAGTGTTATCAGAATAAAACATAATAAGCTTCATAGACAGGAAACACAAAGGACACAGATTTTTTACATACAGTTTATAAAGAAAAATAATTGAAATTTTTTCAAAAATACATTGTAATATTACCATTGCATACTGTAAATACCTACCAGAAAATAACTGGTAACTCATTATGATAAAAAACACGAATATTCCTCATTTTATTTTTGAGAAAAGCACTATACTTACTTCGACCATTAATTAGCAATCCTGGCCTTGTATATAAAAGTCGTCGCCCTACGGCCTCGGACTTTTAAATTACTCATCCAGGATTGCTTAATTCCTGGTCCTAGCAGTAATGTACTATTAATTGTTTAATATTTATTTATTTCAGGATGTATTGTACTTTAGAAAATTCCCAATATGCAATGATCTTTTTTTGTTCTACACTATGTTATTATAGAAACTCAGACAATAATAAATAGTACTTGTACATATGAATATTTTTTTCCATGGGGACTGAATAAAATTTACTACTTTTTCACTTTCTGTTATTCCAATTTCCCCGATAACCTAGACAATCCACAAAGAGAAGACAAAAAAATTGCGACTTTTAAACAGCCCTCTGATAAATAAATAAAATATTATTTTTTTGTATGAGTAAAAATACATACAGATGTCAGTGTTAATACATAAAGTTCTTCATGTTTGCCTTACAGCGTACAAATATAAAATTACGGTCAAATTGCATGCCTTCTGAAAATTAATAAACGCCCCCTGAAAAAAGTTGTTCATATAATGACTACTTCCTTTGTTTTCCTTACAAATATTACATATGGTTAAAGGTTAAGTATTTTAAACAAAACAAAATATTAATAAGAAAATAATTTGACCTTATCAGGGATTTTACTTACTTTAGTCTGTCAAAAAAGTGTTGAAATGAAAATGAAACTTTAATGAACTTTATTGGACTTAAACGTTCAAGTAGTATCATTTAGGTTATAATAGGTTGGGGAAAAACTCTTTTCGCAAATAGTATGTATGAACTTCTATTAAAATCTCTTTGGCTTAACTATTTGTATCTGGCTGGTTTTGGTATTATTAAAAATTTAAATTTAAAAAAAGATAATTCCAAATTCAAATTAGGTAAAATGTGTGATTTTCATTTGTTTTTCTTACTGTTAAGATGAGTGAATCTAATGAAGAAATTCGATACATTTTAAAATTTTACTACAAAAAAGTTAAAATTCAAACGTAAGCCGCGAAAAAAAATTGTGATGTTTATGGACCTAGTGCAGTGTCTGTGAGAGTAGCACAAATTTGGTTTAAACGTTTTCAATCCGGAAATTTTGATGTCAAAGATGCACCTTGCTCTGGGCGCCCTGTTACGGATAAAAAATGGATGCCATTTTTGAAAAAGTGGTCCAAGATCGGTATATCAGTAGTTACGATGTAGCTGAAGAACTGGGGATTGACCACAAAACAGTTTTGGCGCATTTGAAAAAAGCTGGGTACACAAAAAAGCTCGATAATTGGGTGCCTCATGAGCTCACTGAGAGAAACTTAATGAACCGTGTACTCATTTGTGGTTCTTTATTACGACGTAATGAAACCGAACCATTTTTGAAAAACCTGATAACTGGTGATGAGATTAAAGCAAGTTGAGAGAAAGCGGCCGGAGTTAGTCAACAGAAGGGGTGTGGTTTTTCATCATGATAACGCTAGACCTCACACATCTTTATCCACTCAGCAAAAATTAAGAGAGTTTGGCTGGGATGTATTAAGGGTCCATGCCACCTAAACGTGCCCCACCGTATTGCTGATTCATGACAGAAAATATTTGTTTAATGAGAAATAAATAATCACACAAGTTGTCGAAGAGTTGTATTACAACCTAATTAATTAGATTTTTGCATAGAATTCATAGCAAGCTAGAAAAAATCTAAAGTTGCTGAAAATCACGTAAAACTGCTCTTCGCGTATTTCTCATTGGCGATTTCTCAGATAATTTTGGAAACTGAAATTCAGGCTCCCGTAAGTTAAAAGTATACAGAATGCTGTAATTGATTTATTTTTGCCAAACAAAAATTGTTACTTGGTGTATTTATCCATTAAACATCACCAACTTTTGCGTGCGATTTCCCCATACAAATTACTATGGAGATGTTTGTTTCGGTTGTCGTAACCAGTCGTATGAGGCACGGCTCATAGTGCGCTATTTTAAACAATAATGAAACGTCATAGAGTTCAGTTCTGCCTGACGCAACATGAGGTGCTCAATGTCAGGGAGAACGGGTCCTTAATGCATCCGCCGTATAGTCCTGACCTTGCACCTTCAGATTTTCACTTGTTTCGGTCTCTTCAGAATTCTTTAGGCAATGTCATGTTAACATCATGAGAGGACTGCCAAAACCACTTGTCGCGGTTTTTTGATCAGAAGCCCCAGAATTTCTATAGCAATGGGATCATGTCCCTACCTACAAGATGGCAGAAAGTTATCGAACAAAATGGCACCTCCATACTTTAGTTAAATGTAAATAAACTTTATTAAAAAATGTTTTGAATTTTCATATAAAATGCGAAGAAACTTTTTCCCCAACCTAATATATTTATGAAATAACAACGCGGTTAACTCGATTTAACAGATTTTGTACTTATTTGTTTGGGGTAACCAGGCAAAAGAAAAATAGTTTCTTCAATATTCATTTCAATATTTCTTTTTTGACAGACGCTACCTACTAAGTTTATTTTAGAAAACGATAGTATTCATAGAATTAGCACTGACAGTGATATGAATATTTCCTTTTTCTTCGTCCTTCAAACATGCTGTAATTGTGAGGTCTGCCCTGAAAAAAAAAGGTAATTGTGACTTTCTCTGTAAGTGCTTTCATAACAATCGGTGAGTTGATAAGATATATGAAAATTTCAGCTCCATCTACGCATGCAAACTATCCGACAAAGTTCCATTTAACAATACTTTTTTTACTTAATATTTCCCTGATCATACCAAACCATTTTCCCACAACTTACTCGTACACGAGTGAATGAAAAAAAAAACCGGCAAGTGCAAGGTTTCCGTAGCATTCAACTAAGTTAATTGACTTAAATTATTAAAACTAAAAAGCTAAAGAGTATGGCATAGGCTAGAAAAAATGTTATTACCCGTCCAACTCAAAAAGACCAATGTCAAATACTTAATTACCTTTTGATAGAGGCGATTATAGGTTAGCTAATTGACCTATTTGTCTAAGACGCGTAATACTAATAATTACGCGCGAAACAGCAGATCGGAGGGTTTTCAGCTAATACTGAAATATTTTGTAGTGAAAAAAATATTGGATTTACGTAGAAAACTTTTATATTTGTATAACCTTTTTATGAAAAAAAAAATCAAGTTGATCTCTCAGTTGCGTTCTTGAAACTCAGGTACGTTTGAAAACCAAAAAGAAGGGGTGGAAAACATTTTTTTTTGGCAAAAGTATAAATCTTAGTACATTGTTTATAACACACCATCACCTTGATAAAAGACCAATAAATCAAATATATATAGTCCAAATTTCTTCAAAAGAACCCTCGAAAATCAGGCTTTGTTCATGTTCTGGGATCCCTGAATCGAAAGGTTCACATACCCGCATTATTTTTGTACAACCTAACCAACGACACCCCACATTATGGGTTAGATGCGAAAAAAAATTCATTCCCACTTTACCATAAAAAAACAATGTTTTATTTTACCACTTTGTTGGCGTTATTAATATGCCAAATTATGCCAAAATTCTCATGCCAAATAACAGTTTTCTAGTACTAAGAGTCTCCGAGCTACGCTGCGGACAAACAGATACACGGACGGGACGGACGGACAAGATGGAACTATAAGGGTTCCTTGTTGACTGCAGAACTCTAAAAAGTCCTGCTTTAACAAAATTCACAAAAGGCATTTAAAATTTGTGGTTAAAACAAAAACTGCATAACTATGCTTTCTGGGTAAGTTGTTCAGTATAATCAGTACACTAAGTGTGTTCTTATTGCCAGATACTGTGTAACGGCGTAGGGTGGTACACATAAGACAACTATTTTACAACTAGAACAAGCACAAAGGTCAATTCTTAAGATTAAAACCTTATGTCGAATATTATTATGTCGTGACCCAGATCATAGAATTGAACATTTCTTGAAATAGTCAATGATTTCATAAAATGATCGCTTTTCATGAAATAGTAAACTGTCACTGACCAGATCATTAAATGTTCAACGTTTAATATTTTGGTCAGCGACGTTGGACTATTTCATGAAATGCAATCATTTAAAAAAATATACATATATGAAGATTTGGTCAGCAACTTCTATCTAGACTTCTATCATCACGTTAGTGATGACGAAAAAAAAAAAAGAAAATGCTTTCGTAAATTTACCACGCTATTTTGTGGTTGACATAAAATCCCTGGTGTACGACACAGATGATGAAATTGACAAAATACTGGCGCAGCAGCAACCAACGACGGTGGCGCAGTGGAGTGAGGCGCCCGAGTAGGTAGGTATAGATATTATATCTCATGGTGGAGTCCGTTTGGTTGTAGTAGTGACGCGTACAGATAAGCGCGTTTTGTGTGTGTGGCGCCTTTTGTAACTCCACTCCTGGCGCTCCTGAGGTTACACACAATACAAAAAAGTGTGTGTGCACGCACCAATACAACCAAAACCAAATGGACTTTGTGAGATAGAATATTTCTATTAAGAGAATTTTAGGAAGAATAAAAAGGGAATATTTTCTTCTTCAATTGCTTTTATTGTAGGTATGCTAAGCGAAGGATAAGCGTTATGCCCATCCATCTATCAGCCTGTTTCGTCCACTGCTGAACATAGGCCTTTCCAGGATTTCGCCACTCTTGGCGGTCCTCCTGGAAGAAATGCCCATACTCACACACGCTGGGCAGGCGGGTTGGTGAGTGCGGTGCCGAAACCCTTGCACCAGTGACGTCGCTGCCCGTCACCAGTCTGTTTTATATAAGGCCCGGCGATTGGGGATGGATATACCGCCATCCATCGGTCCCAGGCAATGGTGGGCCGCCTGGTTTTGCCTAAGAGCTGTCCTCTTACTCTCCCCCGAATAATTTCGGAAGGATCTGCGAGTAAGATGGAACTCGCCATGGTGAGGTGTTCAAGGGTTCGCACTGTCACAGTATTCAGAGTCACATTTGCATGCCACAGAGTCGTGGCCGAATCTTACAGCTTGGCAAGGTTGATCTTCTGTATGTGTAGCTAAAATGAAATCCGTACCTTATTCGAAGTGACAAGCAGAAACTCGCCATGGTGAGGTGTTCGAGGGTACGCACTGTCACAGTATTCAAAGTCACATTTGCATGCCACAGAGTCGTGGCCGAATCTTACAGCTTGGCAAGGTTGATCTTCTGTATGTGTAGCTAAAATGAAATCCGTACCTTATTCGAAGTGACAAGCAGAAACTCGCCATGGTGAGGTGTTCGAGGGTTCGCACTGTCACAGTATTCAGAGTCACATTTGCATGCCACAGAGTCGTGGCCGAATCTTACAGCTTGGCAAGGTGATCTTCTGTATGTGTAGCTAAAATGAAATCCGTACCTTATTCGAAGTGACAAGCAGAAACTCGCCATGGTGAGGTGTTCGAGGGTTCGCACTGTCACAGTATTCAGAGTCACATTTGCATGCCCCAGAGTCGTGGCCGAATCTTACAGCTTGGCAAGGTGATCTTCTGTATGTGTAGCTAAAATGAAATCCGTACCTTATTCGAAGTGACAAGCAGAAACTCGCCATGGTGAGGTGTTCGAGGGTTCGCACTGTCACAGTATTCAGAGTCACATTTGCATGCCGCAGAGTCGTGGCCGAATCTTACAGCTTGGCAAGGTGATCTTCTGTATGTGTAGCTAAAATGAAATCCGTACCTTATTCGAAGTGACAAGCAGAAACTCGCCATGGTGAGGTGTTCGAGGGTTCGCACTGTCACAGTATTCAGAGTCACATTTGCATGCCACAGAGTCGTGGCCGAATCTTACAGCTTGGCAAGGTGATCTTCTGTATGTGTAGCTAAAATGAAATCCGTACCTTATTCGAAGTGACAAGCAGAAACTCGCCATGGTGAGTGTTCGAGAGTTCGCACTGTCACAGTATTCAGAGTCACATTTTCATGCCACAGAGTCGTGGCCGAATCTTACAGCTTGGCAAGGTTGGTCTTGGGCTGAAACAACAAAAATGTTTTTGCAAAAAACCAGGCAAGTAAAAATCGCCAACCGCCCGGCAAGCCTGGCGGTTTGAATCCCGGTTCAGAGCTCCTCACGTCCATATTTACTTTTCTGATTTTCAATACCGCAATGTATAAAATTTAATATTTGTATCATAGTTTCGATGAAAATAAAACAATCTGACTGAATTATTTGGGTGAAACAGAAATTGGCCCGAAACGTTTTATTGTTTTACAGGAGTCACGTGCAAGACTCTGGGACGTCAAATGATTGTGTCACGGGTTTGTCCACTTTTCAGAAAGTGCGAGATTTTGACATTGGGGCAACTATCCCACTGCGGCATCTATCCTGGAATTACCCTAGTTTGTTTCCCGGGGATGGGTGGTTCTCTAGGGACGTAGTCATAATTACATTCGCGTGGGTAACCTCTTAAACTTTAACCGATATTGAAATTTTTTCCCCGGTTAGACCCTTCACTTGCACAAAGGCTATTTATAGTTTGTTCTCCGAGGACAGCAGTTCCCTAGGGATATTCAAAAACTTTACAAAGGTGGATCTCACAAAAACACAATACAAGTAAAAAACACAGAAAATAATACAAGTATCGGTACATTATGAAAATATAGGTATATTATAATTTATTAATGTAATTTATCAAATAGTCAATAACATTCGTGCGGGCAATTAAAATATGTATGCGCTATGATTAACACGAGGTCTATTGTATGGAGATGGGTTTAACTTTTTTAATTTTAATTATTTGTCGTGATAGATGCCAATAGTAACACGTATTTTGTGAAAATTGCAATTTTCTACCTATTATGGTTTAGCTCTAGACCCCTGTCATAGACCAACAGATAGACAATGGAGGCTTAGTAATAATTATGGTTCTGTTTGGCACCCTTCGGGTACGGAACCTAAGAATATCACATATAATATGTCGTTACGACACATACAGGCTGACTTTTAACCTAACCTCGATAATTCAGTATTTTGTAGATGAATACAAACTAGTTTTATTAAAACTATTCAAAATCATATTAATAATTATTTTTTAAAGTTGGAGCACTCTGAAGATTTTCCTAAAATCCAAAGAAACCATAGTCACCCGTAAAGCTAAGATAATTAGATCGCGAAAAGTTATTTTTATTGTTGATCCCACTATTTTGGACTTTTTCAACTTTTTCCGTATGAGAATGGCTAGGATAACCATACATTTTATTTCCAAATAATATTTTTTATAATATTTTGACTTCTAATTTTAAATGTTTTTACGTTTAAAATGTGTTCTACTAACGTTTCTAATAACCTCTAAAATTATCGGGTTTGTTTGAAAGTCATCCTGTATTCCCCAGGGAGTGTTAAGAGATGCTTCCGAGTATGGGCTGTCACAAGAGCAGTCAAAATTCTTTTCACCCAGGGTTGCCAACTCCAATTTTTGTCATTATTTTCACAATTTCAGTAGGTTAAAAGAATATAATATAATATAATCGACGCAAAATCCACCATTCCTATGCAGAGAGAGTTTTGCAGATAAATAAAACTAAAAGTGAAAACAAAATTAAATTTGAAAAGCACTATTTCGCTGTCCCAGTCAAAGTAACGAGATATTTCATTAGACGTAACTTTTTTTTACTTATCAAAGGGTAACCAACGGGACACTATTGCTAAGACTCCACTGTCAGTCTGTCCGTCTGTCTGTCTGTCAGTCTGTCTGTATGTCCGACTGTCACCAGGCTGCATCTCATGAACCGTGATAGTTAGAAAGTTGAAATTTTCACAGGTGATGTATTTCTGTTGCCGCTATAACAAAAAATACTAAAACCAAGTGCGAGTCGGACCTGCACACTCCCATACAACAGACATGATTTTTTTTGCCGTTTTTATAGATAATGGTACGGAACCCTTCGTGCGCGAGTCCGACTCGCATTGGCCATTTTTTTTAATATTCATAATCCCCCTAAATTTACCCCTGAAAAAACCCCATTCCACATCTTTCCCCCCTACATTTAGGGGAAAACCCCTAAGTTGGGAACCCTGTTTTCACCGACCATGTTTATATCCCACCGTGAGAGGGAATGAGCCTTGTCGCCGTCTTTCGGGCACAAATTAATGCTTTTTCGCGGCATGCAGGTTTCCTTCACCGTCGCTGGTAAGTGATAATAATGATAAGTATACAAAGGAGAATGCCACGGCATAGTTTAAAAATCCATACAGTTGTCCAACGAACGCATGTAGACAGGGCAATCGTGCGGGGCTTGCGGGGCAAGACGCAGGAGGTATTGGCCCTGACTGCATACTTACTTTTGAATAAGCAGTCGGGGTCGCGTCTCTCCGGGCTGACGCGTCGCTACTCGCAAGTGTAATAAAATGACCTAGAAACATTAACGATTCCCAGTCGTAAAAGGTCTTTCTTGTCAACTTGTTTTGTGAATTGAATGCTCTGTTTTGAACAGTAAAGCTATTTTTCACATATTAAAAAAAATGGTGCATACTACTTGTTTTGTGCAAAACCCAGACTTAACAAGGAATTGAGATTCCGCCTTTGTCCACTGGAGAAGGACAGTTAAAGTTTGTACAAAATAACAATTGTAGGTAATGTATGACGTATATATGTTACGGGTAACGCTAGAACCTAGGTTTACCCAGGTAATGTTTATTAACATGTCAACCTAATACGCTCCTCCTCGCTTCGCTCGTCGTCGCACCTATTTTTGACTTTTTTCTTACTTTATCTGACTTCGGGCTTTACCCGTAACATATACAGTACGTACGTAATTAAGTACAATTCCTAGTCCAGTCAGTAAGAAAGTATAAAAAAAAATCCTATTTCACCAAAAAGGTAATTGAAGCTTGTTTCTAATCCCTAACCGAGTCTCCAGTATGAAATTGGTCGGTTGATTTAATTTAACCTTGTATATTAACCTAAGCTATGTAAGTACTTTTTTGTTATGTTAGTCTTAGTGTATGAATGTGTAAACTTATTAAAAGATACTTGATATAAATACACGATCGGGTTTTATTTTTATTAAGAACTGTGACAACCCTAGCGATATAGCCACTGTCTAGACGCTGTCGGCATTTTCGCAGACATCAAAGGCGTAGGATCACTGATTAGGATGCCAACCAATAATCGCCTCTATGAAAAAGTAATAAAGTCTTTGCAATTGCCCTTATCAATGTACAGTAAATTCGAATTGCGGATACCAATTTAAATGAGACTTGGTGATTTGGTAAGTACATTTTAGTCTCCCTAAAATTAACTTGGTTTGGTTTTGACGCCACGACTTTGGGTTCGGTACGAGGCGCCCCATTACGCAGCATTCTCCTTTATAAAAACTCGTTGGTGCGGTTTAACAGCTGGAATTCGAACCTAGGTTTAGGTTGAGAGTTCGGCGTCTTACTGACTCAGTTACCGCTGCTTCTAATCTTAGGAACATGATCAAAGTAACTTACCTTTGCTTCTTAAAATAAGAATTGTTATCAAAACTAGCGCTCCATATAACTTCATTATTTTTGCTGTAGAACTCTTTTAAGTATAGATATGATATTTATGCAGATATTCGTGTAAGTCAAAGAATTATTGACTACAAGGGTAGCTGATTAAAAGTGACTATTTATACTTATTGATCGAAACCTATTTGCGTAAAAATTAATTACGAATCAAATAAATATTATTTTTTGAGCGATATATTCTGTTTTCCACTTGTTTAAATATAAATTCAAATTGTTACGAGTTGAATTCGTTATGCATAATAATAAGTAACATAAAAATATAGTTAAGACATAAAAACTACAGGGAGTGTCAGAGGCACTCCCAAGTGTGAACAGTCCACCCGCTTTTCACCGAATATTATTACGTCTCAAACATGATAGGTGGTGGGCCCTATCGCCGTAATTCGCGAAAAAATTAACCAACATCTTAAGGTGGTAACGGAGGATCTCGGTGCAAAATGCACATCATAATATTATTTTCCTTACTTTTGAATAAAAAAGTTTGCAATAAATGCGTTAAATAGGAATTCGCGCAAACTGCTTGTTAATAGTTAGATGATCACATAAAAATTATTCAATTTTATGCGTTACATTTTAGCTGCATTACATTACAACTGTAAACACGCTTTTAAGTTTGTTAATGTAATACAAACAAAATTTAATACATTAAAATACTTAGTTTTTTGTGAAAACTTTATTATTAATAAACTATTTCCGCAAGTTGCTATAAAACACATTTATTGCATACTTTTTATTCAAAAGTAAGGAAAACAATATTATGATGTATATTTTGTACCGAGGTAAAAAGTTGCCCCCTCAACGTGCCTTTCATTTACAGCACGCAGACCAAACACAAATGAATGTGCACCGCAGAGATTGAGCCCGTGACTTCTAGGTTCACTTAACTACTCGGTAATAGAGACTATCATCAATATAATTTTGTTTTGAAGCAGTTTAATTGATTAAAAAAAAAAACTTTTCAGAATGGGTAACAACAAAAATCGTAATAAAATCCTCTAAAAGCTCCCCAAATTAAAAGTTATTATGGAGACGAAACTGACTGTAGGCTGTAGGTGGTAGAGGTGGTAGAGCTGATGCCGGGCTCGACTGTGGAGGTACCACCATCTTACTCGGAAATCCTCCCGAAGTTATTCGGGGGAGAGTAAGAGAACAGCTCGTAGGCAAAACCAGGCGGCCCACCATTGCCTGGGACCGATGGATGGCGGTATATCCATCCCCAATTGCCGGGGCTTATAAAAAACAGATTGGTGACGGGCAGCGGCGTCACTGGTGCAAGGGTTTCGGCACCGCGCTCACCAACCCACCTGCCCAGCGTGTGTAGGTATGGGCATTTCTTCCAGGAGGATCGCCAAGAGTGGCGAAATCTTGGAAAGACCTATGTCCAGCAGTGGAAGAAACAGGCTGATGGATGGATGGAGACGAAAGCGGTTCAGCGTTATCGCCGCGCCGTACTGTGGTGTCGGGTGTAACTGATTTTCATATTGTTTTTCTCCTGGGGAAAAAAATACTCCTTACAACTTCGTTTTCAGAAGAAGAGTGACCATTGCAGAGTATGTTTGAGAAAATAATTTAGCCTAGTTTAGTCATCTTTTAGTTAATAGAAATAGCAACAAAGCTGTTAGGAATCCCTTTCACTGATAAAACTACATATTTGTGTAGGTGTAAAAAGAACCAGTGAAAAACTGCAAGCGAAGTTATGCATGGTTTATGAACATATATCTTTTCACCATTACTATTCGAAAAGGGGTTATTGGTTCACCAAAAACAGTGAATAAAACGCTCTTTTCTTCACTGAGTGAGAACAAGTAACTTTTTAAACTTTTTGGATAGGCAAAGGCATGGCAAAGGTATACAGCCATCATAAAACATAATCACCCGAGAAGCTATAAACTATAAATCTTGCAATCACTACATTTTATGTTCCACGAAAATGCCCGAATAAAGCATTTTAAATTTGGAACAAGCGTCAATGCACAATATAAAAAAATATCTTACTAAACGTACTGCCTGGCAGCTTGGAAAAAAGACCAAAAAAAAAAGAACCGCCATTGTTATGTTTTGTTCTCTTATTAATTTACTATGTACCGATTGGTTGTAAGTATAATAAAATTTGATTCAAATAGTTAATATGGTACTGTTTATTTTCTCATAGTCAATGGTGAAAAGTAGAATACATAACTCGTGAAAAAAAATTCCATCTCGGCTCTTGGATCTCTCGCTCCGCTCAGGATTCTACTCTAGAATCCTTCGCTCCTCTCGGGATCCCCCTTTGAGCCTCGAAAGAAATTCCCTTTTTTTTCACTTGTTGTGTAATCTACTATTGATAAACTCTGTAACTAAATATTTTGTAAATATTGATTTGCAGCTTCGTATTAAGAGTTGTTATTCTGTTTTTGTGGAAGTCATTCAAAATCGAAGTAAAAATGTACATGTTTGTGTTTGGTGCATTTTATCGAATCACGTAGGTATGTTTTTTTAGGTGAAGCCATGAATGTGTGCTTAATTTTGAAGAACAAAGGCAAAACCTGGACTCGTCAGTGAACAATACTCTTCCCCAGTCATTGTCATTCCAATCACGGTGAGCGCGAGCAAAGTTACTCCGAGCCACACGATGGCCTGTGCTAAAAAAGGGCCTCTGGCAGCTACGAACGCTCCTATTCCAGCTGCTTTCTTCTTCTTATCGTTTTAGTGATAACTCTAACATTTCCGACTTCCTGGAGCCTAGCTCTTACCTCAGATGGCGTCGAGGTACGGTTTCTTAGCACACTGCTTACAATAAATCTATCGTCCCTAGCTGTGGTTACTTTTTTTCTACCTTGAACTCTGCGTCTCGTGTGTTCTCCTGTCTGCCGGTATCGCTTTACATTGCAAAAAATAACAGACTTGGAAAATCGCAACATTTGAGCTACTTGATTGTAAGTGTAACCGTGTTCGATTAAAGTTACAGCTTAAGACACTTGAGCTACGCTGTGATTGGGCATTATCACTTCAATCTTTTGAAAAGATCTCCAAGCAACACCGCGACGACAAATTTTTGTAAATAAAACAAAAGGAAAGTTTTTGTAAATTTTCAAATACACCAATAACCTGAAAATGTTCTTACTACACACATTTATTTATCACGTAGCGAAAAAAACAAATGAAACTCTGAAACAAAAGATGATAAAAATCTTTTTTTTTTCAAATTACGTAATGATGTTATAGGTGGCCAGTGCGTAAGGAGAACATATTAAACATAATCGATCATTTTTTTTGCGTTCCCCTAAATTTGTCCATCAGTGTATCAGTTTTCAATGAAAATAATTAACGAATATCTGTACAAAATCCCTTTTAAAGCCACCCGCAATCTGCCTTCGCAATTTTTGCGCACGTGCCGGAATTGATGGCCTGGGCGGCTATTCTGGCACAATTGCGCATTCGCAATATCAGTCAATAGATATTTCTTTAAAATTTGATAAACGCCATGCGATGGAAATTAGAGTGACTAAACCACATCAAATATAAGCTATAGAATATAAGGAATACTTATTATAAGTTTTCAATCCATAAAATCAATATGTATCCATACAAAACCCCTTATAAGATCACCCGCAATCTGCCTTCGCAATTTTTTTGCACTTGCCAGAATTGAGGGCCAGGCCACATCAAATATATGCTATAGGATATAAGGAATACTTACCATAGGTTTTCAATCAAAAAAATTAACACATATCCTTACAAAATCCCTTTTAAAGTCACCCGAAATCTGCCTATGCAATTTTTGCGCACGTGCCAGAATTGAGGGCCTGCACGTCAATTCCGGTGCAGAAATTGCGAAGGCAGATTGCGGTTGACTTTAAAATGGATTTTGTAAGGATATGTGTTAATTTTTTTGATTGAAATGAAAACTTATAGACAGCATTGCTTAGACCGTAATTGTAAAGCTAAGCACTACTTAACTTGAAATTCTCAACTGTGAAATCGGAAGTAGGTATCTATTTAGCGGGTCGTGAATTTCAGTTTCGAAACCACTGGTCTAATATGTATTGTGTGCACCGGAGTTGACACACCCTGAGATGGCTGAATGTCGTGATTGAAGTGATTTTGACGTGATTTTTAAGACAAGTTTGAAAACAGCTAAGAACATTAAAATTATAAACATATTATGTAAATGGTGATCACTAAGAATAACTCCATTGAAAGTATTTAGTCGAGGAAGCCACCTTGTATGTTTTGTTTAACGAGCTTACAGGGGGCTTTCCCGTTGTCTTAATTCTATAAAGAATATGTAATTTTTTTTTATATTTGAAGATCACAAAATCCTAAATTATCGAATTGTATTTAAAAAAAATCTTAATACACTTAGGCTGAGATTCAGTGTGCATTTTGAGTCCGAACTCAATCTTACAAACGTCACTCTAAAGTAAGGCCAACGGGACGATTTAAAAAAGGTAAACACACTTTCAGTGGTTCAAAATATTTTTAAAATACGTCCGCTGTAAATAAAAAATAGTAAAGAACACAAAATTTGTCATAAAAAAACAGCCAAGTGCGAGTCCTCTCTTAGGATTCCGTACAAAATCTGCAGATAATCTGTAAATCATTCCGTTTTAGAGCTAGAGAGCCGTAAAATATTCAGACAAACAGACAGACGGACAACAGAGTGACAGCAATAGGGCCCCGATTGCTCTTTGAGTACGGAACCCTAAAAAAAAAATCTTTCTGGTACGGAACCCTACAAATCGAAGTTATATTAGTGGTTCAAGTCCGGAAAAATGAATTAATAAGTTGACTAACTTACCTTTCGACGTTTTTTGGGTGGTGAATTGATATCTTTCAAAGGTTGTCTGCCAGGCTGTGATTCCATAAATAAAATAAACAACCACTTACAGTAACAGTAAAATCAATAAGAAAAAAACCGCCCAAGTGCGTGTCGGGCCACGCACAATGTAGGGTTCCGTAGTTGCCCGGTACATTTTATGAGTTGGTCTACTAATACAGACCGCGCCAAACTTCTAGTCCCATTCATTGGAGGGGACCAAAAGTTTGGCGCGACCTGTACTCGTAAACCTGTAAAGCCTACTTAGATGTGATAGTTTTCCTTTTAAATTCATTATATATACTACTTCTGTGATTTTTTTCACATTTCTATAAACAACCGTTTAGCCAGCAGAGGGGGACGCTTTACTCTAACTAAAATTTTCAATTTAAAGCTTAATATTTCGCCAACGGATCCCTAAATCGAAAAATGGTTTTCACATACCCACAATTTTAACAATGATACCCCACACTATGGGATAGACGAGAAAAAAAAATCATCCCCAGTTTACTTGTATGAGAGGTTACCCTTAAATATTTTTTTTCAATATTTTATTTTACCCTTTTTGTTGGCGTGATTAATATTTATATCCATGGCAAATTACAGCTTTCTAGTACTAATAATAGTCTCTGAGCTAAGCCGCGAACAGACGGACAGACGGACATGGACATTGATTGGACAAAAACGACATTCAATATATCAGCAGAGGTGATTCTGATACCCACCTTCCTTGTCCTTACAAAGTTCTTTTCAGTGATGATGATTTATTGAGATAGGAGGATCAGTAAAGATGCACAAAGCTCTTTTAGCTGCTGCGAGTGCGTTTGTAAGGCGGACCATGGAATGAGAGAACGGAGGTCGATGTGACTGGCACTTCAGGAACCACGCTATAATATCTAAAGGAATATTTACATTTGCACCAGCAACTATCAACTGAATTTGATCAACTTGCGTAGCTCGCTAACTTCTACATGATGACACAACTAGAAGATGAAGGTATTAGCAAAATAATCAGTAACCTGGTACCGGAAAATGCTGTTGAACTTACTATTCAAGCCGATAGACATGGTCTTACAAAAACGACACTAGCAATTTTTGACTGTTTTGGAAAGGGTTTCCTGGAGGTTGATAATATAAATGTCCCAATATATCAGCAGAGGTGACACTGATAACCACCTTCCTTGTCCTTACAAAGATCTTTTCAGTGATGATGAATTTATTGATTTTGTGTTGAATGGTAAAAGGGATCAGTGAAGGTTCACAAAGCTAGCTCAGCTTTAACTGCTGTGAGTCCAGTATTGGCGTTTGTCAAACGGACCATGGAGTGAGAGAACGGAAGTCGATGTTACTGACACTTCTGGAGCCACGCTATAATGTCTCAAGGAATAGTTATATTTGCACCAGCAACTATCAACTGGAGTTGAGCAAATTGCACAGCTCGCTCACTTCTACATGCAAACAGAACTAGAGGATAAAAGTATTAGCAAAATAATCAGTAACCTAGTGCCGGAATATGCTGTTGAACTAAATATTCAAGCCGCTAGACATTATATAACTAAGATGACAGTAGCAATTTTTGCCCGAATTGAAAAAGACTTCCTGAAGATTGATGATATTATTCCCTATTGTCTTCAAGCTAAACATGTCAGGGTACTAATGACTACAAAGATTACGCTTAATTAAGATAGTTCTGTTCTTATGGTATCTTAGGGTTATCTGACAGAAAGAAGGTTCAATATTTTTTTATTGTTTTATACATTCTGTGGTCAGGAGATGAATTTGACTTCTTTTTTACTTACACTGTTACACAATAACACGCACCGAAAGTGAAGTTTGTATTGTTTAAAACATATAAGTTTAAAGTTCTTTTGATATTTAAATATGGTGTTATAATGTATGTGTCACAGTCAACTGGTTCAATAACTGATTGATTGCACTACGGCTAGTTCATTAACTAAAGAACGGCACTCAACTTTTAGGTGGTAGAACTGATGCCAGGCTCGACTGCGGAGGTACCACCATCTTACTCGCAAATCCTCCCGAAGTTATTCGGGGGAGAGTAAGAGAACAGCTCTCAGGCAAAACCAGGCGGCCCACCATTGTCTGGGACCGATGGATGGCGGTATATCCATCCCCAATTGCCGAGCCTTATATAAAACAGACTAGTGACGGGCAGCGGCGTCACTGGTGCAAGGGTTTCGTCACCGCGCTCACCAACCAGCCTGCTCAGCGTGTGTGAGTATGGGCATTTCTTCCAGGAGGACCGCCTAGAGTGGCGAAATCTTGGAAAGGCCTATGTCCAGTAGTGGACGAAACAGGCTGATGGATGGATGGACTCAACCAAATATACAGTTTTGTAGTTGAATCATTAAATTTATTCCGTGTAAAACGTTCAACGTATTGGCTGCCCGAAAGCTAACCCTTTAGAAACAACTAAGTTCGCACTCAAAATTAGAACAAAAGGTAGGTTAGGTCAGTTATGGCGATGGCGTGACCGCCATACATAACTTCGTATTTTTTTATTTCCACCCCGAAATACCATTTAACCAAAAGGCTTAGCTCTTTCAGCTATCTTGTTAAAAGTTGCGATCGACTATTGGGCTAAGCATCCCTTAACTGTTTATTTGAATGCCGCAATTTAACTAACATCGTAGCTGTCCAGTCAGTCAGCTGATCTAACCAGGGCTGTGACCTATGCACTAACTAAAAATAATATAAAGTTGTCTTTCAGGGTCTCTTTCATCAGCAAGGTGGACAAGGTGATCGGAAATAAGTGTAGGTAATTTTAAATTCACAGTAGACATACATTATAGTTTTCAACCATAAACACCTCGCACTGTAAAAAGATTTACAACGCAAGTTTAACGAAGTTAACGCAAGTACTAGACGGATCAAACGGAAGAAAGTTTTAACTTCTTTAAAAAGTTACACAATCGCTGTACTAAGATGTGTAGGGATGCAGAGACACTACATTGGACTACGAGCTCTTTTAAATATAAATATTGCTTGTTCCCAAACAAAATATATACTTGAGATAGCATAAACCAGCCAAAACAACCCATTTTTATACGTTTCTTCGTACCATGAAGCCTAAATGTAGCTTATTTTTGTATGGAAACTTGCCAAGCTATTTAATCTTTATGTTTGGTCTGCTACTTAGTAATAATAGAGAATATGCATGTCGTTTAAATAAGTAGTATATTGCGTTTTTTGTGTTCTATTTACTTAGTAGCATTTTTTGATGACCATGGGAAACTATTTTATTTTATAGTTTTATAATTATTTCCATTTAAAAAATACAACATTTTGATGAAATGAAACGCAAATGCAAAACGCGTCACCATTGGCTACTGCCTTTTGTGACAAAATGACTACATTTCATCATAAAATATTAAGTTCAAAATTAATAAATGTAAAATAAAACCCTCAAATATTTTGTAATAGTTTGTTTTGATCAGAAATAATGAAAAAACCGGCCACTCGCCATATACCGCAAGCAAGAGCAGTATCATGTGACGTCACTTGATGCGCGCTAAAATGGCAGCCGTTTGAATTATAGAAGATTATTATAAAACTTATTTTGATTTTATAACTATGAAATATGGATAATTTAGTTGTAAATTCTTATTCATAGCCCTAAATTGATCATATATTAACGATTAGTGCATAAAAAAATTACATGCATATTCTTTATTGCTCTATCTGTGACTTACTATAAATTATCTGACATAATCTTTTTATTTTTTTTGACATAAACACGAAATATAAAACACTAGCTTATGCCCGTGGCTCCGCCCGCGTGTTATTCGGTTTAACGACATGCTTTTTTCCGGGATAAAAAGTAACCTATGTGTTAGGGTATAAGCTATATCCATTCTAAATTTCATCCAAATCCGTCCAGCCGTTTTTGCGTGAAAGAGTAACAAAAATACACACACACACACGGACAAACTTTCGCATTTATAATAGCATTTATAATTAGTAGGAAGTAGGATATATCGGTTGTTTTTTAAACATCGAAGTGCTATTTTTGTCCACTTTTTGGAATGAATAGATCAATTTAGGAATGTAATTTCAATATTTAATTTTTTCGTGCTTTTAAACCGATTTTATAATCATTTTAGTTTATACAGGAAATTACGTCATCATATTAGGTTTAATGTCAGGTCTCTGTCAAACTTTGGGATGCGTTCCAGAAATGTTTTTATTTCGTATGGAAATGTGTTGTGATGAAAGACATCGCTTTTTCATTTAGATCGGATACGCACGCTTATTTTAAAGTCTGTATACAAAAATAGTTAAGGAAAGCTATTCCTCGAAATG
Source organism: Ypsolopha scabrella (assembly GCA_910592155.1). Classification (NCBI taxonomy): domain Eukaryota; kingdom Metazoa; phylum Arthropoda; class Insecta; order Lepidoptera; family Ypsolophidae; genus Ypsolopha; species Ypsolopha scabrella. The sequence continues at coordinate 15,979,226 of OU342983.1, read as the reverse complement.
GTTTTCGAATCGTACATATTGATGAAAAAAAGAACAGGCCAATTTCATAATTTCATTTCATCTCACATTATTAATCTAGGCCAATATTGTTGAAGAAACTCGAACTACTAGGTATTAGGGGTATCGCATTAGATTGGTTTAAGTCTTTCCTTTCAAATCGTAGTCAACGTGTCCGAGTGGATGGCTACTTCAATTAAATCTCTGAAATTCCTTTCGGGGTCCCCCAGTGTAGTGTTTTGGGGCAAACACAAAAAATTTGCATTTACGGATGATACTGCACTGATCTTTTATGATAAATCATGAGATGGGGTGCAAAAAAAGGTTCAAGAAGGCTTACAGATTGTAGCGGGGTGGCTTCAGAATAATTTACTGATATAGCCAAAACCAAGTACCTACATAGCTTTTAGGATTACAAAGAGAACAGCTTCTAAATTACCACTTGTAATCAAACTTCACTCGTGCAAAGACCTAACTTGTGAAGGTTGCCAATGTCCTGTAATAGAACAAGTTGATTGTATTAAATATTTGGGGTATATGTTGACGAGAATGTAAATTGGAGAAAACAGATTTCCGCACTTCGTGGCCGTGTTCGCAGGCTTATGTACTTTTTCAGACGTTTAAGGGTAGTCTCTGACGTAAAAACAATAAAAGTTGTTTATTATGCCCTATGCCAATCCATTCTAGGTTATTGTATGAACTCGTGGGGAGCAACAAACAAAACCGAACTGATTAGTTTAGAGCGTGCGCAACGTGCTCTGCTTAACCCTTTATTACTCGCACGAAGAAAAACACACAACTGCTCGCACGAAGTCTCAGGTGAACCAAAATTGTACAGATTATTTTTAAGATTCATGCAATAAATATGTAAATAAAATATTTTTATTCTAAAACTGCTTTATTTATACTTTTAAAATTTTAAGAAACAACATGAATTAATATCTGCTTAGAAAGAGAAAAAACTAACTTAAAACAAATAGCAAAAACGTATATTTTATACACACGGTGAGATTAAAAGTCATTAATAATAATATTTAAAGAGCTCTCAGAATCACTGTCATCACACTCTTGAAAACATGTCTCAGAGTAATCGTTGCATACAAATTTGGCGCAGTTTTTGCATTTTGTTGCCACTTTTCAGATGCTGATTTGTCTTCATCATTATTAGACGCTTCACTGAATGTTCAGGAGATTCGTTTATTCACTATCGTGATCACTTTGGATCATTTCATCTGCCTCAAACTCTGATTCTGAGCCCCCAACTTATTGTTCTTTATCAGAAGCTTCTGCCAACCATTTAAAACTACGCTCTTCTCTTCTTCTATCCTTGACAAATTCTATAAAACTTACAAATCTCATGAAAACACTTGATTTTTTATGAATTTATTTTATAAAACTGTAAGAAATGTAATTACAGATGTATTTTACAAACTGGATTAGCAATTGGTGTAATAATATATAAAATAATGTAATCAATCGGTCGCAGGCAATGGTGGGCCACCTGGTTGTGCCTGTCCGCGAGCTGTTCTCTTACTCGCCCCCGAATAACTTCGGGAGGATTTGCGAGTAAGATGGTGTTACCTCAACCGTGAAGCCCGGCACCAGCTCTACCACCTGGTAAGGCCTGCTAAGCAAGAAATGTTCTCTTTTGACCAAGTACCAATCTCTTGTGAATTTGATGGATAGAAATATCTTGATATGATTTATATTTAAAAAAATAAAATATTTAGTCAAAGTTGCAATTATACTAGATTCTTTAATACAACAATAAATTAATGAAATTATTGTTACTTAAGTATCACTTGAAGAATAAGCTGTAGTTAGTATTATTACAATAAAACAGAATAAGCCTTAATAACAATAAACAGACAACACATACGACACAGATTTTAAACTAACAGTTTATCCTTCATTCACAGTAGTTCCATTGCTGAGTTCCATGATGGAACTACTACGATGAGTAAAATTATTAAATTTATATTTGTATTTACTTTATGATGTATTATTAAATGCCCAATATGCAATTTTCTTTTTATATACCACACTATGTTAGTGTTATTTATTATTATCCTCTGGTCAAACTACTTACATGTACAATATAGGTTAAATAATATTAGTTTGTGAAACTCAGATAAATTATGTATACAGTACTCGTCTATTATAAACAACTTCTTCTATAAGGGCTTAGCTAAATTTGCTACTCTTTTGACTTCATATCATTTAAATTACCCTGATCACAATCGGATAATCCACTATGAGAAGGCGAAAAAAAGTTTCGAATTTTGCATAACTCTTAAAGAAAAAGATATTCATGAAGGCGGGTACTGGTACCTATTTAAAAAATTCAATTTGTCTCACTAATATTATTAACCTTGTTCAAATATTTTGGTATTTTACCTACAAACTTAAGTTTAGAAAACTATTGTATTTATAGAATTTGCACTGACAGTAACTCGAATAGTTCCTTTTTCTTCCTCCTTCAAAAAAGCTGTAAGTGTGTGGCCAGTCCTAAAAAAAAACAAAAAATGTTATAGGTAACTGTGGACTTTACCTCAGCTGATGGCAGTGACGTGCATAGAACTTTTTGCTGGAAAAGCAATGAGGAGGTCAAGTTTGACGATAAAAATAACAAAAAAATTAAAACAAATTTGAAAACCAATGTATGAAATCTTTATTCTAGGGTAGGCAGTGCCTGCCCTGGCGTCATACAAATAATTATTTTACAAAGTATCATTTAAATTTTTTCATATTTTTTTAATTGTCAAACTTGACCTTCTGGTTGCATTTCCAGCAAAAAGTTCTATGCAGGCCATTGATAATGGGTAATTTTCCGAAATTTTTGAAATCATAGAAGTTTTTCAATTATTTTTTCTGAAATTTTCAATAAGAATATATGTTAATTATATTTCAGTGTTATTCTCTCCAAATATACATAATATATCCAAAAATTGAGAATTGGGAGCGATCAAATTTATTAATTTTAGACCACTTTTGTTACGGGGTCTATCTCAAAAACTAAACACGTAAGGAATTTTGAATTTATGTTTGTTTATTTAAACAACAATACTGAAAACGCCTATTTTCGAATACAGGTTTAGGGTTACGTATCCAAATTTTGTGGTTTTTTCGTATACATTTGTTTAATTACTGAGCGGTTTTTAATTTTTATTCAAATCATTTAAGTCTATTATTAACTTGTTTAAATGGTACGGAACCCTCAGAACGTGAGTCTTACTCGCACTTGACCGGGGTTTTATTCCCTATTCTGTGTGTAATTTTACCCTGCATACTTACGGATTCCACAACAGGGCAGTGATTAGACCATCAGGTCTTCGGACAGCTGCACACTCCACGTTAGTAGGAAAGTCGGATTTAAGGCTGATTTTCTCAGATCCCCGAGGTATGAACTTGGAAAAGTGTCCCAGGGCGTAATAAGATGGCTGCTTGTAGAAACTGTAAAGAGTGAATAAGTACAGAAAATAAAGAAAAATGTATACACGCTGACTTTTTTAACCGTTTCCGACCCGAAAGGTAGGTAATCTGTACAAGGAGTACCATTAATACCATTGGTTAAATAAAAAATATGGACACGACAATGAATGGACTAAACTATCGTTAGGTTTTTAGATTGATTTAGTATCAATAACGGGTAGATAACTTATGTGAATGGGTCTTGGTGACTGATTTTGATGCCTTTAGTAGGTACAGCCGTTGCAATACGTGTTATTGCTTATTTCAAGCATAGTATGATAGCATGCACAGTAGCTATACGCACAGTATAAAAACTGACGTGCTTCGTTGGGGTGTTTAGTAGATGTAGCTGGTGCAAGGTGGTGAAATGTAGGGGAAGCAAAGCGCCTGCAACTTTGTTGCAATTTGTATTAAGTATTTTTTCTAAATCTGTGAATGGAGAAGTAAGATACTCCAAAAGTTAGGATGAATCTTCTAAGTGCGTTTTCTTGTGGCTGTAACTGGCAGCTGCCCTTTGTGACCCATGTCTTTTCCGAAATTCCCACGAAGTCAATATAAACAGGAGCAACGCTGCGGGGCCTCCGCTAGTATTGCACAAATAAATTATTCATTGTCATGGTTCATATCAAATATTTTTTTAACAATCCTGTGAAGTCAACTTACGTTGAACCATCATCCCCGATGACGACAGTGGCATCGGTGGGGAACATGCCATAGTGAGGACCACCTTCAGTGTCTACGACTAGGTTACCGTCCACCCAGGCACTGTACCAGTGATTTATCTCCTGGGAAAACAAGGTTATTGATACACAGTAGGCTTATACTTGGCCATTTAACCGCACTTAATGAAAAGCATCACTCAGATGGAAAGTTGCAATGCTTACAGGCTAAGGTTTTCAACTAGTGTGTCGACCCTGTAATTACTTTCGGATTCATAAAAAAAGGTTGATCCACCAGTTTAATAATTATATAATAATAATAATAATAATATAATTTAATTTCAGACCAAGTCCATATTTTGTTACTAATAGAAATGCTTAAAACTATACTAGGTGAAATTAAATCAACCGACCAAATTCATACTGGAGACTCGGTTAGTCATCAGGACCAAGGTTTAATGACCCTTCAGGTAAAATTGGAAAAAAAATTTTTTTTTACCCTTAGAACCTGCACTAGGAATTGTACTTAAACTAGTCCAACCAGTACGGGAGCAAAAAAAAATATTTTTCGAAATTGGCCAAAAGGATTACTGAACCTAGTACTTGATCACTAACCGAGTCTCTAGTATGAATTTGGTCGGTTGATTAAATTTCACCCTATATTAGTACACACATTAACAATTTAAATATTCATTTTACATTAAACATTAGAGCTCTGGACCCCATATGTATGAAGTTCCAGTGCCGCACAACTTGACAATCCATCCGATCCAATATGGTGTTGAGAAGGCTGCTGGGACTGTCTCTCACGCGCCGCATCAGGGAGGCTACTCTTTTGCGTACTATCAACTCAAAGCTGTGTATACGAGCCTCGGCAAACATGCCTGATGCGCTGCAGAAGCGAGGCAGTCCCATCAACATTCTCAGTCTATTATTATATTGGACGCGCAGAATACTGAGCGACTTGCGAGTACAACCAAACCACAGACTGCACGTGTAAAATGTCTGGCAGTATGCCTTGAAAAGGGTCATTTTAACTTCTCTTGTACATCGTGCAAACCTGCGGGCGAGCATGTTGCTCCGTATCGACAACGCTTCAGCAAGTTATGGAGCGGGCTATGCTTGCAGTATCTCTGTTGGATAAAATCTGAAACGAGGAGATGGAGATCTATCGGAGATCAAGTGACTAACATAGCTTGCTGAATCAGTAAGTAGGCATGCCATGTGCCGTTGGGGTAAAAAGACGTCAGAAAGCGTAGCGTAGCCCAACCTCATGCCCGCTGGAACGACGACCTGAAGGACATTGCGGCTGGCGACTGGATAAGGAGAACTGAGGACCACCAGGAGTGGCGAAATCTTTAATAAGCCTCTGTCTAGTATTGGATGAACACAAACTAATGGATCCACGGATGAGACTTAAAATTAAGCACACTCACCCAGAAAGTAGAAGAATGAGCATACTTACTAATGGTAGACCATATCGAACTCTGACAGATCGATATACCACTATCTGTCTCTCTTTAGGTAGATCAAAAGAGTGAGACAGAGCACTGTATCAAACGCGCTATCGAGCTCGATATAATCCTTCATGTTAGTAAGAAGTGCTTATTTCAGCAAAACCTACATTAGTACAGAGGAATGATTGATACTTCGCAACTGCCTCCAACGACTCTCCCGGTAGACTTCTCGTGACTTTATTCCGGAACATAACGGGTCACTTGGCGGCACGGTTTCGTCTTGAGGGTGGTGACAGGCTGCGGTTATTTAAGAATCCTGGTTGCGCTAGTCGTATTTGGATTAATCAAAGCTCAGTTTACACCACTCAGTGAGGCTCTTTTCCTTTACCCCAAAATTAACTGTACTTACTTCCATTAGAATGCTAGCATAAGACTCTGCTGTCGACCATGCTCCCAGTTTCGGTGCGCATCCTTGACCTAGAGCAAAAAAAATGTATTTCAAAGGGTTGAAAATCTTCTCTTTTACCCACCATCGAATCATCACTCGATCAAAGAGAATATTTTAAAATACAGGCTCTGATTTAAACATAGATCTAGAGCGAATCCTATGTCTATGGATTTAAATTAACTGCTATTTTATTGTATTATTGTTCCACAATTGGATTGGGATTCAAAAGTACCGTTTGCATAATAGTACAATGAATTGATTACTTGGGTACTTAAGACCATCAAGTAAAATAATTATCAAATTCTTGCGTTTTATGTACTTATTGATGTTTATAAAAGTTTATTGATCAATAATATTGCTTCTCCAAAAATTAAATGATCGTTGAATTTGTTGTCTGAACTGTTTGCTGAAACTATTTTCAACTGTTTTATAAATTAAATCTTTAAATTTTATTTGACAAATCTGTTACTATTTGGCAATGATGATGAAGTTGATGAACCCATGAGTGATTGATCATCAAAACAAATGGCGAGCTGATAATTTTTTTAAAGAATATAAGTTTATTTTAATTCCACGAAATATTATTTTGGTAAAATGTGACATTTTCTTCACATTATTATTTCGCAGTACTGAAAAAGTTTTTACGTATTTTTGCACATCCTACCTTTGGCAACTGTCATTTCATACATTCGCGTAAAGTTGACGATCGCACCTCATTCCCAATGCAAACGTGGAACAATAATACGAACCTAACCATATCTTCGGTACGAACTATAAGTAATAAATAGTGTGAGATGAAAATAAATGAAATGAAATGGCCTGTTCTTCTTTTCATCAATATGTACGATTCTAAAACCATTTCGAGGAATAGCTTTCCTTAACTATTTTTAGTATACAGATTTTAAAATAAGCGTGCGTATCCTTTACTAAATGAATATCCTTTACTAAAAGCGATGTCTTTCATTTGACCTTCAGTGACATCATCATAACAAAATTTCCATACGAAATAAAAACATTTCTTGAACGCATCCTAAAGTTTGGCAAGGACCAGACATTAAACCCAATATGTTAATTTAATTTCCTGTAAAAACTAAAATGCTTATAAAATCGGTTCAAAACCACAAAAACATTTTACACTGAAATTAATAATTTCAACATAAAAAATTTTCGTGCTTTATATTCCTAAATTGATCTATTAATTCCAAAAAGCAGACAAAAATAGCACAACGATGTTTAAAAAACAACCGAATTATGTTTTATATTTCGTGTCTATGTGAAAAATTTAAAAAAGATTATGTCAGATAATTTATAGTAAGTAGAAGAAGTGCATTATATGACAAGACTGCTCGTATTAAAGGATGGGTGACCCTATGCGTTAATTGAGAAATGTTATGAATTTATTCTGTATGCGTCCAATTCGATCTTATGTAAATTTATTGAGTAACGAGGTTTCCATACTTGAGATGCATACTCAATTTGTATAACGTTTGCTGATTAAAATAATCACACTAATATTATAAATGCGAAAGTTTGTGTGTGTGTGTGTGTGTGTGTGTTTGTGTGTGTTTGTGTGTGTGTGTGTGTGTGTGTGTGTGTGTGTGTGTGTGTGTGTATGTTTGTTACTCTTTCACGCTGAAACGGCTGAACGGATTTGGATGAAATTTAGAATGGATATAGCTTAAATTATATAAAATAAATGAATAAATGGATATAGCTTATACCCTAACTTAACACAAAGGCTACTTTTTCTCCCGGAAAAAAGCATGTCGTTAAACCGAATAACACGCGGGCGGAGCCGCGGGCAAAAGCTATATAATATAATATTAGAAAGAAAGAAAGGAATTCATTGCCAAGTGAAAAATACAAAAATATAAAAAAATTACACTAAAAAATACGAATATTTAAGAAAAAAATATTTTGGTAAATACGGTTGAGAGTCACGTCTTATGAGTTTATAGAAAACGAAATAACGAAATAAAAAAACCGGCCAAGTGCAAGTCGGACTTGCACACGAATGGTTCCGTACCATTATCTATAAAAACGGCAAAAAAATCATGTCTGTTGTATGGGAGTGCGCGGGTCCGACTCGCACTTGGCCGGTTTTAGTATTTGTTGTTATAGCGGCAACAGAAATACATCATCTGTAAAAATTTCAACTGTCTAACTATCACGGTTCTTGCGATACAGCCTGGTGACAGACAGACGGACAGCGGAGTCTTAGTAATAGGGTCCCATTGGTTACCCTTTGGGTACAGAACCCTAAAAACAAAAAACAATTAACGACATGAACCCCGTAAGGGGTTTCAGGGGTGTTCCCAAGTGTGAACAGTGAAATACAAGTCACAGTTCACACTTGGCACAACAGTAACTGCTTTTCACCAAAGATTATTACGCCCTAAGCGCCATCGGTGGTTAGCGTTCCGAAACACGCAGACCAAAGACAAATCAGTGTGCACCAGTGGCGAAGGGTCCATATAACACGATTCCCATCGGCTTGTTTAGTAAATGGCATCCATACTACATTTCTTTATTCCATGCTCTTCGCATTGTCAATCATTTCCTTATATCTCAATACGACAAACACTTGGCTGACAGGGAGTTGCAAAGTACAAAAAATGACATGTTTCCTTGGTTGCTTTTCTGAGTAGGGCGTATTTTTTGTCCAGCTTCCCTTTTTCAAATGTTTACCCTTCGCCACTGGTGTGCATCACAACGATTGGACCCATGACCTCTAGATTAGCAGGCGAGCGCTTTACTACTCGACTATTAAGGTGGTCTACCAAAACCTTTCGTAATTTAGTAATGTGAATGTATTCCTATTGGGCCGCAGAATATCTTCATATTCCCTTGAGTTTCCCAAATATCTATTTTAAAAGATCACTGAGGTGCAATTGAGTAAGACAATCGTATTCAAATTCGGTTGTTATATGGCTATTCGGCTAAGCAAATTAACCCGTTTGACAATTGAAATCGTACGTTTTTGGCTGTAAACAACAAAACAAGACAATCCTATTCATTTGACAGCCAAAACGGGTAGCTTAGCCAAATAGCCATATGACAATCAATTTGAATACCATTGTCTTACACGATTACACCTCTGATCTATAGACAAAATAATTTGAAATTCGAATTAAAATTTAAAATTATTCATAAATTTTAGATAAACTAATTAATTAATTTACGTTTATTAAATTTGAAATGAGTAGGTATTGCTGAATGTATTTACCTGCTGAAAACTCTGTGTCCAATATTGTTATGTGAGGGTTATTCTTGTGTAGGTTATCCAAGATCGTCGGGTTGGATTCGCTATTAGAGTTGGCATGCAGTGCGATGTACTCGATATAGCTCATAAGATCGGTGCTCTCTCTAAACTGAAAATAAAATAAAAGCTACAACTAAAGCACTCATTTTTGGGCTGCATAAACCTGGCTTTGTATCATTTTAAGTCGCATACAGAATATTCTGTTTTATGTAGACCCCAAATTACCAAATCGATATTTTTCGATCGGTAAAAATTTGATATCGACGGATTGATTAAATAATTTGGCCAGGTGCGAGTCAGACTCACGTACAAAAGGTTACGTACAGGTGGTAATGCGGGTGTGGAACCCTAAAAATATTATGGTAAATGACACCAATATACATGCCAAAGCAACATCAAGGCTACAAAGAACAAGCCGCTAAAATGGTAGAGACAGAAAAGAAATTTGGCACAAAAAAGAATTATCATAACCATCCATAGATCTACAATCTAAAAGTTATCTATAACTTGGTGAAAGACTCATCAAAATCGCTTGAGTTGTTCGGAAGCAGAAATAAAACTCTTTGCCCCGTGACTTTTATCCAATCCATCTTCGTACGTCTTGTGTGCTACCTCGTTTTAAATCTAAGCTAACTAGACATTGTTGGTAGGAACAAACGATATCGTGATATAACACAGGTCAGCACCATTTACTTTTATTTGACCCCATCCCATCAGCCTGGTTCGTCCACTACTGAACATAGGCCTTTCCAGGATTTCGCCACTCTTGGCGGTCCTCCTGGAAGAAATGCCCATACTCACACACGCTGGGCGGGCAGGTTGGTGAGCGCGGTGCCAAAACCCTTACACCAGTGACGCCGCTGCCCATCACCAGTCTGTTTTATATATGGCCCGGCAATTGGGGATGGATAAACCGCCATCCATCGATCCCAGGCAATAGTGGGCCGGCCGCCTGGTTTTGCCTAAGAGCTGTTCTCTTACTCTCCCCTACTCTACCACCTAAACTTTAAACTAAACTTTTATTTAAGGAAACAAAATACTTGAACAGACGGGATATTCGTAAAAACAGGAAAAAATATTTTTTTGATTGTATTATTTTTGACATAATATTTTTGTAAGTATTTAGACCACCTGTACAGGGGAGTAGGCCTTCAAAGACAAGTCTAATATTGAAGTTGAAGAGCCCACATCAAGCTAAACACTTTCAGTATAAGCTGACCTCTCATTGTATAGGCTTCCCGTACAATGAGAGGTCAGCTTATACTCAATGTGTATAGCTTGATGTGGGCTCCACTGTACAAATGATTACGAGTACATTATTGCGAAACACAAGCAGTGGTGCAGCTTGAATGAACGTTGAGATAAATATGGAGGCAGCGCACAAACGCACATTTTTTATACACAGCAAAAAAAAATTATAGGAACCAGCGGCCATCATAAATTATTTTACGGATTTCTTGAAATGTAGGTCCTAATGTCCCATTGGGATTTTAATCTTTCAAGCCCCTTTATTTGATGAAAGAAAACAAGAAAGGAAAAACCTGTGACGTAAGTATTCATAACGAAATGGCTAAATGTTTTACTACTGCTTATACTACTGAATATCATTTTCATGCAACTTAGCACTTAGCACCAGTTCTACTTACATTGTTCATAAAAGCCTCATTCGCTATATATCTGTGTTCATCGAAAAATAATACATTTACATTGCTGAAGTCTTCCCTTAGCATTGGAATGAAGTATTCTGTTGCGAATTTGGCCTGTGAAAGTTTGAAAAATAAAAATCTTTAGCACTGTAGAAAACCAATCAAAAAAACAACTTATGGAACTTGAGCTAAGGCTACGTTATTTAAAATGTCTTACAAGTTGCCTCGTGTTCCAACTTATAAATATCTCCGGTGTGTTACGATCTATGGTGCACCAATTGGACCATGGTTCGTTCACGTAGCTGACGCCCCAATGCTCCAAGCCTTCGTCTCTATAAGCCTGTAGGTGTCTGAAATACGCAAAAACCAGTTAAGTGCAGATACGGTCAAGTATTAACTGTAATCAACTGTTGAAATTGTCACATATAGCTTGGTGTGACATACTGCAAACACATTTATTTGTGTACGTGTGCATCCAGGTCACTTCGCGCACGTCACGTTAATAATTTATAAATATAAGACTTTTTAATTAACAAAGATACAGCTATTACCACAGTGTAGGTAACAACAGTAGTTTAACTAGGCGGTGCCCTTGAAATCAATACCTACGGCCGCTCGGCGCCTAAACACGCCCTAGAGCTGCCAACTGACTGTTTACGTATTTGATAATGCTATATTATTATTTTAAAGTTGTATTTAAGCAACCATACAATGCACAACATACTCTGTAATTTCGTGCCATAATTGACGAAAATGCGCGGGAGCGTCACAGTGACAACGTGCGTACGTAACTGCGGTGCGACCGCGACTGTCGTAAATCGAGTTGAATTGAGTTTTGGGGGGGTTCGTTTTGGTCCGTTTGTATGGAGACAGAATACTATTTCTTATTGATACTATACATCACTAACTTCATAATAAGTTCATCTTAATGAACCCGTAACATACAACCCGGTCCCAGTATCTGTGCACCTCGCTGGAATGTGGCGCCTCTCCCGCTTCCCCTGTCACCTCTCCGCGCACTCCCCGGTGCGACAGTACGGTTAGCATCTTCGTTGCCGCTACACGTCCCGATAATTTTGATATTTTCGCTTTATTGTTGTTTTGTTTTTTAATGTTTATTGTTAAGTTTAGACTGTTAACTGTTAAGTTTGGACTGGTTTGGTTGTTGACCTAAACCCTATCGAATATATATGGATCTTGGTAAAGCAAAGGGTGGCAGATAAAAACATTGACCAATCGGAAAAGAACATAGAAAAACTTACAAAAGATGCGATTAAGTCAATTACGCCAGCTGACTGGAAAAAAGAAGTGAATCACGTGGAGAGACTACAGCGAGAATACTGGGAAAAGGATCATTTGGCAGATGACAACATCACACAACTTTTAATATCACTAGGGGAAGACAGTTCGTGCGAGTTCAGAAAGTGAGAGTGAGGAAGATACAATGTCAGGCATAGAGTCAATAATTTATAGTGACTGAGTTAAATAATAAATGTTTTTGTAATCAAAATTATTGTTTCTGATAACAAACCCTTCATCAATAATAAATTGATTTGAAACGGTTAGTAAATTTTTTTTACCTCCACATTTCTCGAAAAAACTTTTTTTCACACCGTACCCAGACCGCCGATATGACGTCACGAGGTCAGGTGCACAGATATTGTGACCGGGTTGTACCTCACGGCGTATTATTACTAAATACGCGACTTTGTCTGCGCTGATCTCAATATGATCACCATATTACTTTGTTAGTTGAGATCAACTATAGTAGACCCATGTCCATAAGCAGATTCTTTAAAAATCTAGACATTTCAAGATAGGTACGTATTGTTATAATAAAGCCTAAGTTACTTCAGGGGCTTCTTTTAGCACCTTTAAAACCGCGTGCAAATCCAGAACATAAACAGTTTTAACGAAAACAGCCACCAAACCGACAAATAGACCGATCAACACACAGACAGACAAAATGTCTTATATATTTAAATTTGTTTTCTCTCATCAAAGAGCTCCATGAAAATAAGAGGTGAACTCAGCACGCGTGCAGGTAAGATTTTTATATAATATATAATAAACAAATTACATAATTAAATAATAACTATAAAAAAAGATTTAATATCACTTACTTATTTGAAAAACTAGCATGATTAGGTAATAGTATAAATAATGCCATCGAAAACAAAACTTGTAAAAAAAACAAGTCTCGAGCAACTTAGTTCTTCTACCGTAGTTGTGAGACCCATGTAATACCAAGTCGGTTAATTTATTCAGTCCCCACTTAAGGGACCTTCTGTCTTAAGTTATTACATAACTAGCTAAACTAACAATATCTTAGAGTAACCGTATCAATACAAAAAATCTTTTGTGTTTGGCCATCACACGAAAACACAATGTATCTTACAAGTAATACATATTACATGAAATTAGATTATTTAGTGCGATTGCCAAGTCAATCTATTGATTTAAAACATAAAAGATTTTTAGTATTGATATGGTCACTATAAGGTAGTGTTAGGTTAGCTAATTAAGTAATAACTTATGACAGAAGGTCCCTTAAGTAGGGACTGAATAAATGAACCGACTTAGATTTACTGGATCTCACAACTTTTTACGGTAGAAGAACTAAATTGCGAGACTTGTTTTTTTTTACAAGTTTTGTTTTTAGTGGCATCTCATTTCTTTTTGTAGATAGTCGTACTTTTTTTCCTTTATTTACAACTAAAATTGTAACTTTGTAATCTTATATATTTATATGGGATTACAAAGTTATTGATTCAGTAGATGTATCTAGAGCACTGGACCGAAAATGCAAAATATTTTAGTTTTTCCTTGATTTATATACTAAACACTAATTTTATTCCAAATTTGAAGCTTCTGTGTCTTCTAGAATTGCCTTAGAGTTTTGATGATCGGGTGAGTGAGTGAGTGACAAAATTGAGAAACTTTGACTAGTTATAACAAAATACGTAAAGAAGGTCCTCTATTCAAGGAAACTCAAATAAAATGCTACTTTGGTACGCGGCAATAAAGTGCATACTAGCTCGCATTTAATGTTTTTTAATAATTCGCGTAATTTTTTTTCCTCTTAAATAAGATAATGGTATACTTAATAAAAGTCAACGTTTGATATGTTGAACTAACATTTTGTTTTTATCTAAGATTTGATACCTATTGTTAGGAGTACATTTTCTCACCTTTGGAAGTGAAGAAAAGGTTAATTTTCGATTTATGTTTTTATTCAGGCAGCCAAATTTGATGCAATAAGCTTTCGCCTTCATTTTATCAACGATCGAGGCGCGTGCGTGAGTAGTAGGTAACTACGTGCGCTCGGAGCAGCGCGCGGCGACCCACTGAATGGGTCCGAGCAGTCGGGCACGCGATGTTTATACCTAAACCACTCAGTGCGCGGTTTCAAATTGAATGAAATTTTAAATATACCGTGTTATACAAGTCCTGTTTGGTTACTGAAAATTCAGGCTTCTAGTTTTATCCACAACGAAGTTTCATGGGGGTAGAAAATGGCCTGAACTGTTCCGAGAAAAGGATGGTACGGCCGTGCCGCTTTTTAGCTCGACTTGGCGGGGGCACTACCGTGCCCCCAGATATACTGTGTGCCTATACCTGCTACTTACAAACTTCGAATTTATAAAAAAAAACTGTGACAAGTAGACTGTGTATTAATTGTGTAAATAAGAGCTGCTAGAATGGTTTATGTTAAGAATAATTTTACCATTTGATAGATTCGATTGATGGTTTTTGGTGGAATATCATCTTCAATAATTATACACAAATAAAAACTACAAGAATTTTTGTTTAGTTTATTGAATAATTTTACTCTTTTTGTATGGAGGAAAAGCTGGGTAATACATGAATTGGAATTATAAGAAAATTTTTGCGAAGAATAGGAACGGATATTCGCCTTCTTTTTTAGGGTTACGTACCCAAGGGTTAACCAACAGGACCCTATTACTATTACTCTGCTGTCCGTCTGTCACCAGGCTGTATCTCATGAACCGTGATGAAATTTTCACAGATGATGTATTTTTGTTGCCGCTATAACACAAAATACTAAAAAACAGAATAAAACAATATTAAAGGGGGCTCCCATACAAAAAACTATTTTTTTGCCGTTTTTATAGATAATTGTACGGAACTCTTTCACTTGGCCGGTTTTTTATGATACTGTATCGAAAAGTTGTTTTTTTTTATTTATATCCTTTGTGTATAAGTGGTTGAAAGGATCGCAGAACTTTTCCTAATAGCCTGTATAATGTAAGGACGTAAGGTTTGACCACAGATATATAATTATTATTATCGATCCATGTTGTCTGATAAATAAAGATATTATTATTATTATTATTACTATACCGGGTGTAAATATAGTGCGACCATTAAATGAAACCACATATTCTACCGACCCTACTGAACCACTTTTCCCAAGAGTCATACCCGCGGACACCCTTAGTTTAAGAAATAATTGAGTTGCAAACAAAAACGCGTGAACCCTAACGCACTGACATATGGGCGAGGTTCGAGAGAGCGTTGACCTCAAACAGCTGCAGGTTTCACGGACGACGCTCTCTCTAAACTCGCCCGTATGTCGGTGCGTTAGGGTTCACGCATTTTTGTTTGGAACTCAATTATTTCCTAAACTAAGGGCCAGTTTCTGAATTAAGAAAATCTCGCTAAGTGGATACTTATGCGACGAATTGGCCAATCATAGCGTTGTATTTCAAAGTTAAGCACTACTTAATTAGAAATTCTCAACTGTGAAATAGGGGGTAAGGGTGTCCGCGGGTATGACTCTTGGGAAAAGTAGTTCAGTAGGGTCGGTAGAATATGTGGTTTCATTTAATGGTCGCACTCTATTTACATCCGGTATAGGTATTATACGTCTGTGGGTTTAACTTACTTTGAAATGTAGAGTGCATACGGATGATAACAGTCCTCACTAACTTGCGAGTTGACACCGTTAAAGTTTTTTCTTATCATCCATTCTGGCGCGGTCCATATATTGGCCATGATTATTAATTCGTCTTCTGTGGCTTCCTTTGCTTTCCATAGAAAGGGAATCTGTGAAACGTTTTCTTACTTTATTTTCCACTCCAAATACAGAATACATAGGTAATGACTTTTCAAATATCAAAACTTGTGAAATTCGTAAATTATTCTTTACGTGTTCCTTACAAACACGAGCCCAGCGCCGAGTCAACTCATGGGACGTCAAGATTTTATTTTGCGAAATCAGAAAAAACCATTATCGATCCGTGTTACTGATCACTTACCAAGCCTCCAGTATGAGTTTGGCTGCATAAATTAAAGTCACCTTATACAGTGTGTAAATAAAGTGGGACCATTAAATAAAACCACATACTCTACTGATCATTCTGAACAATTATTCGAAAAAAAAACGCACAAATCTTCAAAGAAAAAGATATTCAACTGTAACAGGTCCTGTGAATGGTCCAGAATACCATAACAGCACCTAATTGTCGAATATAAAAGTATAATTTTTTTTCTCCTTAAAAATACAAAAGATATACATGAATATATTCAGGAACTGAATAAATAGCTTTGATGACGTAATAGTCATGTCATTTAGGCATTACAGGAAATAGGCCATTGCCCACAAGAAAAAAAATGTGATGTCAAAACCGACGTCTGTTTTTTTTATTTTCAGTAATCCCATCTTCAGGTTTTATCCCCAATTTTTTTTATTCTTTCTTTTCGTCAAGGAACTCTCCCTATTGAGCCTAAACGGTATGACTATTACGTCACTTTCCCAGTTCTCCAAACAGATTTAAAAAAAAAAAAACTTTATAAAAAATACCACCTGAAAGTTAAAGAACAGTATGTATCTTCATAATTTAGCCTATATTTTCAGAAAAAATATACAAAATGGCCACGTTCGTGGATACGTTCGCCCTTTAAATGACATTTAATACAATTTGTAAATAGTTCAATACCCATTGAAGGTTTTGAGAAGTTCATTTTTTATCTGCTTTTGGTGAATAGCAACCACAGTTGGCAACTGATTTTAAGATAGGTACGTAATAGGCCCGCAGGTTGTCTCTCAGTATTTTTCACAGTCCATTTTCGATTACACCTTTGACACCACACTCGGATTCAAGAAAAAATGACTGTTTTTTTAAATTGTTTTACTTTTATTTTCTTAACTCACCTTATAATTCCTATCTTCGTAAGTCAGTTCCCAATGATTCATTTCAATATCTTTGGTCCTATTGTTGTTGCAATAAGAGTAAGGAGAATAGCCACTTTGGCCAATTGTTGTCTTCGCCATGTTATATTTTAACCCTTCTGGACCCCAAAATTCACTGTAAAACAATAATAAATTGTACAATACTGTCATTTCATAGGATATGAGCGTCAAACCTAATATCATTGCCATCTTTTTCTTAATTTTGTAGAAATATCTTGGGATAAATGTAACGTTTTGACATGTTGTTGTGTTGGCAACATCCGAAGATGAGTAATTATCTAAAAAACTGTGATTAATAAATAGCTTTTATGAATTGTCATAAAACGTGCTGTGTACAAAAATACTATGTTCAAAATATATATGCCAATGATATTAATTGTTTTTATTTGTAATAGATGTATATAGATATATATAAAAAACACAGAAAAAATAAATTCAAGATATATTTCGGGCCCTACTGGGCCCGGCGTCAGTTGAAAAAAAAATTAAAAAAAAAAAATTTTTTTTTCAAAATTAAAAAAAATAATTTTTTTTTCAACTGACGCCGGGCCCAGTAGGGCCCGAAATATATCTTGAATTTATTTTTTCTGTGTTTTTTATATATATCTATATACATCTATTACAAATAAAAACAATTAATATCATTGGCAAAAAAAAATTAAAAAAAAAAAATTTTTTTTTTCAACTGACGCCGGGCCCAGTATGTCCCGAAATATATCTTGAATTTATTTTTTCTGTGTTTTTTATATATATCTATATACATCTATTACAAATAAAAACAATAAAAAGCTTGAAAGAGCCAAATATTTATTTAATAAAATGATATTAATTCAAATGGTCCAGAATACCATAACAGCACCTAATTGTCGATTTTTTTAAAAGGAATAGCTTTCTTAAGGTCTTATAAAAGTATAAATTTTTTTCTCCTTGAAATACAAATGATATACATGAAAATATTCAGGAACTGAATAAATAGCTTTGATGACGTAATAGTTATGTCATTTAGGCATTACAGGAAATAGGCCATTGCCCACAAGAAAAAAAAAGTTAATGTCAAAACGACGTCTGTGTTTTTATTTTCAGTAATCCCATCTTCAAATTTTATACCCTAAATTTTTGTTTCATTCTTTCTTTTCGTCAAGGAACTCTCCCTATTGAGCATGAACGGTATGACTGATACTGATCTGTAAATGTATACGCATTCTGAACTGATCATACTGTACAACTTTTCCCAAGAAACATACCCGCGCAAGTCTCCATGAAAAAAGATGTTCAACTTTAACATTTCGTAGGAGGAATTTTTATTTTGGAACGCTGCGCGTGAACAGCTAGCGGGCGATGCTGCCTCAAAGCATGTCCGTCCGTATTTCAATGCGTTAGGGTGCACGCATATTTGATTAAAATTAAAATATTTCCCAAATCAATGATTCGCGTTAGGTTTATTCTTATTATTGTAAAGTGTGTTTTTTTAGAGGTATAGAACTTTGAAATGGAATAAAACAAAGATGATTTTTTTTATTGATATGAAATTTATTTTATTCGAAAGACAATCTTCTGGCATTATAATTTAAATATGACTTCTGGCATATGTCCGCCAAGGCTGGCTCGGACGTAGTCTAATCTGGAGGTCCAATTTTCGATGACTTTTTCCAACATTTGTGGCCGTATATCGGCAATAACTCGCCGAATGTTGTCCTGCAAGTGGTCAATTGTTTCGGGCTTATCGGCGTAGACTTGCGACTTCACATATCCCTACAGAAAATAGTCAAGTGGCGTTAAATCGCACGATCTTGGAGGCCAATTCACGGGTCCGAAACGTGAAACTATGCGGTTACCAAACGTTTCCTTCAATAAATTAATTGTGGCACGGTGACATGTTGCGCCGTCTTGTTGAAACCACAACTCCTGCACATCATGGTTGTTCAACTGATGAATGAAAAAAGTCTACGCCGATAAGCCCGAAACGATTGACCACTTGGAGGACAACATTCGGCGAGTTATTGCCGATATACGGCCACAAATGTTGGAAAAAGTCATCGAAAATTGGACCTCCAGATTAGACTACGTCCGAGCCAGCCGTGGCGGACATATGCCAGAAGTCATATTTAAATTATAATGCCAGAAGATTGTCTTTCGAATAAAATAAATTTCATTTCAATAAAAAAACCATCTTTGTTTTATTACATTTCAAAGTTCTATACCTCTAAAAAAAACAACCTTTATAAGACTTGGAAATAACATTTACAAAGTGTAAAGATAAATCCATTGGAAGAGGTCTCTCTTAATACAGGTCAATAAGATTTAATAGGAGAGTCCCAACCCCCATTATGTTATCTTTGTAATTTTAATAAAGAGTTTGTATAATTTGTATAAAATTTGTAATTTGTATACATGATTCGCGCGGGTATTTTTTTTTAGAAAAGTTGTTAACAGGGGTCGGTAGGATATACGTTTTCCGGAAAAAGTAGCTGTCTGTTTCCGTAACTGTGTATATGTTATAACTAAAATAACATTTGTTTAATCAGTGTTTGAATGTACTACTTAAATCATTGCAAATCCGTTAATGCGTGATTATGATTTAATAACCAAAATCGATACATCCAAATTTTGGTGTCTATAATATTAGTGTTAATCTTGAAACGTACTAGATAAGTTTTTCCTGTAGATCTGGATGTAGCCGGTTCAGGTTTATCCCTACTGCATCAGTAATAGTACTGCCGAAACCGATGATCGACTGGCCTCGTGCCTCCCTGTCCAGCGTCAGAAATACGGTCCGATCTGTTGTTAGAAAAAGCATTTACATATTTTATGAGAGCGTTAGAATGAAGACCACGCTCTAGCGTAGCGTAGGCTTATCTCGTGCCCACTGGACCGATGACCTAAAGGACGTTGCAGGTGGCAGCTAATTGCTGGTGACGTTCAAAGTCACAATTAAGATTTAATCCAGGCGTTGTTGAAGAAAAAAATACATAATAAAGTACAGAATATAGGGCAAGTTGTAAAAATGTTATAGTAGTACGTTATATATTTGCAATCTACTCACAAATACCTTTTATGTAATACCCCACATGATATATTTAAATGTTTTTTTTTTTCTTTGTACTGCTATCGTCATGAATTTATAGTATCTACCCCCTCAGTCTGCGCCCTGGTCATCTCATATATGGGTGTTCAGGAGGTCATACTGAACGCAATGACACCAGATGACACCACATCAGAGATGACTTGTGCCAAAATCGTATTTAAGCGTCTTTTTTTGCTTTTTCTGATCTACTAATAATTTATTTTGTAGTTTGATTTTTTAAAGTAGGTAATTTTTCAATAATAAAAGTAATCTGGTAAGTCCATTACCATATAGGTATTAAAACTGAAAACAAGTGGTATTTGTCGAGTTCTCGTGTATAAAAATAAAATGTGAAGGGATAATTTGCTATTTTTACACGTATACCAAATAAATTTTTGAAACTCTAATTTGGGAAGCCTTGTTAGTATTCTTATACATCTACTGTATATTTTAAAGGACAAGGATTTTATTCTGACATATCAAAAAAGATGACAAAAATTGCATTTTTTTAGAGAGTAACAAAGAGAGTCAGAGCCAAGGCCTCCAGCGCTGGTATTCTGCTGCAGCCTGTAAAATGCACTCCAGTTCAAATTATATCAAATCACTCTGAGGGATCAAAATTCACTTCCCTTGACATTCGTTTATTGGTTTGACAGTTAAAATTAAATCAAGTTACTCAATCGCGGACAGATCTCACGCAGTATGATTATGTACGGCAATAATTTCATTAATTTATACTTACTATTTAAGATATTAGTGCACTCTTCATTTGGGGTATCATCACATCGTTGATCAATTTGGCCGTAGCTTGAGGCGAATCGATGCCCAGCCTGCAAACATTATGAGTGTTTTGTTGTCTGTTTCTAGGGTGGCCGGAAAATTGGACAATGACCCCAAGTATTATATTAGCGTCAAAATAAAACGATAGTATCGCTCTCCATACAGTTCCTTATCGCTTACGCTTTTTACCGCATTTCATAGTATGGAGACCCTGTTCTATGAAATATAGTATCGGGAGCGATAGGTATCGTCTTCTTTCGGCGCTATCATAATACTGACGTTATTTGCCTGCCCTTGAAACATACTTTTACATACAAATAACAACAGCTGTGAAAACATAAATGAAAGCAACATAACACATCGTCACGACATATATTCCTGAAGGGAGGTAATAAGTAAAGTCTGTCACTGAAACAGTCCACTCTCGTACCCTCTTTTTGCTGACGATTTTACGATCGAACCCGGTTCTCAACGTTGGGATTCCTTCATCTTACCGACCCAGTTACCACTGATATAAAAATGTATATTTTATTGAAACATTTAATCATTGGGGTAAGTTCAAGTCGGACCTGTGTTGGTTTTCGTACCAACAAACAATACGGGTAAGGCATCCTAAAAAACATGATAAATAACAGCAATATAGATGTCATAGCAACATCATAATGCAACAAAAAACAAACCACTATTTTCTTAATCAACAATATGACCAAATTTTAAACTTATAATGTAGTACCGTATTTAAGATAGAGTTGGACCGTGGACCCTTGAGATATATTTATTTTTATTTTTGGTTGCTTTTTCTATGCACGTCATAGTAAAAATCTGTGAATTTTTTAACTGAATATCTGTAACGGCTTAAGACCCTTATGACAGATGGACATACAGCGTTGAAATATAGACAGCGCTGTTTTTCATTGTTTATATTATTTAATGTATTGAAGTCGAATAATACAGAATAAATAGAAAAACATAATAAGAGTTTTATACTATTATTAATCTATTATATAAATAAACTTGTTTACATAAAGGAGTAAATGAGTGTTGAAATTAAACATGAAAGC
Source organism: Ypsolopha scabrella (assembly GCA_910592155.1). Lineage (NCBI taxonomy): Eukaryota > Metazoa > Arthropoda > Insecta > Lepidoptera > Ypsolophidae > Ypsolopha > Ypsolopha scabrella. The sequence continues at coordinate 15,957,164 of OU342983.1, read as the reverse complement.
CGACAATTTATTATACAAATTGTTTGTTAAATAATATTAAATTAAGTAAAGATCCTCAATAATTTCATTCAAATGAAAGCCGTACCTTATTCGAAGTGACAAGCAGAAACTCGCCACGGTGAGGTGTTCGAGGGTTCGCACTGTGACAGTATTCAGAGTCACATTTGCATGCCACAGAGTCGTGGCCGAATCTTACAGCTTGGCAAGGTTGATCTTCTGTATGTGTAGCTAAAATGAAATCCGTACCTTATTCGAAGTGACAAGCAGAAACTCGCCACGGTGAGGTGTTCGAGGGTTCGCACTGTCACAGTATTCAGAGTCACATTTGCATGCCACAGAGTCGTGGCCGAATCTTACAGCTTGGCAAGGTTGATCTTCTGTATGTGTAGCTAAAATGAAATCCGTACCTTATTCGAAGTGACAAGCAGAAACTCGCCATGGTGAGGTGTGCGAGGGTTCGCACTGTCACAGTATTCAGAGTCACATTTGCATGCCACAGAGTCGTGGCCGAATCTTACAGCTTGGCAAGGTTGATCTTCTGTATGTGTAGTTAAAATGAAATCCGTACCTTATTCGAAGTGACAAGCAGAAACTCGCCATGGTGGGGTGTTCGAGGGTTCGCACTGTCACAGTATTCAGAGTCACATTTGCATGCCACAGAGTCGTGGCCGAATCTTACAGCTTGGCAAGGTTGATCTTCTGTATGTGTAGCTAAAATGAAATCCGTACCTTATTCGAAGTGACAAGCAGAAACTCGCCATGGTGAGGTGTTCGAGGGTTCGCATTGTCACAGTATTCAGAGTCACATTTGCATGCCACAGAGTCGTGGCCGAATTTTACAGCTTGGCAAGGTTGATCTTCTGTATGTGTAGCTAAAATGAAATCCGTACCTTATTCGAAGTGACAAGCAGAAATTCGCCATGGTGAGGTGTTCGAGGGTTCGCACTGTCACAGTATTCAGAGTCACATTTGCATGCCACAGAGTCGTGGCCGAAACTTACAGCTTGGCAAGGTTGATCTTCTGTGTGTGTAGCTAAAATGAAATCCGTACCTTATTCGAAGTGACAAGCAGAAACTCGCCATGGTGAGGTGTTCGAGGGTTCGCACTGTCACAGTATTCAGAGTCACATTTGCATGCCACAGAGTCGTGGCCGAATCTTACAGCTTGGCAAGGTTGATCTTCAGTGTGTGTAGCTAAAATGAAATCCGTACCTTATTCGAAGTGACAAGCAGAAACTCGCCATGGTGAGGTGTTCGAGGGTTCGCACTGTCACAGTATTCAGAGTCACATTTGCATGCCACAGAGTCGTGGCCGAATCTTACAGCTTGGCAAGGTTGATCTTCTGTATGTGTAGCTAAAATGAAATCCGTACCTTATTAGAAGTGACAAGCAGAAACTCGCCATGGTGAGGTGTTCGAGGGTTCGCACTGTCACAGTATTCAGAGTCACATTTGCATGCCACAGAGTCGTGGCCGAATCTTACAGCTTGGCAAGGTTGATCTTCTGTATGTGTAGCTAAAATGAAATCCGTACCTTATTCGAAGTGACAAGCAGAAACTCGCCATGGTGAGGTGTTCGAGGGTTCGCACTGTCACAGTATTCAGAGTCACATTTGCATGCCACAGAGTCGTGGCCGAATCTTACAGCTTGGCAAGGTTGATCTTCTGTATGTATAGCTAAAAAGTATACAAAAAACCGGGTAAGTGCCAGTCAATCTCTCGCATATACCTACATAAATTCAGTACGTACTGTACGTCAAAAATCGTTCCTATTTATACTGATGTTGGTATCATCAATAAAGTTTCTGTTATTATTGTTATTATTATTATTTTGTTATTATTGTCTCAAAATGAAGAAATAAAAAGCTTTAAATAGCCAATAATACATATATTTTAATTTAAAGTGGATTCGCAAAAGCGAAAATATTTTGTGCCATCAAACAATTTATTATACTTCAGAGGACACTGGTGGAACTGCACAGCTATGTAAGAAAATAGGTTAATTAGTCATAAGATTGTATATATTTTTATGTCATTAAATTTGTCATTTATTCGACTGATGCCGGCCCCAAAGTCCGAAATATATTTCGAAAAAACAATATTTTGTTATTATTGTCTCAAAATGAAGAAAAAAAAATGTTTTATTAAGTGGAACTTATATTTTAGAATCTCGTCTCGGCCTGCTCTAAGCTTATACGGCACTAACAAACAAAGCACTTAGAATAATGATTGGCGCAATGTGCTCAACCCCGATTAATGCCCTATAAGTAGAAACTTGCATTAAGCCACTAAGAATCTGACGATTAATCGTATTTGAAAAATTCTGTATTAAATCCCTAGCGAGTCAAAACTCCATAATATTAATAAAGGTAAAACCATGTCCATTATTACAGTTAAATGTGACAAATGTATCACAGCTACCACTTTACTCATAAAAAAATTAATGCTTCCTAATATGCATAGGATGTATACTGAGGTAGAAAATCAACGTCACAACATATCTAAAACTACAAGATGGCCATATTATAATCATAGTCAGTATAGAAGTACCTTACAAAATATTAATATTAACATAACTAGAATCAGTAATAAATGTGATTTGGCTAGAGCCATTAGCAAAAAACATGGGTTCTACAGAATATTTACTGATTGCAGTAAACAAGAAAATGTTACCAGAGCAGCCTTTTATGACCAACAAACTAAAACTTCCAAATGTTAAAAAATTTGATACCAATTGTTCGATATTCACTGCAGAAGCATATGCTATTCTTAAAGCCTTACATCACCTTATAAGTGTTGAAAATGTTAGTAAGTTTTTAATTATATCTTATAGTATGTCAGTACTTACTGCTCTCAGTAATATAGATTGCAATTATAAAACTTTTTATAAAACTTTATTTTGTATTGTATCAGAGAAACAATATTTAATTTAGTAAATAGAACTGTGGAGCTCATGTGGGTTCCATCTCAAAGTGGTATAGAGGGAAATGAGATAGTTGATAAGATAGCTTTTAAGGGAATCAACGAAATCTCCGTTGAAGACTCAGTTTTGATTCCATTAACAGATTTTACGCTAATATAAAAGAATACGCCACCAATCTCTGGAAAGAATACCGAAACAAGACTGTTGATAATGCTTTATAATAATGATAATGCTTTAACAGCGAAACCGGTAAGGGAAATAATATAAATAAGTGGACAAGTACAAGTGTTTATCAAACAAAAAATGTTTCAAAAGTTCCACCAAGTGCCAACAATCACGAGCATCAACTCCATTTAATCATTTCTCTTGATTTAAGTGTCAGACAAAACTCGACGGAAGCGACATTGAAATAATCTTCTTCTCTTCTCTTCTTCTCTATACATATAAAATGCAACGTCTCTCTGTCTGTCTGTATATCTGTATGTCTGTCTGTTTGTTCGCTTATAACTTGGGAACCACTCAATGGATTTTGATGCAGTTTTCACTGAAAGACAAAACATTTCTTTGGGAAGGTTTAAGGCTATGTATCATCACGTTATGGCAAAAGGGAGCAGCGCAATGAGAGTTTTAGTGAAACATGTGAAAGGTTCGCCACCGTAGCGTATTCGATCGTCGTGGGTTCATTCCCCCACACCGGTAAAAACATATTTCGCTTTTTTTTTTTTTTGGGCTCAGAATAAATAATTTATTAAAAAAAAACATTTAAGCTGACGTTATATTTATCCTTTTACACAATACAAGTACCCTGGTGCCATCTGGCGCTTAAAAACAGTGGCTCAGCGCTGTACAAACAGTCCACACTGATTGTAGGTACATCATGATTTTAGTAGATTTTCCATTATAATAATATCAAATAAATATAAATATTTTGCTTTTGTTAGCTTTTCACTGAGTTAAATACACAATAAGAAGTTCATAAATTTAATATTTTCAAGACATATTTCGGCCTACTTTAGGGCTGGCATCAGTGGAATAAATGATTTTAATGTAGGTAAATAAAATATATATAACCTTATGTTACGACTAATTAGTAAAACGTACGTTTAACAAAAGTCATTTAAAAAAATTTCATGTTAGAAAAGCCATCTGGTGCGCAGTGTACCAAACACCCTGACATTTAAAAACGAACGCAGAGTACATTGAACAGAATCAGAGATGAGCAGAAAATGCTCGTGAAAGCCGCTAGATGGCACTGAGTAACCAAGTTACTAAATATGACATGACTGTATTTTCTTTGTTTATAGCAACTATAACAGCGATGGAATTAAATGCAATCAATGATTAATTTAAATATACAAATAATAAGTAGTGTCTTATTTGACTTTGAGTTCAATACGAAAACTGAAATATAGATTTGCCATATTAGTGACTAAAATTAAATACGTATTTCGTATTGTGTCTGTTATTATAATCACAAAAATGGAAATTTGTGTTATTACATTACTATGTAACGTTTTAAGGGTTCCGCGACGCCGTCGTCCGTCCATATGTCACGGGTCTCCTTGCAGATGGAATGAGTTACTCACAGATCTGAAAATGTGGATTTGTGGTGTAAAATGTAACCGAAACCGAATATTGAATAGAAAAATGAATTAAATAAACATTCGGGAGGGGACATGAAAAAAACTTGAGAACCACTCAATCGATCAATCGATTTTGATGCAGTTTTCACTGAAAGATAAAGCAGTTCTTCGGAAAGGTTTTATGCTAGGTATGTACATATCATGACAAAAGCGCAATGAGAATTTTAGTGAAACATGGAAGATTCGCCGCCGTAGCGTAGCCGATCGTCGCGGGTTCAAACCCCGACTGGTAAAAAAAAAGGTGACCAGGGTCTGATGGTGGGACTAGAAGATGGGTACGGGATCTCCTCAACGGACAACAGCAGACCCTTCGACTTTGGGCTTATTTGATTGGTCTTTATTAACACTTTGGTAAAACATGGTGACCAGGGTCTGATGATGGGACTGGAAGATGGGTACGGGATCTCCTCAACGGACAACAGCAGACCCTTCGACTTTGGGCTTATTTGATTGGTCTTTATTAACACTTTGGTAAAACTTGGTGACCAGGGTCTGATGATGGGACTGGAAGATGGGTACGGGATCTCCTCAACGGACAACAGCAGACCCTTCGAGTTTGGGCTTATTTGATTGGTCTTTATTAACACTTTGGTAAAACATGGTGACCAGGGTCTGATGATGGGACTGGAAGATGGGTACATGATCTCCTCAACGGACAACAGCAGACCCTTCGACTTTGGGCTTATTTGATTGGTCTTTATTAACACTTTGGTGAAACTTGGTGACCAGGGTCTGATGATGGGACTGGAAGATGGGTACGGGATCTCCTCAACGGCAACAGCAGATCCTTCGAGTTTGGGCTTATTTGATTGGTCTTTATTAACTCTTTGGTAAAACATGGTGACCAGGGTCTGATGATGGGACTAGAAGATGGGTACGGGATCTCCTCAACGGACAACAGCAGACCCTTCGAGTTTGGGCTTATTTCATTGGTATTTATTAGCACTTTGGTAAAACACGGTGACCGACGCATATTGTCGTTCAAAAAATCATATCCTTTTGTTTTTTTTTATTTCCACGAAAATCTCTTCGACGCGGGCGGAGCCGCTGGCAAAAGCTAGTATCTAATATCAGCGCGTATTTCAAAGTGTCTGTTACGACGATCGCTGCGTCTCCGGATACCGCAAAATAAGAGAAAATAATACTTTAGATCTGTAAATTGTCTTTACTATAATAGTGAAAGAATAATTAAAATCGCTTCAATCATTCCGAAGAAGTAAGAAAATTCTTTCGTAAATCATAGGAAACTTTCGATAACTTACGATTTGTTTTTCTCAAACTTGGGACTTTTTTTTACAAAACATTGAATTTATTTTTGTTTTTATGATTCCTAGTATGTATTTTTTTCAATGTTTTCTTATGCATTTTTTTAAAGAGTTATTATAGACCTTCAATTAAAGGTCGAAAGACTCAGTCAGAGTTAAATAATTTACGGTTTTATCTCTAACACACAATCCTTTTCTATTTTACGTCATTGTATAAAAGTACATGTTATTTTCACATTTCTATGCAGCATACGCAAGAGATGTGGCAAAAATGTATACAAAAAAACCAGCCGAGTTTGAATTGAGTTTTCGAGCCGTAAGTTTCATACAGACATTCTATCTCTTGAAGTCTGTTTAGTTATGTGTAGTAGTGACGACGTGTGCAGATAAGCGAGTTTTGAGTGTGTGGCGTGTTTGAAAAAAAGTGTGGTGTCCTACTGACCAATTTACCGCTGCTTTTACCCTTAGGAACAAGATCAAAATGACTTACTTACCTTTGCTTCTTAAAATAACAATTGTTATCAAAAATAGCGCCCCATAGTACTTCATATTTTTTTTAATATAGGTATAATATTTCGTATAATTTCAACAAATAGTTACTGCAAGAGTAGCTGATTGAAAGTCACCATTTATACTTATTGCTCAAAACATATTTGCTTATAATTTAATTGACGAATCAAATAAATATTATTTTTTGAGCGATAAGTTCTGTTTTCCACTTGTTTAAATATTAACTCAAATTCTTGCGCATTTAAATTCGCGCCTACAAGCCACATAACCGGTCGTCGGCGCGCGGGGGGACGGGGGAAGCAGCGAACCAGTTCGACACACGCAAACTTGATATGAGATAGACACCACGCTCTATTGTAAATTATTATTAAATACGTTATATTGCACAAACTTCTTTACTTTATGATCCCGCGGGAACATAAATTGGCGACCGTGACAGGACCGGGTCGCTCACCTCTCGCTCCAGAAGATTCAAATAAGATTGAAGAAACTACGCATCAAATTGTCGGCGTGGGCGCATCGTTGTTCATCGCCATTTTGGATAGCCACAACGCCACAGCTAGAAGCTTCCAGTTATTTCAAGAAACATCCCTGATTGATTTTCATAACAAGCATCGAAAGAACACGAAGATTGATCACAAGATATTTTCGGATTGTCGAAATCGACTTTTGGAAGACTTTCTTCGTGCAAAGACGACGAATGATGGAGTCAACTACGTCACAAAGAATATACGGTGATCATATTGACGGTTTGTTAGTGGTGTGAAGGTGTTATCTCTTCATTTGCCGACGCTTCGCTTCTCATCTTACCAAGGAACGTGCCGTGAGCCCAGTCCTTTATTTAATTTCCTTTCAATTTGTGCTGATAGTGGGGCGTCTTTTCTTGTGTCAATTGCGTGTCCTAATTATCTTTCTTTTAGCCAGCCACTGCATGCCTGAGCACAGTGCTTCCTCTGGCCCATCTTCATCTATATAGGTACTACATCAATTTATCTATTTACTTATTACCAACCTATCAATTTATTTGTAGTACCTGCATAATTAAAGCGCACTTGCACGCTTTTTCTCTTTGACAGTTCAATCTATGTAGTTGGGTAAACGTAAATACCAACTTGCCTATATATTTTTGCCGCCGCATAATTATCTACATACATGCCCTAGCCGCTGCGTACCTATAGCCAGCTTACTAAACTTTCCTATCAATCTATCTTTTTGTACATGCCTACGCATCATCACTTTATAAAACCGTATAGGTAGAACAATACAACGGGAATTCAATCCATCCATAAATAAAAAGCTAATTCGCAAAAATATTTAGCAAAATACTTTCTGTGCATTCCAGCGCTCACATTCGACAGTTTGGTGTGAAGACGGCTTCGAGTCGAGCTAGCTCGTATTGAACCGGTTTTCGCCTGAGCTATGCCGCAGGCGCAGCTGATTCTTTGTTTACCTACAACCTGTTGAGTCTTCGCGACGAACCAAACAAGCGTAAGCCGGATTTATTATCACTTGGTTGTTGTTTGCGACCGTTATTTTTTGCGTGATTCATCTTTTGTCGTGTTGTTTATTGACCTTACTATTTTGTAGGAATTCATTCTTGTAATTGTTCCTTTAATAGCAAGTTTCTTGCAAAAATGACTGAAGGAACAAGTGCAACAAATAAACAAACCTCTTCTTTGTCTCAAGATCTCGCTAATACTACCCTTGCCGATCTTAAGGCCAGGCGTAGTTCTATAAAAGGTCAAATAACTAAATTCTCTAATTACTTAAGGACACTCGAAGGGGATGAATCACTTTCGTCAATAACATTTAACGAGTTATCTCTAAAATTAAATAAAATGAAAGATTTATACCAAAGGTTTGATGAGCTGCAATCTGAGATAGAGGTTCTTAATTCGCATTGTTTGGATGCTGAGCTTGCAGAACGGGACTACATTGAGCATTCTTTGTACTCAAATATAGCGGCTGCTCAAGATAAGCTTGATGAAGCTTCGAGGTCTAGGCTTAGCTTAAATGAATCTATCATTCAGCACACTTGTCAGCATGATCGTCATGACAGTTCTATGGGCTTTCAGCTACCGTTAATTAAAATATCGAGGTATGATGGTGCTTACTACAAATGGATGGAGTTCCGCGATACATTCGAATCCTTAATTCATAAAAATGAGAAAATAAAATCAATTCATAAGTTTCATTACTTAAATTCGTACCTCGAGGGCGAAGCGGCGCGGGTTATTTCAAATTTGGAGGTCTCAGAAGTCAACTATTCTGAAGCCTGGAGTCTATTGTGTAGTAGATATGATAATAAGCGTCAGCTTGTGAACAATCATCTAAATTCTCTTTTTAGCACTGAGCCACTCCAGCGTGAGTCTGATAAAGCTCTGAGGTTTCTAAGTGATCACGTAACAAAAAACCTAAGAGCACTTAAGAACCTTGGGCAGCCCACCGAATACTGGGACACAATTATCATACATATAATGACAACAAAACTTGATCAAGTCACGGGCATAAAATGGGAAGAGTATCGTAATGATCTGGACGAGTTACCAACCCTAGAGAACTTCAAAAGGTTTCTCAACAATCGAGCTGACGTCTTAGAGTCTGTTTATCGGTCCAAGAGGGACAAACAACCGTCTGTGCCTGTTGCGCAAACGTATAAACAAGCAAGTGGACCTAAACCAGTTAAATATACCAAATCGTTCATGATTTCAGCTCAACAGTCCAACCCTCGCCCGTGCGTCTTTTGCCAAGGCATACATCGCGCGCACGAATGCAACGTACTCAAGGCTCTTGACGAGGAACACAGATGGGCGCAAGTCAACAAGCTGAAGCTCTGCCACAACTGCTTGCGACCCGACCATGATACGCGCCGATGCAGGCTTGGAGGTTGTCGTGTATGTAAGGGGCGACACAACACACTACTACACAAACAAGTTAATTCACCATCTTCACCTTTAACATCCAATAAAGAAACCAACAACATTAATAGTGAGGGCTCCAACTCTTCTGTTTCCATGTCAGTAATTTCTACTAATGAGGTGCTATTATCTACTGCATTAATAGAGATCATCAATCCCAACAATAATAAAAAGGAAACTATTAAGGCCCTTTTAGACTGTGCTAGCCAGTCCTCCTTCATGAGCGGCAGCTTGAAATGTCGCTTGGAGCTGCCTTCTCAGCCACTCAGTACTACTAACATCCTAGGCATAGGCAATGCCACTCTTGAAGTAACTCCCGAGCTTTGCCATGCTCAAATAAAGTCAATAAATTCGCCATTTACAGCAAATATTCAATTTTTAGTACTGCCACAAATTACAGATCAACTTCCTAAGCGATATGTTGATATAAAGCATCTTAAACTGCCTTCATCTTTCACCTTAGCCGATCCAACATTTAATCAGCCGTCTCAAATTGACGTGTTGCTGGGAGCTGATATATTTTGGGAACTTATAAGCCCAGAGCAGCTTTCGCTTGGTAAAAAACAACCTATGTTGCAAGATTCTAAGTTAGGGTGGCTACTTGCAGGCCCTATCACCAACAATCTCACACCAAATGCCGGTCTGAAATCTATTCGTTGCAATTTAACTATGACTGAAAGAATAGATGACCAACTTACAAAATTTTGGGAGCTCGAAAGCTTCCCATCCTGTAAGGACTCAGAAAGCTCCACTCAAAATTCATGTGAACAACATTTCATACAAAATACTACACGTCTAGAAAATGGTAGGTTCTGTGTAAGGCTCCCACTTAAGGGTACACCTGATAGTCTGGGAGACTCCTTCCATATTGCAAAAAAACGCTTTCTGAGCTTAGAAAAACGCTTTGAACGACAACCCTTACTTAAAGACCAATATTCCCAATTCATAAACGAATACGAAGAGCTAGGACATCTGTCCGAGGCTAAATCGCTAAAAAAGCCCAATTATCTTCCTCATCATGCTGTTTTAAAAGAAAACAGTGAGTCTTCAAAATGTCGTATAGTTTTTGACGCTTCTGCCCCCACTTCTTCGGGTTTTTCGGTCAATAGTTTGCAGATTGTTGGCCCAAATATCCAATATTCCCTATTTAACATTTTGCTACGTTTTCGGAATCACAAATACGTGCTATCGGGCGACATAGAAAAACAATACCGGCAAATTGATCTAAATGAGCTCGATCGCGAGCTACAAGTTATTCTATGGCGCGAAAATGAGAACTTGCCTATGCGTTCACTAATTTTACATACTGTAACTTACGGTTTCGCCAGCGCTAGTTTCTTAGCAGCTAGATGCTTGTGGCAGCTTGGCGAAGAATGCAATGATCCAAGTATCAAAACAATAATACAGAACGACTTTTATTGTGATGACTGCCTTACAGGAGCTGACACGGAGTCGGAACTTTTATACATACAGCAATCTGTATCACAATCTCTCAAATCTGGATGTTTTAACTTGCGTAAATTTAGGTCTAACTCACAAGCACTCCTCAATTCACAAGTTATGAATACCAACACTCAAGATAATTTAGTTTTGAGTCAATCCTTTCAAACACTTGGCTTAGGTTGGAATCCAAATGTGGACTTATTGCATTTCGCCATTGATGTGAACATAAACTCCATTGACAAGGCAACTAAACGTTCAATCCTCTCAACTACATTCAAAATTTTTGATCCTCTTGGTTTGCTCAGTCTGTGTACAATTAAACCAAAAATCCTCATGCAAAGGTTGTGGCAGGCTGAGTTAGGCTGGGATGAACAAGTACCTGTAGAGATTCAACGTTCTTGGTCTCGCTTCGTTAACAACTTACACAACATAAGCTCTCTAAATATCCCGAGGAGAGTTTCTTGTGACTCTCCATCTAACATAGAGCTGCATTGCTTCAGCGACGCGTCTCAGCTTGCTTACGGTGCCTGTGTGTATGTAAAATCCTTTTCTGAAACAGGTGTGCCCTCTATACACCTATTCTGTGCTAAAACCAGAGTCGCTCCAACAAAGCCCACAACAATACCGCGCTTAGAACTTTGCGGCGCTCTTCTAGCAGCTCGGTTAGAATTTGCAGTCCGAGCTGCCTTGAGGAAGCACATAACTCGATCTGTATTTTGGACCGACTCTAGCGTTGTTCTCGCATGGCTGAAATCCGATAATTCTAAATTAAAGGTTTTTGTAGCTAACAGAATAGCTGCTATTAAAGAAATTACGGACTCTCGGTCCTGGCGTTATGTTCCGACTTCGCATAACCCAGCAGACCTTGCATCTCGAGGCGTAGATCCTCAGCACGTTCAGAAAGCACAACTATGGTGGCACGGACCGCAATTTCTTGTAGAGTCAGAATCAAATTGGCCTACTCTTCATAAAGACATACCTAGGGACTTACCGGAATTAAGAGCACACTCCACTACAATCGAAAACATAGAATCTTCTTGTATTCTAATACAATTCGAAAAATATTCTAAACTTAATACTCTACAACGAGTAGTTGCCTTCATTCATCGCTTCCTATACAACTGCCGAAATAAGCACAACAAGTTGACAGGCCCACTGACAGCCAACGACATTCATAAAGCTTTCCTCACTTTGGTAAAGATTTCTCAGGAAGAGACGTTCTCTAAAGAACTAAAATTACTCAAAGGACAAAACAAATTGAGTCCAAAATGTCATTTTCTTTCATTATCTCCGTTTGTTGACTCTCAAGGGCTCCTGAGAGTGGGGGGGAGGCTTAGTCAGTCCAACTACGACTACGATAAAAAGCATCCTTTATTACTAAGCTCTAAACACCCACTCACAAAACTCATCTTTACACAGGAACACCGTCGCCTCTTACATGCAGGGCCTCTGCTCCTGCTTGCATCGGTCCGAGACACTATTTGGCCTATAGGTGGTAGAGACTTGGCACGACGCACGGCACGAGATTGTGTCACATGTAGACGAACTAGTGGTCAAACACTTCATAATATAATGGGTAACTTACCAGCTCAACGTTTGACTCCAGATTTCCCATTTTCTGCCTCTTCTGTTGACTTTGCCGGGCCTTTCATGATCGCAGATCGTCGTGGACGAGGCTGTAAGATTAGCAAATGCTACCTGTGTCTATTTATATGTTTAAGATTTAAATGTGTTCACTTAGAGGCTGTGAGTGAGCTGTCAAAAGATTCATTCATTTTGTCGCTGCGTAGATTCATATCTCGAAGAGGTAAGCCTTATGAGTTGTTTTGTGACAACGGACGCAACTTTGTAGCGGCCGCTAAAGACATAAATGAATTCCTTAAGCGCAATAAAAACTCTATAACAGAATTTGCAGCTGATCAAAACATACAATTTAACTTTTCACCGGCTTACGCTTGTAACTTTAATGGTTATGTAGAGGCAGGTATCAAGTCGGCTAAATTCCATATCAAAAGAATCCTAGGAAACACGCATTTGACATACGAGGAGCTGTCTTCGCTGTTTGCTCAGGTTGAAGCCATCCTAAACAGTCGACCTCTATGTCCCCTTTCCTCATCACCCAACGATTTTTCTCCACTCACACCAGGACACTTCCTTATCGGCCGGCCACTAATGTGTTTACCAGCACCACCTCTAGAAGACGCAAACCCAAATCGACTAGACCGATTCCAGAGGATAGAGCAAGCCAGACAGCATTTTTGGAAACGCTGGCAACAAGAATATATATCGGAGTTGCAACAACGGTCAAAATGGCGTACACGATATACAGACTTACAGTTGGGTGAACTTGTTCTGGTGAAAGAAGAAAATCTACCACCTCTTTCCTGGCGCATGGGGCGCGTGATCAAATTATATCCAGGCAACGATGGAGTACCTAGAGTTGCTGATATCCTCACCACTAAGGGAACCAAAAGGCGGGCTCTCTGCAAGATTTGTCCTCTCCCATCATCATAGTTTCTTTGAAAGCTGAGCCTTCAAGGGCCCGGAGGATGTTCGCGCCTACAAGCCACATAACCGGTCGTCGGCGCGCGGGGGGACGGGGGAAGCAGCGAACCAGTTCGACACACGCAAACTTGATATGAGATAGACACCACGCTCTATTGTAAATTATTATTAAATACGTTATATTGCACAAACTTCTTTACTTTATGATCCCGCGGGAACAATGCATAATAAATAATAATTAAACATAATCATACCTTCACGACATAAAACCCAGAAGGTATTATGTCATAGGTGTTCCCAAGTGTAAACTGTGAAATACAAGTAACAGTCCGTTCTTGGTATACCCGTTTTCAACCGACGATTATGACGTCCCAAACGATGGGTGTTGAGCTCTTTCGCCGTATTCCGAGCAGAAATGGTCCAACAACAACATAACTTGCCCTTAGAAGCACGCAGACCAAACATGTGTTATGTGCACCGGGGAGATTGAACCCAAGACCTTTGGGATAGCAGGCGATAGCTCTACTCCAGGGCCACAGAGGTGGTCAAACCATTAGCAAAATAGATAAGTGGAATAAAATCGTGGTTATAACAACGAAAATCGTATTAAAATCTTCAGGTTGGGTAGCAACGAAAATCATATTAAAATATTGTTCAGGGTGGGTAGGAAAAATTATCTTATTAAAATCCTTAAAAAGGTCCCCAAATTAAAAGCGAATATATAAACGAAAGGGGGTGAGCCTTATCGCCGTACTTTGTGGCGGAATAATGGATATTCATACATTTATTTTTTCCCTGGGGTAAAAAAAGGACCTTGTCGTGTTCGTTTGCAGAAAAAAAAGCGACCATTGCCGGGCATATATGAGAAAATCATGTATCTCGGTTCCGTCATCATTTAGTTAATAGATAAAGCAACACCGGACTTCCTTGAACTAAAAAACGTATAATATCCGTACATAGGTGTAAAAAAATTACATCAAAAAACGGTCAAGGGCGAGCAGGAGTCGTGCCCTGAAGGTTCCGTACATTTCATTTTAAACGCAATCTTATTTGTGTACTAGCCTTTGCCCGCGGCTCCGTCCGCGTTTATTCAATCTTTGCCCCGTTTTCAGCTTGGGCGTTATTTTATGAACACTCCTATATTCTATGTGCTGACCAGGGTAACTACAATGATAAAGAAAAAATTTTTATTAACTAGTGGAACAACGTACAAGTAATTTTAATATTTTTCTATTATTTCTTATTTGATTCTATTTGGGCTACTTATGGATCGCTTCAAAGTAATTCTACTATTAGAACATGAAATTCGAAAAAAGTGGATTTACGCTCCACCCCAATGAACATGTGTCTTTGATAAACTCTGGAAGTTAGTTTTGAAAAAAATATTTTATCAATATTGATATGCAGCCTGGTATTTAATAAATGTTTTTATTCGGTTTTTGTAGAAGTAATTAATTCATAATAGATTTTTTGTTTGCCTACTGATAGTCTTTGTAACTGCTAAGTGTACATAAAGAAATATATTTTATCTAACCTCATATCGTAAAATCCCCATTACAAACTCAAAACTACTGGCAAAATGAAAAATATTTTTCATGAACATCTACAAAACACGAAAAAAAAATTATAGTATAGGTCTCAGAAGAAGTACGAGCATAGAAACCAGGCTAAAATAGTTAGCGGAGAAATACTCCTATCCTTGATTTTCTTACGACATTCTAGTGCGTTAGAGAAAGATGGATTTTCATTAGTTTTTTTTTTATTTGTGTAGGTTGTCACTAGTTCCTTACTTTGCAGGTGATGTAACAGTGTCGACTTTTCACATCGATAAATAAATCAAATCTAAACGAGTCATCGACCTATCTGCGTATCATACGTTATATCAGGTATGGGCAACCTTTGAAAAGTCGCGGGCCAAACAATCATATGCTCATGAATTCGCGGGCCATAGGTTGATGTGTACTCGTATAGTAGGTATACGAAAACAACGACGCAATCGGTGAACCGTAGGTTAAATTTTTACTTATTGAAATTAAAGTTTCATAATAAACTGGAAAAGTTATAATGTAATATTTTCCATGCGTCTGATTTTCAAATGCAAGACTATAACTAATATTAGAATCAATGCCACCAATAATAAACTGGCAAAAAATTTGCCATTTTTTATAGGTCTTCGGTCTGGTTCGTGACTTAGATTTATTGATTGTCATGCCTGCTTTTGTACATATTACTCAAATCGGCAAAGACTTTAAGCGCAGCCTGTACTTAATTCTTTCAGTAACGCGGACCGCCCACAGAAGACGTGGTTCTATTGTTCTTTCTTTTTTGTCTTGTAATGTCCTTGAAAGTATTAAAATTGTAGGAAAACAACGAATCGCGACTTTTTGCTAAAAATGTCAGTCCGATTTTAAATTGTTCCTCGCCGCGGGCCGTTTTAAAAACCGTTACAGGCCAAATGCGGCCCGCGGGCCGGTGATTGCCCACTTAAGCGTTATATCATAGTTTGAAAAATAAAACTAGTCAAGTACGAGTAGGACTCGTCCCCTGAAGTTTTCATATCATACCGTTTAAAACATGAATGTTTCCACGAGCAGTTACAAATTACCAAACTAACCTGATACTTACGATCTATTAAACTCCATGTATTCAAAGGATCTAATTAAGTGGGTCGTAGTTTCATCTTTAATAATTCAAACCGTGACAATATCGCTAATTTTCAGAATTTCAAATCAATCAATCAATCAATCGTTTATTTGTAAAAAGCATGTTACATAATAAGTTGGAAAACATGTCACTTTGGCTCAATGCTTTTTGCCACTAAGCATACAAATTATAATTATAAACTAATCTAAAAAATACAGGAATACTACACAATGAGAAAGTTAATACAAATGTCAAGTAAAATGTCAAAACAACAATATAAAATAGATTATACATACAAATTTTATTGTCAAATACCGTTTGAATGTCATAGATAGACACACTCTAGGCTTCATTATGATAAAAAATTAACATCATTTAAATATTCATTTATGTCATAATAACATTTTTGTAACAAAATTTTGAATAAAATCGATTTAAATTTTCCAATAGGTAAAGATTTTATTGAATTTGGAAGCTTGTTATATAGTTTTACAGACATAGCATAGATGCTCTTTCCACGTAGTTTACACTTTGAATAGGGCATTTCTAAGTGTATTCTGTGTTGCAGCCGCCTTGATACATGTTGCGTCTCTTTGAACTTTGTGTAATTAATTTTGACAAACATAAGACATTCGAGAAGATAAAGCGACGGGAACGGTAATATTTTCAAATCTTTGAAGTGCTGTCTGCAAGTGTCCCAAGGTTTTATTCCAGTAATTGCCCTGATACATTTTTTTTGCATCCTAAAAATCTGTATACCTAATACAGTCACTACTATTGCCCCAAAAGATTATACCATATCGGATTATAGAATTTACATATCCGTGATATGCTGTTATGGCTGCATTTATTGACGCTACTCTTGTGAGTTGTCTTAAGGGATACACAAAGCTGTTTATTTTATTCTTTAGCTTTGCAACATGAGACTTCCAGTTGCAATGCTTATCCAGTTGGATTCCTAAAAATTTTATACTATCCACTATCTCTATCACATTATTGTTATATTTAATATTTAATATGGGTGGAATGTTTTGTGTATGATGTAATTGCATCACTTTAGTTTTACTAAAATTTATTAAAAGGTCATTATTGCTGAGCCAGTTAACTATGGAATCCAAGGTTAAATTTATTTCACGGTTTAGGTTATTTTTGTCCTTACATGATACAATATCCGCAAAAGAGCAAAGAGGACTTTGGGTTTCGTCATGTGACAAACTACCAAATTTAGCGATCCGCGCCCTGCAATCATGCTTTATAATGCTTATGTTCGTAGTTGTCTCGAGTACAACGCAGTCGTTTGGGATCCACGAGAGGCCACACATTGTTTATCGTTGGAAAAGATGCATAAAAATTTTGTCGTTATATTTATAAAAAAATATATGGGTCTATATATCCCTTTCGTTATCCGTCTCTTTTTGTGACGGGTATGATCGGACTCGACACCCTAGAGCTGAGGCGAAAGCTGCAACTTATAACACACTACTGCCTTCTTCTACGGAACATAATAGATAATCCAACTATCCTGGAGACAGTGAAACTGTTTGTCCCGGAGCGGGCGCTGCGCGGCGGAGGCGACGGGGTGGTCCCGCGCCGCCAGCACCGACTGCTAGTGGAGTCGACCGCGCGCACACTTTATGGCCACAACGAGGCGACAGTACGCGCTCCCGCGCTCCTAAACTCATTGCTCGACTACTCGCCCGATCTTGATTTATTTTCCGATCCCGTCAACAAAATTAAAATAATGAGCCACTACTTTTTAAGTGTAACCTTATTTAGAGTAAGTACTACCACATAATATCTGACGTGTATATTTTTTTTATTTTTTTTTATTATTGTAATTTAAAATGTAACCTAGCAAATAAGTGATTTGGACGTATGTAGTCTGTAAGCTTATTTTGTTAATGAAATAAATGATTCTATGATTCTATGATTCTATAGCAAAGTAGGCGTTTGTGCATTGTCGTGATGCCAGAGAAGCTGCCGGTTTCCTGACTTCGGCCGCTTGTCACTCCAAGCCGAAAATACCTCTGGGGTGCAATCTGTCACGTACCATTCAGAGTTAACGGTTTTTTGATCCTCTAATAACACAGTAGCAATGACCTGTCTTGCAGAAAAATGGCGACATTTCGTGGGAGTTGGCTCATCATCAAAGCACCATACCGTCGACTAGCGCTTTGTTTCAGGGTCATAGTTATATAGCCATGTTTCATCACCAGTCAGTATATCATAAACGTTTTTTTTCTCGCCGCCGCCGTGAATTTATCTATCATAAATTTACACCAATCCACGCGACGCTCTTTCTGCTCGTTGGTGAGTTTGTGCGGCACCCATCTCGAACAACGCTTACGGAGAGAAAGGTGGTCGTGTATGATGGTCTGCATTGCTGCTGATCCAATGCCCACTTCCCGCTCGAGCTCTACATATGTAATCCTCCGATTTTCACGAACGAGTTTTTCGATTGCTCGAACATTTTCTTGAGTGACCACTGTTGGCGGCCGACCAAGCTTCGCCTCAACTTCAAAGCTTTCGCGTCCTCTTCTAAATTCAGCAAAACAATTATAAACTGTTGCGCGTGAACAAGCAGATTCACCAAAAGTAGTAACCAAAACAAATATTCTTGAGGCTTTAAACCTTTTTTATAGTCATAATAAATCATTGTCCGAAAATCTCTTCGAGTGAGCTCCATTGCTCGCGGAAAAACAAAATTAAAAAAAAAACAATTTGAACTAACTCAAAATTATTAGCTGATAGCCGGCCTATACGTAAATTTCTAACGTGCCAGTGACAAACCAATGAGTAAAGAGTATCTAACTTCTTTTGGCGTGCCCCTCGTAGGACTTACCAACCATCACGATTGGGATGTAATAATCTTTGGTTAAAAGTGGGTGTACCGAGTGTGGGCTGTGACTTGTATTTCACAGGTTACACTTAGGAACACGTCTGACACTCCCTCGGGGATTCATGTCGTGACGATATGTTATATGATGCTGTTTCATTTTGGTATTTTTGCGAGTAAATGGCTTTTAATGGATATAGATGAACTAAAATAATTTGGCCAAGTGGGAGTCAAAGTCGAGAACAGAGGGTTCCGTACCACCCCACAATACGGGTACGGAATCCTAAGAACATTATGGTAACAACAATATACATGCCAAAGGGAAATCAAGGCTACATAAAACAAGCTGCTAAAATGGTAGCGCCTGGCAAAAATTTACCACCGCAAGGAACCCTATTGTTTATTATTTTTTATTCAACAGAGTATGTACCAATCTGACTAAATTTAAAATCTTTAAGCATGAGTCAAAAAAGACGCTAAAATAATGCAACTTTTTCGAGGTTTCCTTTATGGAGACTCCTTTGAATGAAATTTTTTAAATATTTTATACTAGCTTTTGACCGCGATTTCACCCGCGTTGAATCAGTTTTTGTATAGACACTCCTATAAAATCAGTCAATATTATTCGGACTGTTACCTACGGTAAACACAGCTGGTGAAATGTGTGTGTTATGCGCCTCTGTTTCCCATTTTGTGTGTCTTTTTTATAGTTTTTCCATGGGAACAAAGGGAAAAAGTATTGTTTGTCCTATTCAAAGTCTAGAACTACAAAATTTCAGCCTAATCGGTTTCATAAGCATGGCGTGAAAGGGTGATACATCGCTTTTCTATAGAAATTTGAAAGCTCATTTTCATCCCGTGGGAATTTATTAATGGGATAAAAATAAAGCCTATGTCCTATTCCAGGTCTAGAACTACATTCATGTAAAACTTCATGCTAATCAGTTCAGTAGTTACGGCGTGAAAGAGTAACAAACATCCATCCACCCATCCATACATACATACAAACTTTCGCATTTATAATATTAGTGGGATGGGATTAATCGTGATATAAGCCCTAGTAACACGTATTCTCTGTAAAAAAAATAACTTTCTACCTATTACGGTTGAAGCTGTAGACCCCGGTGACAAAGGGACAGACCGACAGACAGACAACGGAGGCTTAGTAATAAATAGTACGTAGTAATACTTTATATTCTCTGGTAATTGGGTCCCGTATAAAAAAAGTGATTAAAAATCTGTTTTAATTTGGAAAAATAAAATCCGAGTCGGACTCGCACACAAAGGGTTTCCTGTAGCAAATTTTACTGAATAAAAACATTTTTTATTAAAAAAAATGTAGTGTATTATTATGACTCAAGGCACCTCATTGAACCTCGGCACCCAATTTGATCTCTTTTCTTTCTTCGGCGAAGACGACAATACCTGACGTCTTTATACTGAACTCGGCCCCTTTTTCACATCAATGTTTTTGGTAGGATTGGTATTATCTAGTACAAAATTAACCGTCCAAGATAAATAGACGAATAAACTAACCAATAACCACCTATATCAAACGGTTTAATAAGGTTTTTGCTATTAGCCCTGTTATATTGGACTGATAAATACATATTCTACCAGAGGAGTCTTGTTTCGAGCTATTTATTTAAGAACATACTAAAGTACCAAGATTAAACAAATAATTAATTTCATTTTATTTTATTTAGAAGCATATTTATTAAAAATATAGAGGTAAATAATCTAGTAGCTTCAAGCGATATCTTACAACTTAAAATAAAAGTTGATTAATATTAATTAAAGGACATTTATTATAAAGTAACGTATAAAAGAAAGCCCGTTGTATGGTATGTATTGGGATAAACTATACTAAAAGATGCCGAGAAATTTATTCAAAGGACTCTTGTCGTCCATTTTGGGGCAACAAACTATATTTAAATCTTTTTGAAAAATTACTCTTCTTCGCCAGGAATCGAACTTGCTCAGTTTTCAAAATAGAAACGTTGGCGTATTGCAAAGAAACGCTATTTTTCAAATCAATGAAAATGCCCGATTTTTGTATTTTCTTGGAATTAATACCACTATTTACTTGTAAAATTAGTGCAGATTCTTCTTCCAAAAAGCTTTGAATGTTGTTTTTACCTTCTCCAGAATTAATGACGAGAGTTCTTTGAACAAGTTTCTCAATCGCTTCTAGTTTATATTGTCCACATACTGAATCATTTGAATGCGCTTCGCTGTATGATTGATTAAACAACATAATAAATACGTGCTTGATAATAAATCAGAAATCACTTCATTAGTAAGACGTAAGCATTTTTATCGCTTTACAAAACATGATAGCCCACTAGTTTGATACAATTCTAATTTAGCTAATTTAAACTACAAACAAAATTATTATTATTAAATTAATATTAAAATATTAAAGTATTGATGGAGTTTGGAGTAAGGGTCACTTTGATATCTCCCTTCGTGTCTTTGATTATAACGGAAGTATATTTATCGCTTTACAAAACATGATAGCCCACTAGTTTGATACAATTCTAATTTAGCTAATTTAAACTACAAACAAAATTATTATTAATAAATTAATATTAAAATATTAAAGTATTGATGGAGTTTGGAGTAAGGGTCACTTTGATATCTCCCTTCGTGTCTTTGATTATAACGGAAGTATATTTATCGCTTTACAAAACATGATAGCCCACTAGTTTGATACAATTCTAATTTAGCTAATTTAAACTACAAACAAAATTATTATTAATAAATTAATATTAAAATATTAAAGTATTGATGGAGTTTGGAGTAAGGGTCACTTTGATATCTCCCTTCGTGTCTTTGATTATAACGGAAGTATATTTATCGCTTTACAAAACATGATAGCCCACTAGTTTGATACAATTCTAATTTAGCTAATTTAAACTACAAACAAAATTATTATTATTAAATTAATATTAAAATATTAAAGTATTGATGGAGTTTGGAGTAAGGGTCACTTTGATATCTCCCTTCGTGTCTTTGATTATAACGGAAGTATATTTATCGCTTTACAAAACATGATAGCCCACTAGTTTGATACAATTCTAATTTAGCTAATTTAAACTACAAACAAAATTATTATTATTAAATTAATATTAAAATATTAAAGTATTGATGGAGTTTGGAGTAAGGGTCACTTTGATATCTCCCTTCGTGTCTTTGATTATAACGGAAGTATATTTATCGCTTTACAAAACATGATAGCCCACTAGTTTGATACAATTCTAATGTAGCTAATTTAAACTACAAACAAAATTATTATTATTAAATTAATATTAAAATATTAAAGTATTGATGGAGTTTGGAGTAAGGGTCACTTTGATATCTCCCTTCGTGTCTTTGATTATAACGGAAGTATATTTATCGCTTTACAAAACATGATAGCCCACTAGTTTGATACAATTCTAATTTAGCTAATTTAAACTACAAACAAAATTATTATTATTAAATTAATATTAAAATATTATAGTATTGATGGAGTTTGGAGTAAGGGTCACTTTGATATCTCCCTTCGTGTCTTTGATTATAACGGAAGTATATTTATCGCTTTACAAAACATGATAGCCCACTAGTTTGATACAATTCTAATTTAGCTAATTTAAACTACAAACAAAATTATTATTATTAAATTAATATTAAAATATTAAAGTATTGATGGAGTTTGGAGTAAGGGTCACTTTGATATCTCCCTTCGTGTCTTTGATTATAACGGAAGTATATTTATCGCTTTACAAAACATGATAGCCCACTAGTTTGATACAATTCTAATTTAGCTAATTGAAACTACAAACAAAATTATTATTATTAAATTAATATTAAAATATTAAAGTATTGATGGAGTTTGGAGTAAGGGTCACTTTGATATCTCCCTTCGTGTCTTTGATTATAACGGAAGTATATTTATCGCTTTACAAAACATGATAGCCCACTAGTTTGATACAATTCTAATTTAGCTAATTTAAACTACAAACAAAATTATTATTATTAAATTAATATTAAAATATTAAAGTATTGATGGAGTTTGGAGTAAGGGTCACTTTGATATCTCCTTTCGTGTCTTTGATTATAACGGAAGTATATTTATCGCTTTACAAAACATGATAGCCCACTAGTTTGATACAATTCTAATTTAGCTAATTTAAACTACAAACAAAATTATTATTATTAAATTAATATTAAAATATTAAAGTATTGATGGAGTTTGGAGTAAGGGTCACTTTGATATCTCCCTTCGTGTCTTTGATTATAACGGAAGTATATTTATCGCTTTACAAAACATGATAGCCCACTAGTTTGATACAATTCTAATTTAGCTAATTTAAACTACAAACAAAATTATTATTATTAAATTAATATTAAAATATTAAAGTATTGATGGAGTTTGGAGTAAGGGTCACTTTGATATCTCCCTTCGTGTCTTTGATTATAACGGAAGTATATTTATCGCTTTACAAAACATGATAGCCCACTAGTTTGATACAATTCTAATTTAGCTAATTTAAACTACAAACAAAATTATTATTATTAAATTAATATTAAAATATTAAAGTATTGATGGAGTTTGGAGTAAGGGTCACTTTGATATCTCCTTTCGTGTCTTTGATTATAACGGAAGTATATTTATCGCTTTACAAAACATGATAGCCCACTAGTTTGATACAATTCTAATTTAGCTAATTTAAACTACAAACAAAATTATTATTATTAAATTAATATTAAAATATTAAAGTATTGATGGAGTTTGGAGTAAGGGTCACTTTGATATCTCCCTTCGTGTCTTTGATTATAACGGAAGTATATTTATTGGCCCTAAAAATAATAAAAGAATAACATAAGGTAAGAACATAACAATTCGAGCCTCGGATGTTAAATAGTTCAAAATCCTGAAATTAACTCTACTGAATGAAAGTCACAGAAAAAGTTTTGTCCATCCATCCATCCATCAGCCTGTTTCGTCCACTGCTGGACATAGGCCTTTCCAGGATTTCGCCACTCTTGGCGGTCCTCCTGGAAGAAATGCCCATACTCACACACGCTGGGCAGGCGGGTTGGTGAGCGCGGTGCCGAAACCCTTTCACCAGTGACGCCGCTGCCCGTCACTAGTCTGCTTTATATAAGGCCCGGCAATTAGGGATGGATATACCGCCATCCATCGGTCCAAGGCAATGGTGGGCCGCCTGGTTTTGCCTGAGAGCTGTTCTCTTACTCTCATAACTTAGGGAGGATTTGCGGGTAAGATGGTGGTACCTCCACAGTCGAGCCCGGCATCAGCTCTACCACCTAAAGACGAACATCCGTAAAAATCTGGAAATAGCGGATGCTTAAGTGCTTGGTTATCCCTCTCTCAGATGACTTGTCTCGCATTAATCTCTCCGTCGTCGCTCGAAGGGGATCTTAATACTTAAGAAATAATACATTATTATAACTTTAAATAAACATATGCGCTGTAAAAACTCTAAATTTGTTTGTTTAAAAAGATACATATATAAAGTGACTTTTATTTGTACAGCCAAACTCATACTGGAGGCTCGGTAAGTGATCAGTAACATGGATCGATAAGACTTTTTGCTAAAATAAAATAAAATCTTGACGTCCCATAGTAATTGACTCGGGGTGGGCTTGCGTTTCTAAGGAACACGAAAAGAATAATTTACGAATTTCACAAAAAGGGTCATCGAACCTTGTTACTGAGCACTTACCGAGTTTTCAGTTAGAATTTGGCTGCATAAATTAAAGTCACCTTACATATTTCTTTATGCTTCTTTAAATAAAAGATTAGGTAAACTCAATGCCATCATCGCAGAACTTCAGTATTTGACACACGATCAGACCTCTTCAGATATCTTCATGGTGCTTTAAGCAACTGTTTATTACTCACATATTCAAAAGTACAACCACAACGCGTCCATCTGGTGTCAACACCGCGGCGTACTGGAGCCCAGTCGAGAAGGATTCCTTCAGGTCTATCTTCACGGAGCCATGGGGCATGAACTTCGAGTAGTGCCCAATTGCGTAATACGAAGGCTGTTTGTAGAAACTAAAAACAAATTTAGTGTCTAAAACTTGAAGTAATAGACTAAGTGAGAAGATCGAAGTGAGTCAAGCTAAAAAGCGGTGCGGCCGTACCATCCTTTTCTTGAAACAGTTCAGGCCATTTTAGAACTTCGTTGTGGATAAAACTAGAAGCCTGAATTTTCAGTAACCAAGTAGCCATTGTATAAACACGGTATATTTCAAATTTCATTCTATTTGAACCAGTAGTTTAAGAATTATAACTAGTCAAAGTCACTGACTGACTGATAACTGACCGATCATCAAAACTCTAAGGCACTTCTAGCAGATAAAGAAGCTTCAAATTTGTTTTTTTTTTCAATAAATTTTTTACAATAACTACTCTAAATTAAAGATATTTGTTAAGAATAGTAATACCGGAATGATGTAGGGTTGTAATGAGTCTACGCCAAATTCCACAATGTCAATCACTCATCTTGAACATCTCCAGTATGACTCCACCAGTCTACACGTCCAACAGGCCATTGCAAAGATTTGGTAAAGTCAGATTTGATTAAACATAGATCATTTACTTTTATGTTTGGCGTCACTGTAAACCATTTTTGCCTTTGTTGGAGAGTATGAATATAATCATTAGACCATATTTTCCAAAATAATTGGGTCGATTTCTGTATGTATTGCCAACGAGACAATCTGTTGATCGTTAAGTCGTCTAAATTAATTTCTGGAACGGCCAGAAGATTTTGTCCAATCAAGAAGTGTCCTGCGGTTAAAACTTCAAACTCATCAGCTGAGTCTGATAAACTGCATAAAGGACGAGAGTTCATAACGGCCTCTATTTTACAAAATAAAGTCGTTATTTATTCGAACGTCAAAGATTTGTCACCTATAGCACGAATGAGGTGGTACTTGGCAGATTTTATTCCTGCCTCTCAAAGCCCTGCTAGATTTGAACCTGTCGGAACATTGAATTCCCAATTTATTTGGCGCAAAGTGCAGCCGGAGTTGATGCTCGTGATTGTTGGCACTTGGTGGAACTTTTGAAACATTTTTTGTTTGATAAACACTTGTACTTGTCCACTTATTTATATTATTTCCCTTACCGGTTTCGCTGTTAAAGCATTATCAAAGGTTTGTTTGGTTGTTTACGTACAATATATGAATCGCTTGGCATGCGGGTAGGACAAACAAATTCTACAACAGAAACATTTGAGTATTTTAATTTCTTAATATAACGTTGTATAAAATACTCATAAGTTTCCATAGATACACTATCCTAAATATCCAACGTTGTGGCAAGGTTTGGCAATGGTAGAATTAGTTATGGGGTTGTCATATAACAAAAATAAAGTTAACACGGTAGAAGAAAGAAAAATATAAATATCTTAAAAACAAAAATAAGGATTCAATATGCTAAAATGTCAGTGAATGTTGATTTTTTTTTAAATAAAATAAATGTGTAATTGAGTGTCAAATCAGATAAATGTCAAACGATTCAATCGTGTTTCATGTCAAATAAGAGCCAATGTCAAAATACAAAATGAGCTATTTAAAATATTGAAGCAGTGGTGAGTTATTAACGTGTAATTGTTTATTTAATATTTGGTTGACATTGGAATGGCATAATTTATTTATTTCGAGTGCTTCTAGGGCTGATAATTTTCTGCCTTTATCGCAAACATGTTCATTCCTTTAGGTGTTTGCTAAAAGCTTTAAAGTTGGTAGCACAGTCAGAATATAGACAAGTCATTAATCCTCTACGAGCTACAAACCTATCTAGTGTAGTGAGAAAACAATCAGCTGTTAGATCAGTCAAGACTTCCAAGTGGACTGCTTTTGTTGAAAAGCATACAAACAAACAAAGGTATGCCTTATACACTTTAGCGTTTCTTCGGAGACTTTCCTTTATGTAGAAGGGCCCACCTGGGTCACAACCCACATGATTAAATACCTTTTTAGGTTGTGAGCGAGTTGTTGAAAGCTGGTTGTAAGAAAACAGGTCTGCATTTAAATCAAATTAAGCATTTTGAAAGAATGGATCGAATTATACTACGAGCACAAAGAATCCAATAGAATTTGCATAATATACCTTGCAAAGACCGAGGTCCAACATGCAAATATTTTTTATGAACATATTTGATGATAAGCTTTGTAATGTGACACTTTTTTGGGAGCGAAAGTGGGTTTTTTGTTCCAAATGGTAAGGTCGATTGCGAGATTCTACCCCCCACCCTGAGAAAACCACGGGCATCAATAAAAGGAGAACATTTCCTAAGGGATGGAACAAACTTTCCATTCTTCAGCATCTTAATTTCAGATGAAAAGTGGTTCTCTTGAACACATTTTATAATTGAGTCGTGAGCATTTTGAAGCTCTGAAGTTTTCAAAGGTCCTACACTACGATCCTCCGATTTAAGTTTCGAATTTTTTATGAATCGAAGGCACCAAGCAAACACCCTTTGAATTTTGACAAAAGAAGAAAACTTTAAACATAAAGTTTCTAAGTCATTTTTTACTTCAAAGCATTTATTTTGAGGTTTTGAATTGGGCTTTTTATTATTCTTTGACATATCAGAACTTGAAGTTTTGATATGTCAGCAGTAAAACAAACATCAAACAACCGAAAGTTTGAAATTATTTTAAATATACCTTGATGTAGTTTTTTACCCGTCAAAAGATGACAATTTAGACTATACGAATTACCATCTGTTTTTGCCGATCCGTCAAAAACGGCACAGACAGGCGTCATTGTACTAGACAATTTGAGGTATGACGTATTTAGATTTTTCGGAACCAGAATACACTTCCATGTACCCTAATGACTCATACTCGTTCATGAAGTCAATATATGTCTTATATAAGGTGAAATTAAATCAACCGACCAAATTCATACTGGAGACTCGGTAAGTGATCAAGAACTAGGTTCAGTCATCCTTTTGGCCAATTTCGAAAAATAAATATTTTTGCTCCCTTACTGGTTGGACTAGTTTAAATACAAATCCTAGTGCAGGCACTAAGGGACAAAACATTTTTTTTTTCGAATTTCATCTAGAGGGTCTTTAAACCTTGTTGCTGATGACTAACCGAGTCTCCAGTATGAATTTGGTCGGTTGATTTAATTTCACCTAGTATATTTCAGGCGTTTTTACAAGACGACGTTCCAACTGCAGAAAACGTTTCAATGCAGTTTGATAAGAATCCACAAGCGACGCGCCCGAAGGTTGAAGTAACAACGGTGAAACATACCTACCAAATGAATCGCGATAGTGATTTTCTACGTATATTTTTTCTGCGATCTCATCGAGTGGATCTTGTGGAATTTTGCACGGCGCAGATTCCACCTCCCAAAAGGATTTCAAACGGTCTTCAAGACACGTTTCAACAGCGTACAACGCTGAGCAATGATGTGTAGACGCTACCCTCATTACATTACTGGATTGTTCGACCTCCAACTTCCCAGTGATAACGTACCCGAAAATGCTGCTCAATGCTGGAGGAATACAGTCAGCAAAAATAATCTTTTTTCCATCATAAATGTGAGGAAATACATCACCAGCTAAAATAATGTCAATTGGTGATGGTTTATAAAAGTTTGGGTCAGCTAAATTAAGACCACTATAATTTTGTAAAACCTCTTTAGGAATTTGAACAGTCGGAAGGTCTGAAGTGATTTTCGGCAAAAATACAATGTCAATTTTGAAATTACATTTGCTACTATTGCGAGATTTTATTTCACAAGTTACCATGCCGTTATTTTTTAATTGAACGCCACCTAATCCAAAAATGTTTAAAGGACATTTTGTTTGAGGCAATCCTAAGCGTTTTAGGCAATCAAGTGACAGGAAATTCGATTGTGCCGCAGAATCAATTAAAATACGACACGGTTGTTCATTTCCGAACGCATTCGTAACATCTACAATCACAGTTCCCAAATAACGGTATAGTTCTGCGTCGACGCGTGATGATTCAAGTTCAAGTTCACGGTGACGTCATCATCAGCTGGGCTCACGGAATCACTTGCATGCACCAGCGGCGGCGCCTGTGACTGCGAAACGCTTGCCGTCACGGGAAACGCTGACGACCTTTCACTTCCGATTAACTGATTAGAGTTTTGTTCCAGATGTAACAATGCGTGATGGGGTTTTTGACAAATGAAACACCTAAACTCACTGTTACAATCACTGGTAGAATGATTACTTTTTAAGCAGTTATGGCATAATTTTAACGCATTCGCACGGTCAATGCGCTGTAAAGTGTTCATTTTCCGGAAAGATTCACAACGGAAAATCGTGTGATTTTCTGTGCAATGTGCACATGAAAACTTTTGACGCGCTGAAGAAGAAGCGTGTGAATAATTGTTTTTATTAGTATTTTTATTATAGTTTTTATTGTTATATTTCAATTTAGGTGCGTCCTGTTGCACAATTTCAGGCGTCGAATGATTTAAAACATTAATATGTTTTTCCACAAAAGCAATGATTTTCGAGAAGGTAGGTTCACCATTTTTCTCTAGAGTTTGATCAAATAATCAAGTTCAAGTAATACTTTGAGGATCTAAGGCCCTTAAAGCGATGTGACAAAACACATAATCTGCCAAATCATTGATTTTTATTGACTGTATAGCCTTATAAGAATTGTCAAACGTTTCGAGAAATGTATTTAAATTTCCAGCTGATTCCAGAGTTAACGGGACAAAGTTCAACATTTTCTTTAAATAAAGTCCGGCAAGCACTCTGTTGTCATGATACTTTTTAAACAGAGAATTCCACACTAAATCATAATTGTCTGATGTCAAAGGAAGACTTGTAACAAGACTACGGCAGGCCCGGAAGTACAGGAAATCAAATAGTGAATCTTGTCTATTTTTGCGATGTCAGTCTGGCTGTGTACCAAAGAACAAAACCTTTCATAAAATATTGTAAATTCTTCAATCTTACCGTCAAATTGCACTAATTCAATTTTCGGTAGGCGAGGACGCGGTTTTAAGTTAGTTTGTTCCATTTTAACGGAACTTTCAGAATTATCAATTTGTAATTTTGATTTTATAAGTTTTATTTGAAAATATATTTCATCAAAGTTATTTAAGTCAATCGTTTTTAATGACGCATTTTCGTTCAAAATGCATTCATTTTCATAGATGTCAAAAATAAGGTCATTATATCTTTTTCAAATAACATTTATTTCTTCGACTTGAAGCAAAAACATGTCCGTCTGGTCAGGGTAGGTAGTAATCTTTTTACCGAGATCATGAATTGAAGTTATTTGTTGAAAATATCTTTGCTTCAATGCCGTTAATCTTTGCAATGCCTTAGTCGCACTTGCTATTGGGTCTTTAGGCGCCATTTTCTTGTTTACTTCGTTAAGTTAACGTATATAACTGCGAGAACTTTCCAATATGGCGTCGTACAAAGGGACGAAAACCACGTTTTCGGTAGACTATTTATGAAGAAAACTTGATGAATTTAAAGTTTTTTATAGTTTTAAATAGGAATTATGATCCTACAATCAGATTGTATGAGATAAGTACTTTTAAGCACTCAAAAAGATTTAAATAGATTAAAATCCATAGGATCCAGGGTTTGAAGGGCCAAAAATATGTTCGATAACTACTCTAAATTAAAGATATTTGTTAAGAATAGTAATACCGGAATGATGTAGGGTTGTAATGAGTCTACGCCAAATTCCACAATGGCAATCACTCATCTTGAACATCTCCAGTATGACTCCACCAGTTGGGGTTGGGTTTGAAGCTTCTCCAAGGTCTGACGAAATGGTTGGCACTGCTAGGCTTATGTTTCACAAATTGGGATCACACCAAGGTTAATCGATGCGCACGGCGCAGATATCGGTCGCAGACTAAAAGTTCATCTGCGGTGGCGCTGTCGCGCTAGCTCAAAGCTACCCGTCAAAGGTTCACTTCAATGTTTGTGAAAAACAAGGTAGAATAAGGCATATATCATACAGATTCTATGGACAGTTAAATATAAGGCGAATTTTGTTTATACAGCCAAATTCATACTGGAGACTCGGAAAATAGCCAGGACCAAGGTTCAATAATAATTTTGGCGAAATACGAAAAAAATATGTTTGGGCCTCTCCAAATATCATTTTACTCCATTTAAGAGTACACATTTAGTTCCCAGGTGTACTTGAAGCATTATTACAGTTCACTCGTGATGTATAAGCTGCATCATTGCAATTAATAACACCTATACCTGTCTAAGGGACTTATATGAGTGTAGAGTTATACTTTTATACGATTGTTGGTGTCTACTCTAACAACTATCCTTTAGTCAGCCGTCTGACTAAGAGCATTATAGGAGGGTAGAGATACGGCAACCGCTGTTTAATAGAACTCACGTGGTCATTTATAAAGCCAAAGGCTGTTGTGTTTAATTGTTTTTGACTGTAATACAGCTAGCAGCTGTAGTAGGACTTGTTTGTGATAATTAAAATAACCTTTTTTTACTATCTGTACAGAAGTGTTTAAATGGTTCGCATGTGCACTATAGGCTGTTAAAAGGACTATACGTGTTGTCCATTTACATCAATAGCAGTTTATTTGTCCACAAATACTACTCTTATTTGCTGTAAGCTAAACATGAATGTGAATCTAATATTCTTTTACACTTATCCCAAAAGCTGCGTGTTATTACATCGCGTGCAAAAATTTGTGAAAATGAATAAAAAAATCTTGGAAAATAAGTGAGAACCGGTGGAATAAGGAGAAAAATTGCAAAATAATATTCGCAAATTGTAAAAAACCAGTCGATTGACAACAAAGCCCGACAATAAGCCCGTCAATACGGCTTCAACAAGTGCGACTTCATCCGTTGTTCATGGTGGTTCTGTACATGATGCAGAGAAAATGTGCCTGAACCTGAAAGTTCCCTTCAAAATATACAAATATCAGAGTGTGGTGATTGCAGTTCTAGTGATAATGAATACAATTTTGATTTGGACAAACGATGCTGACAGGTGTATATTCACCTTTAAAAGATTGTAAATAGTGTTTGTTACTATGGCTGAGTGACAACTATTATTTTCTGTCCTTTTCTGTCGCAGGGCATAAATGTTGTCTCTTTTTATCTAGTTTGTTTACATTCTTTTAAATACCTCCTTGAACAGAGTAGTGTTTTTTGTAAGTGTAAATACTCTGACACCAAACTGTGTATCTCACACGAAAACGAAATGTGATTTTTGTTAGTTTGTTGCAAAATTTGTACTTTAGGTACTCATACTTGACTTAGTACCTGGGCTAGGCGATTTAACGGACAATAATTATTATTGCAGATCTCTAAAATTTCAGTATATTGAAAGAATTAAACGATGATACACAATTGACCCGAACTACATCTTACAGCTGTACATAAGTTCACATTAGAATAAATTTATAGACATTGGCTCTGTAGTGGTACAAATGTGGGACTTCATATAGATGACAGCATTCTAACAGAACACATGTGAACCTATATACGCTCACCGCATTAAATTGTAGTTATAATAGTTCACATAGCCGTATTTTATTTCTACCATTTTGTTCTACGTAACCTAAAATATTTACCAAATAAATCTCCAAAATTATCATGCAGATTTATCACAAAGTACGCAGATAGAGCGATTGAGTTTTGGTTTCATGTTATAATTAATTACCGCAGTATAATTATAATGCCAATATAATATCAAAAACTGAAAATAGTAGATTTCCTATTAGCCAGTTTTAAATATTTTAAAATGAATATCGCGTTTTTACAGACGCGCGTGAATATGTAGCTGTAAATACGTAGAATGTATACATTTCACGATAAAGTTAAAATAAGTAGGTAAGATAAAGTTGCATTCCCATGACATTAACATTAGTAAGTATTTAAAACAGGTACTGCCACGTGTTATCATAAATTTTTATCTTTGAGTTAATGTTTCTGATGGCACACACAAAACCAATAATAAAATAAATAAATAATATAGGACACACGTGAATTTTAGGTAGCACTGGAGTAATTTTGTCGGATTTTATAACTGTGAAGGCTGTGTGTGTATATAGTGCCGTAAGTCAGCCTTAAGTCCGATGTTACTACTTAAACTGCTATTATAATGCTATTATACTGCAAATGTACAGCCAAAGTGAACTTAAGGCTGTCTAATTTGTGCCCAAACTGGTTCTATATGAGCATTATAGCAAGCTATACAGCTCTTATACAGCTGACTTACACAGCTTGTGGAGTACATGTGAACGACTAGAAATCTTATATAGAACCCCGAATGCCACTTGGGCTATACTTGTTTCAGAACAACCTCGACTCGATTAGTATAGGAAGTCTAAATTTTATTTTGGCTATCTCTCTGAAAGGCTCACTGAACCTTGCTCCTGATAACTTACCGACTCTCCAGTATGAATTTGGCTACATAAACGAAATTCACCTCATATTTTGTCTCTATTTTAGGGTTCCGTATCCAAAGGGTAACCAACAGGACCCTATTACTAAGGCTCCACTGTCCGTCTGTCTGTCTGTCCGTCTTCTCCGTCCGTCTGTCTGTCCGTCTGTCACCAGGCTGTAACTCATGAACCGTGATAGTTAGACAGTTGTAATTTTCACAGATGATGTATTTCTGTTGCCGCTATAACAACAAATACTAAAACCGGCCAAGTGCAAGTCGGAACTGCGCCCTTCCATACAATAGACATGATTTTTTTGCCGTTTTTATAGATAATGGTACGGAACCCTTCGTGCGCGAGTCTGACTCGCACTTGTTTTCATTTACTTACACTTTCTTCGCAGCATCAACAATGATCGGAGAGTCGAGAGGCTTACTGAATGTTCCACCTAATATAGGACCGCCTTTAGTATCCAGTAGCAGGTTCCAATCAACCCATGCGCTATGAAAGTGGTTCAAGTCCTGAAAAAAAAAAAAACCGGTCAAGTGCACAAACGTATTCTAAGAACAGTTATTAAAGACCAACATAACTTGACACATTTAATATTTTATACTACTATATACCCAAACAGTTTAATTAAGTTGCTAATTAATTAAATAATTTGGTTATTTTCAGATATTTAGGGTTCCGTACTTTAAAATAAAATAAACGGAACCCTTATAACTTTATGGGGCCATAGACTACTGTGGGAGTTATTAGTTTTCACTTGATATCTCTGACAGGGCCCGAGAAAAAGGGTCTTGACAGACAGACAGACGGGCAAAAATATGATCCTATAAGAGTTTTGTTTTACCATTTTGAGGTACGGCACCCTAAAAAAAGATAAAATAATGGGTGCCTTAAAATTAATTACACGCATAATGTCAGATACGCAAAATGCTAGAAAACGCAAGAATGGGTGTTACCAAATGTCTACAAAAGGGTGTGGTTTTTTTATTTTGAGGTACGGCAACCAAAAAATTATAAGATTATTGGTGCTATTGAACCTTTAAATAAATGGGTGTTACTAAAAGTATATAAATACAAATACAAATACAAATTCTTTATTTACTTGAAAAATCTTACACTAAAACATGTTATAAAATAAAATCCTTAGGCTAACAAACAAAGAGAGAAAATAGTGTCTGCGTTTTACAGTGGACCCCAAACTAAGTCAAGCTTGTCACGCGGGATCCAGAAATAGGACTACCAGCTTATGATAAGGGTTTTGATATAATTTCTTGTTTAAGCAGTGAAAATTATTATGTTTACTAAAATTTATATTATTTTACTATAATGTGTGTATAGGTGTGTATAAAATATGTATAAATGTACATAGGTATACTTGTAAATAAACTAGTTTAATAGATAGAATAGATATGTGTTATATGAAATAGATATAATTAAGGAAATAAATAACAATAAAATTAATAATAATACATAAATAATTAAATAATTAATTAATATAATGGGCTCTCTATGTGGGGTGTTGAAGCAATGCTTCGGTAGCGTCGTAATCCAATGTGGAAACATAAATTGTTACAGTCCTCTTAGCTTCCTTAACTGACGATGATTTAATGCCTGTAAGTTTGCAAATGGCGTTATAAATAAAAGGAAAACTAACATTGCTGTAACGCATAAAAATGATTGAATTACAAAAGTTGGTCTTTTAATACATTGTCATGACACGAATTCCCTAGAGTGGAGTCAGAGGTGATTTCGAGTATGGACTGTGAAGTGCAAGTCACATTCCTTTTTTTATTATTTTTAGCCCATTTCTTACAAAAATTTATATTTTAAAACTTGCAATTTTGCTTCTATTAACATTTTCAGATGAATTTTAATTTAACCATGAGGCTAAGCGCCGTTCAGCCCCCTCGTTTAACTTTGCGTCAAAATGTTTCGCAAAGCACACTCTACCCATTTAACTGAATGCCATCACTTTACTAACAACCGTCCAAGTAAGGGGCTAAACAGGTCCTGTCATTTAATTTCGGTTCATTTTGTACCACTACAGCACTAGTAAACTTAAATACTCGGAAAAGTGCATTTTTATGCACATTGATCTTTCGAAAATTATTAAGACTACGAGTAGCAGTTTTCATACTAAATGCAAGTTATTACGATGCACAATTAGTATAAAATACTCACTGTTGGAAACACTGCATTGACAGTAGCATGTAAAATTGCAATCTAGGCGCAGGCTTCTACATCACACAGGGTAAGAAAATAATATTTTTATTAGAATTTCTAGTCAATTTACTGAAAAAAGTTGTTCACGAAATAGTTTAAGAGTGTCATATTATGTACTTAATATTTTTTTTTAAAACCGCGTTTTATCATTACATGTAATTCGTGCATTTTCGTGAGTGTATCTACAAATGCACACTGTCCGCTAGGCTACACATTGAGTCACTTTTGTTGAATGTATTTGTAGATACATTGCCAGAATCTTTGTCCATACAATTGCTGTATTTTTTGTAACATTTAACATAATTATTATTAGTATCTTGCCGTAGTAAGTTTTATTTATGGTCAGAACGTAATTTTAGGTACTTAATATATAAACTATATTTTATTGTCGCCGATACCACTTCCGAAATGGCAACAGCAGAATATAGCTCGTCATACAGCTGCACTTGTCCCCAAGCCGGGGGATTAGTCAGATTTAAAGGACAGTGTTGCAGTTCTAACTCTGGAACTTCCAAACGTACTCGGAGAGAAGTTTACTAGCGCCATCGTTGCCGTCTTCGTTTAAAACACTACATCTTTTGTATTCTGATGTCAATGAAGAGGCAAATTAAGTTTTAGGTTAAATATCATTGCAACCCTCTCTACGGTCATTATTGTCAATATCTGATTCTTATCCATCAATTTTCTCACCGAACCAATCAGCAATATCGCATAAATCTAAGTCGCCTAGACTAACTATTTGCAGATCAGTCTGATCTTTCATCTTCTTAATTTGCCATCTTATTACCGTGCTATGCCATCAAAATTGCTTTGACCTGCAGGAACTGGATGAGATGCTGAATGAGCTTAGCGATTCCTCTAGCACATTAGGTCTGCAGGTGAATTTGGATAAGACTAAAATCATGTCCAACCTTCACGTCAACCAAAGGCCAGTAACTGTCGACAATCAGCATCGAAATTTTTCAAAAAAATGTGTACCTGAGTTATAACCATTTCGACGGCGAGGCTGACCTGGTTGAGATTCGTATAACAGCGCCATCAAGCAACAATAGTATTATTCATAGTGTTAACCTATTTTTTGGGGAAATTGGTTTCATTTGGTAACCCAGCACGCACTCACGCATTTTGTGCCAGTGCCAGAGCCACACATAGCTGTGCATCAATTGCCAGTTAGCGACGCAGTGTTCGTTTTATTTTTTGTCTTTATGTATAATGTACAAATACCTGCAGCATATTACTTGCATAATATTCTGCCGAAGACCAAGCACCAAGTTTTGGAGTTTGAAAAACACCTGTAAATAAAGTCGAAGAATTATTATAAGAAAAATTATTTTCTCTTAGGTGATATCGTCCGAAGGGCTCTTGCCACCGTCAACGTGCCTGCTATTCTGGAACCAACAGGCATTGCACGTGACGATGGCAGGAGACCCGACGGTCTGACTTTAATACTGTGGAGAAAGGGGATGTTTAAGCAGTTTGGGGTTGAAACTTTCAGCCCGTGGGGTCACAGCGCCAAAAAACTAGTAAAATATCTATCATTTCTTTTAGTGGAGACTAGTAAAAATGTATCATTTCTTTTAGTGAAAATATCGAGTGACCAGAGGGCTGGCGCATTCCTCGGCCAACGTATAAGTTTGTCCATTGAAAGAGGAAATGTGGCCAGCGTTCTGGGCACCATGCCGCAGGGTTCAATTTTAGAACAGTTATATTATTTGTAGCTATTTTTAAGTTTAAGAGTGCAATTTAGAACAAGATTTCTTTTTATGTTGTTAAGGTGAAATTAATTTAACCACCCAAATCTCTATGGCAGGATCAGGAGGTGATAAAGTGTGAAATTCAAGTGGATCAGACAAGGTAACGGCAGGTCACGTGATGTCGAGAATCGTATGCATGTGTCGATAAAATTTTAATTCAGTTATGTGAGTGGATACCGTTTGTGTATAGCTTTGATATTGCAGATGATAGAAGTCTTATACATTGGTCTATAACGAAAAACAACTGAGAAAAGACTTATAAAATTTTGTACTAAAACGGTGGCGTGCATATACGCCTTAACAATTCAGACTGCTAGATGATTCAAGATTGGCTAGTAAAAATAATAAGCGACGAAGTAAATATTCTATCTCGTGCACATACACATACAATGAATACCAAACTATGTTTGCGAAATCATGATGTTCGTGTGACTTAATAAGGCTAGATGCACAACTTCAAATGAGCGTATCACATTGTGTAACTTGATTAATCGGTATAGCAAATATAATATAGACAGTAGACTACAGAGCTGATAGATTCATTTCAGAAAAAACGCAAAATTATTAATTGCGCTCGATAGAATAAAATTACGAAGTTACTTCTAAATTTCATGTTTTTTGAGTGTTAAAGGGCCTTCCTTAAATCATAAAGCTTTGCTTGTGTTAAAAATAAGTTAACAAATGACATCGTCAGTTCATCTTAGAATATTTTAAAATGCAGGTTTTTCTAGGCACGTGTTTCTTGGTAGTCATAACAGCCACGGCTAAGAGCGCGCTATTTTAAACTAAAAGGAAACGTCGTAGAGTTCAGTTCTGATTGATGCAAAATGATGTGCTCAATCTGACTTCATATGTGTTAAATGTGTTATGGAACTTATACACACCAAAAACATGCTCTGTGGTTATAATAGTAACATTAGGGAAGTAATGATGAAATAAGTCGACAGCGTATGGACTGATGTACAAATTTAAATGGGAGTGCAAGGCCACTACTTCCATGTACTTGCTTAAATTTGTTTGTTTTTGTATCTGAAAAAAAAAATTACGATTTTAGTATACAAAATCTATCTGTGAGATACTAGATTTTAACTACTTTATAATATATGCAACATAGCAATATAAATGACTTACATAATCTATATAGATGGGTAATAAAACAAGTCGATTTTCTTCAAAAAATAAAAGTTTCACTTTACTAAAATCTCTAGATAGAGCTGGTATAAAGTGATTTACAGCAAAGTCAGCCTGTAAAATTTCAAATAATATTTTAAAACTATATTAACACAACGTCGTAAATGGTAATAGATAATGACCACGGATGAATGACTATGTAAACTAGTACTTAGCAACCAGCTGCAGTAGGTTAGTTGTTCAAAATCTTTTGCGAAAAAAGGGTGTATAGTATTCAGTGTCCAAATAGTGACGTCCAAAATTTTTTTTCGTATCCTGACTCCTAGGTGTATCCGAAAATATACCATGTTAATACGTGATTTTTTGTAGTTTAGAGTGTATTTGGGAATTTTCTACCGTATCGGCTTAAAAAATCATAACTTTTTTTATAGTAATAATTTTGTTTTTTTTTTTGCAGCATAATTATTGTCTTGAGTCACTCTTCCATGCGGAAAATAATCAACCACAAAACACCCCATACGTGGATCGAGGTGAACACAGCTAATTTTCAGAGTTCTTTTAAAAATACACAATGGATGTTTCATATGTTCTAAACTAATTTTAAAAACTTCAAAGGTTTATCAGCATACCAAAAAATGAAAAAAAATGGTTTAAGGGCCCATAATACCTCAATTTGCAGTCCTGCTCTAACGCTTCTGCTTTTTAACTGTCTTTCCTACTCTAATCAGATGCCACGCACGCAAAACATCAGTTACTTTGAAATCGCGGCTATGCTGATGGTTTTTTTATTTTTATGTTATTGTCTACATCTGTTTTATACTAATATCAGTTATATTATGATCTAAAGATCTAATTTCAAGTATTCATTGAATGCTATCGGTTTATTGTACGGTTTGGAGGTAACTTTGTAATATTTTTCTTTCGAGAAAATTTAATGGAATGAAGTTTTCACCATTGCGTTGACATAGCATTTATCCTCAACTTAACCATATATCAATTTCAGAGTGATTGTTGCAGCATTTGTTGGTATAAAGCAGGATCAGGCGAAGCGAAGTGAGGTATTATAGGACATGCCTTAAGCGATCTCTTATTCAAACCCCATTTTTAAAGACAATTATCATTGTCACTATTGAAGGAACCGAATTGCATTTTTTTGCGAATTTGGCGTTTTTGTAAGAGAAACGCGCACATAAAGGTGTCTAGAGCGCCATCTCACTCCTCCCCTACAGATTTGTCTCTCTCTCGCTTTTCAATTTTATGTAATAAATTTGTGGCCGACGTCCGACGATAAAATTCACCCCCTATCAAGTTGGGATGTATATATATTAACATTCATAACTGACAAGTTCTAGGAAAAGTCCACACACCTCGTGACGAATTTTTGTGCTTTGTCGTCGGTAATTTAAATTAATCTTAAATTAAAATTGTCTAGCGCTTGACTGAGTAGGTTCCTGCGGTAGGGGAGTGGTGCGGGAGGGGTCATATCCATGATAACGTTTTTCTTCTCGCGGGGTGTTTGGTTCAACGCCAAAAAAACTCCAGATACAGCAAAATTGTAGTTTATTTTTATGTTACAAGAGCGTAAAGGAGGCAAAATCTTATGATGAATAGTACTACGTTTTATAGGTACAAAGAATGTTTTTAACAAGGAAGACCGATCGATAAAATTGTATTTTTTTTAAATAATGTATAGAGAATGTAAGTGGCCAGTATAATTTTGAGAACTCACACATTAATACTTTTTGGCAAAAAGTTCTTATTCATATTACGATTAAATGAGATCACCTACCAAGAAGTTTACTTTAACCAGATTCCAGTATCCTTCTTGTTTCCTATATATCATCACAAGAAATTAAACAGTAAAAATCAGGCGCTAATTGGTTGATTAAGTTTCATCAGAATTTTAATTTTGTAAAGTTACCACGTACTTAGAATTTCGTCTAAACGGTCTTCATTTCATCAAACTGAACGCAACCTATGAACGTATCAAACTGAAACCAGCTCGTTTCTATCAAGTCTATCTATCGTACACAACACTTAAATAAATTAAAATACCTCGGTCATGGCTGTATGAGCTAAGTTCCATTTGCCTTCCCACTATTTAAGGCACCAAAACTAAAATAATGAATGAAAAAAAAAATTAAAATAAAACACTCGTGCGGTAAAATTGACTTTGACAACGGATTAGACGCATATAAAACAGACCTTTACGAGCACTTGCATTGAAA
Source organism: Ypsolopha scabrella (assembly GCA_910592155.1). Taxonomy (NCBI): domain Eukaryota; kingdom Metazoa; phylum Arthropoda; class Insecta; order Lepidoptera; family Ypsolophidae; genus Ypsolopha; species Ypsolopha scabrella. The sequence goes on along the minus strand of OU342983.1, from coordinate 15,916,708 downwards.
AATCAATTTATATTATACTATAATAATCGGCGTTCTTGTTTTTATTTCAGGGTAGGGTTTGAACCCCCAAAAGAACCCCTCTCGCTACTCCTATGATGTCCCCCTCCCGCACCGCTCTCTACCTCAGGAACCTACTCAGTTATACGCTAGACCTGTGGTAATCTTACATATCTTTTCATAGTCCAGAGGGTAAATATTGACTCAATGTCATCAGCTAGAGGGACGTTGGAGTTTATAAAAGGTTCATTTGCAAACGAAACGCCCCAAAACTCAATACCTTGCTCTCTATAAGCTTGTAAATACCTGAAAACATATTATTTACCATATTTAATACAAAAAAATATATTAAAAAAGCGTGTTTTGTCGCCCATGATGATAAATAAGTTTTAATTTTAGGTGAAGAGGAAATGTCAGTCTTGCAATTCAAAATTCAAATTCAAATCGTTTATTTTGTAAAATAGATGCATAAATAATCAGGTCAAATCTAATCTTTATAAAAACAAAAGAATATGTTGAAACACAAGTAATATATAAGGAAAATATATGAAAAATCTCTATTTAAGTTGGGCTCGTAAAATTATACATCTGCATAAAATATAGAATATGCAATGGTCACATGCGGAAGGACTTTCAGTGCGAGAGGGACGGATTCAAAAAAACCGAAAAAGTGCGAGTCGCACTCGCCCACCGAGGGTTCCGTTAAAGACTATATTTTTTATGATTTGAGTAAAAATGTATAGTTTTCAGATTTTTCCCTCTATTTGTAGTATAAGACGGTATTACTTGCCAAATTTCATAGTTCTATGTCAACGGAAAATACCCTATAAATTTTGATTCCTCTTGACAGACAGACGGACGGATGGACAAACGGACAACAAAATGATCCTATAATGATCCTATATTCCTTAAAAATACAAAAAAAAACGATTTTACAACAATATAAACTGAACAGCCGTAAAAAGTTTAAAACTACCAATATTGTTAAAATCCATCTATTAAATATCGTTGGGGTCAGTTTATCATTCATATTTGATGAAGACCTCATTTTATTAATTCTTTCTATCGATTAAAATTTCTGTAATCGCGGTTTTGTACTACAAGGAACTAGAAAAAAAATTCTACTGATTTATGAAACGATTGGCGTTACGAAGGGAAATAATTTAAACAATTGTCGATTTTACCAAATTAGCCTACTTTACCAATGATACATGCCTTAAAACATAAAATGAAATATATATTTCGTTTATTTTTAAGCAAACAACTTTGGAACAGTTAAGGGCGGATTATCACATTTTGTCTCTTTTCAAATGTATTTCAAACCAATAAATAGCAATGATTAAATTTTGTAAAAAATACATGTCATATATCACTCTTTAGTCTTAACATTTTGCTCAATCCAATTAAATCGCAAAGATAGGTCTAAACTATGATCTAAATATGATATTATATATTGAGCTATATTAAGTTTTGGACACTAAAAGTTATACTTAAATAAACTTCGTAAAAAAGTGATATAATACGGCTGTCACATTAAAAACCCATCCCTCTAATTACAAAATAATAAATAAAAACAACTCAAAACCGCGAGTTTTCTTAGCGGCCCGCTTCCGCTGAGCGGGATAAACATATGAAAGATTAAAGCGTTGGAGCAGGACAGATTTTCTGGATAACCTCGCCTTAACCCTTTTACTTAGGTTGTAATTACAGAAAATATTTAAACGTATTTAAACCGAATATAAATTAGGAATTCTCTCTGATCGGACGATCGCCCGACTGTCAAAATACTAGGACTGTTATTGAATGGTCTATAGTTAAACTGTAGGTGGGTGACTCATTGTTACCTACACATACATTTTAATACAATTCTCTTTTTAATTTTAGGCAAAGAATGGAAAAATGTCGCGAATGTAAACACCACGCTCGCGTTTGTCGCGAGGTCCTTTGACTCGTGCCCAAAAAACCGCTCCAGACGCGAGCGTTGCGAGTCGCGAGACGAGGCGAGCCGCGAGCGTCTATTCACACTATGTCTCGTGCCTCGTCTTGCGCCTCATCGTACGCGAGTGTAAATAAGTTATCACACTTACTTGATAATATACAGGGAGTATGAGTAATAATATTCCTCAATGACTCGCAATCTCAAATCTTCGTTGCTCTTTTCTCTCATCCAGTAAGGAACCGTCCACATACTGGAGATGAGATGGAAGTTTTTGCCGACTATGTCTTGAGCTCTTTGTATAAATGGAATCTGAAATATTAGGAACACAATTGAGGCGGTCAGGGCAGAAGTGGTCTATCTTTTCAAGACACAATTAAAATTAATTCAAATTAGCCTTAGGGCACCAATAAGGGCCCACAAATTAAGGCGACTCTATATTCGCCTGAACTCCCATACTAGCGCAGTTCGCTGATCATATCCTTATTTATAGGTACTTGCTTATTATTTTTTTCTTTTTCAACATATCCCATACAATATCCATGACATGAAACTAAACATTTACCAAAATCAAATAGGTACAAAAGTTACAAGCGTATAAAAGTCCTGGATTTTACACATATTTTGATGAATGTTTATGTACAGTAATGTCCAAGAAGCGATACAACAAATCAAATAATTTTAGTTTCACAGCATAGTATATTTTATACATTTCAAAAATATTTTTGTTTCATTTCGATATTTGGGATATTTCTCCTGAAATCATACAAACCACCAAAACCATTCTCGAGTATTTTCAAAACAAGAATATTGTCTCGCGTTAGCTTGCCTCTCACACCGTATTCGGTTAGTTCCGTACGAGCTCGGGAAATAACCGTTCGGGCCAACCAATAACTGTCAGTCAGTGCTCTATAATCCGAAGTTGAATGTAGAATGAAATAGCAAGCATAGCGACCACGTGCGCGACTGACTTCAAGCCGCCGACTACAGGCTTCTTAACACGCCTTTCATTCAACACAACACGTGCTCCTGCGAGATTTGAACCCACCAGCGCCGGTCAAGTGGTCTTGAGACTTTCAAATCTAGACCACACAAATTAATAGTCTAATTGATAAATAAGTTCAAATACCTTGTTTTGAAAATCTTCCTCTGCTAGAGTCCAGTTCTTCATTTCGATGTCATAATCACTGTCATTGTAGTAATATTCACTTTCAGAATAGTCACAGTGTCCAATCGTCGTCTTCGCCATATTATATTTTAAGCCTTGATGGCTGAAGTAGGCGCTGTAATGTAATAAGGTTTAACAAATTCTAAGTTGCCTAAAATAACATATACATACTCGTACATACATAGTACTCACGCCTGTCTTCCAAAGGGGTAGGCAAGGACTAAAGATTTCTATCTGCTACGATCGTGACACACCCCTTTTGCTTCTACATCCATCAATCCAATCATACAAGCTTTTCTATTCCGGATACTTTTTACTTTGCCCTTCTTCAGTATGTCACCTATTTGGTCGGCATACGTCCTTCCAGGGCGGCCCGGTCGAGCTTTAACTTCCACTTGTGCAGCATAAATTTTTTTTGTCACTCTACTTTTATTCATCCCCTCTCTTTGCCCAAACCACCGAAGCATTTTTTTTCTATTCTAGTCACTACAAGTCAGGCCGCAACGATTCTAAATGTCGATATTTTTCTCTCTATCATTCAATGTCAAACTACACATATACCGTAAGGAACGCATTTCCACTGCATTCACTATACTTCGGTGCTCATCTTGCCAAACCCAACATTCACTACCTACCTCGAGATTCAGAAACTCGAGAAAAATCTATTTGGTGCTTTCCAAGCAACCAAATAATCGTACCCTGCTGGTTATAGTTATTTTTTTAATGTATTATCTTCATAATGATAAAAACTACAACCTGCTGTAAACTTCAAGTAATCTTAAATTTTTTTTGTCACTCTACTTTTATTCATCCCCTCTCTTTGCCCAAACCACCGAAGCATTTTTTTTCTATTCTAGTCACTACAAGTCAGGCCGCAACGATTCTAAATGTCGATATTTTTCTCTCTATCATTCAATGTCAAACTACACATATACCGTAAGGAACGCATTTACACTGCATTCACTATACTTCGGTGCTCATCTTGCCAAACCCAACATTCACTACCTACCTCGAGATTCAAAAACTCGAGAAAAATCTATTTGGTGCTTTCCAAGCAACCAAATAATCGTACCCTGCTGGTTATAGTTATTTTTTTAATGTATTATCTTCATAATGATAAAAACTACAACCTGCTGTAAACTTCAAGTAATCTTAAATTTTTTTTGTCACTCTACTTTTATTCATCCCCTCTCTTTGCCCAAACCACCGAAGCATTTTTTTTCTATTCTAGTCACTACAAGTCAGGCCGCAACGATTCTAAATGTCGATATTTTTCTCTCTATCATTCAATGTCAAACTACACATATACCGTAAGGAACGCATTTCCACTGCATTCACTATACTTCGGTGCTCATCTTGCCAAAACCAACATTCACTACCTACCTCGAGATTCAGAAACTCGAGAAAAATCTATTTGGTGCTTTCCAAGCAACCAAATAATCGTACCCTGCTGGTTATAGTTATTTTTTTAATGTATTATCTTCATAATGATAAAAACTACAACCTGCTGTAAACTTCAAGTAATCTTAAATTTTTTTTGTCACTCTACTTTTATTCATCCCCTCTCTTTGCCCAAACCACCGAAGCATTTTTTTTCTATTCTAGTCACTACAAGTCAGGCCGCAACGATTCTAAATGTCGATATTTTTCTCTCTATCATTCAATGTCAAACTTCACATATACCGTAAGGAACGCATTTCCACTGCATTCACTATACTTCGGTGCTCATCTTGCCAAACCCAACATTCACTACCTACCTCGAGATTCAGAAACTCGAGAAAAATCTATTTGGTGCTTTCCAAGCAACCAAATAATCGTACCCTGCTGGTTATAGTTATTTTTTTAATGTATTATCTTCATAATGATAAAAACTACAACCTGCTGTAAACTTCAAGTAATCTTAAATTTTTTTTGTCACTCTACTTTTATTCATCCCCTCTCTTTGCCCAAACCACCGAAGCATTTTTTTTCTATTCTAGTCACTACAAGTCAGGCCGCAACGATTCTAAATGTCGATATTTTTCTCTCTATCATTCAATGTCAAACTACACATATACCGTAAGGAACGCATTTCCACTGCATTCACTATACTTCGGTGCTCATCTTGCCAAACCCAACATTCACTACCTACCTCGAGATTCAGAAACTCGAGAAAAATCTATTTGGTGCTTTCCAAGCAACCAAATAATCGTACCCTGCTGGTTATAGTTATTTTTTTAATGTATTATCTTCATAATGATAAAAACTACAACCTGCTGTAAACTTCAAGTAATCTTAAATTTTTTTTGTCACTCTACTTTTATTCATCCCCTCTCTTTGCCCAAACCACCGAAGCATTTTTTTTCTATTCTAGTCACTACAAGTCAGGCCGCAACGATTCTAAATGTCGATATTTTTCTCTCTATCATTCAATGTCAAACTACACATACACCGTAAGGAACGCATTTCCACTGAATTCACTATACTTCGGTGCTCATCTTGCCAAACCCAACATTCACTACCTACCTCGAGATTCAGAAACTCGAGAAAAATCTATTTGGTGCTTTCCAAGCAACCAAATAATCGTACCCTGCTGGTTATAGTTATTTTTTTAATGTATTATCTTCATAATGATAAAAACTACAACCTGCTGTAAACTTCAAGTAATCTTAAATTTTTTTTAAAGCAATTATTACAGCTTAACTTCTTTTTTTTTTTTATTCATGTGGCCTGTTTAAAATCTGCAGATTAGGACTGCCTAAATTTAGTCAATTTCAAAGACCAGAGCTCTCGAACTTAGTGAAATTAAGGAAAAACAACAATTGAAATCAGTGGAAAGTTAATGTGAAGTACATTTCCAATTTTAGATGCACAGATATTCAATCACACACACGAAGTCCGTTTGTTTATGGTTGGTAGCGACGTGTACAAATAAGCACGTTTTGTATATTATATGTCGTTCGTGGTACGTTTTGTATACTCCCAAAGTTACGCACACCATAACCAATCGGACTTTTTGATTGAGAATATCTATAGAATGTTTAATCTGTTGGATCCAAGCCACGATATGGAATATTAATTAGCAACAATACATACTGTAAAATCTGATTCTGTAGGGCACTTGAAACTTTGTTCAAATTTACTCCAACTGCATCCGTGATTGTTGCCCCGAAGCCAATTATTTTTTGTGCCGTTTTTGTTTTATTACTAATGAGAACAACAGAGTCATCTGCAAATGCAAAACATTATTGTCTCAAAAAAGGAAAAGGCATTGCTTTCCACCTAACAGATATCTTTGTCGCTTAACGCAAATTACCGCGTTTCGTGGTACGGGGTCTAGTAAAAAGTTTGTTTTTCAAGTGGGCACGGATAACGAAATCCTGAACTATAGAGAATAGGGCATATAAATACCTACAGGAGTCTCGGAGCCGATTTTGTTGGAAATCAAATCTGCGTTATTAGATTTTAGAAAAAACATTTTTTTTTATTCAAAAACCAAGTCTAATAATTTTCAAAAAACAAAGACATTATGTAATTGCACCATCCGATAGTGTCACTTAAAAGGATCAAATTCTGGAAAGTAATGTTAAACGGTAAACCATTGACCTCTCATAAACACCTAGACACACAGTCTCTAAGAAAAATTCGTCAGAAAACGTCTGAACGTGTGACGTGCATAATAGCAAAAATGATTCAACCAAATTAAGACGTTATGTCGTTAACTTATGATGCAATGTCAGTTGTATGCAATCGTTATTCCAATTTGTCACGCCCCATAGCAGTGACTAAATGCATCGCGGACACTTTTTGAGCGAGATTGTGAGTCTTGTTGTTTATGAGACGGCAATGCGGTAAACAAAAAAAACATGGCTTATTTTAAAAAATAATACAATTTAATATCTCTTATACTACACTGATGAACACCCGGATGTCGAAATGGGTGAGATTAGGATAGCTCTTGAACAGCTGAAAAACAAACAAGGCGCCGGGCGAGGACGGCATCACAACTGAAGTCCTGAAAGCTGGAGGTTACCCTATACTCGGACAGCTACAGGACCTCTTTAATGCCGTCATTCGCACAGGTACTACGCCAAAGGAGTGGAGCAGGATTCTGGTCATTTTGTTCTTCAAAAAGGGGGACAAAATCCTACTTAATAACTATAGACCAATTGCGCTCCTAAACCACACCTACAAGCTGTTCTCAAGAGTTATCACGAATCGTCTCGCTCAACGATTCGACGACTTCCAACCTCCAGAGCAGGCTGGGTTTCGAAAAGGCTACAGCACCGTGGACCACATTCACACGCTAAGGCAGGTTATACAGAAAACTCAAGAGTATAATCAGCCCTTATGTCTAGCGTTTGTAGACTACAAGAAAGCCTTCGACTCCATCGAAACTTGGTCTGTTCTGCAGTCCTTGCAGCGTTGCCAAGTTGACTGGCGTTACGTGGAGTTGTTGAAGTGTCTGTATGACTATGTCCGTCCAAGTACAGGGTGTACAAACAAGACCGATACATCTTCAGCGCGGCGTGAGACAGGGAGATGTTATTTCTCCAAAACTGTTTACCGCCGCGCTGGAGGACGTCTTTAAAACACTAGACTGGAATGGACGAGGCATAAACGTAAACGAAGAGTACATTTCACATCTTCGCTTTGCCGATGACATCGTCATAATGGAGGAATCGCTGCAGGAACTAGAGGAAATGATGCGCGGCCTTGGCGATTCTTCGAGACGAGTGGGCCTGCGGATGAATTTGGATAAGACTAAGGTCATGTCCAACTGTCACGTCATCCAAGGGCCAATAACCGTCGACAATGTCAGCATCGAAGTTGTTCAAAAATATGTTTATCTGGGTCAAGTAATACAGCTGGATAAAAACAACTTCGACGCCGAGGCTGACAGAAGAATATGCTTGGGTTGGGCAGCATTCGGAAAGTTGCGTCACATATTTACGTCGTCAATACCGCAGTGCTTAAAGGCTAAGGTGTTCAACCAGTGCGTCCTTCCTGTTATGACGTATGGCGCTGAGACGTGGTCTCTTACAAAGGGTCTGATCCACCGGTTTAAGGTCGCTCAGCGAGCTATGGAGCGGGCTATGCTTGAGGTATCTCTGATGGATAGAATCCGAAATGAGGAGATCCGTCGGAGATCTAAAGTAACCGACATAACCTGCAGAATCAGTAAGTTGAAGTGGCAGTGGGCAGGCCATATATGTCGCCGACATGATGGCCGTTGGGGCCGAAAGGCTTTAGAATGGAGACCACGTACAGCAAAGCGTAGTGTAGGATGACCTCGTGCCCGCTGGACCGACGACCTGAAGGACGTTGCGGGGGGCGGCTGGATGAGGAGGACGGAGGACCAACATGAGTGGCGAAATTTGGGAAAGGCCTATGTCCAGCAGTGGACGAACACGGGCTGATGGATGGATGGATGATATCTCTTACAATTGTTCGAAATTATGCTTATTATTCATGGCTGAAATCAACGTCTCAAAGATTATACAGTATTCAACAACTTACGATTATTGATTCCAATACATATTGATACAATCGTCTAATCTAGATGTGCGTTGAAAAGTACACACCAAGAACAGTTATGGAAAGAGTAATGTATGAAAATTTAAAAATATGGATCCGGCGGCGGTACCTCAGGTGGCGGTGGTGCGGCGGCGGTAGCTCAGGGGCAGAACGCTGGCTTCTCGATCTCTGAGATCCAGGTTCGATCCCCGGCCGGATATGCATCAATGGGTTTTTCGGAATTTATGTGCAGAATATTTAATAATTACCACTTGCTGAACGGTGAAGGAAAACATCGTGAAGAAATCTGCACGCACTAAAAAGCGTGTATTTGTACCCGAAGAACGGTGATAGGGCTCACCACCCAACACGTTGGGGCGTAATAATCGTCGGTGAAACGCGGGTGTAGCGAGTGTGGAACACCTCTGACACCCCCATGTTTGTGTTTTTATTAAAAAAATGCACTTTTCTTCAGTTTGCCGTAAATAAGGGTAGCGAAATTAGCTAGGAATCAGCTAGGGAATTTTTTTTTTTAAATCTCGTGACGCGGTTTTGGTCTTCATAAAAATTGGCCAGAGACTCGATTGAGCATTTTTCGCTATTCTTTATATGTGGGACGCACTATAAGTTTCCGGAATGAATATGAAAAAATACTATTAAAGGTACAAAATTAATTTATTGTTTTTCAAAATAATCTCCCTTGGCGTCTATGCACTTTTTCATTCGATCAAACCAGTTTTGAAAACTTTTGTGCCACTCCCCTGTGGTGACCTCTGAAACGTGTTTTTCATACTCCTCGACAGCCTCTTCTGGTGATGAAAATCGTTGACCGCGTAATTGGTTCTTAATTTTTGGGAACAGAAAAAAGTCACAAGGTGCCAGGTCGGGACTGTATGCAGGATGACTCATGAGTTCTACATTTTTCGTCTTCAAAAAGTCGTTTGTCTGTCTGGCCGTGTGAGAACTAGCATTGTCGTGGTGCAGGATGATACGGCGTTTACGGTTATTTTTACGGAGTTCGTCAATAACTTCTGGCAAACAAATGGTCGTGTACCAGTCACTATTCACGGTACGACGATTCTCTAAAGCAACAGTAGCCAAGTGTCCAGTTTTATTAAAAAAAGAAGCAATCATCCGCTTAGATGCACTTTTCACGCGCGCCACTTTGGTTGGTTTCGGCTCATCTTGAAAGACCCATACGCTCGATTGCTGCTTTGTTTTGGGATCGTAGCAATAAATCCATGTTTCGTCACCTGTTACTATGTCCCACACCAAATTTGACGCACCTTCGTTGAATCTGGTAAGCATGGCACTGCACCAAGTGACGCGGTCCGTTTTTTGAGCCTCGGTCAAGTTGTGTGGGATCCACCGCGAGCACAGCTTTCTCACACCCAAATGTTTGTGTAGGATTGATTGTATTTGACTCATGCCTATTTCTAAGGATGCGCGAATTTCATGGTAGGTCACATGCCTGTCTGTTTCAATCATACGGCGCACAGCATCGATGTTTTTGTTGGTCACAGCGGTGGACGGCCGACCATCGCGAGATTCGTCACTGAGATTGATACGACCACGCTTGAATTCTGCAAACCAGCTATAAACAGTCGTCTTGCATGGTGCTTCATTGCCAAAAGCTGCTTCAAGCCGAGCGATGCTCTGTTGAGCTGTCAAATTACACTTAAAATCGTAGAAAATCATACTACGAAAATTTTCCCGAGTTAAATCCATGTTGATGTAGACACACAATTTTTTAAATGGCGCCACAAGGTAAAAACAAAAGACAGTCAGATGAAACAAACTGCATTCTACAGCCAAAGAGTTCTATTTTCAAATGTTGCAATAAATTTTTAAATATTGTTTATGTAAGTGGCCAGTTCCGGAAACTTTTAGTGTTACCTATGTAGAGGTAGTTTCGGATATAGCCATCTACGAGGGGTGGCTGAAAAGTAATCTACCTGACTATGAAAGAAAATACATGGATTAATAATTTATTTTTTATTTTTCAATATAGTCCCCTGCAACTGAAATGCACTTACGACATTTGTCAATAAGTGACAGCATACCATTAAAATAATAATTATTATTTTGTTCGTCAAAATAGTCATTCACAGCGTCCTTCATCTCTTCGTCTGTTGAAAATCTGCGCCCTCTCAAATTTTTCTTTAAATTTTTAAATAAGAAGTAGTCAGAGGGAGCCAGGTCTGGACTATAGGGTGGGTGGTTGATCTCTGTAAAGCCGTTTTTTGTCAGAGATGACCGCGCCTTAAAGGCCGTGTGCGCGGGTGCATTATCATGCAAAATCAAAACGCCTTTGCTAAGTTTGCCCCTCCTGTCTTCTTTTATTTTTTTGCGTAGCTGGTCAAGTAAGTTCGCATAGTATTCAGCATTCATCGTGGTGTTTTTTGGCAGGTAATCTATCATAAGAATCCCCTCAACATCCCAAAAAATGGTTGCCATTAGTTTGCCCGCTGACAGCCGGACCTTAAACTTCCTTGGTGGTTTTTCCCCTTTAAATTTCCATTGCATCGATTCTTGTTTGCTTTCGGGATCCCACTGACGAATCCAAGTTTCATCACAGGTCACTATTCGCAAGATAGTTTCTTCCTCTTTATCCTTTACGAAGTCTAAAAATGACTGACAACATTCCACACGACTTTGCTTATCAAACGGGGTCAACATTTTAGGCACCCAACGTGCGCTCACCTTGGACATTCCCAAATGTTCATGAATTATTTCATGAACTCGTTCCTTGCTAATGCCAACATCTCTAGCTATTTCCCACTGCTTAATTCGCCGATCGGCAAGGATCAGTTTCTTCACTTTTTCCACATTATCTGCGGTAACTGCAGAAATGGGCCTTCCACTACGGGGATCGTCTTCTAAGCTCACACGGCCTTGTTTAAACTGCTTTGACCAAAACTTTATTACAAATTCGGAAGGACATGAATCTCCGAACACCTTAAACATGCGCTCTCGGATCTGCGTCGGCGTATTCCCTTCTTTACCGAGGAATTTAATCACAGCGCGATACTCAATTTTATCCATTTTTAATTTTATTGCAACTTGATAAAAACGAAGACGCGCCAAAAAAAAATTGAACTCGTAGAAACAAATAAGTGTCATAATTTTTAAAAAAGGAATAAACAAAGAATACGAGAATATAGTGGCCAGTAACATTTTTTAAACTTTCTTTAACAAAGGAGATTTTATATCAGCCACCCCTCGTAGGCCCACTTGAAATACTAATCCTGTAAATTCATTTATTTTGCTGATTTTAGTACCTAATAATTAATTTAGGTTCTTGGTGAATATCAATACGAAATTGGTTTAACAGCAACAAACTACCAAGCTAAGGACCGACAGACCAGGCTATTTGATAAAAGGCTGGTAAAGGCCACAATATTACGTTGTTTGCATACTGGTACTCGACGAGGTAAAAATTACCCTCGAATGCAACCCTAAAATAAGTCTGACTAAACTATCACTTTGATTGTATTATTTCTTTGAAAGATAAAGGAAGTTAACTTACCATTAATAATGTCAGTACACTGATATGAAATGTTGCATTCTTTTTGATGAATAATACCAAAATTTGTTGCGAATCTTAAGCCTTTCTGAAAAAAAAATTACCTCTATTGGTACGGAGGCTAATGGATACAACTTTGCACTTAATTCTGCTGTTGTGAAACTTGGCACGGTTCAGGGAGTATTTTTTTCCAGCGAGCCGTGCAGGAGGGTGTAAATTTAATAAAAAATCCTAAGTCCAGGGGTAAAGGTGGAAAGAAAATCTAGTCCAAAAAGATTTTTCTCTGTTTGCAGAGTCCAAAAATACCGTTATTTTTGTTCTCGAACAATTATTCAGAGATATAAATAGTCTGGTAATTAAATAAATGGAATAATTTGCCCCTACAAACAGTAACCAAAAATAATAAGCTGGCTGGGGAGCACCATTTCTTGAATGTTATACTCGTATACTCGCTTGAATTGTGACAAGTTTCATCCCACAGAATAAAACGCAAGATTTGATAGAACCTTACCACCGTTATTAAATATTTTACCGTCTATTCATAATTTTTAGCCACGCTTTAAAAAAACATGGCTTACGTGTTTCAATTATACATGCGTGTTACTCACGCTTAGGCTAGATTTCCACCAGAGATGTGCGAGGAAGATTAGCGGCAAGCCAGGGATAAATCCACCAATAGGATTGCTTCATTTTCCCAGCCTCGCACAGCAAATCTCTGCTGGAAAATGGCTTAGTGTAACGAGGTCTTTGTACATACAATGCAAGCGAGAAATGTGTGCGAGGAATGTGTGCGAAGGATGCGAGTGAGTGAGGGAGACGTGCGAAAGATGTATGCAAGGAAAATGAGCTAGGCGTAGATTGTAGTGCATTCACAGCTACTCTACGCATCCGCCCATCGCTCAGCTTCCTCGCAAAGCACAGCTCCGCTACACATAGCTCAGCTTCCACGCACAGCTCTAGTGGAAAGCCAGCCCAGGGGTTGAGTTGTATAAATGTAGTTAAGGATAAACAACAAATTTTATTTTATATTAACGTCAAAGATAGATTGATACATTGAAAATGCTGTCAAGGTCGCTGCCGCATGGCAAGGTGCCCAAGACGCTTGCCGCGTTACCTCGGTGTATGGCCAAGTTTATGCGTTGGCCAAAATAAGCTCCAGCTCTGGGTCACCAGACACGTCGACCAAGCGCAACGAAATTTGCTGGAATAATCGTCGCGCTTCTGAGCCCCATAGCCCGAACGTTTCCGCGCCAAACGGAACAAACATGCAACCTTCACTGAGAGCGGCATGGATTAATGTTCGTTACAAACAGGTCCATATATAGTATTTGTATTGCACAATTACCACTTGCTCGTAGTGAAAGAAAACACAGAGAGTAATCTGTGGGAAGTATGTACGTACATTTGTGACCGAAGCTCAACGATAAAGCTCAGCCCTATCACGATAGGTCGTTAAAGTGGTCGGCGTACAGAGGGTGTCACGCTGACTATTCAGTTACAGCCACACTCGAAAACACCTTCGACCGCCCTCGTGTTTTCTTTTTCGTTTTTTTTTTCTTGGTAATAAAACTATCGCATAACGAAATAGATATACATGTAAAAAAGTGAGTGTCAAAGCAGCGTGGTGAATCAAGAAGAGCTTAGATAATGTGTTTTTTTAATTTAATTTGTTAGTTTTTATTTTAATTAATGAACACACATAAATAATATATCGTAAAATATCCTATATCTCGACCCCTCAGTGGGGTCGTCATCAGGCTATTTGTTTAAAATAGTCATTTTTGTTATTTTACTTTATTAGTTTGGGCGCAATACTGTTTTCACTCTACGTTTCTTTGTTTTCGATGCAGCGATTTTTTCTCTATCTTCGTCTTGAAAAAGGCTTTGTTTATAACATGTCTTTTTTTTCTCAGAAATCTATTATTGTAACTTAAGAGTACTATTAATTGAAACCCCCATTTTAAGGGTTCCCCGCGCTCCGGCAACACGGAGCCCTAATCGCTCTGCTTTCCGTCCATCAGTCCGTCTGTCCGTCCGTGTATGTCACGGTTCTCCAGCTTGCAGACGGAATGAGTTTCAGACCAAAAATCTGGATACGTTGTGGTCTATCTCAAAAAGAAAACTAGTTAGAAATCTGGAATTTTCTGTAAATTATGTGCCGTATATTGTATTTAAACAAGAAATACTGAATATGCCGATTTTTTGTAAAGGTTTAGGGTTATCTACCGAAACACTGGACCAACTTAATTTGGCAGTTTCATTTCATAAATTTTGTAGTTACCGACTTACTGATAAGTTTGTAATTTTTATTCGGATAATTTAAGTCTATTAACTAATTTAACTTGAGCGGTTTTTTAGTAAGTACGTCGTAAGTAGCTGCACGGAACAAAATACATCCAGTAAGTAAGTAAAATACTATTAAATGGACTCCAAACCTGATTGGGATAATTTTCTCCGAAACTTGTAATTTTTATAAGTAATACTCTGATCATTTAATATTTTTATACAGTTTACCTTATTACTAGTAACAAGTAGATATTCTCCATATGCGGGTAATCTCGGATTAATGTTCTCACAGTGTCTTTCATCACAAACGCATGCTACGGAGTCGTATCCAAAGTTACGACAGTTCCGGTCTTGGGCTAGAATTATGTACAATTTTCCGTTAGTAAAGGAAACAATTTGTATAATTAATCCACTATAATATTAAATTTATATCACTGCGGTATAGACAATCAGAAAAGTAAATCTGGACATGGGGAGCTCTGAACCGGGATTCGAACCCGGGACCTCTCGCTTACCGGGCGGTTGCTCTACCAACTGAGCTATCCAGTTCTCAACATGACCTGCGAATTTTACGCTTGTGCTTTCCCATACCGCAACGATATGTATAGGTACTCAATTAGTAGGAAGCCTCTTGGCGCCTAGAGGACGCTAGTGTATCTCCTTGCGATGGATAAATCGCCAAGTGTTTAAAAATATAGAAATTTATTTCTATCATAGTTGCACTATAATATTTTAAAGAGGTTTTTTTTAACAATACTTGGCCACTGGACTTTGGCCATTGTAATGGTCCATTATAGTTCTAACTATATTTGGCCACTGGACTTTTACCATTGTAATGGTCCATTATGGTTCTCACAATACTTGGCCACTGGACTTTGGCCATTGTAATGGTCCATTATAGTTCTAACAATATTTGGCCACTGGACTTTTACCATTGTAATGGTCCATTATGGTTCTCACAATACTTGGCCACTGTATTCACTCGACATACTGTCTTTATAAAATATCATCATATGAATAAAATTCGATTGCATTACATTAACAAACTTTAAAGCGTGCTGTAATGTAATGCAATCAAAATGTAATGCATAAAATTACATCGTTTTCTTGTGGAGACATAATAGTTATGAAGCAATTTCCGCGAATACACATAAAACGCATTTATTTTTTATTCATAACTATGAAAAGTTAGTGGCACTTTAAACCTAGTACGTTTCAACGTGAAAGTTCAATATGTTGCGTTTAATTTCCAGTAACAAATGACGACATTAATAGTGTAAAACAACTGTAAAAAAGGTTACTCACCAGTTTTTCTTATGGAATAAGTAGAAATCAAAAGGAGAATTTCATAAAGCTTCATATTTCAAATTTCGGTAAAAATAGTAAAGGTAAATATAGTAACAACAAAAAATGTATAAAGAAGCACACCTAGTAGCTAACAAAAATTTTAGGAAAATAAAAATTCCTACGAATTTTGAGCGTCAAAATACTGTTAATATTTTTAGAGTTTCGTTGTAGAATTAGGAACCCCTTATTTGATCATCATAGCGTAGAATCGCTCAAAAACCACTCGACTGACTGAGGTTGGCATAGGTATAAAAGGTGACTTTCGTTTATTTAGCCAAATTCTTACTGGAGACTCGGTAAGTAGTTATGACCAAGGTTCAATGATCCTGTCTGCGAAAAACGAAAAATATTTTTGTGCCTCTATACCAGTTCAAGAACAATCTCGACTCAATAAGTATAGGCAGTCTTAATAGTCTATAGTTAAGTGCAGTCCAAATTCAAGGTAAGCCATAACCTGACCGAAACACCAATAAAAAAAATCTAAAACTATACTGAAACAAAACAGTTATGCAAAAAATATTCAGACATAAAAGTTAAATATTCAGAGGTCTATTTAGGTATTTTTTTCAAATATGTAAAAGTTTCAAATCATCTTTTTAAGATAATCAAAAGATTTTTCATATCTTTGAAATCAACGTGTATTTTTTTCAGCTCTGTATTACAGAACAGTTGGTTTTTTGAAAACGTGCATAAAGTTGGATTTCCCAACGCTCACTTCACCCTAACATTTGCATTTGTAACAAATCATGGCCCCTAGTTTCTGAAATAATAATTTATTATAAGAATTACAATTTATTATTTACAGAACCCACATGTTGGGTATAGTGTTCACTTGTTGGGCTTCTGTTTTTCATGCAGGCAAGGTAAATAATACAAGGTGACTTTTATTCATACCGCAAGATACAACTCAATTAAGTATATCAAATTAAATACATTTTAAAGTCAAGAAAATAAATAATTCAATTTCTTCTGATACTTAATTTTTTACCGATAGTTTCTTTATTATAATACTAATAAAAGTCTCCGTGTACCAGTTACACTGTAACGGGTGTAAATAGACATTAACATGAACAAAAAGCAAATAGTAACCAGCAAATGGCTAAGTGAGTATACTTACAATAACACAGAAGAATTACTTGCTGCATAAAAATACATTTACTTTTGGCAGAAGTAAACGCTCATTATCACAAACCTTACACAAACCCAACATTAACACACCATTTTTAACTCTCACAGAACAATTCTCATGTCACCTCTATCACACACAGACCCTCTCATAACACCAAACTCTCACACTAATGACTATATTTTAGGTAAGTTTAATTATGTAATCATTTTTTGTTTTACTACCTACTTACCATTTTAAATTAAATGAAACCACATATTCTACCGACCCTACTGAACCACTCTTCCCAGGAATCATACCCGTGGACAGCCTTAGTTTAGGAAATAATTGAGTGCCAAACAAAAATGTGCGAACCCTAACGCACTGACATATGGGTGAGTTAAGAGAGAGCGTCGTGCGGAAAACAGCTTCAGGTTTTACGGACGTCGCGTCGCTCTCTCTAAACTGGCCCGTATGTCGGTGCGTTAAGGTTCACGCGTTTTTGTTTGGAACTCAATTATTTCCTAAACCAAGGGTGTCCGCGGGTATGATTCTTGGGAAGAGTGGTTCAGTGCGGTATAGTGCGCAATATGCGGTAGCAGGATATTAACACCCAGTATATTTATTATAATTAAATTGCGTCACGTTGTTTGTTAATTTGTTTGTTTGTTTGTATGTTTGAAGTAAACTTTGGAACTACTGAACCGATTCTAAAAATTCTTTATTTTGTAAAAAGTAACACAATTGCTGAGTAACATAGGCTATCCATCCATCCATCCATCCATCAGCCCGTGTTCGTCCACTGCTGGACATAGGCCTTTCCCAAATTTCACCACTCATGTCGGTCCTCCGTCCTCCTCATCCAGCCGCCCCCCGCAACGTCTTTCAGGTCGTCGGTCCAGCGGGCACGAGGTCGTCCTACACTACGCTTTGCTGTACGTGGTCTCCATTCTAAAGCCTTTCGGCCCCAACGGCCATCATGTCGGCGACAAATATGGCCTGCCCACTGCCACTTCAACTTACTGATTCTGCAGGCTATGTCGGTTACTTTAGATCTCCGACGGATCTCCTCATTTCGGATTCTATCCATCAGAGATACCCCAAGCATTGCCCGCTCCATAGCTCGCTGAGCGACCTTAAACCGGTGGATCAGACCCTTTGTAAGAGACCACGTCTCAGCGCCATACGTCATCACAGGAAGGACGCACTGGTTGAACACCTTAGCCTTTAAGCACTGCGGTATTGACGACGTAAATATGTGACGCAACTTTCCGAATGCTGCCAACCCAAGCATAGTCTTCTGTCAGCCTCGGCGTCGAAGTTGTTTTTATCCAGCTGTATGACTTGACCCAGATAAACATATTTTTGAACAACTTCAATGCTGACATTGTCGACGGTTATTGGCCCTTGGATGACGTGACAGTTGGACATGACCTTAGTCTTATCCAAATTCATCCGCAGGCCCACTCGTCTCGAAGAATCGCCAAGGCCGCGCATCATTTCCTCTAGTTCCCGCCATTATGACGATGTCATCGGCAAAGCGAAGATGTGAAATGTACTCTCCGTTTACGTTTATGCCTCGTCCATTCTAGTCTAGTGTTTTAAAGACGTCCTCCAGCGCGGCGGCTATATTTTATTTAAATAAAAGTAAATTTTCAGTTTGAAAATTCAGTATTTATGAACCATGTCGAGAGAAAAAACGCTGCTTAGCTGCTTTATTGGCGTGCCCTGACCAAATGGTTAGTTATACGTAATAAAACCGGTTGTTTTTCCATACGAGGAAACTGTATCAGTTTAATCTGACTAAAGATTTCCATCTACAACGATCCTGACACACCTCTTGCTAATATTAAGCTTGAAAAATTGACTTTAGCCAGATTTAAGCATAGATACATCAAATACTGTGGTTTAAGTAATGATTTCTTCCCATATGGCAAAACTAATCAGTTTTATCTGACGATTTCCATCTACAACGATCCTGACACACCTCTTGCTAATATTAAGCTTGAAATTGACTTTAGCCAGATTTAAGCATAGATACATAAAATACTGTGGTTTAAGTTATGATTTCTTCCCATATGGCAAAACTAATCAGTTTAATCTGACGATTTCCATCTACAACGATCCTGACACACCTCTAGCTAATATTAAGCTTGATAAAGTGACTGCAGCCAGGTTTAAGCACATATACATTAAATACTTATGATTTAAGTAATGATTTTTTCCCATACGGGAAAACTATATCAGTTTAATCTGACAACAGATTTACATCTACACGACCCCGACACACCTCTTACTAATATTTAGCTTAAAAAGTGATTAAAGCCAGGTTTATGTATTGATTTTTTCCCATACGAGAAAACTGTATCAGTTTAATCTGACCACAGATTTACATCTACAGCGATCCTGACACACTTCTTGGCACTTTGCTAAAACATAGTAACCAGGGTCTGATGATTGGACTAGAAGATGGGTACGGGATCACCTCAACGGACAACAGCAGACCCTTCGAGTTTGGGCTTATTGATTGGTATTTATTAGCACTTTGGTAAAACATGGTGACCAAGGTCTGCTGATGGGACTGAAAGGTGGGTACGGGATCTCCTCAACGGACAAAAGGAGACCCTTCTAGTTTGGACTTATATGATTGGTCTTTATTAGCGCCTTGGTTAAACATGGTGTCCGTTGCATATAGTCGTTCATAAGATGATATCCTTTTTTTTCCTTATTTTCACGAAAATATCTTCGACGCGGGCGGAGCCGCGGGCAAAAGCTATTTTATTATAAAACTAGTAATTTAATTGGTATAAATATATACCTAGTGGAACTTGTACACGGAGACTTTTATTAGTGTTAGAATCAAGGAGTCACAGTATAAATTCCTTATTATGATGTTTATCTTGACTAGTATTATTGTTTAGATTTTTGATATGGTATCGCATGAAAACACAATGTATCTTACAAGTAATACATATTACATTAAATTAGATTATTTAGTGCGATTGCCAAGTTAATCTTTTTATTTAAAACATAAAAGATTTTTAATACTGATATGGTCACTATAAGATGTTGTTAGGTTAGCTAATTATGTAATAATAATAACTTAAGACAGAAAGTCCCTTAATTATGGACTGAATAAATTAACCGACTTGGTTTTTTTACATGGATCTCACAACTTTTTACGGTAGAAGAACTGAGTTGCGAGACTTGGTTTTTTTACAAGTTTTGTTTTTGAAGGCATCTCATTTCTTTTTGTAGTAAATCCTACTTTTTTTTCCTTTCCGGTACCTTCTACTTAAAATTGAAAATGTAACTTTGTAATTCCACTCCCCACTAATATTATAAATGCGAAAGTTTGGATGTATGGATGGATGGATGTTTAATACTCTTTCACGCCGTAACTACAGAACCGATTGGGCTGAAATTTTACATGAATGTAGTTTTAGACCTGAAATAGGACATAGGCTACTTTTTATCCCATAAATCAGTTACCATGGGATGAAAAAGAGCTTTCAAATTTCTATAGAAAAGTGATGTGTGCTTACGAAACCGATTAGGCTGAGATTTTGCATAAATGTAGTTCTAGACTTTGAATAGGACAAAAACTACTTTTTCCCTTTGTTCCCATGGAAAAACTATAAAAGAGACACACAAATTGGGAAACAGAGGCGCATAACACACACATTTCACCAGCTGTGTTTACTGTAAGTAACAGTCCGAATAATATTGACTGATTCTATAGGAGTACACAAAAACTAATTCATAGCGGGTGAAATCGCGGGCAAAACCTAGTCCTATATATTTATAAGGGATTACAAAGTTCTTTATGCAGTTGGTGCATCTAGAGCACTGGACCGAAATTGCAAAATATTTCAGTTTTTCCTTGATTTATACACTAAACACTAATTGTATTCCAAATTTGAAGCTTCTATGTCTGCAAGAAAATGCCTCAGAGTTTTGATGATCGGTCAGTCAATCAGTGAGTGAGTGAGTGAGTGACAAAATTGAGAAACTTTGACTAGTTATAATTCTCAAACTACTGGTTCAAATTAAATGAAATTTGGAATATAACGTGTTTATACAATGTCTGCTTGGTTACTGAAAATTCAGGCTTCTAGTTTTATTCACAACGAAGTTATAGGGGGGTCGAAAATGGCCTGAACTGTTTCGAGAAAAGGATGGTACGGCCGTGCCACTTTTTAGCTAGACTTGGCGGGGGCACTGCCGTGCCCCCAGATACTTTTAGTTAAAAAGTCGTGTCTCTACATTGAATATTTTATTGTACTGAGCAACGAGCTATAGATACTGAGGCCAAAAATACAATTTTCTGAAATTTAGTCCGTCTGTATGCCTTCTATAGGACTGTCTGTAAGCTCCGTTTTAACTCGAGAATGGATTTGGATGCGGTTTTTTATTATCATTGTAGTGACCCTGGTCAACATGTAGGCTATAAGAAGTGTTGATGAAATAACCACCAAGGCGGAAACTGTCGATAATAGTTTTATCTTACGTGCACATAAATAATCCATTGATTGAAAGACACTTCTTATATTTAAGTTACAGCCAAAGTAATTAATCTTGATATTATTTATACGAACTAGCTTTTATGTGTATATTTATAATATCAATTCAATTTGGGCCAAGTGATTATTGGGGCAGAATTAATCAAATAATCCAGCTATTTTACATAATATCTATTAAGACATGGAGAAAGTAATAAAACACAACAAATATTAGTATATTTTATATTGCATGGGTGCCTAAAGCTAATAAACGTGGCGTTTTTTGGATATTATGTTATATCGCAAGCTACCTAGCTAGCCCAAATATTTTTTCATTACTTTTTACAGTTTTGTTATGTGAATTTTGTAGGTGAGGATAAATTTGTAATTTTTAATAAAATAATTTGACTCTATTAGCTTATTAGAATGGGATGGAACCCTCCGGGGGCGAGTTCTACTTGCACTTGACCGGTCTTATTCAAACTCAGAACAATGGTAAAATAAAATAAAAATCAGCAAAACGCTAAAATACACTACACAAATAACACTACTCCGTAAATCACAGATGGTTTATTTATTCTTACAGGTGAAACTCATGTAACATTATGATTTACACAAGAGATTTGTCTTTTTAGGGTTTCGTAGTCACCAAGGAACCCTCATAGTTTCGCCATATCCGTCATCCATCTGTCTGTCTATCTGTTCGCAGCTTTTCATAGACTCTTAGTACTAGAAAGCTGTAATTTGACACTGGTATACATATAAATCACGCCGAAAAAGTTTTAAAATATAATATTGAAAAAGAATTTTAGGGTACCACGTAAAGTGGAAATGAATTTTTTTCGCGTCTACCCCATAATGTGGAGTATCGTTGGGTAGGTGTTTTAAAAATATTGTGGGTATGTGGAAACTATTTTTTTATTATTTTAACCAATTCCTAATAGCTATTATGAATAATGTCTAGATAAAGTGATTAATTTATCACATTATCTACTCAATTTAATTAATATCTAGCAATTATGTATAATCTAATCTTAGGTGGTAGAGCTGATGCCGGGCTCGACTGTGGAGGTACCACCATCTTACTCGCAATTCCTCCCGAAGTTATTCGGGGGAGAGTAAGAGAACAGCTCTCAGGCAAAAAATCCAGGCGGCCCACCATTGCCTGGGACCGATGGATGGCGGTATATCCATCCCCAATTGCCGGGCCTTATATAAAATAGACTAGTGACGGGCAGCGGCGTCACTGGTGCAAGGGTTTCGGCACCGCGCTCACCAACCCGCCTGCCCAGCGTGTGTGAGTATGGGCATTTCTTCCAGGAGGACCGCAAAGAGTGGCGAAATCCTGGAAAGGTCTATGTCCAGCAGTGGACGAAACAGGCTGATGGATGGATGGATGGATGTTTAATCGCTATTTAATCACTTTGTCTGTAACATATAAATAAAAAAGCCTATTGCTCACGTATTGTATCATGTATTGACACATCAAATTGAAAAAAAAAAATTTTTCAATGTAGTCTTCTATTAATTCGTACCCTTCATCATGGATGGCAGCCATGGCAACACCGGCCTTGTGAGGGGATGCGTTGTCCTGGTGAAACAGGACACCAGTTCGAAGTTTATGCGCCGCTTTTCTTTGATTGCTTCTCTCAATCAGAGTATTTGGTCAGCGTGGTAAGAGCCCGATAGTGGTTGCTTTTTCCAGGTTTTCAATCATTATGAATATCCTCGGCATCCCAAAACACGAAGGTCATGGCATTCCCAGCTGACCTTGCGGCCTTGAATTTCTTCGGTGTAGGGGAAGTCGATCGCTTCCAGGTCATAGATTGCTGTTTGGTCTCAGGATCGAAATGATGGATCCAAGATTCATCCATGGTTACAAATAGCCACAAAATTGTTTCGGGATCATTTAGACACTTCTCATGATTAGTCCTTGAAATCGTGCATCGTATTTTCTTTTGTTCGTCCGTTAAGGCCTTACCCCTGGTGCACGATAATCTTACTGAGCGATTTTGAACTTCAGTATGTTGTCAGAAAGTGCGCTGGCGGCACGCAAAATCAGTGAATTTTAGAGGTTTTTCTGGATTTTACGAAAAAGTATTCGATGTAGGAGTTTTTCCAGCTGACATCGGAAAATAAACCATGTTTTCTTGTTATAGCAGTAATTTTAGACATAAAACTCAAGCCATTTAGACATAAAACGAATTTATACAATGACTTAATAAAAAGGCATCATTTTCATAAATAAAATCTATCGAGTGAAATGTGTTCAATTAGGTAACCGACCTGACAACGGAAAGACAAAGGTCTGTAAATACACGTGGCCAAGTTTTACATTGATCAGATAAGAGTTTGACTCAGCATATTAAAACAAAAACCATTGAAAGACCCAATACAAGCCCTTAACATTCTAGGCAGTAGGCGCCCAACGAGCAGAGACTTTTTTCATGTTAAGATCCTTTGAATACTGCCATACGAGATCACCGTGAGCTCAACTAGTTGTCAATTTTACAACATGATTGATAAATTGATAATACAATAGATAGTTTTGTCATAAATACGGCTGATTCGGACTCTTCCGACGAATCACTTGACGCTTGGGAAGCAAAGCAGGATGCGTTCGGTGTATTTTGTGACCTCTCAAAAGCTTTTGATTGCGTTAATCATGAAACACTTTTATGTAAATTAGATCACTATGGAGTTAAGGGTAAATCTTTGGCGTTATTTAAGTCATACCTTAGTGACCGGTTTCAAAAGGTAGACATTAATGGAGTAAAGTCACCTGGAGCATTAGTCAAAATGGGTGTTCCGCAGGGCTCCATATTGGGGCCCCTATTGTTTTTAATATACATAAATGACCTTCCTTACTTAGTTAGAGACTTATCTGAGATAGTTCTATTCGCAGATGACACGTCACTTTTTTTTAAAGTGAATCGACATAACGATATACTTGATGACGCGAATTCAACCCTCTCTCTCTGATTCTTGATTGGTTCACTGCAAATAATTTAGTTCTAATTTAGTTCTAATGCAAAAAAGACGAAATGTATAAAGTTTACTTTACCAAATGTAATTCTACTTGAAGAGTAGACTTGTCAGTTTATTTTTGCAGGGGTCCAAGCTGGAGTTAGTTAACGAAACTAAGTTTTTAGGTATTACTATAGACTCTCGTCTTCAGTGGGGTCCCCACATAGAAGCTCTCTGTGGTAGACTTAGTTCAGCCGCATACGCTGTTAGACGCATAAGGCAGATTACTGATGAAGATACTGCTAGATTAGTATATTTCAGTTATTTTCACAGCATTATGTCATATGGCATAATGTTGTGGGGTAGAGCCGCGGATATAGAAGCAGTCTTTGTCTTGCAAAAGAGAGCAATTCGGTCTATTTATAACATGAAGTACCGAGACTCATTAAGAGAAAAGTTTAAAGAAATTAATATATTTACGGTCCCATGTGAATTTATTTATCAAGTTATTAGATATGTCAGAAAAAAAAATTGATAATTTCCCGAGGCTTGGTGTGCACCACTCTGTTGAAACCAGAAACAAACATAAACTAGCTTTTCCAAAATTAAGACTTGCCAAAGTAGGTACCTCTTTTGTAGGACATGGTATAAGATTTTACAATAAGCTTCCAGAGGAGGTCCTTAGTTTGCCTGAAAATAAGTTTAAAGTATATATTTATCGTGTTTTTAGATATTTAATTAAATAAAAAACCGTTGTACGTATCACTTTTTATTTCTCGGAAAACAGAATGAAGAATCTCCCGCTACCCACATTCGCAAAACAACAGCAATCATCATAAAAGTTAAAACTACCTACCTACATATACTACAATCCCTCCACCACTATTTAAATAAAATACTAAAAATACAATTTATCTTAACCTAGGTTCTTTATAACGAGGATTCTGATTTCTCGTCCTTCGGAGAGGACGACGGCGAGTGGCCTCATCAGAATTAGACTCGGAAACAATATCATCTGGACGACAATCTAAAAATGCTTCTTCTTCCACTGGACCAGAACTAGCATTATCCTCGGACGTCGATGCTACATCCAAAACTAACTCATTTGCCTCACCCCTCTCCATCCCTGGATCAGACGCAGGCGATGGTGGTGACGAAATACTCCCAGGAGTACACACATCACTAACAGTTTGAACTGGATACGTGGATGAGTCTACTCGTTCACGATCGTCATCATCTAGAGATTGATCAAGACAATCTCCAAAAGTACTAAAATCGCCATCATTGAGATCCGCTAATTCTGATCCCGTGTATCTTAACAATTGATCAACATGTTTCTTAATGCTAATATTTAAGTCTGGTAGAAAAACAATGAACATTCTTGAGCCAATTACTTCTTTAATTACAACGATCTTCCACAGATGTTTCGTGCCATTGTAGAAAAAATGTTTTATCAGTACTTTTTGTCCAACTATAAACTTCACTTTTCTATGGCCTCTGTATTGATTATGCTGTGAGATCTGTTTAGAACAAACAATACGTTTAGCTTCGGACGCTAACGACACTGCTGATGGCTCATTATGTTCAGCACAAACGGGGACCCGCATAAGATCAAACCTACATCGCAAGGAGCGACCTATTAGAAGCTGAGCTGGCGAAAAACCTGTCGTACAGTGCACAGAGTTCCTATACTCAAACAAAAAATTATTTAATTTTTTAACAATTGAAGTCTGAGTTTCGTTTTCTTTTATAATGACTTTTAAAGCTTTTTTTATTGTTTTGACGCTGTTTTCTGCTTGGCCGTTTGAAGCTGGATGATAGGGGGCGCTTGTTATGTGTTTGATGCCGTTTGCACTACAGAAACTCTCTAATACGTTTGAACAAAAGTTAGTTGCGTTGTCCGTTACTAATGTTCGAATTAAACCGAAACGACTGAACATTTCCTCCAGTTTTGCTACGATCGAACTACTGTCCGTAGTAGGCAGTAAAAAACATTCCACCCACTTGGAATGCGCATCTACTGCGACCATATATTGTTTACCGTGTAAAGAAAACATATCGATGTGAATTCGCTCCCAGGCTCGCTCGGGATACGGCCACGGCTGTAAGGAGGCACGTGGTGGATCGGAACGCAACGCATTACATAAACTACACGACCCTATTTTTTGTTCTATGTGCTTATCAATATTAGGCCACCACATATGAGACCTGGCTTCAGCTTTAGTTTTTACCACACCAAAATGCGAATTATGCAATTCTTCTAACAATTGCTCACGAAACTTTGAAGGAATAACGACTTTATGACCTCTCATGATACAGTCATTCTCTAAAGATAGTTCCACCCTACAATTAAAATATGGCTTTAAATCCTCGTTCGTTATTTTACTGGGCCACCCTTTTTTTATTAACTCCATCACTTCCCGTAATACGTTATCACGAGATGTTTCGACCTTTATGTCATTAACAGAAACCGCTTTCAAAAAGGAATCACGTAAATAATTAACGTACAAGGTGTAGTCTGTACCTAGCATATCTGACTCATCGAATTTATCGACTTTGACTGATCGAGATAAAAAATCTGCTACGTTATTCTCGCTTTTAACGTATTCAATCCTATAATTGTACGCTGATAAAAATATAGCATATCGTTGTAAACGGTTCGCTGCTAATTCAGGTACACCCTTTTTTCCCCCAAATATAGTAATTAAGGGTTTGTGATCCGTACGCAAAATAAATGGAACCGTGCGACCATATAAGTAATGATGAAACTTTTTAATTGCGAATATTATGGAAGCCGCTTCCTTTTGTATCTGTGCATAATTACGTTCTGCTTTAGATAAAGAGCGTGATGCATAAGCCACCACTCTCTCTGAACCATCCGGCTGCCGTTGAGCTAGTAAAGCTCCCAACCCTTCAGGCCCAGCGTCTGAAGTCACTATTGTCGGGTACTCTGGATTATAATGAGCTAAAACTCGTTCATCAGCCATTTCCTTTTTTATTCTTTTAAATGAATTTTCCTGTGCCTCTTCCCAAATCCATTTTTCACCCTTTTTTAATAATAAATGTAATGGACTAAGCAAACTAGACGTGTTAGGAACAAAACATCTATAATAATTAACCATCCCTAAAAATGATTTTAATTCGTTAACATTTTTGGGTGGTTTACAATTCAAAATTGCTTCAATTTTATTTTTTGATTTGTGCAGCCCATGTTTATCTATTACAAACCCAAGGTACTCTACAGATTTTTGAAACAGCTTACACTTATCTGGCTTCAATCTCAAACCTGCATCTTCTAATCTACTCAAAACTTGCTCTAATCTTTGAATATGGATTTCTTTTGTTTCCCCCGTTACCAAAACGTCATCTAAAAATACACAGGTACCCTCAATATCTCCTAACAAATTTTCCATGGTTTGTTGAAAAATAAAGGGTGCATTACTTAAACCAAAGACCAAACGATTAAAACGGTATAAACCCTTATGAGTATTTATGCAAGTTAGGTTTTTAGACTCGTCTAATTCTAGCTGATTGTAGGCCCTAGCCAGATCTAGCTTAGAAAACTCCACTCCATTGTGCAGCTTCGCAAACAAATCTTCAATACGAGGAATGGGGTAGTTGTCCAAAAATAAAACTTTATTGAGGGTAACTGAATAATCCCCGCAAATTCTTACCTCGCCATCGCGGCGTAACACTGGAACAATTGGCGTAGCAATGTTTGAATGTTGAACTTTTTCCAAAATACCTAATTCTTCTAAACGTTTTAATTCATTCTCAACTTTAGTCTTCAATGCTAAAGGAACCGGACGAGGCTTAAAAAATCTGAATTCTGCCTCAGATTTCACTTTTAAGTGAACTTTGTACTTATTAAATTTTCCTAATTCATCTGAAAACAATTTTGAATATTTATTTCTCAACATTGAACCCACATCCTCGCTCGTTATATTATTGCAATCCACCCTACATAACTGTAAATTAAACTTGCTTATGAAATCCCTACCTAGCAAGGTGGGTTGTTTGTTTTGTGTTGCAATAACAAATAGCTTTATCGGTTCCGTGCGGTTTTCGTATGTGATTAATAAAGACACGTAACCTAGCGGTGAAATTTTGCTTCCGTTATAACAATTTAAAATCACCCTACAAGGTTCTAAATTATATTTGATTCTAAAACAATTATCGTAGATAGACTCGGGCAAAACTGAAACGGCGCTCCCACTATCAATTTCACATAAAATATCTTCGCCAGCTATCATAACGCTCTGACTCATCGGGTCACCGTTCACGCTTTTGATATTATAAAGATCATAAATACCTTCTACAGTGTCGTCATCGTCCGCCGCCATATAATAATTATTTTTTTTCACTTGAGCTTTACACATACGCTTCAAATGACCTTTTTTATGGCATTTCTGACAATTATAGTTAACGAAACGGCACTGGTCTCGCGAATGACTTTTATAGCCGCACACGTCACAACACTTTGCATTCCGTGTAACCGATGATGGTCCCGCTCGCGCACCGCCTACATCAGCTTGCATAGCGAATACTGGTTGAGCGAGCGCGGCCGCGGCCTCGGTGCGTGAAGACTGCACCCCCTGCCGCGCACACCGCATGCTCTTCGCCAGGTCTACCGCCTTATTGAAAGTGAGGCTATTAACATCTTCACCAAAAAGCTTTTCCTTTTCTTTGGTGTTTTCCAACCCAAGAACGAAACGATCCCTTAACGCTGTGTCTAGTTCCGATTTAAACCCACAGTATAACGCCAAGTTACGCACTCGCGCCGCCCATTCAGCTAAATCCTCTCCGACTCGCTGTTCTGCTTTGTAGAAGGCGTATCGCTCAGCAAAACTACTTTTCTTGGAAGCAAAATGGGTATCCAGTAGCACCAAAATTTCAGCAAATTCCGTGTTCTCCACCTCATTGGGGAAAGCCAAATCTCTCACGACACGGTATGTGTCCTCCACCAAAGCCGCCAGTAGTAAAGCTCTTCGTTTTACAAAAGACTTGTCGGTTTCTTCGTTAATTCCATTTGCGAGACACGTCTGATTAAACCGACTTTTAAAAATGCTCCACTCCTGCACTCGGTGGTCGAACGTGAGACTGTTTCCAATAATATTGTTTGCCATTTTCAACACAATTATGTTGAACACTACTTGATACGCGTGAATTTCTTTCTCGTCGCCAAAAATATCGTGTTTTTAGATATTTAATTAAATAAAAAACCGTTGTACGTATCACTTTTTATTTCTCGGAAAACAGAATGAAGAATCTCCCGCTACCCACATTCGCAAAACAACAGCAATCATCATAAAAGTTAAAACTACCTACCTACATATACTACAATATTAAGCAGGGACTACTTAAGAAAGCTTATTATAAAATCAATGATTATTTGGATGATAATGAAGCATGGTGTAATAAATAATAATAATCTTATTCAATATTGTAATTAATAATTAGCATATTTTAATACTGTACGATTCCTCTAAAGGCTTAAAATTAATTAATATGTAAACTTACTTTGTTAAGGGTAATAGACAATATGAGACGGGTTGACTAAGATATATTTTTTTTCTCGTGACTAATTCCCGCAGTCTTATATTTTTTTATGCCTTTACTTGAGTAGGTATGTATATGATTTTGTATCATATGTTTTATTTTGAAAAAAGGAATGTTTGCTAAGTTTCTTGCCCTTCTTCTTAGCAATACTAATCGAATGGTGCGGATGGTTAGGCATTATGTATATACAATATTTTTATTCCTATATTTCTATATTTTATGCAAGTGTATAACTTTATTACATTTTAGTAGCCCACCCTTAATATTTTTTGTATGTATTTCCCGTTTTTATTATTTCTTCGTTGTATTATGTATATATAATATTTTTATTCCTAGATTCCCCTATTTTATTTATTTTTTATTTATTTATTTATTTAAAAACTTACGACTATCATTTATTAATGCAGGTGTATATTTTATTTCCCGTATTATTATATATTTTTTTTTATATTCTAAAGATATATTATATTGTGTAAATTAACTTTGACTTGTAGAAAGTATACTTAATGTATCTATTTTGCAAAAATAAATATTTTGATTTTGATTTTTGAATCATCTTCGTCTAATACAGACGACAACGATTAGAATAGGGAGTTTAAAATTTGTTTGTAAATTATTCAAATAAAATGTTTTGAAACCCTGAAAGTGTGTTTACATTCTTTATCTCGTGTTGTTGTCCTTACTTTAGTTCATGCATAAACAGGCTTACGACTAACAAAACTTAAGTTTTCTATTACGTTTATTTTAACATCATTTCATTTCTCTGCAGTTCAGTCTAAATTCTAAAGTAGGTAGTATTATTTTCGGCATGCATGCACAAACTCTTTTGTCTCAAATCACAGAGGCTGGGTGTACTCAATATGATTTCTCAAGAGACCTGCACGGATCGAAAAGATACAGATTGCAGACATTCTTAACCTGAAATAGGGTTCTTTTAGAGTTCTTCAACAACATGAACCCCTGAAAAACGTAGTTCCCTGATATATTAAAAATTACCCAAACATTAAAGCAAAATTTGGCAACTATAAACTTAACACATTAAGAAGCTATGTGAATTAAATATGCATGCTTTGTTTTTGTGTACTTCATGAAGTACACTGAAAATTGTAATATATTTCTGGTATATGGATTTCTGCTATATATACAATCTAGGGTTTTGTTTTTGTAAAACACGTTTTGGATAAATTTTCCTCAATAGAAATAATTATTGAAATGAGGTATATACAAATACGATTTTTTTTCCTCGTTGGAATCATGAACAGAATTTAAACATATTTTATTAGATGGGTTTTAACAATATCTTGATTTCTGATTTTAGAAATTTTGCTAGCAATGTAAATTTATTTTATAACATTAAAAACATACTCTCGCACTGCGCGTTTTTAATAAAATAACTTAAATAAAGCGATATTTAATGTAATTTATACATGTAGGTAGTAGAGCTGATGCCGGGCTCTACTGTGGAGATACCACCATCTTACTCGAAAATCCTCCCGAAGTTATTCAGGAGACAGTAAGAGAACAGCTCTCAGGCAAAACCAGGCGGCCCACCATTGCCTGGGACCGATGGATGGCGATATATCCATCCCCAATTGCCGGGCCTTACATAAAAGGTGGTGACAGGCAGCGGCGTCACTGGTGCAAGGACTTCGGCACCGCGCTCACCAACTCACGTGCCCAGCGTGTGTGAGTGTATATTTCCCGTAAGTATCATATTTGTTTCATTATAAAATATTGTTTTTATACAGATTAGATTTGACATGTAAAACGTATACTTTATGTATCTATTTTATAAATAAACATTTTGAATCTTTGAATCTTGAATCTTTGAGTATGGGTACTTCTTCCAGGAGGACCGAGTGGCGAAATCCTGGAAAGGCCTATGTCCAGCAGTGGACGAAACAGGCTGATGGATGGATGGATGGTTGGATACGTAAACAGGTTGAAAATCGCTGACATCCGCTAGGATATGGCACTCCCAAGAAGAAGAAGGTTGAAAATGAACCCCATAGCTATGAGAAAGGAAACTGTTCTATATTTAAAAAAAATACATGATTTGTTCCTTCGTTTGCACTAGTTCCATTGCCGAGTTCCATGATGGAACTACTGCCAACTTTCATAAACTTTAATTCGCAGTTGTTCCATTATCGCATATTGATTACTACGAATTTACTTTTGTCATGATCAGGGATAGCATATTCGGATCGATATATACCTAAAGTTGAAAAAAGGCCAGAAAAATTTGCAACAATGGAGTCTGCTTCTTAAAATATTATTTATTTATTACGTTTCAAGCAATTGTTAAAATGCTACGAAGTTGTACCTAATACTTTATAGATGTTACCGTAAATGTACCGTATATATATTTTTCAGGCATTGTATACAATTCCTAGGAAATTTTTAAAATGACAAGCAGATTTATGTCGAATAGAGTAGAAGACCGCAGGGGGTGTTTTAACTCTTACAAAAGGTATAACAATGTCACTTTTTAAAAACTTTTTAGTCTTTGGCCGAGCTAGTATGACGTATAGATTTTTACCTAAATGTGCTTGTTATTTTTAAAAAAACCCAGGAAATTTTATAAAATTCCTGACAAAATATACAAACATTTACGGTAACATCTATTAAGTATAAGGTACATCATTGTAACGTTTTAAGCACTTCCGTAATTTCCGTAATTACGGAATTGCTTTAAACGTAATAAATAAATAATATTTTAAGAAGCCGACTCCATAGTAGTAAACTTTTTCTGGTATTTTTTCAACTTTAGGTATATATCGATCCGAATATTCCATCTCTGTCATGATTAATTCATAATACAAAATATATATTATATCGACCGTCAAAAGAAGCCCTAATACTCCGGTGACAGAGACGACGCTCTACGAAGCCGAAGCTACGATAGCCTTGTGTGCATTATTTACCACCGGGAATATGTACGATATATGGTCAGTGATATGTCGCGTCGCGTAGGTTGGCCATTCATTAAATACATGGGAACAAAAGAAAATGAAAAAAAAACTTCGTTTTACTATTTTGTGTTCTATTTGTGATTCTGATTCATATATTAATTTTCAACGCGTACATGCGATACGAATAATGGTAACCTAAAAATATACTAAATAGTAAATACTAATAAATACGTTGCATATAAAAATACACGCCTAACTCCGTTTCTTGGACTAGTCTTGCCTTAGCAAGAATAGCAAAATCTTGCTTATTTTGCTACAAAAAGCTGACAGTAACTTGAAAGATTGATGGCTGTAACATAAACATAAAACATAGGACACCACATCCTATTATTACGCGTCAACCCAAAGCTGCCATTTCCAGTCTGACAAAACTGAGCACGGGCACCATTAATTATTTCCCCGTTAGTACCTGATTCAAACCCAATCAACCATTGTCAATCTGAACATAATATCAGACGCAGATCACTCGAACACTAATAATTTAGTGATGCAAGAGATGTGGTACTCGTATCGGCATTTGCACAGGTGTGTTACCGCCATATCTTGTAGGTCACACACATCACAGATGAAGTCACTTTTGTAATGTAAAACGAATAGAGGTGACTGGGATTATTGTTCCACGATTGGATCGGGAAAGAGGTGTTAACGTCAACTTTACGCGAAAGAAGGTAGGATGTGCAAAAACACGTAAAAACTTTTTGTAACATTTAATGTAACATTTAACCAAAATAATATTCCGTGGATTTAAAATAAAATGATATTCTTTAGAAAAAATGTCAACTCGCCATTTGTTTTGATGATCAATCACTCATGGTTCATCAACGTCATCATCAATGCGAAATATGCGATTTCATTTATAAAACAGTCGAAAATAGATTCAGCAAACAGTTCAGACAACTAAATTGGCGATCATTTCATATTTATGAGAATAAATATTATTGATCAATTATAACTTTTATAAACATCAGTAAGTACATAAGAAGCAAAAATTTGATTCTTATTTTACATAATGTGCTTAAGTACCCAAGTAATCAATTCATTTGTACTATTATGCAAACGGTACTTTTGAATCCCAATCCAATCGTGAAACAATAATACTATGATATTGGAATGATGAAAATAAATATCGAGGACGTTACGATTGTTCTTTTTTTAGCAATCGGACAAATTCTAAAAATTGTAGTTTTGGCCTTAGTACAATAACCCATTTCATTTAAAATTTCACAAAAATAGTTTATTTAAGTACAGTACGCGTACCTACTTCTTTTTTATTTACCTTTCCATAGAAATTTAGTCAGCTAATTGAACCACTTAGTACTGGGAAGAGAAAAAATTATTGGAGCAAAAAATGTTTTCTGCTTTTGGGCTATGATCAGTTAACGATACATGATCTGCCCTAGAATTATTTTCACTTATTATTGCAGGACCTTATATACTTTTTTTTTCGTCTTTATTTAGAGGGTTTGGTCACCCAGTGACCATGTCACCCAATAGTACACATACAAAAAATTTACTTAAATATGATTGACCTTATAAACTTGGTAACTATGTAATTACCTCCCTTCATTATCTATTACTATATCTAAGCTTTCATGAAAATACAAAAAGCAAGGAAAACAAGTTGTTTTTATACGCGATCTAGGGTAATCAAGATATTTTTCATTTTATTTTTAAGACAGGTTTAATATATGTTCCTTGTCGCAGATCTGTTGGATGTGCATTAAATAATTTGGGAATTAAACATATAGGTAGATTGGCTCTGTCACCGTAATGGTTATTAATTTTTCTTTGCATCTATACTTCTAGTAAAAACTTAATGATTTACCAACTTCATACGCTTTGCCATTTTTTTTATTTTCAGTGTAATTACATATTTAAATTTTTCAGAAACAGGCATTATTTTACATTATATTGAATAATTTGTCATAATTTTGTCTACATCCAATTTTGGTTTTCTTATCAACTAAATATTTTAAAAATCGTATTCGCTGTGATTTAATTTCATTTAAATAGGTTTTGAATGTGCGACCATAACTACTTAGGCCATAGGTAATTTTTGATTCTACTAAAGCATGGTAAATACAAAACAAAGTGGATGTGTTCCACTTAAAAACACATCTCAGTTTCTTACTTACTTCTTTGACATGGGTTTTCCAATTCATATTATCTTCAATTGTTAATCCAAGGTATTTATGATTGAAAAACACTTGTACTTGTCCACTGATTTATATTATTTCCCTTACCGGTTTCGCTGTTAAAGCATTATCAAAGGTTTTTTGGTTGCTTACGTATATCAAAAGTTCCACCAAGTGCCAACAATCACGAGCATCAACTCCAAGCTATTTATATTTATTTACTACAATATTATTAAAAAGGTAGATCAAGTAGATGTTAGTTTGTACTGAAATGTCAAAATGACAAACCTACAGCGAAAACAAATTTAAAGGTACTTATAAGTCTGAATAGATACAATAACAGTTGTTTCCAAAGGCACTTCAAAACCACAGAAAGTTGTAGAAAAGCAATTACAGCGGAGAAATCTTTTCAGATTGAACCCAAGTTGTTACTTCCAAGAACTAGTGAGTGCCAGGTATACTTTAACAGAGGAGCGTTTTTCTTTCATAATTCTCTCTAGGGGGCGTCCATAAACTACGTGACGCTAATTACTTATACATTAAGGGCTCATAATACCTTAATTCGCAGTCCTGCTTAGCGTTAGCTTAAGCGTTAGCGCTTCTGCTTTTTAACCGTCTATCCTACTCTAATCAGATGCCACACACGCAAAAACATCAGTTATTTTGAAATCGCGACTACACTTGTTTTTTTATTTTTATGGAACAGTCTGCAGCTGCTCTATACTAATATCAGTTATATTATGAAAAGTTTCAGATCTAATTTCAAGTATTCATTGAATTCTATCGGTTTATCGTACGATTTGGATGTAACTTTGTAATTTTTTTTGATCGAGAAAATTTTATGGAATCACGTTTTCACAACAGCATGGACATACTTGGACTGGCATTAGTCCTCAACTTTATCATATATTAATTTCAGAGTGATTGTTGCAGTATTTGTTGGTATAAAACAGGATCATGCGAAGCGAAGTGAGGTATGTAATTATAGGTTCCGATTGCATTGATCGCTGTTACTCCATGCGGAAAGACCCGCAGTGCGAATTTTGGAAAAAAATCAAAATGACGACTTTTATCACGAATTTTATTATTTAAGAAATTGGGTACTGTTGACGGCAGCGATTTGGCTTCAATATCTGTTCGTTTCAGGGTTTACATCCATCCATCAGCCTTTTTCGTCCACTGCTGGATTCCAGGATTTCACCACTCTTGGCGGTCCTCCTGGAAGAAATGCCCATACTCACACACGCTGGGCAGGCGGGTTGGTGAGCGTGGTGCCGAAACCCTTGCACCAGTGACGCCGCTGCCCGTCATCAATCTGTTTTATATAAGGCCCGGCAATTGTTTACATACTTTCCTTAGTCGTAACTGGTTAAGTAGCTCATTATTAGTATAAATAGAATGTTTTGTTTTAATCGGGCCATTACTATTTGAATTATCGTCGATCAAACAACTCAGTTGGGAAGAACATTGTGAAAAATGGAGAAAATCGAGCACCGCGCTGTCATAAAGTTCCTTACCAAGCAAGGTAAATCGGTTCAAACCATACTAGAAGAGATGTCATCCGTTTACGGGGAGTCTTGCCCCGGTAAAACCATGGTTTATAAGTGGCATACCCTGTTTAAGAAAGGCAGGGCCTCACTTGAAGATGATCCTCGGCCAGGACGGTCGATCGAGGTGACCACTCCGGAAAATGTTGATAGATTATAAAGATAAAGGTGTCTCCATAGCCGGAGAATACTACGCTTCAATCTTAGAGCGATTAAAGGAAGCAATCAAGGCAAAAAAAAGGGGAAAATTAACCAAAGGTATCCTCCTTCTGCACGACAACGCGCCTGTGCACAAGAGCAGTGTTGCGTTGGCTTCCCTGCATAAGGTGGGCTTCGATATTTTGGTTCATCCACCCTACAGTCCTGACCTGGCTCCCAGTGATTATTATCTCTTTCCAAAAATGAAAAAAGAACTTCGGGGAAGAAGTTCTCAAGCGATGAAGAAGTGAAGGAAGCAGTTTCAGCTTATTTTTCAGAGAAAGAAAAAACATTTTTTTTCGAGGGTATACATAAGTTAATTGAAAGATCTGAAAAATGTATTTGGGTTGCAGGTGAATATATTGAAAAGGAAAAATAAATTTGTATTTTTATTTCCACGTCTTACCCCCGATTCCGCGAACTTAAAAACGCCCAGCGAAAAAATCGGGAACCCTGGCGTCAGCGAACCGCGAGTGTCACAGTAATATACGAAAAGTATTGTTGTATTGTACTCTAAGGATACCGTATGATGTTTTGGTGTAATTTATCCATAGCTAGCATGTAAAGAAACTTTGTCAGTAGGCCTTGAATAGCAAAATGTTTACATCCTTAGAGCACTTAGCAACCCTGCGTGCGAGCATGTTGCACCGCACAGCCAGGGCCCTACGCTCCCACTCAATGTCAGCCAGCATCATCACGCAGGCACTCTGTCTGCACATGGCCCAGATACTTGAACTGCTTTGCAGTAAATAATAAACGGAAAATGTTTCATGTTAATTGTAAAATATAAGGAAAATTCAAAATTAAAATTAAAATAAAATACTAATGTCCACTTTGTGAATTAAATACGAGTACAGTTAATAAATTGGTTGGCAGCTGCGAGTGGTTTTTTGGGTGGTATTGTTTTTTGACTTCTGACTGAAGATCAGCGTCACAGTTCTATTGTGGTAATTTGCTGAGTCAGGGCAAGGTTTGCTGTATCTTAATAATGGCATGTTTTTTTCTTTTTTTTTAATAAAAAGCTATTCTTAGTTTCTTGACTCTGCCAAAATATCCGAAAATATTAAAAACTAACAGTCGTTTCAACATTTTCACAGAATTTACAAAAACATAATTTACGTACGAAATCCTAGGTGCACGATTAAATTCGCAAATTCTGGGTATTATAAAAAACTTACATGCATATTATACATACACTCACACTATTGTCTCCTAGAGGGTTAAGCAGAGAAAATAAGAATTCAAAAAGGTTTTTTTCATTTCGCTTATCGTAAGTAAATGTGGCATATGGCTTCTGAAACTTTGTCGCCGCGAGTTCTTACATTTATTTTAATTTAATTTCTTTAAATTTTTTCTTTCAATTTTCACAAAAAAGGTGTAAGTAACTGTACTGAGTACTACTAGTCTTTTGTTCACGCTGTAGAAGGAACAAACTTGTACATTGTGTATATGGCACCGGAAAATAACAAGAATCGTAAGTTCATCAATTTTTGAGGTAGTTTATAAACTATCGGAAAATCATAAACGGCAGTTGAAATGTATTATTCAACGTTTAGAATTCTGGTAGCTGATCAATTTACGGCATCTCGCGGTTAAATGATCCGGCGAACGCGAGGTGTACGCTCATTGGTTGATTGTAAGAAACCGGCCAAGTGCAAGTCGGAGTCGCGCACGAAGGGTTCCGTACCATTATCTATAAAAACGGCAAAAAAATCAACTCGCACTTGGCCGGTTTTAGTATTTGTTGTTATAGCGGCAACAGAAATACATGATCTGTGAAAATTTCAACTGTCTAACTATCACGGTTCAGGAGATACAACCTGGTGACAAACGGACAGCGGAGTTTTAGTAATAGGGTCCCGTTGGTTACCCTTTGGGTATGGAACCCTAAAAATAGGTGCAACAACGAGAAGAGCGATGAGGAGCGTGTTACGTTGGTCGTGATCATAAATTTGGGGAACCGAGCGAAGCGAAGCGGAGCGAGACGTCGACCCACCTAGTTTTAACATAATACGATATGTCCAGGTAGATCATCAGACATCAATATTAAAATGTCAGGTCTAGGTGATTGTTGGCTTGCCACCAATGCCATCGACCAATCAGAGAACAGTGACGTAAAATTGTACACAGAGCAGCAGCGATTGGTCCATTTGTGTATGATTAGACGTGTGTCAAAATCGTTAGTTTATAAACTTACCGCCATGCAGTGCAAATTGATCAATTAGCTAAAATTTATTGCGTTAAATAATGTCTTATCTGTTATTAATATGTATTTCAAGTGCCGCTTATGATTTTACGATAGTTTATCAACAACCCCGAAAATTGATCAATTTACGATTCTTGCTATTTTTCGGTGATATATGTTGCCCGCAGCTTCGCCCGCGTTCAGTGAATCTTTGCCCCGTTTTCGGCTTGGACGTTATTTTTTGTGAACAACCCTGATGGTTTATGTGTTGATCAGTGATAATAAAGAAAAACGCATTCAAATGTGTTGAGTGGTTCTCGAGTTATAAAAGCATTTATTCAATCTTTGCCCCGTTTCCAGCTTGGGCATTATTTTATGAATATAGCCTATCTATTGATCAGGGTCACTACGATCATAATAAAAAAAAACCGTATCCAAATCTGTTGAGTGGTTTTTGAGTTAAAACGGATCAGACACACAGACAACAATTCTAAAAATTGTTGTTTTGGCCTCAGTACAGTCGGACCAATAACCCATTTCATTTAAAATTTCGCGAAAATATTCAATGTACAGACACGACTTTTTTACGACTTTATTATTAGTAGGTATATAGATTGTTTTATATTTGTGCTCATATTGCTTGCTTGTGCATGTTTATGAAGGAGGCGGGCGCTGCACGAGTCTGCATTTTGAATAGCATGAGACGAGTGATTAGCGGAATATTGCAAATTATTAATATATCCATAAGCTGCTAATGGACTTCTGCAAAGTATCGCTTTATAAATCAAATTAACCTTAATTTGGGTGTAGTAACTAACTTTTTTTTTACCTGTTCAGGTTAAACCAGCCCTTTGTATTTTGTTTTGGTACTAAACAAGTATTCATCCATCTTATTTTAACATAAAAATGTTTGAGAAAAGTTCCTTATTCTTCGAAGAGACAAATTTTTGTCGTATTTACGCCGATAAATAGCTAGAAAAGCTTGAAATAAATTCCCTTTTCGTGTTCTCGTAGACTTTATTCCTTTTCAAACGTTCCTCGGATGGCCGTGCGAATTGCCATCTGGCACTGGGAACCTTTTATCTTGATTAGTAAGGAATCGTCTCAATTTACAGCGTTTTAGGGTTCTGTACTTGGGAAAACGGAACCCGCCTCGTATTTCCATCTGTCACTTTACTCCAACTGGATAGTTATAATTATAGTTCGCTTGCTCAATTAGATTGCAGTACACCCGAACGCCATTTTGATAAATATAATACATAGGTAACACTAAAAGTTTCCGGAACTGGCCACTTACATAAACAATATTTAAAAATTTATTGCAACATTTGAAAATAGAACTCTTTGGCTGTAGAATGCAGTTTGTTTCATCTGACTGTCTTTTGTTTTTACCTTGTGGCGCCATTTAAAAAATTGTGTGTCTGCATCAACATGGATTTAACTCGGGAAAATTTTCGTAGTATGATTTTCTACGATTTTAAGTGTAATTTGACAGCTCAACAGAGCATCGCTCGGCTTGAAACAGCTTTTGGCAATGAAGCACCATGCAAGACGACTGTTTATAGCTGGTTTGCAGAATTCAAGCGTGGTCGTATCAATCTCAGTGACGAATCTCGCGATGGTCGGCCGTCCACCGCTGTGACCAACAAAAACATCGATGCTGTGCGCCGTATGATTGAAACAGACAGGCATGTGACCTACCATGAAATTCGCGCATCCTTAGAAATAGGCATGAGTCAAATACAATCAATCCTACACAAACATTTGGGTGTGAGAAAGCTGTGCTCGCGGTGGATCCCACACAACTTGACCGAGGCTCAAAAAACGGACCGCGTCACTTGGTGCAGTGCCATGCTTACCAGATTCAACGAAGGTGCGTCAAATTTGGTGTGGAACATAGTAACAGGTGACGAAACATGGATTTATTGCTACGATCCCAAAACAAAGCAGCAATCGAGCGTATGGGTCTTTCAAGATGAGCCGAAACCAACCAAAGTGGCGCGCGTGAAAAGTGCATGTAAGCGGATGATTGCTTCTTTTTTTAATAAAACTGGACACTTGGCTGCTGTTGCTTTAGAGAATCGTCGTACCGTGAATAGTGACTGGTACACGACCATTTGTTTGCCGGAAGTTATTGACGAACTCCGTAAAAATAACCGTAAACGCCGTATCATCCTGCACCACGACAATGCTAGTTCTCACACGGCCAGACAGACAAACGACTTTTTGAAGACGAAAAATGTAGAACTCATGAGTCATCCTGCATACAGTCCCGACCTGGCACCTTGTGACTTTTCTCTGTTCCCAAAAATTAAGAACCAATTACGCGGTCAACGATTTTCATCACCAGAAGAGGCTGTCGAGGAGTATGAAAAACACGTTTCAGAGGTCACCACAGGGGAGTGGCACAAAAGTTTTCAAAACTGGTTTGATCGAATGAAAAAGTGCATAGACGCCAAGGGAGATTATTTTGAAAAACAATAAATTAATTTTGTACCTTTAATAGTATTTTTTCATATTCATTCCGGAAACTTATAGTGCGTCCCACGTAATAATATTATATTACATATCGTCACGACATGAATCCCTGGGTGGGGGAATATTCGTCGTCAAGGATTCGTCCTCTTTTCTATTTTTGGTAAAATTCGTCCCTCTTGACCCAGCAGAGGATGTAAATTCGTCCCTCAACTCATAACATACATAACCGTTTAGGTACTTAAAACATGGTATTTCTTTTCGATAGTACAATGATAGTGAAAAGTGAAACCAAAGCAAAATAAAAGAAAAGCAATCAACATTCTATTTATTAAAAATCAAGAATTTATCTAACTTCTACTAAAGTATAATTAAAATTATACATATACTCGTATTACAAAAAAAAAAAAGGCTACATTATTCATTGTTCAAATAAAAAAAAAGAAAATGTTTGAATTACAAAGTCTAAACTGAACATAATACATAAAAATTCTTGCAATTTATAATCAACAAAATATTTTCAAACCAAAGAGTGGTAAAATAATTATTTGTATACTGAATATATTCCTTTTCACTTTTGTGACTGATAGTACTCATATATAAAATAAGTAGAAACCTACATAGGTATAAACTCCATTGTCAAGACGAGAATTGGCACACAAAAAGAGGACGAATTTTCACATATTGAATGTATGTTTTGAAGAGGGACGAATTTACACTAAAATTAAATACTTTACGCGGAACGAATTTCAAGATAACGAATTTACCCCGACCCGTATCTCCGCGGGGGTATCAGAGGTGTTCCGGGTGTGAACTGCGAAATGCAAGTCACAGTCAACACTCAGCACACCCGCGTCTCACCAACGATTATTACGTCCCAACGTGATGGATGGTGAGCCCTATCGCCGTACTTCGGGCACAAATACACGCTATTTAGGGCATGCAGGTTTCCTCACGATGTTTTCCTTTACCGTTCAGCAAGTGGTAAGTATTAAATACTCTGCACATAAATTCCGGAAAACTCATTGGTGCATGCCCCGCCCCGGCCGGGGATCGAACCTAGAGATCGAGTCTACTCCTGAGCTACCGCCGCTCAGGCAATTTGATAATAAATATGTAAAAATAAATAAGGATATAGTTGTTATTTTAATGAGACATGTTAGGTACAGAGCGGGTATGTGGTGTACGTACTGTCGCCTGCAGTTCAAGCACCCTATTTGTAAACGATTTTGACGGCTATGACGCCGCAATAAGAACTATCAATAGGTGTCCTGACATGCTGGCATACGTACACAACACGATTTTGTGACGGCATTTGAAAACGTTCAAACTATAACTTATATGCAGGTTGATAATGAACCCTTTAGCTTTATTGAACTCCATGAATCAGAATCACTAATAGAACACAAAACCGTAAAAAATGTTTATTTTTTATTTTTAAATTTCGAAAAAATGGCTAGCCTACGCGACGACATATGTGACTGACAATTAGACAGTACGTATTCCCGACGGTAAATAATGCACATAGGCTATGTACAACACTTGTAGAGCGTCGTCTCTGACCCCGGAGTATTAATGCTTCTTTGGCGGTCGGTATCTTATTTTTTATTATGACAAAAGTAACAAATACAAAATACAATGTAATGAGTATGTATGAGTAATATATATATACAAAACATGTATTTTTATTTCTAACATACATATAACAGTTTCCTTTATTATAGCTAGAGGGTTCATTTTCAACCGGTATACGGATAAACAAATGGAATTTCCAATGTTCTTAGGGGGCCGTCCATTAATTACGTGAGGTGATTTTGGTGATTTTTGGACCCCCCCTCCCGCCTTAATGAGATATCGTGAGATTTGGCTCGACCCCCTCCCCCCTCTCTCTAATCTCACGTGAGATTGTTCAAAATGGGTATTTTCAGTTCAAATACGTTTATCTATGCTTCATTGCGTTGGATTTGTAAAAATACAATTTGTTTAATTATTTTTATTTAAGACTACTTTGTGCCGTTTGCATAACTATAAATATAATTGTGTAGAATTTAGTCATATTTTAATAGAGAAATACGTTTTGCTTAGTTCAACCCAGTTTTTTCGCAATTTATCACTATTTCTTGCGGAATAAAAATACGTGATACTTGCGAGGACTCCCCTCTCCCCCCACGTGAGATTGGATGAGAATCGGCTTAACACCCTGACCCCCTAAACGTCTCACGTAAATAATGGATGACCCCTTATTAATGTTTTTTAAAGCAGGTCTTATTAGCTAGATAAATAAATGAATACTAGTCAAAACCTACATTAATGACTGACAAGCTTGTTTATCCTTCAGCACGGGTGGAGGCACGGGCAAAAGGTTAGTTTTTCAATACAACAGCAAATTGTTCATCGAAATATGAGACTCAAAAGAAGGTAGTCTATTGCATAAGGTAGCTCTATTGTTTTTGATGATGGCTATATAATTCTAATACAGCGTGTACTATTTTGAAACGTACGGAGCAAGTGGATACAAAAGGATTTTAAAATATAATAATTGGTTGTTATAAACAGGGCCGGACATAGGGAGGATCTGGTTGGACTTTCTACTCCGGACGGCTAAGTCCAGGAGGTGACCGATAGCGGCGGCGGACAAACGATAGAAAAGGGATGCTTTTTAGGGAATCAAATTTAGAATAAATGCACGCCTTTAAAATCATACAAGGAATCCTGAAATATATACCTACTAGCTTTTTGCCCGCGGCTCCGCCCCCGTGTTATTCGGTTTAGCGACATGCTTTTTCCGAGATAAAAAGTAGCCTATGTGTTAAGTTAGGGTATAAGTTATGTGCATTCTAAATTTCATCCAAATCCGTCCAGCCGTTTTAGCATGAAAGAGTAACAAACATACACACAAACACGCACACACACAAACTTTCGCATTTAAATCCATAATGTTAGGTTAATTATTAAAATGTATTAAATTAGTAATTGTGGTTATGATAAGCCACGCCTGTGTACAATTTAACTAGATCCGGCCCTGGTTCTAACTAATGCTATAAAAGTTCAGATACA
Source organism: Ypsolopha scabrella (assembly GCA_910592155.1). NCBI lineage: Eukaryota > Metazoa > Arthropoda > Insecta > Lepidoptera > Ypsolophidae > Ypsolopha > Ypsolopha scabrella. Next base: position 15,872,250 of record OU342983.1, on the reverse strand, counting down.
TCATACTATAGTACCCAAGTTAGAGATTCTATTAGTAACTTGGTTAACTTGAGCATTCAGTCTGCAAAGTTGGAACTAACTGGAAAGTAAACTGACTGTTGGGGAAAACCTCTCCGGCTTACTATTCGGTATTGTTTTATCGTGTGTGCAATATGTCTATCGCACAACGAAAGAGATAAAAATACCTGAAAAAGTGTGCGGCCGAGTAGTCCGTAGTATGTCCGGACTTTTAGACTCTAGTCCGGACTTTGTCCGGTTCTTTAATTTGTCCGGATTTTGGAATATGAGCAATAAAACTACATATTAAGTAATATCAAATAAATCTTTAATCTTTATATTTTATCCTATCCTTTATTTTAACCCCTCTCGCAATGCGAGCGTCTGCTACCATGCCTATCACACCACTGTAACTGTAACTAAGAGAGTAATATTTCCATGTTGTGACTAAAAAATCCGGACTTTGATCGAAATGTCAGGGTTTTTGTACGGACTTTTCAAATTCCTAAATGGTAACCCTAAGTGCGGTGAATCAAGAAAAGGTTGGATATTGCTATATTTTTTTTTTAATAATGTTTAATAAATAATTTTTTAGGTGGTAGAGCTGATGCCGGGCTCGACTGTGGAGGTACCACCATCTTACTCGCAAATCCTCCCGAAGTTATTCGGGGGAGAGTAAGAGAACAGCTCTCAGCAAAACCAGGCGGCCCACCATTGCCTGGGACCGATGGATGGCGGTATATCCATCCCCAATTGCCGGGCCTTATATAAAATAGACTAGTGACGGGCAGCGGCGTCACTAGTGCGAAGGTTTCGGCACCGCGCTCACCAACCCGCCTGCCCAGCGTGAGTGAGTATGGGCATTTCTTCCAGGAGGACCACCAAGAGTGGCGTAATCCTGGAAAGTCCTATGTCCAGCAGTGGACGAAACAGGCTGATGGATGGATGGAATGTTTAATATAAATTCACTCGAATGTTTTTTTTTTTTATATTGCTTAAAGTATATATTAAGTTTATATTGCTTTATAATATAACAATTATATTTAATAACTTAAAACATAAAAAAACACGAATGTTAAGAAACGCGTTTTTATGGTTTATATGTTTAGACGGAATACTGTTTTGAATTGAAAAAAACAGCCTTCAAATTTTTTTCGTCGCAGCAATTTTTTCTCTATCCCAATTTGGGCTCTATTATCGTCTTTGATAAGGTCTCATTTTTAATAATTTTTTTTTCAGAACTCTTACGTGTTGTAGTAAATGTATGTGAGTTCTACTGTTTCAAAATCTATTATTTTACTACCTATGTCATCTCAAGATTATACCGGGTGTAAATAGACTGCTACCATTAAATGAAACCACATATTCTACCCAAGAGTCATACCCGCGGACACCCTTAGTTTAGGAAATAATTGAGTTGCAAACAAAAATTCGTGAACCCTAACGCACCGACATACGGGCAAGTTTGGAGAGAGCGTCGTCCGTAGACAGCTTTTTTGTTTGGAACTCAATTATTTCCTAAACTAAGGGTGTCCGCGGGTATGACTCTTGGGAAAAGTGGTTCAGTAGGGTCAGTAGAATATGTGGTTTCATTTAATGGTAGCAGTCTATTTACACCCGGTATATAGGTAATATACTAGCCTATCGGCCGCGGCTCCACCCACGTTCATTCAATTTCTGCCCCGTTTCATGCTTGAAGCCTTTGTTGACCGAGGTTACCACGAGAACAATAAAGCAAACTGCAACCAAATCCGTTGGTGGTTCTCGAGTTAAGAGGATAATATGTCACGCTTGCAAAGGTCACTGTTACTCCAGAGAGAGACAGATTCCGGAAAAAATAGCAAAATGTCGGTTTTAAATTAATATAAAATGAACTAAAATAGCTATCAAAATTTCCAACTGAGAAAATTTAGATATCGCTAAAATACATATATCTAATAAAATATCATTCAGTTCGGTATGTCATTCTTGTTTGTCGTACTATGAAAAAAAGTGTAGAAGAAGACCTCATTTCAATAATTATTTCTATAGAGCGAAAGTTACGCAATCGCGTTTCTGTACTGAACAAAACTAGAAAAATGTTCCGAAATTTATATACTTACTGATTTATCAAATTAGTGGCTTGAACTGCAAAGCAGGTAAACAGTGCAATTTTTATCGAAATAACCCCTTAAAACCGAAAATACAGACAAACAGGCAAAATTTCTAAAAACGGTATGTTTACTTTTTCCACCGTCCCTTGAGTCTCTTTTGAAATCGAGTCCATTGAAACCATCCCGTCTTCGAGCTGCCAAAGAAATTAAAACCTTCATTCATTCCATGTTCTTGCACAGCGTTAGCTTTGTATAAAAGACATATAAATCGTTAATTCCGTTTGTTTTACCAATTACGTGTAATTCTCTTTGACGTCCCACTCAATAATATCTACAAGAACCAGGTCCTCAATTCTGGGACGTGCGTAAAAATTACTGATTGCGAGTGATCTTAAAAGGGATTTTGTACCGTCAATTATTTTTTATTTTTTTAACTTATAGAAAGCATTATTTATACCCTAAAGTTTTCATTTGATGTGGTTTAGTCAAAACTTTAAACAAATAATACTAACTGATACTCGCATGTTTCACTTCCCTAAAAACATATTTTCTCAAAAATAAATTGTAATATTACTATTACATACTGTAAATACCTACCAGAAAATACTTCATCCTGGCGAGCTATTTAAAAGTGTCCAGGAAATCTGAATAACTGTCCAGGAAATTCGTATGAAAATCCATTACAAACCATATATTCACAGAGTATATTTCATATGTTTTCTTTTCAAAACTATCCATGTCTATGTTTTTAAGAGACTAAGTAGATTTTTTTTTAGTTCTTAGCGTTCCTCTAGATGGCGTTGTCCATGAAAAAGGCTGCATGGCGGTAAATACCTTTGCCCAGCTGGCAATAATAAAAAGTTGCGTAAAAGCGGGAATTATGTTGCTTTATATTTTAGTTGAAAGTAAATAAAGAAGACTTGGCTGCACGGGCTGTTGGTCTTTGCCTATTCCAAGACGGAATAAAAATAAAAAATGAAAAAAATTACTTGAATTACAAAATGAGTTACAAAGTAACTTTTAATATTTCCTAGTCAGTTTATTTCATTTGATATAACTCATTATCATGAAAAACAAGAAAATGTACCATTTTATTTTTGAGAAAAGCACTATACTTGCTTCGACCATGAATTAGCAATCCTGGCCTCGTATATAAAACTCCTCGCCCTACGGGCCCGGACTATTAACTTACTCGTTCAGCGGGCCTAGCACAGCAGATTATATCGAGCTTTAACCACTCGATACAGAATGTCTATCCCTCTCGAGATCAACAGAGTGAGAGAGAGCACTGTATCACGCGCTACCGAGCTCGATATTGTTTGCTATGCTAGACTAGCAGGATTGCTTATTTCCTGGTCTTAGCAGTAACTATTACCGTATGGAAAGTGCCTCGCTACAGACATAATATCCTCAGCGCAGCGTTTGACTTCCTAACTAATAAAACGACTAATTAACGCTGCGTCAAGTGTACACACTCTGCCACTCTTCTGAAAGTTTTACTGCGGGGTAATAAGGAATAAACCGCCGCAATTCCATGGCCACATTTGTACAGACGCGTGTTGCGTACAGTACGCAATTAGCGTACACTGTTCACAGATTATGACTTTTTATTCGTACAGGGGTGGCAGAACGTAAAAAAGCCTTCGAGTCGCGTTAGTTTCACTGTTTTCCAGTAAGAGAGCCGGGCGAATCTTACAAACGTCAAAAAGCGACGTGATCTCGTACTAAAGTGACATTTGTAAGACTGAGTTCGGACTCAAAATGCACTCTGAATCTCAGCCTAGGATACGTCAAGAATTTTCTTTTTATAAGGTTTTTGATTGTAAATGATTTAAATTCAAATTCAATTGGTTTATTTTGTAAAATAGGTGTATTAAGTACACGTTTCACAAGTTAATAGGTAAACAAATGATAAAATATAATAAAAAAATATATAAGTTAGGCTACTTTTTAATCAAATTATACACCTGCGTAAAATAAAATAAAAAATAGGAGTATAAATATTATATATACGTAAACAATTCATAAACAACTTGATAGATTAAAAAAAACGGCCAAATGTCGGACTCACGCACGAAGGGTTCCGCAACCTGCCTATTATTATATAAAAATGGCAAAAAAGTCATTTCTGTTGTATGAGATTGCGCAGGTCCGACTCGCACTTGGACGGTTTTAGTATTTGTTATTATAGATGCAACAGAAATACATCATCAGTGAAAATTGCAACTGTCTAACTATCACGGTTCATGAGATAGAGCCTGGTGAGAGACGGACAGACGGACGGACAGCGGAGTCTTAGTAATAGGGTAACCCTTTGAGTACGGCACCCTAAAAATGATCACATTACAATATCACAGTAATATTATAAATGAGAAAGTTTTTGTGTTAGTATGTTTGTTACTCCTTCACGCTGCAAGATGGCTGGATGGATTTGGATGAAATTTGGAATGGAGATAGCTCATACCCCCAATTAACGCATAGGCTACTTTTCATCTCGAAAAATCACTGTTCCCTTGCATCAGTTACCTTGCGTCATTTTGTTCATTAGAAATAATCTACCCGTTACATGCTCTGAAACAAAAGAGTTGCTTGAATGCACTAATTTAATCACTACAATTGATAACAGTATCTTGATAATTGCTATCTATAGATCACCCTACGTTAGGGATTCGTCAAAATTCTCAATTAGCTTAGTTAATTATTTACAAAATGTATCTAGATACAAACATGTCATCATGACAGGTGACATAAATATAAATATTTTAGATTTGGAGAATGCACAAGCACAAAACTACACCTTTCAACTATCAGAGCTAGGTTATCGGCCGGCTATCACAACACCCACAAGATTAGCTTCTGGATCGTGTCTGGATCACTTTTATATCCGGTCTAGGAGTGAACATGTGGCTGCAGTGTACCACACGGGAGTCACAGATCATTCATTTACAATGTTAGGTGTGCAAACAAATGCACTGTGCGATAACAAGAACAAATCTGAATTCTTACGAACCGACTTTAAACAAGTTAATACTAGAATTAGTGGCGTGAACTGGTCTGAACTTTTTGCTATCTCGGATGTTGACGATGCTTTTCAATTCTTTACCAACACACTAGAAAACATAATTAACTCATGCACTTTAAACAAAGTAAAACATAAAGATTCAGTTATTAAGCCTTGGATGACGGTCAGCTTACTTCACTGCTTAAAAAAAAGAGACCTTCATCATGTTCGCGCACATAAAAATCCTAATGATTACACAATTCAAGTACTTTATAAAGCTTACCGTAACACTTGTAAGGAAGCTACACGCGTAGCAAGAGCATTGTACTATAAAAATCTCATAATGGAAAATAGACAAAACCCTAGGAAATGCTGGCAACTTCTTAATGAATATACTTATAACAAAAGGAAAAAAAGTCAGGATGATAGCTTATCTAAATTAATAAATTCCCTTAAAATAAATTCAAATTCTCAACCTTTAAATAAAATAAATGAGTATTTTGCCTTTGTAGGCAAGTCACTCGCCACTGATCTGATGTATCGTACTAAGAATAATATTGACTCTTTAACTTCTCAAATTCATAATCAGTCTCATAACTTTAATGGTTCTCTGTTTTTCACTCCTGTCACAGAAAGAGAACTTTCAACAATTATTACCAACCTAAAAAACTCGTCTTCTCCTGGTCTCGACAAAATTCCCTCACTAATAATAAAGACGAACCTTTCCTCTATTTTGCAACCTCTGACATATTTGTGCAATTTGAGCTTGTCTGAGGGCCGCTTCCCAAATTGTCTTAAGAAAACCAAAATTATACCCATACACAAGGGTGGAGAAGCAAACGACATATCCAACTATCGGCCGATCTCGTTGTTAAGTGTAATATCAAAAACTCTCGAGAAGGTTGCTAAAAGTCGATTACTAAGCTTCCTTAACAAACACAAATTACTTAGTAAACATCAATTTGGTTTCCAGGCGGGCAAAAGCACAGAGGATGCTATATTGGATGCTACCACTCAAATAAGCAAATGTCTTGATGGCGGGGAAAAAGTCATAGGAATATTCCTAGACTTAAAAAAGGCATTTGATACCGTGGCTTTTCCGATACTTCTCAAAGAACTAGAATCAATAGGCGTCCGTGGACTACCTCTCCAATGGTTTAGAACCTATCTCTTAGATAGAAAGCAACAAGTCTTTATAAAAGAGTTATCAGATGAGTGTAGTGTAAGCTACGGTGTCCCGCAGGGTAGTGTCTTGGGGCCTGTGCTTTTCCTTATCTATCTAAACAAGCTATGTGACCTAAAATTAGATGGGGGTAAAGTCATATCATTTGCTGATGACACGCTTATTCTCTTTACCGGTAAGAAATGGGATGTTACATTCGGATTGGCTCAAAAAGGATTCACCGAGGTAATGAACTGGCTGGACTCTAAATTATTAACTTTAAACAAAAATAAAAGGAAATATATGTGTTATTCTATTTATAATAATTCTCAACCAACTGATGATCTCACTATATCTACTTGTCAACATACTTACACTTATACTGGCTGTTCATGTTCAAATCTAAACAAAGTGTCAGAAATACGATATTCAGGTGTTATAATTGATCAAAATCTGAACTGGAAGCCACACATAATTGCTATTACTAAGAAACTACGATCACTTATCCACTTTTTTTGGCAATTTCGAAACATTTGTGATGTCAACCTTCTCTGGTGTGTTTATCATGCCCTAGCACATTCCGTCATTGATTATGCTATCCTTGCTTACGGAGGTTCTTGTAAAACTACATTGAATCATGCACAACCAGCACAAAATGCAATACTTCGCGTCATTGCCAGAAAACCACCTCGATATCACAATGAAGACCTTTTTAAGGACACGTGCATCTTGAATATTCGGCAGCAATATATGTACAGATTAGTTAGCTACTATCGGACACATACAGATTTGCATAAGATCAAAACACATAATATTACACGAACAGCTCAACGAGGTTACTTGACGGTAGATACTACAAATACTTCCTTTGGTCAGAGGTTTCACTATTGGCTGGGTCCTAGACTTTTTAATAAGATCCCTGACAATATCAAGGATAACTTACAAAAGAATAAAAACACACTCAAAAAGTGGATTAACAGTCTTGGGCTGGAAGAGTCCGAAAACTTGCTTAAGCTCATTATTACATAATAAAACTGATTTTAATGTGAATAAACATAATTTATATTTAATTTAATTTGACATTTAACACAAACATAATTTATATTTTTAGACTTAGTCATGCACAAATTTACGTAACTTATAAATATATCCTATTTAGATATTTGTTTATACATACATATATATATATATATATACATGTAGGTATACTTTAATATTTCCTGTTTATGTATGGTATATTTTTTCTACTTATACGTATGTATATTAAATTATATTATACTTTTATAACTCCCCTTATTCCAAATTCCAAAACTTTGACGATTTTGCAGTTTTTGGTTGCTAAGTTATTAAATAACTAATTATTAAAAAATAACGGTACGGAACCTGCTCATTTCTGCGCAGGCCTGCCTTAAGAAATGTGCAGACACATAAATTACGTGGTGGACTTGAACAACGTCAATACAAAGTGACTCAACTTACTGTGATCTACCTACCTGTGTAGTTTAAGTTACATAATAATAATAAATAAATAAAAAAAAAAACAGTTTCAAATGCATTCCTATTGCATATTTCCGAGCCATGATCTTGAATAAAACGTTTACCTACAACAGTAGAGTATCGCCAAGCCATCACATCATCACATCACACTAATATTAGAAATGTGAAATTTCGTGTGTTAGTATGTTTGTTGCCCTTCACGCCATAACAGCTGGATGTATTTGGATGAAATTTGGAATGGAATTAGCTCATATACCGTCGATTAACACAGGCTACATTTCATCTCGAAAAATTACTGTTCCGGTAAAATTCCTTTCGGCGTCATCCAACTATCAAATGAATGCGTTCCTGTTGCGTCTTTCCGAGCCATGAACTTGTCTAAGTCAAGTACTGGACCTTGTTTACAGAGACGTATTGCAGTAGATTTCAGCTCTGTATACACCCCGGGACATTTATTATCTAAGGGACGTTAAGTTATTTTCTCCTTTTTCTAGCACATTTCAAAACATAACAAAAACCCGAATAACACGCGGGTGGAGCCGTGAGCAAAAGCTAGTAAAAAAATCGATATACTTAATCCCTAGCTCCGCCCATTTGATTAGTCTTGCTAAGAAAAAGAGCAAGAAACTTAGGAAGATCATGTGTATTTTTTCATTTTATTTTCAATAATTTTTGTTACAAAAGCCTGTAGTATACAAACATACAAACTTACATTATCATAAAGCTGTATGTATAGCCATAACTTTTCCGCGAGTACCGTCAATTAAAGTTATTTATTAGTTCATATTCACCCCAATTTTCATATTTATTACAAACTTCTCTATTAACTGTTACTATTATTACAACCCCCTTTCTAAAAGTGTTGAACGTCCCTTACGCATTTGTACGTAATCAGTTACTTTAATAAAGCTTTAATTTAATTTAATTTTCATTGTCATAGAGTTTGTTGTCCTTTGCATTTTAAATTCAAGCTCAACTAAGTATTTATTTGATACGTAGATTTGTTTGTAACAGTTTTTATGTCAAGTAAGTTGAGGTTCATTTTCGTTTGCATTTATACTTTCACGAATGGTTTGAATGAGTGTTATCTGCGGGTAGAAAATTCTATAGATGAGCAATTAGTTGTTTCAGCAAACAGATCGAAAAGTGATCTTCGGGTGTAAAAATAGGGTATATTTTTGAATGTCGATATTGTTTTCAAACTAATTGTAATTGGTCTGTGTGAAGACGAAATGGAGAGTGGAGTGGTGGAGACACATTTGAAAATATTGGTGAAAGAGTTACAAATAGACCGTCGTCCAAGGGGGACTATATTCGAATATGTGCCTCGATAATGTTAGTGTTGTGTGTCGTGTGTGACGAAAGAAACAGTTATTAACAAAAGACAAATTGCGGGTAGGAAAAAGAAAATTAATTTTGCTACCTACCGCCGGCTCAGCAAGGACATTTTTGCTGTTACTCTCATCAGTTAGTTTGTGACCACGACAGCCTACAGGGGCGTCGAAACGTCAAGCACGTATCTATTAAGTTATATGGTTATTCAAAAGTTAATAATGTGTGAAAATCAAGAAAGTTTAAAGTTTACTATATAATATGATTATTCGCACATGTTGATGAACATAAATATCAACGACTGGCACGCCAAGTAGGAAGCAAAGTTAGCCCAGTTTGAAAAGTGCTCAAAGTCACAAAAATGTATGTACTTGATTGTCTAAAAATTCTATCTTAGTATGATTGGCCGTCATTTTGAACATCTTTCAATAAGCTGAAAAACAATCCCTTGGACGACAGTCTTATAGACAAAGTCTGAGGATTGAAAAAGGAGAGCAGAAAAACGCGGCAATTAAAAAAAATTGTCAAATTGTCAATCTTGCGGCCGTATAGTCTTATCGCGAATGACATACTTCGCGACGTCACTTGACTTTTATTTTTGCGACTGAGATGGGATGGGAGTTATATCGCTTAATTTAACATGTCCGCATTAAAAAGCGCGACAAACGTAGTCGCACGTTATCATCCTGCGGGCATTGGTTGTAGTACACACAGGTGATAATGGGATCAGGTAAATTTCATACATAAACGCTATGAAACCGATCCGATAATGCAATAGCAAAAATATTGTGTAACAATCTTTCAGTGTAAGACAAAGACGGTATTTCGCGACATTGTTGGTTTCGGGTTTGGAGGGGGAGTCACACAACATAATTACAAAAACCGGACAAGTGCGAGTCGGACTAACCCACCGAGGGGTCCGTTAAACACAATATTTTTCATGATTTAATTACAAATGTTTAGTTTTCAGATTTTTCCCTATATATATAGTTCTAGGTCAACGGAAAATACCCTAAAAATTTTGATTCCCTTGAGAGTGTCGAAATATACGTTTTTGCGGCCGTATCTTTTTTTTACGTTATCTTAGAAGTTTGATTTTTTCACAGCTTCAAAGGACTGTAGACGTGAGTATATGGTTTTAATTTCAGAACCATAAACTTGCTACGAGATAAAATTCATGTAGGAAGTTGACTAGGAGCAGTGACATTTATTTCAAGGTTGCCAGGTAGTAAAAAAAACTGTCTCATCTTTCGATAGGCAGACTGTACTTTGAGAAAACCACACGTTTCAAAAAGAAATGGATAGTTTTAACGAAACTACAGTAACTAAAAAGGTTGACAGAGATTGTTGTTCAAGACCTATCCTCGGGTCGTTCAGAATATGGATGGATATTTATTATTAAAGGAAGCTCAATTGAAATTTTACAAATATGCTTGAAATGTCAAGGAATCGACGCCGAGTCTCCAGCATAAATCATATGGTTATATAAATTTATGTCAATATAATAGATCTTTACCTATGAAATTGCCGAAATTTCCTAACAGATTCATGATTTCATAATTCCCGTAAATCAATAGGTATTTCCATTATTTGTTTGAAATTTGATTTCAAGGTTTTATATCTCCGTATTAAATTTATTATTTAAATTGTTAGGTGGTAGAGCTAATGCCGGGCTCGACTGTGGAGGTACCACCATCTTACTCGCAAATCCTCCCGAAGTTATTCAGAGGAGAGTAAGAGGACAGCTCTCAGGCAAAAAAACCAGGCAGCCCACCATTGCCTGGGACCGATGGATGGCGGTATATCCATCCCCAATTGCCAGGCCTTATATAAAACCGACTGGTGACGGGCAGCGGCGACACTGGTGCAAGGGTTTCGGCACCGCGCTCACCAACCCGCCTACCCAGCGTGTATGAGTATGGGCATTTCTTCCTTTCCACAACAACTTTGCTGTACCATTGTGAAGCGCGGGCAACATTTTAATTTCCGCATTATTGCGGCTACATCAAAAGAGCTGGCCGATAGTACGTTCATGGTTTTCATTAAATTAGTCGGTCGAAAGTTATTCATTACGGAGAATCAGTGCGGCCATTTAGTCATACTAGAATTTAACACGTCTGCTGCCTTGGTTGCATATTATGATGGGTCATAACATTACATAATTGTTCACAATGCGAAAATACTACGCCAGCGTTACGCTTGCGACGCGTAGCAAATTTCCTGCGACAGCGTAGCAAGCACACCGACTCCGTAGTTTGTTGACCCGCTACGAGGTCATTTGTTGATCTGCTAAGAGTGGCGAAATCCCGGAAAGGCCTATGTCCAGCAGTGGACGAAACAGGCTGATGGATGGATGGATGGATTAAATTTTCAGTTCGATTACTAAAATTAAGTATTTAAAGACAGTTCGTCTAAAGTGTCATCCGTTTTGATATGATTCGTAATAATAAATTTTAACAGGTGACACTTTTCAAAAAAATTATTTTAGTTTCTGTTAGCTTGATGTTGTATCATTTATTGACAATTTGTTTTGTAAAATTTGGATTTGTCATTCCTGAAATAAATGGAAAAACGTTTGTACTGAAAACTGAGTTTTCTTCAAATTCTCCACACAAAACGGCAGTTTCAAAGGTAAACACCTATTATTTATTTTAATAAGTTCTCTTTGAGGACCGTTTTCCAACTAGGAACAGTGACATTTATTTCAGACCGCAACCCTGAAATAAATGTCACTGTTCCTAGTCAACTTCCTACATGAATTACATCTCGTAGTATTTTAAATTCTGAAATTTATCTTGAAATTAATGTGACGAAGAGAGAACCGAAGTCATTTTTGATACAAAATTTTAAGGAGATTGAAATCGATAAACGCGGTCGATGCCGACTCGTGCAGCACTACGTTTATAAGTAACTCTATGGCTACGACTAAGGTGGCGCGGGTGTTGTGCGGGTGTGCGGGGGTCCCCTCTCCACTACCCACCTATACCCCGATTGCCATGTCAACCTGTCGTCATCGGTAAATATTTTTAAATCTGCCCCTAGATTATATATTTGCGTCGGTTGCCAACTGGTTGCAAAACAACGAAAACATAGATAATATACCTTCTATCAAATACTGATTAGCAGCTTAGGATATGTTTGTAGCCTATGTGAAGTCGCAGCCCGCGGCTCCGCCCACGTTTATTAAATTTCTGCCCCGTTTTCGGCTTGGGCGTTATTTTATAAACATCCCTTAAGCCTATATATTGACCAAGGTTACTACGATAATAATAAAAAACCGCATCCAAATCCGTTGAGTGGTTCTCGAGTTAAAACGGAATATACATACAGACTCTAAGACTAATAATGATAAAATATACAAATTCTAAAAATGGTAGTTTTAGCTTCAGTGCAGTAGGCCAATTCCAATTTAAAAAAAAACAATATACAAACACGACTTATTAACTTTTTTATTATTATTAAAGACTAGCTTTTGCCCGCGGCTCCACCCGCGTGTTACATGCTCTTTTCCGGGATAAAAAGTACCCTATGTGTTAAGTTAGGGTATAAGCTATATCCATTCTAAATTTCATCTAAATCTGTCCAGCCGTTTAAGCGTGAAAGAGTAACAAACATACACACACACACACACAAACTTTCGCATTTATAACATTAGTGTGATGTGATTTAATTTCATTGCGTAACAAAATATAATTAGAAACTACGCGTGGTCCTGAAACTAGTTTGTCACATAATTCCGCCTAATGTGGCAAGTTACCAACGTACTCTCGAACTCCTTATGGTAATCCTTAGCAAACTACACCCATTCACGAGATATTCTACGTCATTAGAATTTACGTTAGTTTCATGACGCGAGATAATCTGAAACGACTCGGTTTATTACTCGCGTTATCAAACAATCATAGACGCACTTCTAGCAACTAGATACACATAGTCCGCTAACTGAATTACATCCATCCATCAGCCTGTTTCGTCCACTGCTGCACATAGGCCTTTCCAGGATTTCGACACTCTTGGCGGCCCTCCTGGAAGAAATGCCCATACTCACACACGCTGGGCAGGCGGGTTGGTGAGCGCGGTGCCGAAACCCTTGCACCCGTGACGCCGCTGCCCGTCACCAGTCTATTTTATATAAGGCCCGGCAATTGGGGATGGATATACCGCCATCCATCGGTCCCAGGCAATGGTGGGCCGCCTGGTTTTACGTGAGAGCTGTTCTTACTATAGAGTAAGTACTTCAAATTTGATTATAATGTATATTAATTAATATCCCCGATTGCTTTACGTCATTTCATTACTAGCCATCAAATTGTAAATACCGTAATATGTTTGTTATTTTAAAATAATTGAGATTAATTAAATCCATCATGTATATTACTTTAGATAATATAAAGTCAATTTCATGTCTTCTACGTAATAATATATATCTATATATTTTGTAATTTTTAACGTTAGCCGGTACACAACAACAGATTCAAAAAATGTATCAATTTATGTGAAGAGCGCTGGTCGTTAAATCTCAGGCAGGTTCCTGCCTACCTTAATGGCCAGAGTTCCAATTAATAGTGTAACATGTAATTTTAAATCAATAAATATATTTTTTTATTTTCTTACTCTCCCCCGAATAACTTTGGGAGGATTTGCGAGTAACATGGTGGTACCTCCGCAGTCAAGCCCAGCATCAGCTCTACCGCCTAGATTCGTTAACAAAATGACTTAAATTTCACGTTTTATATTATCAAAAATATGCGAGTAGCAATTAAACGAATGCGCCGCTCGTCTATTTGTCGATATCGTAGCACCTTGTTTTCAGCGGTTCAAAATTAGGCTTATCACCATTTAGGCTACATCGGCGAGTCAAATGGCGACCGAAAAATCCGATAGGCTACCAGTAGCCATTTATCTAGGCAAAGGCTATCTAGAAAAAAAAGACAGGGCGATTTAGGCTATTTCAGGATTACCCTAAATTAATTTAATAATTCTTTGATAATTACATAAAATACGTGTAACGAAACGTAAAATGCACGTCTGCAATTCTTTCATGCTGTTTGCGTTCCGTTGCGTCCACTATTTTTAGGATTGAGATAGACAAACGCGCATGACAACGAAAAAACCATAGACATAGAATATTCTATGTACCTGTTAGAAATGAAATTTTATAAGCAGGGATTTATTGTTACATAGCCTTTGCCTCCCTCTTGTAAGAAAAATAAATTGTTTTCTATTTCGGCCGCTTGGTGCGCTGCCTTCCCTTCTTGCGTGATCGTGTGCTATGGTGTGCTATGTCTTCCTGAAGGAATAAATATTATCAAGAAATTCCTGGTATTTTCATCAATATCCCTGCTAGAATCCTAACCGCCAAGAGGTTATGGGCCCAGGACGCTCTGCAAAACCAAGGAACAGTGAAATCAACACGGAAATACGCACATTGAAATCGCCGTGTGCAAAGCCAAACCTAAATTTTCAAGATGGATTCCACAGTCCGCATGGAAAGATTTGAAGGGAATAATTTCCGCCAGTGGAAATTCCAAATAAAATGTGCTTTACAAGGAAAAGGTTTGGATATAAATACGCCACGACCAGAAAATGACGTTGGAACTTGGTTGAAAAATGATGGCATGGCGAAAACTATAATTACGTCAGCCATGGCTTTCGACCAAATAACGCTAATTGAAAATTGTGATACTGCGTTGGAAATTATGAAGAAATTAGAATCCATTTACGAAGCTCGGTCCGATATGAATAAAATGGTCATACAAGAAAAATTTTACAAGTATCAACTCGATCCGCGTGACAACATGGCGCAACATGTAGCCAAGATTGAAAATTTAGCCAAACAGCTCAAAGAAAGTGGAGAGGAAATCAGCTCCAACGCAATCATAACCAAAGTATTGGCAACATTACCAAGCAAGTACAGATCACTTCGGCAAGCATGGTTATCGCTTGATCCGAAAGAGCAGACAATTTATAACCTCACAGCTCGCTTGAGGGATGAAGAAAATAGTCTTGCTGTAGAAGAAGAGACGGAGACTGCATTGTTAGTTGCCAGGAATAAGATAAGGAATCGGTCTTCCTATCAGAAAAATACCGGTCAAAGTAGCAGTGGAAGCAGTGCATCTCAAACTTCTTCGGGAGATAATGCACGACATAGATTTATTTGTTACAATTGCAACAAACGTGGGCACTTTGCTAGCCAGTGTCGGGCACCTAGAAAACCCAGAAGAAAACCCCAAGAAGATACAGACAAAATGTTGGCATTTAATGTTGAAGATTCATGTATACATGGTGGTGCAGAAGCTGAGGTATGGATAATGGACAGTGGTGCTTCCTCACACATGACGTTCCAAAAAGAATTGTTCTGTGAATTCCAAGTATGTGACAAAAGCCTAAGTCTCGGTAACCAACAGACTGTTGAGGTGCTTGGAACGGGAAAGATCATTATGGAAAAGTTGGTACATGGACAGTGGGAAACTTGTATGCTGGAAAATGTATTGTATGTGCCTAAACTAAGAAGAAATCTATTTTCAGAGGGAGCAGTGATGCGAAAAGGTTATAAAATCGAGAAAGTGTCAAATGAAGCTTTTGTTTACAAGGACAATGACAGTTTAGTGATGTGTGCCAAGTTGAAAAGCAATAACCTGTATGAACTTTGTATAAAAACGCCAGTGAGTGTAACATGTAATCTCGTGCAAAGTGACCTCAAGACCTGGCATGAGAGGTTGGGGCATGTGAACTTGAAGGAGATTCGGAGCATGTGTGACAAAGGTGTTGTTGAAGGACTGAATATTGTGGACAAAATGCCTAACTTCATCTGTGAGGCATGTGCCTATGGTAAACAGACTCGCTTGTCTTTTCACAAGTCTGTGAGAGGAGAGTTGCTGCCGGGAGACCTGGTTTATAGCGATGTCTGTGGTCCCATGAGTCATCAGTCAGTACAAGGTATGAGATATTTTGTGCTTTTCAAGGATGCTGCTTCAAATTATAGACATATTTATATTATAAAGAATAAGAGTGATGTTCTTGAGTGTTTTAAGAAGTATAATGCTATTGTAAAGAATAAATACTTGCATAGTGTCAGAACTCTGCACACAGACAACGGAAAAGAGTATGTGAATAACTCTTTCAGAGAATACTTGAATCGTGAAGGAATAATATATGAGCTAACAGCTTCGTACACCCCAGAACAGAATGGGCGTGCAGAAAGAGAACTCCGCACGATAGTTGAAAGTGCAAGATCAATGTTGTATGCTCGTGATATCCCAATGAACTTATGGGCTGAAGCGGTTACCTGTGCAGTGTATTTACTGAATAGAACGTCCTCTAGTCAGACACCAAATAAATCTCCATTTGAAATATGGAATGGTGTGAAGCCAAGTGTAGGTCACATCAAAGTATTTGGTAGTGAAGGTTATGTACATATACCGGACCAGCTGAGAACCAAGTTGGATAAGAAGAGTATAAAGATGATACTGGTTGGATATGATAACACCAACTACAGAATGTACAACCCTGTTAATCACCAGATAAAGATATCCAGGAATGTGATTTTTGATGAGGCAAAGACCCCTGAAATAAGGAAGAACATTATTCAAATATCCATTGGACCTGAAAATGAAGAAAACTTACCTTCACTCGTAGAGGATGTTGCTTCTGTTGGTTATGAAGAACCAACACTGCTTGAATCAAATGACTCAAACGAGAACCCTAGTGATAGCAGTATATTAAGTTGCAATGAATCTGATGAAACATTTGAGCCATCACAGATCATTGAAGATATTGAACGAAGCAATATTAACTTGAGACCAAGGATTAACAGACACTATGAAGCTAATCTAGTCGAGCTAAACATCCCATTGACATATGAAGAAGCGATAAATGGTTATGAAAAAGAAAAATGGTTGATGGCTATTGAGGAAGAACTTCAAGCACATGAGGAGAATAAGACTTGGTATGTAGTTGAGAAAACCGACCAGAGAACTATAACCACAAAATGGGTTTTTGATATTAAAAGAAATCAAGATGGTAAAGTGGACAGATTCAAGGCTCGTCTATGTGCTCGTGGATTTACCCAAATAAAAGGTTTAGATTATGATGAAACTTTCTCACCTACTACTAGGTATGATTCAATAAGAATTTTGTTAAGTTTAGCTGCTAGTCATAAGTTATTTATTAGACAGTTTGATGTAAAAACAGCTTTTCTTTATGGTGAATTGAAAGAAGAAATTTTCATTGATGTTCCAGAGGGAGTGAAATTACCTAAGAATAAAATTTGTAAATTAAATAAGTCTTTATATGGACTGAAACAGTCTTCTAGGTGCTGGAATAAAAAGTTTACAGATTTCTTGTTTCAACACCTTGGCTTTGTTCAATTTCAAACTGACAATTGTGTTTTTGTTGGAAATTTTGAAAGTATAAAAGTGTTTTTGGTAATCTATGTTGATGATGCCCTTATTATGTCAGAAAATGACACAGCTTTGTGTAAAATTATAGATTCTTTTAAACAAAGCTTTAAAATAAAAGAATTAGAATTAAATTGTTTCGTTGGAATGGAAATAGCTAGACGTGACGACTGTATTTACATTTCACAAAAGTTGTATATTGAACAAATAATTAAAAGGTTTAACATGTGTTATGCTAATCCTAGCTGTACTCCAGCTGATGTAAATGTTGTAATAACCAAAAATCAAGGCAGTCATGCCGTTGATTTTCCATATAGAGAAGCTATTGGGTCGTTGCAGTTTTTGGCTTCTGTATCAAGACCAGACATATCATATGCGGTCAATCTTTTAAGTAGATATATAAATAACCCAAGTCAAGACCATGTACATGCATTAAAGAGAATAATAAGATATTTAATTAGTAGTAAAGATTTGTCTATAAAGTACCAAAGTAAAAGAGATTTAGTTGGTTTTGCAGATTCAGATTTTGCAGGGGATTTGGACAGTAGAAAGTCAACAACAGGCTATATTTTCTTTTTGAATGGGGGACTAATCACATGGTCAAGTCAGAAACAACAAACAATTGCTTTGTCAACCACAGAAGCCGAATTTATGGCTGCATGTGAAGCATCAAAAGAGATTCTGTGGCTTAAACAATTTTTGTCAGATATTGGCTCTGTGCAAGATTGTATAACATTGTATGTTGATAACCAGAGTGCAATTAAGTTAATTCACAATAATATGTTTCATAAACGTACTAAGCATATTGATGTTAAATATAAATTTATTAGAGAGAAAATAGAGCAGGGTCACTTTGTTATTAAGTATGTTGAGAGTGCTAAGCAGATAGCAGATATTTTTACTAAAGCTCTGTCGACTAATAAATTTATATCTCTTAGAGAGCAAATAGTTGTTTAGTAAATTTAACTCTGTCATATGTCTTGTAAAAGTTGTTATAAAATTTAGAGGGAGTGTTAGAAATGAAATTTTATAAGCAGGGATTTATTGTTACATAGCCTTTGCCTCCCTCTTGTAAGAAAAATAAATTGTTTTCTATTTCGGCCGCTTGGTGCGCTGCCTTCCCTTCTTGCGTGATCGTGTGCTATGGTGTGCTATGTCTTCCTGAAGGAATAAATATTATCAAGAAATTCCTGGTATTTTCATCAATATCCCTGCTAGAATCCTAACCGCCAAGAGTACCTATATATGGAGAAAACAATCTTTCCAATTCATTCTAACAAAAATTGTGAATAACTCTGGTTGAAAAAAAGAACGCTGGTGGCCAATATGTTTGCATAGAGCTGCCCAGGTTTGCTCTATACTCCTAGGCTCTCCCAATTAGTAATACATACCGGTTGAAAATGAAACCTCTAGCTATAACAAGGGAAACTGTTCTATGTTAGAAATAAAAAATACATGTTTTGTTACTTTTGTCATGATTCATATTTTTAAAAAAGATATAGACCGCCAAAGAAGCACTAATACTCCGGTAACAGAGACAGAACCTATGTGCATTATTTACCGCCGGGAATATGTACGGTCTATTGTCAGTCACATGTTGCATCGCCTAGGTTGGCAATTTTTTCGAAATTTGGTAAAAAAAAACGAAAAAAGAAATACTTTTTTTACGGTTTTGTGTTCTACAAGTGATTCTGAACCATAGAGTTCAATAAAGCTAGTGACTTTATTTTCAACCTGTATAATACCACAGTAGAGCATGTATTTAGCATTATGAACATAGTAAAGTCCAAAATGCGGAACCCCATGCAGTTGCCAATGATGCAAGCGATAACTCGCATACGTTTGTATTGTAATGTGCGAAAAATATGCTGCAAGACATTAAAATCTTCTTAATTAGGGCTAAATTTAGGCTACCTAACTCAAAATTTTAGGCGAATTAGGCTACATGACAAAAATAAATATTAGGCGATTTAGGCTGTTCGGTAGTCAAATTTGGCGAATTGAGTTAGCTGATATCTGGCAGACCTGCTTGTTTTTTGTCCCCTCAATGTTGCTAGTGACATAGTTGACATAGTGGAAGTAGCTAGACACACCTGGACCAGACTTGCTAAAGAAAGGAAAAACTGGCAAGCTATGGAGGAGGCCTTTACCCTACACTGGGTGCCCAAACCAAGATGACATGTAATTTAATCCAAACTGTATTTCATTTATTTTATTAGTTTTAACATTTTTTTTATAAATTTAATGTTATTACTTTGTTACTTTATTAATTTGATTATTATTGCATGTATATGGTATTTTTATTTAATCAATTTTACTGTATTTTTTTTTTGGGTATGAAGGTTTATTCTAATGTTCGTCTATGTTATTAGTATGTAATGTTTAGAGGTACGCTACCCGTTGTGCTTGAGTCCGACTCGCACTGTAATGTAAGTCTAGTTCTCTACTGCTATCTCTATGATCTCGATCCTTGAGATCACGTTACACATAACTTTTCTCTCGGATGAGATAATAAATATGAAATAGCTTTTATGTTCAGGGAATAAGATTCAAGTGCTTTTGACATCTGTCGAAATTCGCGACGACACGCTCACATAGTAAGGAGCATAACTAGGAAAATTCAGGATTAATACTCATTTGAAATGAATGACTTATAACTTGACCACAAAACCTGTCTGCCAAAGGCCAAAAAATATGATACCTACGATGACAATACCCTCGCAAGTCGCATCACCGAGCCCACGAAAGAGACAAAAATACAATTTTATTCAAATTATTGTTTGTGTATATGAAATTAATAACTAAACTAGAGCCAACGAGAGATGGCACCTATGACGTTTAAATGCTTACCAAGTTTCATAATTGTTTATGGTAACTAAAATAATCTAATACTTCATTGTTGCTGGCAGCGAAAAGTGACGTACTACTCGTTTCGATCATCATTTTTCCATTTTAAAAAGACTTTATAGCAAAAGTTTCTATTTTTTTCAAAACTCAAGGGATCATGAGGAATGTTAGTGGTTGAATTGCAATCAATAAATAACGGGTTCTATTCTCCTTAATCGTACGGCTCCGTCTGTTTACAAACTATATCTTTTTATGATTAAAAAATTGTAAACCAGTTTTCCAGATTTTATGGCTGCTTTGTTAATGTAAGCAAATGCACATTTGCCATTTGTATTATTATGATGCATATTGTATTGTTGTATGACGAGTCAAATAAATCTATATTTTATTTACTCAAGTCGCACTTGATTTTTATTTTTGCCGAAATTAAAATGCACCCCATCACTAAACGCAGCTGTCATCGGGGTCATCTCTCGTTGGCTCTTCTATAATTAATAACTATAACCAGAGATCGGGGTTAGGGTGTGTGATTTTTGAAATTGGAACAAAATATTGATATCAATAAGGATAAACCCCAAGATTCTTAATCTGACTGATTGATTAATTTAAATATTTGGAAAAGTATTTTTAAATTTTCGGTCAGCTGCCAACATGTATGCCACGCTGTCAGGACTCGTTCCTCAACTCGTCCCACTGCCAACTCGTCCCCATGGGCCGAGTTGAGGAATTTCAAATTAAATATTTTTTCCGTTCCCAACCCGTCCCACCATATTTTTTACAATAAAATAAGCGTGAAGTAATGTCAGGGAGAAATGTGTTTATGTTTTTCAAGTATGTAATCAGATACAGATTGTCTATTTTATACTTGTTTAAATTTTATAAGCTACTACAAAGTAACATTATTTTTTCTTAAAACATGAAAGGGATAGCTCATTTTTTTTTCTCTCTCACAAAGGATTATATTCTTTCCCATATGGTTTTATTGACATTAAACTTTTATCGCGTACTACCATAAATTACATTTATTATATACGTTTTATTCAAAAATAAGAAGAGCAATTAAAATTTTTACATTTCGGAATACTCGATTGTTGGTAGATGTAAATAAGAATCCATCCATCCATCCATCAGCCTGTTTCATCCACTGCTGGACATAGGCCTTTCCAGGATTTCGCCACTCTTGGCGGCCTCCTGGAAAAAATGCCCATACTCACACACGCTGTTGGCGGGTTGGTGAGCGCGGTGCCGAAACCCTTGCACCAGTGACGCCGCTGCCCGTCACTAGTCTACTTTACATAAGGCTCGGCAATTGGGGATGGATATACCGCCATCCATCGGTCCCAGGCAATGGTGGGCCGCCTGGTTTTGCCTGAGAGCTGTTCTCTTACTCTCCCCCGAATAACTTCGGGAGGGTTTGCGAGTAAGATGGTGGTACCTCCACAGTCGAGCCCGGCATCAGCTCTACCACCTAAATAAGAATAAGATTCTTTTAATAACCCATTTTACCTCTGATGAAAGTTTTGTTTGCGTCTGTACTAATATACAATTTTAAGAAAAAACGTGATGGGACGAGTTGGGAACAGAAAAAATATTTAATTTGTAATTCCTCAACTCGGCCCATTGGGACGAGTTAGCAGTGGGATGAGTTGAGGAACGAGCCGCTGTCAGTACACAACATCAATACATTTTCTAACTTGTTTTCAAATGAGTTTCCCCATGTATTTTTAATTGAATCTATTACAAATTGAGCCACTGAGTTCGCAGTAACAGTTAAGAGTATTTTACCAGTTCTTTGTCAAATAAGATAGTTGTGCTGAAACACCGTGTAATGGTGTTAAAATTAAATTTACAACAAACCGTCCCAAGAAGTCTTTCGTTTCATCTACGGATATCCATTCCTATTTATCTTCACTTTTACTGTGAATTTCTTTCAATTTCTGTTGATTAAGCTTATCTAAACCAACCTTTTGTCAATCTACACCGAATTTAAATAACTCTTTAGGTATTTATTTCTCGTAATTTATCAATACAACATAAAAGTATTAATCATAAATGACTACCAACAAACATGTCAGAACCATACATAAAGTAATTTATGACAAAAAGGAATTTATGAAAAAATATTTACTTTTGAAATGAGAATACTTTGTACCTACACTTAGAACAACTTTGCAATCCTGCGAAAGGGAATGTCCATTATATTTGTTTTTATTGCAAGTACCTAAATCACACACCCTCACCCCGACTACTGCTCATAACAACTAAAAAAAAGTTTGAAAAAATACGCAAAATAAAATGTTGACTTCCTACACTATTTAGAGTCGAGGTTGTACTTGAACCAGTATAGAGACACAAAAAATCATTTTTCGTATTTCGCAAACAGGATCATTGAACCTTGGTCCTGACAACTTACCGAGTCTCAAGTATGAATTTGTCAATACAAAGAAAAGTCACGTTCCATCAGCCCGCGTTCGTCCACTGCTGCCTTTCCCAAATTTCGCCACTCATGTCGGTCCTCCGTCACCCACAATGTCAGCCTACACTATGCTTTGCTTTGCTTAGAATGGTCTCCATTCTAAAGCCGTTCGCCCCAACGGCCATCATGTAGGCGACCATTATGGCCTTCCCATTGCCACTTCAACTTACTGATTCTGCAGGCTATGTCGGTTACTTTCGATCTCCGATGGATCTCCTCATTTCGGATTCTATCCATCAGAGATATATAGCATAGCCCGCTCCATAGCTTGCTGAAATCGATGGGTATATAAAGTCACTTTATATATTTTATAGATATTCAGTATAATTTAACTCTAGAAAATATTGGCTGAATAAACTCAAAGACAGTACAAAGATTTTCTTTTCAAATATAACGAATTGAAGGCTTTCTTCAAAAGATAAAACAAATCGACTTGGTAGAAGAATAGCATAATAACAAAAGATTTGCTTTTTACAATATCGAATTATAAAGTTTCTCTGAAAAGAAATTTCTCTTTTGAAATGAAAGACGTGGACTTCTTATTATCCGTGCAATTTTAATGTCACTAGTAAAGTAATAACGAAACGGCTTTGACAATTTTCACCTGTGGCATATTATATAAATTAGAAAATGCTTTCCCTCTTACTTCTTTTCATTTAAGCGGTCAATGCTAAGCTATTTTTAATTTAAAATACAGAAATGATATTTCCGATATTGTTATTAAATATAATACATAATTTAACCGAATAAATCAGGCTAGATATATATAAAAAGGCGGTCAAGAGGGCTCAGCCCTGCGGATTCCGGACCATTGAAATAAGTTCTTAGGCTAAAATAATTTGAATAAAAATTACAAACTTATCAGTAACAACAAAATGAATTAACCAAAACTGCAAAATAAAGTACTCGGGTACGTAACCCTAAACTTGTATCAAAAATGGGCGTTTTCAGTATAAGTTGTTTAAACACAGCCTATATGACACAAAATTCAAAATTGACAGAAAATTCCAAATTCCTAACACTAGTTCAGTTTTTGAGATAGACCCCGTAACAAAAGTGGTCTACAACCTCAGAACAATAACATTATTGTTCTGAGTCTACAACCTCAGAACAATAACATTATTGTTCTGAGTCTACAACAGACAACTTGAGGGCCCCACATTTTCTTCATTTTGGAGATTAAAAAATATAATATATATTCTACTCTACTTAATGAGCTCTAGAGAATACAAGCTATGGTAAAAAAACTGCTTCTTTTTCATATAAGCGATAGACTCCAAAAAAAAATTATTTTCAATTTTCTACAATATTTGGTATTAGGTCAACATTATTTATAACATATTCAAATTTGAAGTATGTCAGTTACACGTTACACCACAAGCTAGAGACCCGCGTGACATACTCGAATGGTCAGACGGACGTGACGGTATGTATACAGGGTGTAAATGCAAAATCAAGAATCCCTTTAGGGTATGAAAGTATACAAGATTCTGATGTCATTACGAGAAAAAAATATACCTTGAATTTTCACCAAAAATTCCATCATTTTTCTAAGCTTTGGCTACGCAGCTCACCGGCCTCCCCACACACCTAATTGCACCCCGCAACCCGCACCCCTCATCCGAGTGGCCAGCGACCGTGAGGGTGTCCACGCGATTAGTGTATTTTGAGTAAAGAAAATCGTCTTATTATGAGGTACTGGTACGTTATTTATAGATCCCAGTATTTAAAAAAATATCTTTATCGATCATACTAACACACCCTTAAAGGATTCTTGCCTTTGCTTTTACATCCGGTATATGTAATTTATGTCACGTTAATAGGTCTATATTATTCTGAAAAAAAAAAAACAGAATACGACAAAAACGGGAAATACGAGAAATACATTAACAAAAGTGAAAAGTTAGGCTTATTTATAATTTAATGAAATGACACAATTGCATAATGAAAAAATAAAGGAATAAAAAATTATATAAAGATAACTCATTGAATACTACGACAAAGTTCATAAATAAATGAGCTAATGTGACCTATTCTCGTCCAGCAAACCTTAAATTTAGAGTAGAAAAACCTAAAATAATACAAGATCATTTAACTTTTATCCATCTGCGTTTAAGCCTATTTTGCAATAAAAAGTTTTAGGTTATGGCAGCTCTAAATTTAATATTTGCTACACGAGAATAGGTGTCATTATATGCCTAATTCTGCCTGTTCGATTAAAAGGGTAAAAAACTTGAAAAAAATAGGCCAAGTGCGAGTCGGACTTTTGCTCGAAGGGTTCCGTACCATTATCTATAAAAACGGCAAAAAAATCATGTCTGTTGTAAGGGAGTGCGTGGGTCCGACTCGCACTTGGCCGGTTTTAGTATTTTTTGTTATAGCAGCAACAGAAATACTTATCCTTTGGGTACGGAACCTTAAAAGTCAGTAGAGAAACACGACTGAAAAACTTTAGCTCGTAGAAATAATTATTGAAATATTGATTTTTTCATAGTTTGAAGAATAGGCATGATTCATATTTTTTATATTATCAGTATTTTTATACAAATACAAGTTTTTTTCACCCTCAACTTTTCACGCTGCGCGTTCAGCGCGTTCAGTGAATCTTTGCCCTGTTTTCGGCTTGGGCGTTATTTTATGAACACCTCCTATAGCTTATGTTTTGACCAAGGTTACTATAATTGTAATAAAACAAAAACAACATCGGAACCCGTTGAGTACTTCTCGAGTTAAAACGGAACAGACTGAAAGACAAAACTTCTAAAAATTGTTTTTTCGTCTTAAGGTACCAATAATCCATTTCATTTAAAATTTCGCACAAATATTAAATACTTTATTATTAGTATATAATAGGTTGGGGAAAAACTCTTTTCGCAAATAGTATGTATCAACTTATAATAAAATCTCTTTGGCTGTACCATTTCTATCTGGCTGGTTTTGGTATTATTAAAAAGTTTAAATTTTAAAAAAGATAATTCCAGATTCAAATTAGGTGAAATGTGTGATTTTCATTTGTTTTTCTTACTGTTAAAATGAGTGAATCTAATGAAGAAATTCGATGTATTTTAAAATTTTACTACAAAAAAGGTAAAAATGCAACGCAAGCCGCGAAAAAAATTGTGATGTTTATGGACCTAGTGCAGTGTCTGTGAGAGTAGCACAAATTTGGTTTAAGCGTTTTCAATCCAGAAATTTTGATGTCAAAGATGCACCTCGCTCTGGGCGCCCTGTTACGGATAAAAAAGGATGCAATTTTTGAAAAAGTGGAGCAAGGTCGGCATATCAGTAGTTACGATGTAGCTGAAGAACTGGGGATTGACCACAAAACAGTTTTGGCGCATTTGAAAAAAGCTGGGCACACAAAAAAGCTCGATATTTGGGTGCCTCATGAGCTCACTGAAAGAAACTTAATGAACCGTGTACTCATTTGTGATTCTTTATTACGACGTAATGAAACCGAACCATTTTTGAAAAACCTGATAACTGGTGATGAAAAGTGGATCACGTACGACAAGAACGTGCGAAAAGGGTCGTGGTCAAAGTCTGGTCAGGCTTCACAGACTCTGGCGAAACCCGGGCTATCTCGCAACAAGGTAATGCTGTGTGTATGGTGGGATTGGAAGGGCATTATTCATTATGAGCTGTTACCGCCAGGCAGGACCATCGATTCTGAACTCTACTGCGAACAACTGATGAGATTAAAGCAAGAAGTTAAGAGAAAGCGGCCGGAATTAGTCAACAGAAGGGGTGTGGTTTTTCATCATGATAACGCTACACCTCACAAAACTTTAGCCACGCAGCAAAAATTAAGAGAGTTTGGCTGGGACGTATTGATGCATCCGCCGTATAGTCCTGACCTTGCACCTTCAGATTTCCACTTGTTTCGGTCTCTTCAGAATTCTTTAGGCAGTGTCAGGTTAACATCACGAGAGGACTGCCAAAACCACTTGTCGCGGTTTTTTGATCACAAGAATTTCTAAAGCAATGGGATCATGTCCCTACCTACAAGATGGCAGAAAGTTATCGAACAAAATGGCACCTACATACTTTAGTTGAATGTAAATAAACGTTATTAAAAAATGTTTTGGATTTTCATATAAAATGCGAAGAAACTTTTTCCCGACCATATTATGTAGATTATGTGCCCTTAAAGAAAACTGCGGGGCCTCCAAAGAAGCCTGAGCTCAGAGCTAAGGTTCTCACGGTTTCCTCCACGGTTCTACGTCAGCAGCCGCACTTCCGGCCATGGTGTAAAGATCTCACAAAATCGAATCCCGCCTAGGCAACAAATCGAATAAGCGCGCACTACCTCATCCGAATACTAAATTCGATTGCAATTCGAATTCAATTCAGATTTAAAAGCCAGCGAACTCGGTCGGTCTTTAAGACGCAGTCGACTTTCTTCAGACGAGATAAACTTTAGTATTCAGTAATAGAGGTGCATTTTGCACGGATTTTTTTATCTTTCCGAGTTCTTGCTATATAGAAAGATACCTTATTGTGAGTAAATAAAAATTACTTTACTTGAAAAGTTGTTTTCCAAGCGATACTGTAGTGGTGGCGAATAGTGAATCTTAAATGAAACAATTTAAAAGTTTGATGATTGTTTTAGCAGGGATTTAGTGAGTTAAACTAAAAGAGAGAAGAGTTTATACTGTTTTAGTTTGTTTATAAAAAGAAGGCGCTAGTTTAATTTACAGCGGGGAAAAACTGCAATAAAATTTGCCTTTCATTTGAAAAGTTCGTTTATTTTCACGCTACCATAATTATACATAATACATATTTTTGTGTAAGTTTTGAAATAAATTTTTATTAAATACTGGCTTAAACACTTCCCAACTAGCACAAAATTACTGCATAAAATGGAGTTGATGCTCGTGATTGTTGGCACTTGGTGGAACTTTTGATACATTTTTGATTGAAAAACACTTGTACTTGTCCACTGATTTATATTATTTCCCTTACCGGTTTCGCTGTTAAAGCATTATCAAAGGTTTTTTTTTTTATATATATTTACTGCATAAAATCTTCAGAGCTCATCCGTTTGTAACTAGGTTGTAAATGCTAGTTCCATATACCGCTAAACAATCCACTTACAACAGTACAAATTGACCTTCTTTTGCCATTTTTTCGTTGTTATTAAAATCATTTGTACTTATATGGGTAGTACAGTCTGCTAAGAGTGGATTTTGCGTACTTTAAGCAACAGTTTCGTAGCAGTAATTGTTGCATCTCTTTTGCCACTGTTGTGCATAAAATGTATTAAGTTCTTGTTTACTACTTCTAGTATCATAGTATGGCTGTCTTATGCTGTTGTGGGTGGTAAAATGGTAGCAAAATGCACAACTATGAACCTCTGAGTGGCATTAATAAACTGTATATAACATTGAGTTGATTTTAAAGGTTTGAGTGCGTAACGTAGTATTGCTTTTTTCTCCCATATGGCATTTGTTGCAATTTTCGCTAATGGTGCTAGTTGCATCACGTTTTATGATTATAAAGCCTTATTGATAGAGACCTGTTGTCTCTTTTCTTCCTCACACTAAAAGGAAAGGTTAAGTTGTATCTGTATGATTAAATAAAAAATCGGTAATTATTACAACAGATATACACCTAAATTCGATTTGAAAATCAATTGCAAAAATTCTGAGCACCTAACAATAAATTGAATAAACTCAAATTCACTGCACCGAAGTTGAATTCTAAGAATTTCTAACAACATCCAACAAAGACTTTGAGCAAGTTAAGTAAAAACAAAGAGTACAGTCAAACCGTGTTAAAGTGAACATTTCTACTCGTAGTAGCATCTCGAACGTTTACGTCAACAGTACGTAGACCCCTGTTAGGGTCCCGTCTAAAATTAAAACCGTTTTTAAGAATACCCTGATAAAGTGAGAAAAGGAAGTACTTTTCAAAATATTTTGCGATCATGACCTTCAAGGAACCTCCCCGAGTCAGTTCTTCCAGATACACTGTAATTACGGTAAATACACAGTATTTTTGTATTATATACCGTTTTGTATACTGACTGTAATTTACTAACTGTGTAAACTTGGGATGCGATCTTTATGCTTTTAATCGATTTCCTGTAACAGTGATTAGAACATTAACCTCTCATAAATAACTAGACTCACAATTTTGCTCAAAAAGTGTCCGCGATGCATTTTGTCACCGCTATGGGGTGACAAATTCGAATGACGATTTCGTACAACTGACATTGCATCTTATGTTAACGACATAACGTCTTAATTTGGTTGAAGCATTTTTGCTACTATCCACATCGCACGTTCGGACACTTTCTGATTATATAGGTACATAGTATTATTACGATGAATAGATTTATTGTTCAAAACATTTGTTTTGCATGCGTCTGGTTTTGAAAAAATCAATGTTGTGTAAATTGTATGCCATCAAACGCGATGCTAATAATGTTAATGAGCAAAATGAGAAAAAAACTGGTCAAGTGCAAGGAGGGCTCGTGCCCTAAAGGTTCCGTACATAACTACAAAACACAAACGTATTCCACGAGCAGTTATAAACTATCAAACTAACTTGACACTTACGATCTTTTAATTTCCATGTATCTAAGTCAACTGTAAGTTACATACATACAAAATTACATACTAATGAAGTTTGCAAAAGATTGAGATCAGTTTTAGGGCAATTATATCACTAAATAAACGATCCCTGTACATTGTTTACCATGCGCTTGCTGACTCACTGCTTAGCTACGAAATTTTGGCGACATGGATCTCCATTTTTCTCAGCAATAAAAAAACATCTGTAATTACCAACTTATATACTAGATTAATAAAAAATATTTAGAACGCCTCTTTTAAAACAGAGATTTCTATTTTACTGACAAACGGGAGCGAATGAAGCCTCTAAGTTTTTTATTTAAATTAGTCTAAAAATACACTTCAATTTGGCCGATTGGATTTATTAAATTACTTATGGTTTCGTCCACTGCTGGACATAGGCCTTTCCAGGTTTTCGCCACGCTTGGCGGCCCTCTTGGAAGAAATGCCCATACTCACAAACGCTGGGCAGGCAGGTTCGTGAGCGCGGTGCTGAACCCCTTGCACCCGTGACGCCGCTGCCCGTCACCAGTCTGTTTTATATAAGGCCCGGCAATTTGGGATGGATATACCGCCACCCATCGGGCCCAGGTAATGGTGGGCCGCCTGGTTTTGCCTGAGAGCTGTCCTCTTACTCTCCCCCGAATAACTTCGGGAGGATTTGCGAGTAAGATTGTGGTACCTCCACAGTCGAGCCCGGCATCAGCTCTACCACCTACATTTTAAAACATACATGGATTTAATTAGGCAATTACAATTAAGAATTATTAAATACCTACTTAGTAGGTAAAAATGTCAAAGCTAAATACGTGTACAAGCGAAAATATGAAAAAAAAATTCACAGTGTGTAAAATTCTCCCGTACACCAGAAAGTTAAATATCTCATAGGTTTGGAAATTTACTACACTAAAGACTATAACGTTCCTAAGCCAAATAGACATTTCACTGGAGCAGTAAAAATGGGCAAACTATCACAGCCATCATCTAAAAACTATTATGGAGAGAGAACTAGGACGTACCTCCCAAGTTGTATAATAACTACCCCACAGAACAGAGAAATATTTATTTTTAATGTTCTGTGAACTACCCTCTCCTACTGGAAGAAAATAAGTAAAAAAATTGGCACCCTAAAACATAAATTAAAAAATGTATTGTTATCTTCCATCACATAACTAGATTAGTTCTATATCCCATCCCACTATCCCACTATCCCACTTTCCACTAATATTATAAATGCAAACGTTCGGATGTATGGATGGATGGATGTCTGTTAATCTTTCACGCCGTAACTACTGAGCCGATTAGGCTAAAATTTTGCAGGAATGTAGTTCTAGACCTAGGATAGGAGATAGGCTACTTTTTATCCCATAAATCAGTTCCCATGGGATGAAAACGAGGTTTCAAGTTTCTAAAGAAAAGTGATGTGTCACCCTTTCACGCCGTACCTATTGAACCGATTGGGCTGAAACTTTGCACAAATAAAGTGCTAGATCTAGAATAGGATCCCATAAATCAGTTTCCATTAATAAGCTGTAAAAGAGACATTCAAAATGGGAAACACAGTAGGCGCATAACACACACATTTCAGCAGCTATGTTTACTGTAACAGTCAAAAAATGTTGACAGATTTTATAAGAGTACATAAAAATTAATTCAACGCGGGCGAAGCCACGCGCAAAAGCTAATCTTACATAATGATTTCCTACAAATATGTATACAATATTTTAAGACTCCATAGTACTTATTCTTATTCAAACTGTGAGAGCGTATCGCCAACAAACTGCTTAGCAATTTGGCAATATAAATAAATTGAAAAAAAGTATTTAAGGGCCAATAATACCGCAATTCGCAGTCCTGATTAGATCAGCGTTAGCGCTTCTGCTTTTTAACTGTCTATCCTGCTCTAATCAGATGCCGCGCACGCAAAACATCAGTTATTTTGAAATCGCGGCTACACTGATGGTTTTTTAATTTTTATGAAACAGTCTGCAGCTGCTTTATACTAATATCAGTTTTATTATGAAAAGTTTCAGATCTAATTTCAAGTATTCATTGAAGGCTATCGGTTTTTTCTACGGTTTGGAGGTAACTTTGTAATTTTTTTCTATCGAGAAAATTTAATGGAATGAAGTTTTCACCATTGCGTTGACACAGCATTAGTCCTCAACTTAACCATATACGTGGGACGCACTATAAGTTTCCGGAATGAATATGAAAAAATACTATTAAAGGTACAAAATTAATTTATTGTTTTTCAAAATAATCTCCCTTGGCGTCTATGCACTTTTTCATTCGATCAAACCAGTTTTGAAAACTTTTGTGCCACTCCCCTGTGGTGACCTCTGAAACGTGTTTTTCATACTCCTCGACAGCCTCTTCTGGTGATGAAAATCGTTGACCGCGTAATTGGTTCTTAATTTTTGGGAACAGAAAAAAGTCACAAGGTGCCAGGTCGGGACTGTATGCAGGATGACTCATGAGTTCTACATTTTTCGTCTTCAAAAAGTCGTTTGTCTGTCTTGCCGTGTGAGAACTAGCATTGTCGTGGTGCAGGATGATACGGCGTTTACGGTTATTTTTACGGAGTTCGTCAATAACTTCCGGCAAACAAATGGTCGTGTACCAGTCACTATTCACGGTACGACGATTCTCTAAAGCAACAGTAGCCACGTGTCCAGTTTTATTAAAAAAAGAAGCAATCATCCGCTTAGATGCACTTTTCACGCGCGCCACTTTGGTTGGTTTCGGCTCATCTTGAAAGACCCATACGCTCGATTGCTGCTTTGTTTTGGGATCGTAGCAATAAATCCATGTTTCGTCACCTGTTACTATGTCCCACACCAAATTTGACGCACCTTCGTTGAATCTGGTAAGCATGGCACTGCACCAAGTGACGCGGTCCGTTTTTTGAGCCTCGGTCAAGTTGTGTGGGATCCACCGCGAGCACAGCTTTCTCACACCCAAATGTTTGTGTAGGATTGATTGTATTTGACTCATGCCTATTTCTAAGGATGCGCGAATTTCATGGTAGGTCACATGCCTGTCTGTTTCAATCATACGGCGCACAGCATCGATGTTTTTGTTGGTCACAGCGGTGGACGGCCGACCATCGCGAGATTCGTCACTGAGATTGATACGACCACGCTTGAATTCTGCAAACCAGCTATAAACAGTCGTCTTGCATGGTGCTTCATTGCCAAAAGCTGTTTCAAGCCGAGCGATGCTCTGTTGAGCTGTCAAATTACACTTAAAATCGTAGAAAATCATACTACGAAAATTTTCCCGAGTTAAATCCATGTTGATGCTGACACACAATTTTTTAAATGGCGCCACAAGGTAAAAACAAAAGACAGTCAGATGAAACAAACTGCATTCTACAGCCAAAGAGTTATATTTTCAAATGTTGCAAAAAATTTTTAAATATTGTTTATGTTTGTGGCCAGTTCCGGAAACTTTTAGTGTTACCTATGTATCAATTTCAGAGTGATTGTTGCAGTATTTGTTGGTGTAAAGCAGGATCATGCGAAGCGAAGTGAGGTATTATTATAGGTACACCCTTAATAGATATTTAGTTATTCGAGAAGAAAGAAAGTAATAATTAAATTAGACTTTTTGGATACATAGAGTTTATACCCGTAAGTGTCATCTTAAGTTGGATGTTCATAACTGCTTATTAAATAAGGTACA
This sequence comes from Ypsolopha scabrella, assembly GCA_910592155.1. Lineage (NCBI taxonomy): Eukaryota > Metazoa > Arthropoda > Insecta > Lepidoptera > Ypsolophidae > Ypsolopha > Ypsolopha scabrella. The sequence goes on along the minus strand of OU342983.1, from coordinate 15,839,181 downwards.
ATGCCTGTTCGCACTTGATCAGTTTTTTAGTGTTCCGTACCCGAAGGGTGCCAAACGGGACCCTATTACTGAGCCTCCGCTGTCTGTCTGTCCGTCTGTGACAGGGGTTTACATCAGCCGTAATAGACATAATATGGGCTCTCACACGAAAAACATTTTTTTTTATTTATTTCCAAATCAATGGAGATATATAGGTTGGGGAAAAAGTTTCTTCGCATTTTATATGAAAATTCAAAATATTTTTTAATAAAGTTAATAAAGTTTATTTACATTTATTAAAGTATGTAGGTGCCATTTTGTTCGATAACTTTCTGCCATCTTGTAGGTAGGGACATGATCCCATTGCTATAGAAATTCTGGGGCTTCTGATCAAAAAACCGCGACAAGTGGTTTTGGCAGTCCTCTCGTGATGTTAACCTCACACTGCCTAAAAAATTCTGAAGAGACCGAAACAAGTGGAAATCTGAAGGCCTAGTCCCGTGTTAAATGGTCTAAGCGTTTCCTAAACCGTATTGTGTGGTAGACTGGTAGTACGGCAATTGGCCAAATTATTTTTATGAAGCGGCAATTTTTAGCCTGCTATTCGCGTGCCCCTGCCAAGTCGAGCTAAAAAGCGGCACGCCGTAACATCCTTTTCTCGAAGCAGCTCAGGCCATTTTTGACCCCCTATAACTTGGTTGTGGATAAAACTAGAAACCTGATTTTCCGGTTACCAAGCAGGCATTGTATAATCACGGTATATTTCAAATTTCCTTCAATTTGAACCCGTAGTTTAAGAATTATAACTAGTCAAAGTTTCTCAATTTTGTCACTCACTCACTGACTGACCGATCATCAAAACTCTAAGGCACTTTTAGTAGACATAGAAGTTTCAAATTTGGAATACAATTAGTGTTTAGTGTATAAATCAAGGAAAAACTAAAATATTTTGCAATTTCGGTCCAGTGCTCTAGATACACTAACTGCATAAATAAATAAATATTTTTTTTTTTTAAATAAACAGATTGAATTGGCAATCGCACTAAATAATCTAATTTAATATGATATGTATTACTTGTGACATACATTGTGTTTTCATGCGATGGCCGAGTCAATCTATTTATTTAAAACAACGTATACAAACAGATAACAATCCAACGTCTTGGAGCACTTGGGTTCCATTTCGGACATTTTCTTACAATACCTCAGTACATTCATCTACCAAATTCACTCCATTTGAATTAGTATTTGGAAAACTTTGTAATTTACCAAGTAATTTGACAAACTCTATAGAACCTTTATATAATCTAGACAGTTATCCTTTACAACTGAAATATAAATTGCAGAAATGTCAAAAAGAAGCTAAGGATAATTTAATTTTGTCAAAATTATCTAGAAAGGATAATTATGATAAGACAATGAAGTCTGTAACTTATAAGAAAGATGATTTAATTTTACTTAAAAATGAAACAGGAAATAAATTTGATAATGTTTATAATGGACCATTTATTGTAATGGAAGATATTTCACCTAATGTAAAAATTATGAAGAACAATAAAATTGAAATAGTACACAAAAACAGAACAAAACTGTATCATTCTAGTTCTTAAGGATCAATATAGTCGTATGTTATATTTAACCATGTAATCTTTATTATATAAGTATTAAACATTTAAGAAATGTAATCCTATTCTGAGAACAAAATAAAACAAGCTTTTTATTTTATTATTTTTTTTCTTCAGGGGAGGTATAGTGTAGAGCCAATTAGTCATAAGTCACCTATTATAATCCATTATTGATACACTAATAAAGCAGTCTCTAACCACCATCCGCTCGTTTCACTAGTGTCCCGTACATCAGTCCTCACATGATATGGTCACTCTAAGATGTTGTTAGGTTAGCTAATTATGTAATAACTTAAGATAGAAGGTCCTTTAAGAGGATATGTCGCCCTTGCAAAGGTCACTGTTACTCCATGCGGAACGCCCCGCAGTGCGAGAGGGACGGATTCCGGAAAAAATAACAAAATGTCGGTTTTAAATTAATATAAAATGAACTAAAATACCTATCAAAATGTCCAACTGAGAAAACTTAGATACCGTTTTAACTTATCTAATAAAATATCGTTCAGGTCTGTATGTCATTCCTGTTTGTCATACTATGAAAAAAAGTGTAGAAGAAGACCTGATTTCAATAATTATTTCTATCGAGCGAAAGTTATGCAATCGCGTTTCTGTACTGAACAAAACTAGAAAAAGGTTCCGAAATTTATATACTGATTTATCAAATTAGTGCCTTCATCTGAAAAACAGGTATACAACTTCAAAAAGTGCCCTTTTTATCGAAATGGTAGGGATAGTAGGGACTGAATAAATTAATCGAACTAAGTTGCGAGACTTGTTTTTTTTACAAGTTTTGTTGTTGATGGCATTCATCTTACCCCGTCGTAGATTAAAGTGCATCAGCAATAGGCATCCAATAACTATTATTGCTGATTCCCGGCGTGTTCAACAATACGGCATTGTTTCAGTGGATCGTGCGGTGCGGGACACTGCACTTGTGTAGTTACCGTGGTCGTAAACTGGTACGGGACACGCGATCAATTATGGTACATGTGCACTTTTAGGCCTATATATATTACTAGACCATGCTGGAGTTTGCTTAAAAAAAATTTGGTTTGGGCGCCAGTGGAATAACGTATGCTAACCAGATTGCCGAGATAACAAAGAAAATCAAGGCAGAGGATACTTGGAATAGAGCTTGTATGATTAAAATAAATGTGTATAAACTTTTATAGGTTGTATTTTTTTAAATTATATTTTCGTGTATAGTACACAAAAGAAAAAAAATCAGTTGATATAATAATGTAATGACATATTTATGGGGCCCGAAATATATTATCTTGAAATTTTTTTTTTCTTTTGCCTGTATTGACTAGCCTTTATTTATTAAATCTTTGCCCCGTTTTCGTTTTCGTCCTGGGCGTTATTTTATGAACATCCGCTATAGGCTATGTGTTGACCAGGGTCACTGCGATGATAATTAAAAAATCGCATCTAAATCCGGTGAATGGTTCTCGAGTTAAAAGCGTTTATTCAATATTTGCCCCGTTTTCGGCTTGGGTTATTTTATGAACATCCCTTATAGCCTGTTTGTAGTGTGGTGACCAGGGTAACTACGATGTTAATAAAAAAACTGCATCCAAATCCGTTGAGTTGTTATTTGTCCCGTTTTCGGCTTGGGCGTTATTTATGAACATCCCTTATCGCCTATAATATGTTGATCGAGGTCACTACGATGATTTAAAAAAAAACGCATCCAAATCCGTTGAGTGGTTCTAGAGTTATAAAAGCGTTTATTCAATATTTTCCCGTTTCTGGCTTGGGCGTTATTTTTTGAACACCCCTTATAACCTTTGTGTTGACTAGAGTCACTATGATGATAATAAAAAACCGCATCCAAATCCGTTGAGTGGTTCTCGAGTTAAAATGGAACATACAGGCAGACAGACAGACAAAAATTCTAAAATATGTTGTTGTGGCCTTAATACAACACCAAAAAAAACAATTTCTTTTAAAATTTCGCCAAAATATTTAATGTACAGACACAACTTTTTTACTACTTAATTATTAGTGTATAGATAGATAGTAGATAAGTAGATAGATTCATTTCCATCCGATATAAGAGCGTTAAGCTTGAACTCATATAAGTATCTTGAGAGATGCATACAAAAAGTATAAAACCATCAAAGGTGACCTTTGTTTAAGTAGCCAAATTCATACTGGAGACTCAGTTAGTGGTCAGCCCCAAGGTTCAATGACCCTGTTTGGGAAATATGAAAAATATTTATTGAATCTCAATGGAAATCTCAATTTTGGGTCATTGCATTGAACCTTGGTCCTGACTACTCGGAGTGTATTTTTGAATCATTCGAATTTCAATTCGCATACGAATCCGCATGATTCATATACGAATACAATACTAATTTTAAGTTTTCGTATGCCAATCATGCAGATTCATTATGCGAATTGAAATTCGAATGATTCAAAAATACACTCCCTGACCACTTACCGACAGTGCGTTCCGAGTCACAACATAATTAATTGATTACATCGCGTCAATCGCCATTCCGAGTCACTGGGCGTGAGTAGTTTGATGGCAGTTTTAGTACTGTTAGCGTCATTAGGAACCCGAACCGAGTGTCCAGTATGAATTTGACTTTATAGACAAAAGTAACCTAATATAAAAAGCTAATAAAAGATTTTTCCTAATCCTCACACTAACTCCTCGAATGCATAACACGGTTTGATAAAGCTGCGTACAGACTGTACTACAAACGAAGCAAATGAAAGCAAGCAAATGCTAGCAACGGTCTCGATACGCTTTTACCCGCGTTTGTTTGCTGTCGGTGTCGGACTATCAAAAATTAAATGGGGGGATCTTTATATACTGGTTCGACTTGATTACTCATCTGGAGGTCGCGTGTTCAAATCCCGTAGAAGCACATTTGTGCTCGGTCTGCGTGCTTCGGAAGGCACGTCAAGCTAGGTTCGCCAATCACGTTAGGACGTAGTTATCGTCGGTGAAACGTACGCTCAAGTCAGCAACAGATAGAATGATATAATTAATAACAATAATAACAACTAGAAATTATCCTCAATACTAGTGGATGCCGTGTAAGCTTAAGTAACTTAAGTAAGCTATGTTATTAGGAAATATTAATTGTGTTAAGATAATAAATGTGTGGACAAAGTCCGTACAATAGCCATAATAGGTATCCACTTAAATAATTTACGTTTGTATCTCTGAGACAACCCCGCTGCTTTTTAGTATGACAAATAACCTATTCGGTGCCGGCAATACTCCTTCGCTCGCAAAGTCTGTCTGCACGCGCCCTAAAAGGGAACGAGTGAACGAATGAATGAATCAAGTAGAGCCGCATTGTTTAAACACCGCACTTGGGATGAGCCGACAAATATACCATTGTTCTGAGTATTTCCCTCCGGAGTACTTTGTACTAAGTTACTGGAACATGCTTCACTCTTATTGTATTTGCAATAGGGTTGGGAATTGTTTGGTTTTGTTGGCTAATTTCGTGGTTTGCTGTTTCTCTAGAATCTAGTCTTGTACTTGTGCGGATAAAAGGTAGTTTTGTTATTAGTTAATGTTTGAGTAGTTAAATGGGTAAAAAAAAACTATTTAGAGCTCAGAAAAAAAATATATAAATTTTATAAGATCCTATTAATATAATAAGTGAAAATAATTCTAGTGATGTGGTATAAACGGCCTAACCTCAAAAGTAAAAGTATAATTCCAGCTCCAAATTGTTCTATATAGTCTACATATTGTTTGGTAAAAAGTTTTTAGCGTCGGGTTTAGGGGGAGAGGGGGGGGGGCGAAGTTGTTTTTTTCAGTTTTTCTTAAATATTTCTGAGCCTAAGATAATTGCACCATACTATAGGGTAGATTTAAAGATTGTGTTTCGTCAACGGATGATAACGTTCAGGAAGAAAAAAAAAACACTTTAAATTGTAGAACCATATATAACGTGAAATTTAAGTCATTTTGCTAACGAAAACTGGTGATAGTACTCGTCCATATGAACAACTTCTACTATGAAGCAAACCCTGACATCGTGAAAAAAAAACAGCTGTTACATACATTTGGGTCGAGTAGGTATTTAACTTTTCTATGGAACAGTTGATATTTTTTTTACGATTTCAGGGTTGGCTCCGTAGTGAAAGTTGTTCATATGGACGAGTACTATCACCAGTTTTCGATAAGAAAATGAACTATTTAAATTTCACGTTGTATAATATTTTTAATAGGTTTTAATAGGTGGTAGAGCTGATGCCGGGCTAGACTGTGGAGGTACCACCATCTTACTTGCAAATCCTCCCGAATTTATTCGGGCGAGAGTAAGGGAACAGCTCTTAGGCAAAACCAGGCGGCCCACCATTGCCTGGGACCGATGGATGGCGGTTTATCCATCCCCAATTGCCGGGCCTTTTATAAAACAGACTAGTGACGGGCAGCGGCGGCGTCACTGCTGCAAGGGTTTCGGCACCGCGCTCACCAACCCGCCTGCCCAGCGTGTATGGGTATGGGCATTTCTTCCAGGAGGACCACCAAGAGTGGCAAAATCCTGGAAAGGCCTATGTCCAGCAGTGGACGAAACAGACTGATGAATGGATAGATAATATTTTTATACTTTTTACTTATTTGAGTATATAATTTTATAAAATTTTATAGACCTAAATTTTTTAATGTATTATACTTATTTTCAACGTTATTTCTTATATTGTTTTTTAAGGTTAAAATTTACGTCTAAAATGTGTATTTTATATACCTATTACACTCAATACTTTATTTGAATTTTTAAATTATAACAAGTACACGTTTTAAGGCATGCAGGTTTACTTTCCAATTTTTTTTTCACCGTGTTCGATACAAATACTCGAAGTTTACAAATAAATTCTGAATAACTTAAAAATAAGGATTCAAACCCGGTTATAAAGATTGAGAGACCAGCGTCCTACTGAATGAGCTACCATTGTTTCATTTGGGTCAAAATTTTGCACAACATATCCAAATTTCAGATCTGTAACTCATTACGTCTGCAAGCTAGAGACCCGTGACATACGGACGGACAAACGGACAGACAGCAGAGCGACATTAATAGGGCTCCCTCTTGCTCTTTTAGCACGGAACCTTAAAAAGGACAAAACGTTTTTTTATTGTATTATTATTATTTAATAAGCCTTTTATTTTGTTTTGCTAATGCATTAGTGACACAACCAGGTAAATATAAGGTGACTTTAATCCATGCAGCCAAACTCATACTGGAGGCTTGGTAAGTGATCACTAACACGAATAGATAACACTTCTTTGCTAATTTCGCAAAATAAAATCTTGACGTCCCATAGTAACTGACTCGAGGCTGAGCTTGCATTTGTAAAAAACACGAAAATAATAATTTACGAATTCATCGAACCTTGTTATTGAGCACTTACCGAGATTTCAGTATGAATTTGGCTTCATAAATTAAAGTCACCTTACAACGTGAAATTTAGTAATTTTGGTAATGGAAACTGGTGATAGTACTCGTCCATATAAACAACTTTTACTATACAGGCTGACTTTTAACCTAACCCCGATAATTTAGTATTTTGTAGAAGAATACAAACTGGTTTTACGTAGTTTAGTTTAGGCAAAAAAATATACTAGCCGTAAGATCCTATTTTTGATTGTATTAATTCTAAGTTCTTTTTACGCAAATAAATAAATATTATTATTATTATTTATTATTTTCTTATTGGGATAAGGTATAAAATTTCTGAACAAGATCGGGATCGTCGTTGCGTGTCACTGGTTCTTTCATCTCGTTCGTCGGGTATCATTTGCTTCGTCTCGTTCTGTTGGACTGAAATGTACTAAAAGACCGCACTGACTCCAGACTCTTTCTCTTTCACTTTAAGGAATGATCTCTTATTAGTACTCTAGTACTGCACTACACAAGCCTAATTTTTAAGCCGCCAGTCAGCCCCTGCACGTCGTATCGTGAAGATATAGGCATGAGCATGTAGCCATAGGTATATAGCATAAGATAGGATACATTTATTATGTAAATATGTTGATTTAATACGAGTAAATAAAGAAATAGTGTCAGAGGAGGGAGGGGAAAATGCCTATGTATGCGTAAGAGATAGAGGGTATAAAAATCGGCGCCAGAGCGAGCGCAAGCATTCACTTTCCGAGCAGTACGAGAAAAAGGAAAAGAAAAAGAAGAAGAAAATCCTGAAAAGGCCTGGAAAAGCGGATACTACTGCAGTACATTGTGAATATTGGCATTTCTCTCTGCCCCGACTTCATTCCCTGGTTATTGGCGTGTTTTTATTCTACGATTCTCCGTCACTCGGTTTGTGGAGGACGCAGCACATGGTCATGGTCATGGTCACCCGAGGAGATAAGATAATTAGATCACGCGAAGTTATTTTTATCATTGATTCCACTATTTTGGACTGTTTTAATTTTTTTCCGTATTGGAATGGCTAGGATAACCATACATTTTATTTCCAAGTAACATTTTTATTAATATTTTGACTTTTAAGCTTAATTGTTTCTACATTTAAAATGTGTTCTGCTAACGTCTCTCAATAACCTCTAAAATTATCGGGGTTTGTTTGAAAGTCACTCTGTAGAGCCAACCCTGAAATTGCGAAAAAAAAATCGGCTGTTCCATAGAAAAGTTAAATACCTACTCGATCAAAATGTATGAAACAGCTGTTTTTTTCACGATTTCAAGGTTGGCTCCATAGTAAAAGTTGTTCATATGGATAAGTACTATTACCAGTTTTTGTTTACAAAATGACTTTAATTTCACGTTGTATATTCCGTTTTGAGTCAAAATTTTACACAACATATCCTAACTGTAAGCGTCCTACTGAATGAGCTACCATTGTTTCATTTGGGTCAAAATTTTACACAACATATCCAAATTTCAGATCTGAAACTCATTCCGTCTGCGAGCTAGAGACCGATGACATACAGACGAACGGACAGACAGACAACCGAGCGACATTAATAGGGCTCCCCTTGCTCTTTTGGCACGGAACCTTAAAAAGGTCAAAACGTGTTTTTTATTCTATTATTATTACTTAATCCTTTTATTTGATTTTGCTAATGCCAAAACTAGGTTCTTAAAGAAGTAGTTAAAAAGATACAAAAGAAAAGTTTCTTGGAATGTGCAGTTAGAACAAACCCTTTCCGGAAAACCTTCCAAACGTTTTATCTAAATTGAACTTCACTATTGCTATACTATATCCTTTCTTAGACGTAGGCTTCAGCACGGCTTTTCAAGAAAAATCTAATTTCAGTTAGATTTCTATGAAACTCACATGTTTGAGATTATGCACTGTACGCTTAGATCATATAACACGGGACTAGGCAAACGCACTTATCCCTCTCTGCCGAAGTACATGAACAATTTGTTCATGTAAGTTTGCTTGTGTGCGCGTATTGTGTTTGTGTTGCAGCTTTTGATTTAGTGTGACTATCCATCCATCTATCAGCCTCTTTCGTCCACTGCTGGACATAGGTCTTTCCAGGATTTCGACACTCTTGGCGGTCCTCCTGGAAGAAATGCCCATACTCACACACGCTGTGCAGGTGGGTTTGTGAGCGCAGTGCCGAAACCCTTGCACCAGTGACGCCGCTGCCCGTCAGTAGTCTGTTTAATAAGTCCCGGCAATTGGGGATGGATATACCGCCATCCATCGGTCCCAGGCAATGGTGGGCCACCTGGTTTTGCCTGAGACTTGTTCTCTTACTCTCCCCCGAATAACTTCGGGAGGATTTGCGAGTAAGATGTGTGATTTAGTGACATATACATTTTTCGCAGGAGTGTGCGTGAATGAGTAAATGTGTGCTGTGTGTGTTTACCTCCCCTCCCGTGGAAAACGGCAGAATAATTTCAGTACTAAGAGTCGCGCTTTGCCAGGTCCCGTGTTAAATGGTCTAAGACTGTAGGGGAACCAAAACTAGTAATATTCTCATGACTGGTCATGACATGACAGATCCTTTATTATTTACTTTTTACCTTAACATGGCCGTTTTCAGAAATTATTATTACGTTTTTTAATCGTTCATTATTTGTTATTAGTTTATTCAACATAAAGTCAATGTTTATTACATCGGAATGATAAAAAATTGGAACGACCTCGTAAGCGAATGCGCTACCATCAATGACATATTATAATGGCCGCCGTTTGTGACTGAGTAAAGAGGCGATTTAAGGAGTATCTACATTTATAGTTGTTTTTATTTGTAATAGATGTATATAGATATGATTAATTGAAATAGGCGTTACCTTGCGGAAGTCCATCACTAAGTAAAGGATATATGAATATAATTTGCAATATTCCGCTAAACAATTCTTGTCGTGCTATTCAAAATGCAGACTCGTGCACCGCCCGCCCGCCCGCATAAAAACATGCAACAAGCAAGCAATACAAGCAAAGCAAAGCAATCTTAAATAACAAGCAAGAAAACTTATCGACACGTGTTTCGCCTCTGAACGAGGCATCCTCGGGATGTGTTGCTAGCCCGGCTTCTCCGCAGCAACTGATGTGTTGCTCGCCCAGCCGCTCCGCAGCAACTGATGTTGTTCGCCCGACAGCTCAGCAGCTAGTGACGAGCCGCCGACCGAAACTCGCCTTTTATACACCGGCCTGACTAGTTGTTTGGTGGGGAAAATGGGGAGACGAAAACATGCGTAACAGTGGGGTAGTGGTAAAGTTAGTTTGTTCGTTTAGTAAATCAGGGTTATTCTTGTTTTTTAGTATTTCTAATTGTTCTAACACACACATTCTTAAACCTTTTTTACAAATATGTTTTACTTCAAATGAATGGTTATCAGGCAAACTATGACCGGACTCTAATAGATGTTTTGCAAAGTGTGATTTTTCAGGATGATTATTTCTATGGGCTGAGATATGTTCTTTGTACCTAGTTTCAAAACTGCGACCTGTTTGACCTACATAGACACCGTTACAATCATTGCAAGACAATTTGTAAATACCAGACTGTTGTTTTTTATCTAATTTGTCCTTACCATTGCAAATACGCTTTATCTTATTTTTGGTTCTGAATGCAACGCGAACACCACAACGCCGAAAAATCTTCGCAACCCGTTCAGAAATTGGACCTAGATAAGTTATACTTCGTGCTTCGTCCTCGAGATTAGTAACTGAAATATATAAAACACAGGTAGTATCGTGTCTAGGATTCACCACTCGCACTAATAGTTGAGAATTTTAAAACCAAAATCCTCTAAAACCAGTTTTTTTTTTTTCCCACGCTGGCAACCCCATCCCTAGGTACGTCCATTCACAGTTTAGTGCTTCACCACTCAACATCTTTCGCGAATATTTTGTGCACATTTCGCGTTTATTTTGTATTTAAGTAAAAGTTTAGTGAAATAAGGGCATTATGCCGAAAAGGAAACGTCATGGTGATGATCAGTATGCGGTCAATCGTAAAATAAGGAAATTGGAGCGCAAATTAAAACGTGCTCGTAAACATCGAGTACCATCGCCATGTTCGTCACCGAGGGTCTCGCCGCCGCAGGACTTGGATCAACTAGCAGGTATGTAACATAAAACAATCAATGGATTGGTTATTTTCATCTAATCTGGAATATTATCCAATAAACTATGGCCACGTTCTTTTCATAGGGATTGTAACATATAGTGCCAATTAAAGTAAGGTTCGCTCATTTCGCAGGACTTGAGCATACGCCTGACATTTATTAAGTAAGGTTCGCTCTTTTCGCAGGATTTGAGCATACGCCTATATAATAAAACTTTGTAAAAGCAATGCAAAACTCTTTAACTCCCTACAGAAGTTTGAGGAAAATTTTCAATCTACCCTCAATTTCTAAAAATAGTTTTAATAATTCTAGCCGAGCATTTCGAAGAACCAGTGAGGTCATTGGACGCAGATAATCACGGGGACGACATTGTTGTATCCATGGAACCCGGCTTCGTACGCAATGCCGCTAATGAATCTATTACTATAGATAACGAACCACCGATCTTGGAAAATGATGAGCCGATTTCCATCGCTCCAGCTGCAGAGGTAGATGACGATCTGTTAGAAATCCTGGGTAAAGACTTGTCTGTAACGACAGAGCATGGTCCTGACTTACACTGCGAACTGAGTATTCGTTTACAACACATAGCCACAGCTGGCTTAGATAAAGAGACTCGCAAGGAGCTCAGTACTAAGTATCTCATTCCAGCCAACTGCACGAAAATCTCGGCTCCAATCATGAATGACGAAATAAAAGCTGCTTTACCGGAGATAGTAATAAAACGAGACAAAGGATTAGAAAATCGACAAAAACATATAGCATCGGCCATATCCTGCCTAGGTGATGTTATCTCATCTCAATTGCAGATCAAAAATAAAGATAATAACTTGCTTAAGAAACTGATGGACGCTACGAAAATATTGTGCGATATCCAATATTTCGATTCTTTGAAACGTCGTTATTTTGCGAGCACAAGTGTCAAGAAAGATATCCATGACCATATTACCAAAACTAAGATCGATAGATATCTTTTTGGTGAGAATCTCGCTGAAACCCTCAAGTCAGCCAAGGCAGTCTCGAAGTCAAGTGCGGAGATTAGAGTCACTCCAAATAATAACAAATACGGTAGAAAAACCGGGAACCAACAACCATCGACTTCAAAAAACTGGAAGTCCCCCTCGACGAACCGCAGGCAGCCGTCGGGGCTTCAGAGGGGCCGCCAATTTGTACCCCCACTGCCGCCGCATCTGCCGCCGCCCCTGCCGCCGCCACTGGCGCGCGCGCCGCCTGCAGCCTTATCCAGGCCGTCGCGGTATCAGCCGAGACAGACCTACCGCCACTAGATGAGGTAAAGTACGCCGGACAGCTGGCGTTATTTATAAAACAGTGGTCTTTAATTACCAACGATCGCGTCATACTGTCGTGGATTAACGGGTATAGCCTAAAATTTATTAGTACCCCAGATCAAAATGAATTGCCAAAGTTGCCTTCTTTTACTAATATAGAACGGTTTCATTTGGATGAAACCATACATAAACTGTTACATATGGGAGCAATATCTAAATGTCAAAAACATTCTGAGCAATTTTTGTCAAACATTTTTTTGCGACCCAAACCAAATGGCAAAATGCGGTTCATTCTTAACTTAAAGAACTTAAACAAGCATATTGAGACAAGTCATTTTAAACTAGAAGATTTACGGACTGCTGTTAAATTAGTTACAGAAAATTGTTACATGGCTTCAATAGATATTCAAGACGCTTATTTATTAATTAAAATTAGCAGTGACTCACGAAAATATCTACGTTTTTTTTTTTCGACGAACTTTACGAATTTAATGTTTTGCCATTCGGTCTGAATACAGCCCCATACGTGTTCACTAAGATAATGAAACCCGTAATTAAGTTATTAAGGACCGCTGGATATGTATCAACCTTATATCTAGACGATTTCTGTCTCTTTGGACGAACTTATAATGAATGTAAAGAAAATATTGACGTCACATTAAAACTGTTAACTTCGCTTGGTTTCAAAATTAACTTTGAGAAAAGTTCTTTGCAACCGTCAAGGTCTTGCAATTTTCTTGGCTTCATTATCGACTCAAATAAATTACAAATTAGTCTACCAGATAAAAAGAAAATAAAAATAAAAACAGAACTACTCAAATTTATAAAAATAAAGAGATGTAAAATAAAAGAATTCGCGCAGCTCCTGGGATTGTTGGTTTCTGCATGTCCTGGGGTAGAATATGGAATGCTTTATACAAAAGAGTTCGAACGGTGCAAATTTCTTAATTTAAGAGGTCATGCCGATTACGAAAAATATATGACAGTCCCTCAGACTCTTCAACCGGACTTTAACTGGTGGTTGCGGACTATCGATAATTCTGTTCGCGAAATCAGAGACGATAGTTACCACAGTGAAATATTTTCTGACGCCTCAACTACTGGGGGGTGGGGGGCCGCGTGTGGTTCCGAGACAGCCAGTGGGAGGTGGTCTGAGGAAGAATGTGCTATGCACATTAATTATCTGGAGTTGTTAGCTGCGTTTTTTGCATTAAAAGTGTTTGCAAAAGACTTACACGATTGCCAATTGTTATTGCGTATCGATAATACAACCGCAATAAGTTACATTAACCGAATGGGTGGTGTGCAATACCCCCATTTAAATAAAGTCACTAGAAACATTTGGCAGTGGTGTGAAGCCCGGAAATTATATATTTTTGCGTATTACATAAAATCTAGTGATAATACAGTAGCTGACGCTGAATCGCGGAAAATACATCCAGACATTGAATGGACATTGACGGAGTTCGCTTTCAAAAATATTGTAAAAAGCTTTGGGATACCACAAATTGATCTTTTTGCTAGCCGCTTAAATAACAAGTGCTCCATATACGTCTCCTGGGATAGAGATCCTGACGCATTTGCCATAAATGCGTTCACCATCTGCTGGTCTGAATATTATTTCTACGCATTTCCTCCATTTTCCGTAATTTTGAAAACGCTTAGAAAAATAATATCAGACAAAGCCACGGGCATTGTTGTTGTACCTATGTGGCCAACCCAACCTTGGTACCCAATTTTTAACAGATTATTAATTTCGGATTTAGTTCAATTCAATTCTAATCAAAAATTTTTAATATCTCATTACAGCAGATGGGACATTCAGAACAATCTTACACTGGCTGCCGGGATCTTATCCGGAAAGCGTTTCTACGAAGAGACTTAACGCCAGCCTCAGTAGAAATAATGGTTGCCTCACTAGCAGACAGCTCTATAAAACAATACGATGTATATTTAAAAAAATGGGCAGAATTTTGTAATAATCATTCCATAAGTTTACTTGAAGCGCCGATTTCTAAAATTATAGAATTTCTTACTATGTTATATGAAACCGGCTCACAGTACAGCACACTTAACTCGTGCAGATCAGCCCTATCGCTAGTATTAGGCCCTGAAATCGGTAAAAATGAGTCAATTGCGAGGTTTTTTAAGGGCGTCTATAGATTACGACCACCCTTACCAAGATATAACGTAACATGGGACACATCATGTGTATTAAATTACTTACAAACTTTAAATCACAATGAAGACTTATGTTTACAAGATTTAACAAAAAAAATGTATCACACTATTGGCTCTTACAACTGCACACAGAGTGCAAACATTGTCCAAAATAAATATAAAAAATATAGAACGACATAATGATAAAATTGTTATAAAAATTCCCGACTTAATCAAAACTTCTAAATTTGGAACAAATCAGCCCATGTTAGTTATACCTTACTTCTCTGAAAACCCCGCAATATGCCCAGCACAGACTTTATTAATGTATGTCGAAAAAACTTCTCAGTTTCGTCAACATGACGCCTTATTCCTGACAATTAAGAAACCGCACCACCCAGCTTCTACACAATCGTTAAGTCGCTGGATAAAAGACACCTTAAAATATTCCGGTATTGATGTGTCCATATTTTCAGCACACAGTACGCGCCACGCCGCCACTTCGCGCGCTTGTAGTTCAGGTGTGAACATTGACTTGATTCGTAAGACAGCTGGATGGAGTGGCACGTCCAATACTTTTTGGAAATTCTATAATAGAGGCATCATTAATAATGATGATCAATTATCGGTAGCTAATGCCATCCTTAATCATTAATTAAGCTTAAGTAACATTAGTTACGTATGTTAAATCCGTATTAGGAAAAAAAAAAAAAAAAAAGTTCCTAGTTAATTATATTGTTTGAAATAAGTAATTGTTATTTGTTAAGAAACAAGGTTGAAGTATTTTTTATTTAATTTTTTGGTACAAAAGGCAGTTGCCTATTTTGTTTAGAAAGGTATCCATAATATGCATCGACCTATATATATTTCGATGATAATATGTTTCACATTTTGTTCCTTTTATAATTAGTTGTATAACTCTTTCTATTATATGCAAATTTGATTTAATTCTTATCTGGTCCAGAAATACAGCGTATTTTCATTATTAATTATTGGTGTTTGATATTTCCTGTTTTGACTCTCAATATCTACCTGTGTTTTATATATTTCAGTTACTAATCTCGAGGACGAAGCACGAAGTATAATTTATGATTAAACGAACTTACCTGAAGTGAAGTTCTATCATAATTATACGAGGTGCTTCGTCCGAAGAGATTAGTAACTCACTCCCGCCCGCCCATCTTATACCCTGAAATTATCAAGGAAATATCAAAGTTTTGAATTCAGCTCTAAACTTAATGACGTACCTAGGGATGGGGTTGCCAGCGTGGGAAAAAAAAAAACTGGTTTTAGAGGATTTTGGTTTTAAAATTCTCAACTATTAGTGCGAGTGGTGAATCCTAGACACGATACTACCTGTGTTTTATATATTTCAGTTACTAATCTCTTCGGACGAAGCACCTCGTATAATTATGATAGAACTTCACTTCAGGTAAGTTCGTTTAATCATAAATTATGCTTGTTTTATATTTCTGAACACTCGTACTTTCAGGCTGTAAAGCAGACAAACTGTTTCTAATAATGATATTCTGTTTTTTGTGGACTAATCTATCAACCATTTTTGCACTATACCCGTTATTCACAGCAATCTGATATATTATGTTGAGTTCTTTTTCAAAGTTGTCAGGACTTAGAGGCACCGTCATCAATCTGTGAACATAACAACGAAATGCTGCAAGCTTATGTTCCCAAGGGTGACAAGATGAAGAAGGTATTACAGTATCGGTGTGTGTTGGCTTGCGGTATATTTGAAATTCATGTTTATTCTGTGCCCGAGTAATCGTTAAATCTAGAAAATTAAGGGAGTTTTCTTGTTCGACTTCTAATTTAAATTTTATTTTGGGGTGAATTTTGTTCAATTTCTCAACAAATACATCGAGCTGTCTACCAGTACCAGTCCAGCAAATAATGATGTCATCAACGTATCTGTAATAATACAAAATATTCGAACTACTGACAATGTGTTTGTTCTCAAAACTATCCATGAAAATATCGGCCATTAATGGACTTAAGGGTGAACCCATCGCTAAAACTTCTTTCTGCATATAGAATCTATCATTGAATTTGAAATAATTTTGACGCATGCAAACTGATGCAAGGCTAATGAGGTCATCAATTTCGTGTGTGTGAAGACGTTGTTTTTCTAGTAAATTTCTAATAACAATCAAACACTCATCGGAAGGAACATTGGTAAACAAGCTATCTACATCTAAAGATATCAACTTCGCATTAGAGGGCAAATGGACATTCTGAATTTTTGATATTAAGTCATCTTTGTTCCTAAGACAATAAATGGGCTTGAAGGCAGTTTTTTCTATCAAAATATGATTTAACCGTTTTGACAAATCATAAGCTGGAGCACCTATATAAGAGACAACCGGACGAACTGGAATATTATCTTTATGAATTTTTGGCAAACCGTACAAAGCTGGAGCTACAGGGTTCATAGGAAGTAATTTTGCTTTATAGTGAGAATTGTCTGGAAAAACAAAGGAGGTGTTGTTGACGGCTAATTTTAACTCTGCTTCAAATTTCTTAGTTGGATCTGAATTAAGAGGAACAAAGGCGTCACCCTGAATAACATCATTTACCTTTATATTATAGTCATCACGATTCATTATTACTACTGTGTTGCCCTTATCGGCCTTGGAAATCACTAAGTTATTTTCGTTGACCCTACTCTGAACAGATTTAAATATTGCTAGTTCCGGATTTATTTTGAGACTTGATGAGACAACGGACTCTTGAATTTCATGCGTAACCAAACTCTTCACAATATTGTCTTGCTTAGAAACAATTGCAGTAATCTCAGCATCAACAGCTAAATTTTCTAATGAATTTTGGGACAAACTAGAAGGAATATTATATTTTAAACCCTTTTCTAAAAGAGACATCTCAATATTAGGAAAAACAACATTAGTTAAATTTTTTACTCGAGGGTAGAATGAAGAAGTTGATGAATTTTGCACAGGCTGTCGACTAAAATCGTTATTACACTGTATTAATCTATCTAACTTACTTTTCTGAATGAGATACTTCTCGTGCACAACCTTCGATGCCAAATCTCTAGCCTTTCTATCCAAGCTGTCAAATTCAGTGCTGTGTAAAGAAAAAGTTAATTCAGTATGGAGAACTTTGAGATGAGTTTTAAGGTTATTTCTTACCGAAAACCAATACCTTATTTCTTCATTCAACCAAGCCAATTGTGCTCTTCTAATAGCTAAAAATGAAGACCTAGTGTGTGTGTTACAACGAATATTAAGTTTTATGTAGTTGGGGATAACTTGATTTTTCTTACATTGTTGATTAAACCAAACATTCTGTGCGGCTGTTCGATTTCAAAATACCAAATATATGAAGAATGGATGAAAACTTTATTCACAACACAATATACACATACAGCAACGATACACTTATCCCCTTCCGCCTTTCAGGAGTCGATTTATTTTATTTATTTATCCTATCTATTAATTCTGATTTATCGTAATATTTATTGAATTCAAATAATATTTTCGTGAGTATAGTCGTCAATAAAAACACTTGCATTTATACACATAACAAAGCACAACAAATTCTTACCAACAGAATTGCGTATCCATCCACAACATTAAAAAAAAACAACAGATTTTTCTGATGCTGCATCAGCACATTCGTACATGGTTCTTGTATTTAGAAGCTGAACCCACATAGTAAATTGTTCGTAATATCGCATCGTGCGCATTGCAATTCCCTTTCTTATAGTACAAGGATGTGGTGCTACTCTCTCATTGTAAAATTCAAGTGCTGGTTCCAGTTTAATCCCTAATTCTTCTGCCATAACACCTGTCACAAATACGTCTTCCAAACAAAAGTAAGGTACTGCTAACGCCGCTTGCCAAAGAGGTCCAGAATTATCCGTCGTCATCAGATATGCAGATCCACTCATATAATCTGGGTACACTTTCTTTGGATATTGCTTTACTGATACATAGTGCCTTGAATTCTTTCTGCGTTTCGGTTGATCCCTTTGAACAATTTTTCCCCATATGGTGTTGGTTGCGTTATTTCTTGCCTCTATGAAGTCTAGTAACGTATAGATGTTTATGAACATGTGATCGTTTGTCTTGAGCAGCAATGGCGCTTTAGGGCAGTAGTTATCCACCCACTCCATCATTGAAAGAGTCTTTTTTGTCGCGCTTATATGAGAGTCAACAAATTTGCCGATGATAAGGTCACCATATAAAGCGTCTTCTTCATCAATTGCTTCTTGTTGTGATGTTGATGGAGCACCCATGACAAAACCAAGAGCAATGTTTTTGTAGCCGGTGTGACCCCAAGTCATTCGTATGGCATCACGCTCTTGCATGTGCAAGGGATCGGTTGCAACTAGAATTATCAGCTTTAGATTAGCACCAAGTAAAGGACAAACCTCTGGGTGTGGACGAAAGAATCCCGTTTGATAGAATTCACTGGTTAACATAGTATGTTCAAAATAAGGCTGAGTAGAGCATTCAATGCAGTTTGATTCCTTTAGTTCATTAGCAAGAACACTTCTGAATTTTGGCTCATCATTTATTGGTGTTTTGTGAAAGGGTTGGGACGTATACAGCTGTTGAATGAGTAATGTTGATATGTTGGCAGAAACTATAAGTTGCCCGTTAGTTGACTGCTTGTCTGTTATTGTGCCTACATTAAGAAGAGCAACTACAGTTAAAATATTAAATCTTGCACCACGCCACATGCTCTCCAGCTATGAAGCGTTTCTTATACTACGACAGGTATAAATTCACAAACCAGACTGAACTCTACTAAATTCACAGAAAAACTGTATTCGAGTGATTTCAAGAATTACAAAACAATAAATGTTTACATTTCTACCACAATACTCTCACCTTGGCCCACAATAAACGGTTTATCAGTACTTACGCAATAAAACTGTTTAATAAAAACGGTATAAAGTACACAATAACCCGGGTCCGTCATAATTATGATTAAAATCTGCTTCAAAATAGACTTAAACACTTAAGAACCCTCTCCGTATTCTTCGTCCGTTTGACGCGATGCATTATTTCAATTATATTTCTTGTCATTGCCGCGATGTTTTTCTAAAAATCAGGGACATACACCAGTCTATATTGGCCATCTAAATGAAGACCTAAAATGTATTTGATTCAATTGTTTCTCCTTTGTGTGTTATTTTGGTACCTAGATATTATGAATAACGATCCGGAGCGGGCTAGTAAGTATCAAAAAAACTCGCAAAAGAGAAACAATTCAAGCAAATAAATTATAATGCCTTCATTTAGGCAGCCAACATGAAGTGGTGTATGTCCCTAGTTTTTCCAAAAACATCGCGATATAGACCAGAAGAATATTTAACATATTGCTTTTCATCAAAGTTGTCGTCATCGTGGACCGGGCTCTTAATTCAATATCTCAAACACATTAAATATTTTTGTTTTGTTTACCAGAGTTCGAATGCAAGTTTCAATTTCAAGGTTTTTATGATTTTAATTAGATTAAATAAGGGACCTCGTTCGGACTAAATAAATTGGGTACCCATTTTAATTTCATCTCGCTATCTTGACCATAAAAATGTACAAGGGAGAGACGGAAGGCAAACCCTGGCAAAAGTACAGTCGACCTGAATTCAGACTCAGATAGACAAGAGAAAATTACGGTAGATGTGAGTACGGAATACCCACTTCCTCAGGATGATTTCCAGGCTTGTTGGTATTAACCTGCTTGCGGACAAAACAACTAGGATGATTTCAGAGGATGCTTTACCCAATATGTTGGTAACATCTTTGCCTACTCTAATAACACGATCAACACGATGATGTTAGGTTTATTCATGAGAATAGTCCTATCCGTGATGATGATGGAGCGGTCTTAGCAGAAGTTGGCGCGGTCATTTGTACTGGCGCTGGTAAACACTTGTTATACTTCGACCTGATCTATAATCGTACTTATGAGTGAGTTACTTACTAATGAACGGTATTTAGCAATTTGGTTATACTGGTACAGATATCTAAAAGTGGAACATGTCTACGTGACTCGCCAGGGTATTAAGAGCTCAGTGCAAAGTGCATAACATAAGTTTGTTTACCTTATTTTAAAATAAAATGTATGAAATAAAATAGTTTCATCTTATTTGCGACTATTGTTGAATAACCATCAGGGGTTTTTAGCAGAATTGCATCATTTTATGCATTACGTTGTAAATGAATGAGTACACAAACTTAAAAGCGTGTTTTAAGTTTGTATGCCCATTCATTTACAACGTAATTCATAAAATTACAAAATTTAGGTAGAAAAGCCTAATTGACACTAAACAATGGTCGCAAAATGCCATATATCACATTTACTTAGTACTTTTTATGCAATAGTAAGAAAAACAATTATAAGTTGTGCATTTTGCACCGAGCTCGAAACGTTCCCCCTTAACATAAAATCATATCGTCACGACTTTTTCTCTGTATATCAAAGTAAACACTCGTAATACCTTCATTTCACTGACTATTTCAACGTCCCTACGTGATAAGGGTTTGGAGGGCAGTGTTTCCATTCACCACCAATAAATTCCGTCCAGTCCTGATCACTTGAGCCTAATATTATTTGCAAGCTTTCCATTTTTAGGGTTCCGCAACCAAAGAGCAAAACGGAGCCCTATTAATGTCTTTCTGTTATCTGTCCGTCTTTCCGTCCGTGACAACGGGTCTCTAACTTGCAAACGGAATGAGGTACAGATCTGAAATTTTAATGTGTTACGTAGAATATTGACCCAACACCGAAAATCTATTTCAAAATAAAATAAAATAATTTTTCGGGGGGGCCGTCCGATCTACGTGAAAAAGGAACCAAATAATACTCCTTGTATTTATTAAGTTCTAGTTAATGACACCACGGATGGTAGTGTCATTGTCTAGAACTTATTAAGTAGAGTACAAGTATGTTTTTAATTCTCCAAAAATAAAGAAATGGGGACCATCGAAGTGGTCAATTTTAGTCAATTTTTGTAATTTTTATTATTGTCAGAATGTTACGGAACCCTCAGGGCACGATTCCTACTCGCACTTTGTTGGCAACCCCAACAAACAATTGTATTTTCTATTGTGGCAACTCATTACTACTTCCTGTTCCTTCCTACGTTGCTTGAGATGACACGCTCAATCTGTGTGCCAATTAAAATTATTTAAACTATAAACTGCAGTTTCTAGTCTAGTGAAGTGTCAGATCCCACACCAGCTAATAATACGGCCCAAAGCCGCACACACTTGACCGGTCTTAGACGCTTCTGGTAGTACTATTTTCAATTTTGTGACCAGAAAAGTGGGCTCGACTGGCCCTATTCCTGAAGCTTATCGTGTCACTCGGGACTAAACTTCGCCTGGACGTCCAGTTTGCAATAGTCCAGGTAATACTAGACGGACTTGCTGTCTCGTCGCAAAATCTATTTACTCTGTAGAATGGACGTCAATGGCTCGGAATAAAGGCCATTATGCTATGGCTATAATGTTTGTTTATCCTGAATGCCTGATGGGCAAGATTTGATAGCCTCAAGAGATAAGCTTTGAAGGACAGAAAGTATTTGTTTTTTGACATTAATTGCTTTGTTTTCTAGAATATTTTCAATTTTATATGAACACTTTTGTACAGTTATCAAACTGCCAAAATACTGTTTACGATCGCATAAACAGACAGGCAGATAATTCCAAAAATTACCGGATTTTCCTTATATGTGTAATGATGAAAAAATTTCAGTTTTCAACATATATAATAACTACTTGACTTTTAACTTCTTAGTGACCCTTCAACACTTCGGGAATACACAGGTTGAAAATGAACCCCTATAATAGAACACAAAACCGTAAAAAAAAACTTATTTTCAGTTTTTTTTTTCAAGATATGGCAATAGACGGTACCTATTCCCGGCGGTAAATAATGCACATAGGCTATGTATGTACAGATAGGTTTTGCAGAGCGTCGTCTCTGTCACCGGAATATTGGTGCTTCTTTTGACGGTCGATATCTTTTTTTTCATTATGAGTCATGACAAAAGTTACAAGATATGTATTTTTTATTTCGAAATGTGATATATGGCAGTTTCCTTTGTTATAGCTATGGGGTTCATTTTCAACCAGTATATATACAACAAAGGCCAAAACGGATCCACATTAATGTTACTTTGCATACCTACGAATGGATACACAGACTGACAAGCTCCGTACCCGTATTGTGTGGTGGTGCAGAACCCTTTGTGCGCGTGTCTGATTCGCACTTGGCCAAATTATTTTAAATGTTATAACTATTAGACGCCCCACAACGTTGCTTTTTTATCTCGTGCAGATGGACAGTCATCGTATGGAACCCTAAAAAACGTCAATTTTAGGGCGAAAATTTATAATATTAATTGAACTCCGCGCAAAGCCGGGTCGCAAGTTGTTGGTACATTACCTTACTAATGTAAAACAGTTACGTCGCAGAGGGAATTTCAGTTTTCAATTTATTTTGTAATAACGGAAATTATTGTAATTTGCGCGGTCGATCGTCCGGGCGAATTGCGAAAATAAGCTCTATCAGTAAATCAACCTTAGACTCTTATGCTCGTTTTCACTAAAGACGAACAAGGTGACGTCTACCTAAGTAACTCCTAATTTAGGTCCACGCTTACCATAAAGTTCTATTTCACCAAACTATTTTTACTATGTGATTCCTAACCCAAGAGTAGCCTAAGATTTTGATACTTGTCTTTGGTTTTGTTTGTCAAGTTGTCTGTTTGCGGTTTTTTTGACGTTTCACAGTACTACAATAAGCTTAAATCTCAAAAACGCGACTGTCACATGCATGTGTCAGTTTAGGGGCTCCTAAGCGTAATGTTTATCGGTGTCGTAACTTTAGGTGATTCCTAACGTCGTTAGTCATGACTTAAGAGTTAGTGAAACGTGTTTTTACTCTAGGCAACTCCTAAATACAAAGGCATCTGATTTAGGCGTCTTCTCCTATTGTTAGTGAAAACGGGTATTAGTATTCCATAATTAAAATGATTCTTAGCTTCAATACGTATCTCGTTAATTATTATATGTTTTTGTTCAACTTATTTGTCTTTACATATATGCATTGACTAATACAGTTAAATTAAATTGTATATGTTTATATATATATAAACGTTTTAATATTTATAAATGTAAATAAAATTATGAAATTACATATCCAAATATATCTCGACAGAATTTGTCGGCATCAGTGGAATAATATGTATATTAAGTAATATAATAAATAGGTAACATGACATAAAGTGATGAAATGATAGGGATGATTGACAGACAGAAAAAAAAAGGATATTAGAAAAGGAAGGTTGTCAGATAAATTTTTGCTTGCGTTCTGTCTTAATTTATCTCTACTTGGAATAATATTCCACCACCAATACGCAATCTAAAATAACTTAAAACCTTTAAACTTAAACTTAGGCTTCATCTTCTGTCCCCTTATAGGTCTTTCTTTTAGGTATGATGTTCCAGCACTTCTGTTTTCTTTTTATCTTATTTCTTTCAACTGTCCTGTGTCTTGTCCTTGTCCTTTCATCAGTCTTATTTTTGTTCTTATTTGTTCTTATTCTCTCGTTACTCATTCGGTAGTATATATTATACGTCTTGTGAATCGTAGCTGTTTTTCATTTTTATGTCTTGTTTGCATTTTTGTGTAATTGTGTTCGTCACGTGACACCCACAGCATTTTTATAAATGAAGCAGGTATATTGAGTTCATTTTTAAATTTTATTTTATTTTATTTTTAGCCTTCTGTCCTTGTTATATCTTTGTACAATATACAGTATCTATTTACAATATCTATGTCTCGTATATGTATCTATAGGTAGTTAGTTATTTTATTATGCATTTATATTTATATTTAATACATCAAACCATATTTATTATATCTTATATTATATTGGCCCTGGCTGAAAATCAGCGTCGTAAGTTCATAGAGCTTGCGACATATACTGATCTAGAGACCTTTTTGTTCCTACAATCGTTATATTTATGTTTCATTATTTTCATTACTTTTCCATTTTCTTTGTTTTTATTTTTGTTTTTCGTATACTTAATGTTTTTCTTTTCTCTTTTTGTATTTTGTTTTTGTATGTGTTTGTGTAGCGACAAATAAAGATTTTCTTTTTTTCTTTACTTGTTTAGACCTGGACCGTAATGGGCACCAAGCGACCAAATATACGACTCTTCCCATGTCCTGAGTTGGATGTTATTATGGAAATTCACCCTAATTTTAAAGATATCTAATTCAAAGTCATCATTCTAATATACCATTATAAGGTGGTTTTTGTTAACATAGCTAAATTCATACTGGAGCCTCGGTACGTGGTCGGGACCAAGGTTCAATAACGATCATATTTGCCGTCGAAAATTTCCAGTTTTACGCTAATCAGAGTAGCGTTTATGTCATGATATTCGAAGAAATCTTTCATATTTTTCAACTGACGGAACAATAAATTAAAAACTAAACTACCACTGGTGGCAGAGTAGTCACTTCATTTTTTTATTATTTAAATTTTATGCTACACTATCCTCACAGTTTCTTAACCTATGTTTAACAAATATACAATATTACCACAGTTTAAGTACACTGTGATACTCTTGTGAACTCCGTCAAAGAATTTATAATAAAACAGGTTCAAGTCATAAACACTAAAATATTAAATTGCGGAACAGAAATATGAACTGCTAAAAGATTTGTGGTTTAGATTCATAATGTGAAACGGCTACTCACGATTCTTATATAGTCAGATTTCGCCTGACTAGTTTTTGACAAATATTATAAATTTAAAAAGATATCGCTTTGAAATTTTCTATCGTTGTTTTACTGATCAACATTTTACCATTTGCTACTCGAGTGCGAATTGAAATTTAATGAGTCAGTGAAAATCATTTGGAGGCTGTTTCGTGACGTTATTATTGTGTAAATAATTTGTGGAAGAACGAGTTTAAATTTGAACTTCAAACAAAAGGAAATATCCGACCTACAAAGCTTTCACAAGGATAATACGACGGAATTAAATAATATCTCTTTCACTTTGTATTATTTTTATTATTCCATCCATCCATCAGCCTATTTCGTCCACTGCTGGACATAGGCCTTTCCAGGATTTCGCCACTCTTGGCGGTCCTCCTGGAAGAAATGCCCATACTCACACACGCTAGGCAGGCGGGTTGGTGAGCGCGGTGCCGAAACCCTTGCACCAGTGACGCCGCTGCCCGTCACCAGTCTGTTTTATATAAGGCCCGGATATTGGGGATGGATATACCGCCATCCATCGGTCCCAGGCAATGGTGAGCCGCCTGGTTTTTTTGCCTGAGAGCTGTTCTCTTACTCTCCCCCGAATAACTTCGGGAGGATTTCCGAGTAAGATTGTGGTACCTCCACAGCCGAGCCCGGCATTAGCTCTACCACCTAAGGTAGGCTAAGTTGAAAAGCTGGGTAGGTATTTCTAGTCGGTTATTTTTATTATTAACCGACTCGAAATACCTATTTAATTTGTAGTGTTTTCTAGTTGAACCCCTTACATATATTACTACTTAAGGCCTTACCCCTAGTGCACGATCATCTTACTGAGCTATTTTGAACTTCAGTATGTTGTCAGAAAGTCTATAGGTACATTAGAACGCTCGCTTCGCGTGCTGCCGGCACGCAAAACCAGTGAATTTTCGAGGTTTTTCTATATTTTACGAAAAAGTAATTGATGTAGGAAATTTTTAACCTGACATCGGAAAATAAACTATATTTTCTTGTTAAAGCAGTAATTTTAGACATAAAACGAAATAATAACTTAAAAAGGCATCATTTTTAACAATAAAATTTAACGAGTGAAATGTGTCCAATTAGGTAAATGACTTGACAACGGAAAGACAAAGGTCTGAAAAAACACGTGTCCAAGTTTTACATTGATCAGATAAGTAGTTGACTCACCATATTAAACCAAAAACAGTTGAAAGACCCAATAAAAGCCCTTAAGGACTGGTGCTTCGGGAAGCACGTGAAGCTGTTGGTTAATTTGTGCCCGAAATTCGGCGATAGAATCCATCATGTTTGGGACGTAAGTGAAAAGTGGGTGTAACAAGTGTGGACTGTGACTTTCATTTCACAGTTCATACTTGGGAACACCTCTGGCACACCCTCGGGTATTCATGTCGTCATACTTAATATGTTTTATTTGGTCTGAGGATATGTGTATGTTTTATGTTTAATTATGTAATGTACAGATAAACCGACTTCACAATAAATTTTCATGATAAACATAAAAAGATGGAAATTAATTTCCTAAATTTATTGTACCTCATAACATTATCTTGTGTAACATTAAACCAGGCAACATTGCACAACTAATTTTGATATTTCCCAAGGGAGGAAAATGAGGGTACAGTCTTTCCTCAGCTTTATTTTTTTTGCTTTTGTTCGTTGAATGCGAATGTAAATTTAATAAGTCAGTGAAAATCATCAACAGTTAAGAATAACATACCTATAGTTGTTACTATTTATTTATTATATTCAAAATAGCACAGTATTAAAATCATTCTTGACCTAAAACCCTTTGTCCAAATCCATAATTTCCGAATTTATAAAGCTTACGACTTCTAAATATCTCCTCACAACTTGATCTTGTGCAACATTAAACCAGGCAACATTGCACAACAAATTTTGGTCGACAAGACGTCGAAACTAATGTCGATAACTTCGATATTTCCCAAGGGAAGAAAAGTAGGGTACAGTCGTTCCTCCGTTTAGAATAATCTCTATTACTATTAATTTATTTTCCTTCAACTATCACATTATTATAATCTTAACCTAAAACACCTTTGTCTAAATCGGGATACTTATAAAATGTATGAAAGTCCATAATTTTCAAATTCGTAATTCTTAAGACTACCATCTGTTTTCAGTTTTTTTTATAATCGTTGGAGGACCCAACAAGTTTAATGGGGTCCTATATTTTGTCTCTTTCATGTAGAACTACTGTCCTTTATTTTTCACTCATTTACATCCCCAGGGACGTTAGGCGGTAGAAACTTGGGCTTAAAGGACGTCAGATAAACAACTGGATCTATCTTCAACATAAGAGGAAATGTTCTGAATTAGGTTTTATCACCAAAATATGTATTGAATATGTAATTTTTCTTTTTCTTTAATACAGTATACGAGGCATGCCTTTTAAGTTTTGTCGTTTGAAGAAACAAAAACAACTGGAACCTAATAGTTCTTTTTATTGTTTTTTAAAGTATTCCCTACGTAGTTTACAACACTTTTCCATTCGCTCGAACCAGTTATTAAAACATGTATTCCACTCCAAAGTGGGGGTGTTCAATATGGCTGATTTGAAAGCGTCGTCGACTGCTTCTTCACCGGACTGGAACCTTTGACCACGAAGAGTTTTCTTAATTTTAGGAAATGTAAAGAAATCGTTAGGGCTTAGGTCAGGACTGTATGGAGGATGGTCAAGAATTTCTACGTTTTCCTGCTTCAAAATACAAAAGATGTACATGAAAATATTCAGGAACTGAATAAATAGCTTTGATGACGTAATAGTCATGTCATTTAGGCATTACAGGTAATAGGCCATTGCCCACAAGAAAAAAAAAGTAATGTCAAAACCGACGTCTGTTTTTTTTATTTTTAGTAATCCCATCTTCAGGCTATCCCCTAATTTTTTTTTCATTCTTTCTTCACGTCAAGGATCTCTCCCTATTGAGCTTAGACGGTATGACTATTACGACGTATGACTATGACGGTATGAAAGTTAAAGAACAGTACGTATCTTCATGATTTTAGAATTTTTCAGAAAAAATATACAAATGGGCCTGTTACAATTTATGGTTCGTTCGAATTCGTATCAGTTCATGACGTACAATGTTCAGTTATAGTTAAAATCAAATTTTGACATGGCATCCAAAGAGATCCCTTTCCTCCTTGAAAATCATCGAGTTCACGAAAAAACTTAGCGGTTTTACCCACCTCACTTTTTTTTTGCTATCGCTATTCCCACTTGCAAATGGATAAAATAGCTTCCATTTTTAATACCAAAATCTAATAAAACCGCAAAGTATGTTTCTTTCCCAAACCCCTCACTTGCCTATTCGGTCAGTATGGGAAGCCAAATATTGTTTTAGCGCGTTATATCAAAAGGTTTGTTAATCCTTTTTACTGATCACTTATCAAATCTCCAGTATGAATTAGTCAGTATTATTCATAGATACTTTTTAAAGAGATAAAATGTTAATACATATTATAAACGATAAGATAAACCACATCAGAATATCTCAAAAGCAGTAAAGCCACATTGTATTATAGAACCGCTCCCAGTTCGCTAACTTCTCAAAACATTAGGGAATACTTGTAGATAGCGGCCCGCTAAGGAAACTCTTTAATGTCGTTACGAAGAAAGAATTCAATGCGAAAAGGATTCTTTACCCAGGAGTAAAAAAAAAACCTACAAAGACATCAAAGTAGCTTTCAAAAAGAGAAAACACGTTTTTGGTCGAATTCGTTCTCTTTCCTACACTGACTTCTTAGAGACAACGTGTATTTTTGACGTGCTATAAAACTTCTACTGGTCATACGTACATTTTATAAGTTGGTTTACTAATACAGATCGCGCCAAACTTCTAGTCCCATACATTAGAGGGGACCAAAAGTTTGGCGCGACCTGTACTCTTAAACCTGTAAAGCCTTCTTAGCTGTGATAGTTTTCCTTTTAAATTAAATATATATACTACTTCTGTGAATTTTTTCACATTTCTATAAACAACCGTTTAGCCAGCAAGGGGGGGGGGGGGGCGCTCCACTCTAACTAAAATTTTCACTTTAAAGCTTAATATTTCGCCAACGAATCCCTAAATCGAAAAATAGTTTTCACACAACCATATTTTTTTTAAACGACCTATCCAACGATACCCCACATTATGGGATAGGCGAGAAAAAAAAATTCGTCCCCCGTATTTTCAAAATTTTATTTTACCATTTTGTCGGCGTGATTAATATTCATATCCATGCCAAATTACAGCTTTCTAGTACTAATAGTCTCTGAGCTAAGCCGCGGACAGGCGGACAGACGGACAGACGTACAGACGGACAGACGGACATGGCGAAACTATAAGGGTTCCTTGTCAGACTACGGAACCCTAAAAATTCACTCGAGAGCGTTTTACAAAAAACGCTTTGTTATGTTTTAGATAATAGGTTTATATGTTTGCAACAGTAATTATTGTTATTTATACTTTATTAGTATGGACGGACTTACTCGCAAATCCTCCCGAAGTTATTCGGGGGGGAGTAAGAGAACAGCTCTCAGGCAAAAAAAACCAGGCGGCCCACTATAGCCTGGGACCGATATGGATGGCGGTATATCCATCCCTAATTGCCGGGCCTTATACAAAACAGACTGGTGACGGGCAGCAGCGTTACTGGTGCAAGGGTTTTGGCACCGCGCTCACCAACCCGCCTGCCCAGCGTGTGTGAGTATGGGCAATTCTTCCAGGAGGACTGCTAAGATCCTGGAAAGGCCTTTATCCAGCAGTGGACGAAACAGGCTGATGGATGGATGGATGGAGTATGGACGGACTACTGTTTTGAACTGAAAAAAAAAAACAGCTTCCAACAAAAACAACTTTGCATTGTTTTTTCTATACAGCGAATTTTTCTGTATCACGTTGTGGGCTATGGCTATCGTCTTGGAAAAGACTTTCATTATAACATGTTTTTTGTTTCAGAACCCTATCCATTTTAGTATAGGAGTACTACTACTGTTTTAAAATCTCATTTTCTTACTACAAATACACACTGGAAACTTATTCTCATAATGTTTATTATTTTATTATTTATTTATTTATTATTATATAAACAGGTACATCTTCCTAACAGGCTAGCCTAATACGATAATGCAACTTAAATACACTACGAGTAATATTATATTATATAAAAAATATTAAACGAAAAACAAACAATGAAAAAAAAAACACACGAAATATTTCAATAATAATGAATATACTAGACAATATATAATAAATCTACACAATATACAAAATACAGAGAG
The DNA here is from genome assembly GCA_910592155.1 of Ypsolopha scabrella. Classification (NCBI taxonomy): domain Eukaryota; kingdom Metazoa; phylum Arthropoda; class Insecta; order Lepidoptera; family Ypsolophidae; genus Ypsolopha; species Ypsolopha scabrella. The sequence goes on along the minus strand of OU342983.1, from coordinate 15,808,529 downwards.
TAGTCCATGTATCTTCAACTATTACAAAGTTTGTGTTCTATAGTTTTACAGTAAAACTAGCTTCAGCTCGCGTCTTTTCATGCAATGTACGGTACAGTCATACGTAATAGTAGCCTCTATTATTCCAGATTATTTTGTTCTTCATAGGGGCCGTCCATATTTACGTCATTTGAAATGAGGCGTGGTTCTGGTCTGCAGATGACGGTAATATCATGAACATAGATGGCAATAATGGAGGGGGGTCTTGCCAAATTAATAAATTGGTTAATCAACTTTTTTTTAATACAGATAATATGGACAGCCCCATAGTTGCCAGTTTAATTTCATCACAATCAGTTCAATAGTTTCAATGTTCATTCAGTGGTAACAAATGTATGTCTTCACATCCATACTTTTACGTTTCTTGGTGTGATGTGATAGATATTTTACGTTTTGATGTTACGAGGCTGTACATAGACAAAAATGCATACATATATGCCTAACTACCTATACATACATAGATTAACACTACAGCTATTATGTATTCGTTCCCGTGGAATAGTTTAAGTGAAGGGTGCAGGGGAAAAACAGGGAATGTCCATCTCAGTACATTACGTGAAAAACGCAAGTGCATACATCTTTTAAATCTTTTTAATGATGCTATAAAGCAGTGGCGTAGCTTGCCATAGACGGGCCCGATATCAAAAAATTTTGGGGGCCCTAAATTAAGGTAAAGATTTTTCACAAAAAAAACAAAATCGCTCAAATTGAATTAAAATAATTATATATTTATTATAATATAAGTTATCTTATTACTAACAATAAATGCTCCTAGGAGCTAAGTTATCCAAAAAATTCAAATCAAATATAGACTTTTCTTGCCTTTTTTGAAAAAGGATTTCAGTTTTTCCAGATTGTGACAATAGTGACAATTCTAATAGCCGTTCCTGTCCCATAAAAGTCCTAAGACGACTTTTCATCAGTTCGAAAAACTTCTTTTAGCTGTTGCAGTTGTAACCAGAAGAGTCAAAAATAAATAGGAAGCTGTTATTACCTCCGGAAAACTGGATGCAATGCAAGGCTATTGAATTTTATCAGTTATCATTCTGTAAGTTCCTTAAGGCGCATGCCTACGCTAAATTAGCAACTCGATATGTGTCAGTACAAATATTGACGGATATGACATTGAAATAACATTCATATCAGAAAAAAAGGCTGTTACGACGATAGCTGCGTCTCCGGATAGCGTAAAATAGCAGATAATAATACTTTTCACATGGATGCGATAGGCGGAAAAAAACATTAATCATTATTTTTGTAAATATATAAATAAATAGTCTTTAGTATGGTGAAAGAATAGTTAAAATCGCATCGGGCTTTCCGAAAGAGTAAATCATATGAAACTTTCGATTTGTTTTTGTCAAAAATACATTAATTTATTTTTCATTGTGCCTATTATGCATTTTTTTTCAAGTGTTTGGACCACCCGTGTAGGAGGAGTAGGTCTTCAAAGATAGGTCTAAATTACAGTTTGAGTATACAATATACATACACCCTAATGGAATTGATGTTCTGAATTTCACACGGCCCCACGTTCGGGGCCCCTGTAGCCCGGGGGCCCCATATCATTGATACGGCTGATACAGTGGTAGCTACGCCCCTGCTATAAAGACAATTGAAAGTTTACGTACTCAAATAAATTGGTCCTTAATATGAAATATATTTTCACTAATTTATTACATAGGTATACAAAAAATGCGATTATGTCACTTTCAAGCCAAAAATGAAAATTCGTCTTCCCGGTTGTTTCACATTCAGGCCAATCGAAAAACGTACTTTTGGTTGCCATCCCGTATTGTATTTCAGTTTTTTGGAAATGTTTTGAAATTAAGAAACACAAAGTTGAAAAAATGAGACATTCCTTGTTCTTCCCCTGCACCCTTCAAGTGATTATTCTAGATCCAATCTTAGTCCACGAAGTCGCGTGCAAATGCTTGTATTATATAAACATACTTTTTACATAAGCTTAGGGTAAGGTAAAACTTCAAACGTTCTCCAAATCTTGGCGCCTGTAGTCGGCTTAAATGATTATGACCCGTAAACCATTTTAAGAGCGTCCTTCTTTCTTTTCCTCATTCAATAATCTTCCATAAAAAATCCGTATTTAGTTCAGTAAATAAAACCCGAGTACCTAAATGCCGTATTATCCTGAGCGCAAATATCTTGAAAAGGACCAAAGATCTTTACAAACATTTCATTGAAGGGAAACTTGGAAAAGGGACACGAAAGAAGTTTTTCTTCGCTCAATTTAAGAACAAGGTAAAAACATAACTCATAAAATCATTATTTTACTACACCGGGCGTCTTTGAACTATTTTAATTGAATGGACCTTAAGGCCTTACCCCGGGTGCACGATAATCTTACTGAACGATTTTGAACTTCAGTAAGTTGTCAGAAAGTCTACATTAGAACGCTCGCTTCGCGCGCTGCCGGCACGCAAGATCGGTGAATTTTCGAGGTTTTTCTGTATTTTACGAAAAAGTATATGATGTAGGAGTTTTTTCACTTGACATCGGAAAAAAAAACATGTTTTCTTGTTAAAGCAGTAATTTCAGACATAAAACTCAAGTCGTTAAGACATAAAACGAAATAATAACTTAAAAGGGAATCATTTTCAAAAATAAAATCTATTGAGCAAAATGTATCCAATTAGGTAACCGACCTGACAACGGAAAGACAAAGGTCTGAAAAAACACTTGTTCAAGTTTTACAATGATCAGATAAGTAGTTGACTCAGCATATTAAAAAAAAAACCGTTGAAAGACCCGATACAAGCCCTTAAAGTAAATTGCCAAGATTTCTAAAAAATATATTAATGTAATTTTAATAAACCGTCACTTGTTTTCTATCCTTTTTATATATTAATAGCTTTCTTGTACTAAGTAGATATAAAAGACTTTTTTTCTCTTTTTGTTATACTGGATACGTACGTCTTATACACGTCAATTTTAATGTAATGGTTAAACTAAAAATTTTTAAAACGGAAATGTACCATATTTAATTAAATTTTATGCCTACTTATTTTATTATTTATTGGACAACTAACACTAATATTGAAGGTTAGAAACTTAATACAATATTGCGGGCATAGTAATATTTAAAAATCTACACGAATTTTTGATAGCACAAACAATATAATTTTGCTCTGACTCTTTTAATGAAAACGAAAAAAATTAGAGATTTTGATCTCATTGAGAATTCGGGTTGCGCGTTTAAATATTTATTTTTATTGATACATGTAAGTGAAATTAAACTTAAGGTATATTTAATGAATACAATAATACTATTATGAAATGAAAATCTCTTAATGAAAACAAATGTTACAGATAGTGGGTCCTGGCTCCCAAGCTAAAATACTCTGTCCAATGAGTGAGCAGATTACAAAATTACATAAAAATATACAAAATACGAACTATGCCAAACGTGGCTACTTTGATTAGTCTTGCCGAAAAGAAGGGCAAAAAACTTTGCAAAAACTTTCTCAAATGTTTCTTTGGGTATGTTTCTTAAATATAAAATATTTAGTTACAAAAAATTTCAACTTGCCCACACAAAACTGATAGTAGTTATTAAAAGTTAGCATAGGTAATTTTTCTTGTTTGCACACTTTTGTGGTTTGAAAAAAACCATATTATTTTACCATTCTATAAAATTAGAGACAATTGACATCATGAGTATTAAAAAAATGGATAGGACACACTTTTTAACTGTGCAAAGAGGTACAGTACTCGACTGACCGCCGTGTGCGAAAGTACTGCCGAAGAGTCCTGATGATGATGAGTCATAATTTCATCGAAAGCTCGACCTGTGCCTGCTTGCACAGTTAAAAAAGTGAGTCCTATCCGTTTTTTACATAGCAGTATCCGGTATACCGGGTTTTGACACTGAGCAGTCGCTTTGCTGACGTCGTCGATGTTCTCTTTTGGAGTTCCTCATCCTCAGGGTAAATGGGACGTTTCTTTAAGACGTGTCTCTTTTATATATGGACTTTTTGTGATAAAGTTACAGTTTTGTGTCGGACAGAATAAATAAAGTTGATTGAAAACAAAGTTCGGAGGCTAAATTAATTCAATGCGACGCAACGTCTGGCAGATTATCTAGGTGTAGAAGTTTATTTTTAGTGTTCCGTACCTTAAATGAAAAAACGGACCCCTTATTTGTTGTCCGTCTGTCTATCTGTCCATCTTTCAAGACCCTTTTTCTTGGGCCCCGGTAGCTATCCATCCACCCATCCATCCATCAGCCTGTTTCGTCCACTGCTGGACATAGGCCTTTCTAAGGGTTTGCCACTCTTGATGGTCCTCCTGGAAGAAATGCCCATACTCACACACGCTGGGCATGCGGGTTGTTGAGTGCGGTGCCCAAACTCTTGCATCAGTGACGCCGCTGCCCGTTACCAGCCTGTTTTATATAAGACCCGGCAAGTTTGGAATGGATATACCGCCATCCATCGGTAACCTACAGAAGTCTAGAGTCCCATACTGCTGTTTAAAAATCGGGCTTTTAGCTCAACGGGAAATCATAATCATATTATTTATATGTGTTTTTTTTTTTTTTTAATCAAGCATATCATGCAATGTTATTTTACACGAAGGTGTATCAGAAACCTTTTGGGGTTTTTATGTACACCCAGTTCTAAGTCTCGTCTGAAAACATTATTCAACTATTCTCCTAGCTTTTTGAGTAACATAGTAGAAGTAGGTAGTTATGTTATAAAAAACAAATTAGTATGTCTGAGGGTAGAACTACACACATTAAAGAACACAGTCGCACATCGTTAAGAATGCAGAATAACAAATAAAATTACGTGTGTAGATATTAATTGACATTTTAATTAACATTAAAGCCACACCTGGCACACAAATCATTTTATAAAACACACCGTAAAACCATTACTTGCCACAAATAGATCGATAAAAAGTAAATAATCACCACATTAATAGGTAAAGTGAAATTATTAAATGTCTAAATCATTCTAACAACAAAAACACTGTTGTCCTGTCATTTGTGATAATTGTAAAACTTCGTATCCGAGCAGTGCGATGGATCAAGACGATATGTTGTGGTGCTATTTAGGGTTCCGTACCCGAAGGGTGTCAAACGGGACTGCTGCACTGAGAAAACTGTGCATCATAAAATAAAGTGAATTCAGCTAAAATTATGATGATTCACGTAAAGTAGGGAGCATACGGACATCACAACAAAATACGATGAGACTACTGTTGCTGCTGCTAACGTTATAATATGACGCACTGTCACTATGACTTTGTAGGAAGCAGATAGAACTACCGCTTTTATGGTGTGATGCCGTAGTGTGACGGACCTCTTTTATGGGGAAGGCTTGATGTAATACGAAAATTTTAATCTTATTTTCTGTACTGGCATCATAATATTACGTTACTTACCTAAAAAACTCAATTTTCCTCGAATGTTTTAATTACAGCATAATATTTTCCAATTATCACCAAATTTAAAAACAATTCACCGTACTTTAAACCTATGTAATGCCATTTTATAATGAAGCCAAAAAGAAATTTTTCTCAGTGTGTCTGTCTGTCCGTCCATCTGTTACAGGAGTCTACAGCCTTCCTTGAATCGTACAACCACATCTTTTTTAATACGCGAACCAACTAACTTATCAGTGTATATTAGAATAATTCAAAAATTTAATTAGAAGCAGAGTAAGTTGCTTGAAACTCACTCAGTCCTCGATTGTCTCAGAACAAAAAAAGGTTCCAGAATAAGGTGCTAAATCTAACATTATGCGTACCCTTAAAAGCTACTTCCATGAATATCTGGATGGAATAAAAAAAAACAAAATGAACACCGGTCAAAAATTTGTAAACCATAAAATTATGTACTAGCCTTTGCTCGCGACTTCGCCTGCGTTTATTCAATATTTGCCCCGTTTTCAGCTTGGGAGTTATTTTATTAACACCATGTAACCTTTGTGTTGACTAGGGCCACTATGATGACGATAAAAAAAACGCATCCAAATCTGTTTAGTTGTTAAAATGGAGGATACATACAGACAGACAGGCAGACAAAAATTAAAATAAATTGTGGTTTTCGCTTCAGCACAATAACAATAACCCATTTCATTGAAAATTTCGCTAAAATATTTAACATACACGACTGTTTTACTACTTTATTATTATTATTAGTATACCTAGATAGAACATAGATTTTATGAGAGCTTAATTTTTATTTTTTATTTTTGCTGCACCTTTAAGAACCAAATCCTTATCCCTATCTGGTTTACTGCTTAGCTCTTTTTATTCACAGCACTATGTAAATATGTACTTATCTTTGAACTTTTTCCAAGAGAAATTATAAATACTAAAATCCCCATCAATATTAATTCCAACCGCATTTCGTTAGTAAATTTTTCCTTTTTATATAGATCCAACGTCCCGTTTTCTGTTTCCTGATTTAGTCCAGCAAGACTTACTCGTACATATTTTTAATCTAAAAGAAATAAAACTGTTCCAAAACCGAAATCTAAAGATTGTCTCAAACATTCAAATAAAATATCTCAAACATTCAAATAATTCTAGAACAAATCAAATGAAGGAGCGATCACTATGCAAACTCAAATTCAGAACGACGGCTCACCCCAGACAAACACCCAAGTCAGGGTTTCTCAAACTATGGCCCGCGGCGCTAAATACACCCGAGGTTTCCCGGTTGATGCAATTATTTCCAGCGAAAACGAATTTACGACGCCAAGTTTCTTAACTGATATTGGGTTCGCTTGAATATTATTTTACGATCTAAACTTAGTTGAAAATTGTACGAGTATTTCATGGCGTCAGAAAGTAACAGAATATGAAATATCGTTAAATCTAAACACTTTACACTTAGTTTTGTTTCATTATTTAAGTCGTATTTCGATGGTAATTAAATTTGGAATCCATACTCAAATCCTGCTGATCTCTGTCGTAAGCACTAACGAGTTTTAGGAATTTATATAAATAGTAATCACACTAATCACACTATCACAGTATAATATTATAAATGCGAAATTTTGTGTGTGTGTGTGTGTGTGTGTGTGTGTATGTGTACGTTTGTTACTCTTTCACGCTGAAAAGGCTGAACGGATTTGGATGAAATTTAGAATGGATATAGCTTATACCCTAACTTAACACATAAGCTACTTATTATCCCAGAAAAAAGCATGTTGTTCAACCGAATAACGGCTGCGGGCAAAAGTGAGTTGTATATATTTACCACTCGCTGAACAGTAAAAGATGAAAAGTGCAGGTACAAAAATTCCTGTATTTATGCCTGAAATACAGCGTTTGCCCTATTACGTTGAAACGAAATGATCGTCAGTAAAACTTGAGTGTTTGATAGTTGAATATTAGTGTCAATATTCTGTAATATCTCTGACATCCGTCGGGGATGCGTGTCATATCCATAATTTATTTATTAAGAAAAGAAATTGCTTTTAAAGCAGTCCTTTTTTAAAAAAGTTTGAGAGCTCAGGCATGCTTTACATAACGTTATCGTGAAGAGGTCGAGATAATGGATAAGGATTTGCTTTTACTACCAAAATGAGAGCAGAAGACACAATCCTATTCAGTTGCGGTAGAGGTCATTGTTGATAAACGTACGTGGCTAATTATCTTGGTCTGTTTGAGATACACTTGAGGTTTCTCCAATAATTTGAATTCCGAATCGATTTGAAATCTGTTTGGTTTGGATCATGGGACAAGAGTTTTTTATTTGTTCGCGGTAATTCTGAGTGAGGCTTGGAAATTAATTTTTTGTTAACTTTAAGAAAACTTTTTATAAGGAACGTCTCGTGATTAAATAACTGATACATTTTTATTTTGAAATGCTCCTAAGATCGGGAGGAGACCCTCTGACTCACCTAAATCTATTTAATGAAAATATTGTAAAAGAGACCATTTTAATATTTTAAAATGAAACTAAAACCCATATCAATACTATTATTGGTAATAATACTAAGGTATTAAAAAGTCGTGTCTGCAGTATGTAAATTTTTACAAAATTTTAAATAGAAATGGATTATTTGTGTTGTACTTAGGTTAAAACAATTTTTCAGAATTTTTGTCTGCCTTTCTGTATTTATGTATGAATATTCCGATTTAACTTGAGACTTCTGTCCGCGGCTTAGCTCAGAGGCTTTTAGAAAGCTGTAATTTGGATGAGTATGTATTAATAGTAAAGTACATATTAATCCCAAGTGGTAGAGCTGGTGCCGGGCTCGACTGTGGAGGTACCGCCATCTTATTCGCAAATCCTCCCGAAGTTATTCGGGGGAGAGTAGAAGAACAGCTCTCCGGCAAAACCAGGCGGCCCACCATTGCCTGGGACCGATGGATGGCGGTATATCCATCCCCAATTGCCGGGCCTTATATAAAACAGACTGGTGACAGGCAGCGGCGTCACTAGTGCGAGGGTTTTGGCACCGCGCTCACCAACCCACCTGCCCAGTGTGTGTGTGTGTGTGTGTGTGTGTGTGTGTGTGTGTGTGTGAGTATGGGCATTTCTTACAGGGGAACCGCCAAGAGCGGCGAAATCTTGAAAAGGCCTATGTCCAGCAGTGGACGAAAGAGACTGATGGATGAATGGATGGATGGATACATATTAATAAAGCCGACAAAGTGGTAAAATAAAACAGTGAAAAATATATATTTTTACGGTTCCTCCCTTACACGTAAAGTGGGGATGATATTTTTTTTCGGGTCTGTCCCATGTTGTGGAATGTCTTTGGATCGTATGTTCAAAAATATTGCTGGTCTGTAAAAAACGTAATTTTTAATTAAATTTTATAATTTTTTTGGATTCAAGGATTCGTTTGCGAAATATTAAGCTTTAAAGTGCAATTTTTGTTAGAATCAAATGTCCCACTCCCCCCTCCTCTGCCAGCTAAACTGTTGTTTATGGATACATATAATAAATATATAAATAATAAGCCCCTCACTTGGTGACGTTGAGGTCTCAGGCTTGGATGAGGCTAGAAGCGCATGGACAGCAGCTTGCCCTGGCGAAAACTTTCTAATCACACCGTCCTAGCAGAGGCTCTGTGACGAACCCCTTTGTAGACAAGTTATTTAACCTGCATAAAATAGAGAAATATAGGAATTAAAATATTATAACTTTTATACATAATGCAATGAACAAATGTGTTGAAAAATGAACTAAATAAACCATAAATAAAAATATAAATAATGCCTAACCATCCGCACCATTCGATTAGTATTGCTAAGAAGAAGGGCAAGAAACTTAGAAAGCATGCTTGTACTCTATACAATTTTATACCTACTTAAGTAAAGGCATAAAAAATATAAGACTGCAGGAATTATGTCACTAGAAAAAATGTATCTTAGTCAACCCGTCTCATATTGAAAACAAAGTTTACATATTAATTAATTTTAAGCCTATAGAGGAATCATACAGTATTAAAATATGCTAATTATGAATTATAATTTTGATTAAGATTATTTATTACATCATGCTTCATTATAGTCCAAATAATCATTGTTCGCTTTAAAACGTATCGGAACGCGGTTAAGGTGTTTATTTTATTGATATGGCAACACGCGTTATCGAGCTGTCAATTGTGGCGTAGACGTCCTTCCGGTATTAGCAACCAGAGTTGCGAGAGGTCATATAATTAAGATTTCTAGGAAATCATTAAGTAAAAGTCTGAAATAAACCAGTTAATTAGTGTTAACTGTGGTCTGAAACCCATACGCGAAAGGATTCGTGAATTCAATAATTGTGAAGTGCGATGTCAAGAGATTTTCAGCAACCACGTTGTACTGAAATAGTGCTGTGAAATTATTAACTTGGGTTTCTTTGGGAGGCTAGCCTTGGGGTTAGATATTTGCGTATAGGATACGAATCTACATCTGCAAACTGCTGGCTGGGCTGGTCGTTTGTCAGAAACCTGTCCTGAGAGCGACGACTGCAACCAACTCCAAAAGAAAGACGAGCACGTCCAGGGGATCTGTGCTTTCCTCTGAACCAAGGTTGAGTCGCGACCTTGATCGAGCGCCGAGGAAGGTGAACATTCCTACAGAAATGTGAGTTTTTGAATCGTTTACCCATATAACTGGATTTAGTATATGAGTTTCCTTGTTTTGGAGACCCCCTTTCTAGTAAGGTTTAGATTCTATTCAACACGATGGGCCCAGCACACAAGATCTAAACTGTACCTGGCTAGAGGGGGGTTTATCAAACAATCATTGATTTTATAATAAGCTTTTTTAAGTAGTCCCTGCTTAATAATAAAGTTTAAACTTATTTTCAGGCAAACTAAGGACCTCCTCTGGAAGTTTATTGTAAAATCTTATACCATGTCCAACAAAATAGGTTCCTACTTTGGCAAGTCTTAATTTTGGAAAAGCTAGTTCATGTATTTTCTGGTTTCAGCAGAGCACCACTCAAACACCAAGCCTTCGGAAATTATCATTATTTTTTCTGACATATCTCTTATTATAACTTGATCAATAAATTCACATGGGACCGTAAATATATTAATTTCTTTAAACTTTTCTCTTAATGAATCTCGGTACCTACGTCATGTTATAAATAGACCGAATTGCTCTCTTTTGCAAGACAAAGACTGCTTCTATATCCACGGCTCTACCCCACAACATAATGCCATATGACATAATGTTGTGAAAATAACTGAAATATACTAATCTAGCAGTATCTTCACCAGTAATCTGCCTTATGCGTCTTACAGCGTATACGGGTAAACTAAGTCTACCACAGAGAGTTTCTATGTGGGGACCCCACTGAAGACGAGAATCTATAGAGTAATACCTAAAAACTTAGTTTCGTTAACTAACGCCAGCTTGGACTCCTGCAAAAATAAACTCATTACATTCGGTAAAGTAAACTTATACATTTCGTTTTTTTTGCATTTAGAACTAAATTATTTGCAGTGAACCAGTCAAGAATCAGAGAGAGAGTTGAATTCGCGTCATCAAGAATATCACTTTGTCGATTCACTTTAAAAATAAGTGACGTGTTATCTGGGAATATAACTATCTCAGATAAGTTTTTTCATCAGCCATTTCTGGTAATCATATTACCCATAAAATTTTGAAAGAAACCTTACACAATTTATTTTCTTGTTTTAAAACGTGCATCATTCTTTAGAAACGTGTACTATCCGCAAAATAGAAATCCGGATATGATGTGACTTTCGTTTATAAAGCTGAGTTAATACTGGAGACTCGGTAAATGGTCAGGACCAAGGTTCAAAGACCCTTTCTGTGTAATACACAAAATTCAATTATGACTTCTTGTATTAATCGAGTCAAGGTTGTTCTTGAACAAGTTTCTTGAACAAGTATAGAGGCCGGTGAATGAAGATAGAGGTACAAAACAATCAAAGGGTCATTGTTGAAAGTTGATTCTTAAACTTTCCAAGTCTCAAGTGTGAATTTGGCTATATAAACGAAAGTTACCTTATATGAATGAAAAATAATTTATTGCAAAAAAGGTTGCGTTACATAATAAATACAAACATTTTAATACACTGCACATAGTTATAATACAAATTTACCAGGGGTCCCCAAACTCAGCTAGGCTAGTAACTCGGGGTACCAGAAAATATATAATCTCAATGATTCGTGAACTTTTATAAGTACAAAGAAAAAAGTGGAAAAAACGAAAGAGGAGTCTCAGGATCGTAGCACATGGAAATCTATAGTCTCTGCCTACCCTTCCAAGTATGTATTTATAATTAAAAACCCTTTAAAAATTGCTACTAATAAAACCTTTTAAAGTTTTAACGTCCCGGAAATCGGAACAACATTTTGCAGCGTTTCTCGTCAAAATAAAAGCGTTTTCCCGCAAGTTTCAGTCGCGATACGTCATGTTCCCGTCCCGTGATAAAGCTTTGACATTTTTGCCAAGCGCACGAAAATAAAGAGCCCTGGATGGCTATTCCGCCATTATTTTTCACTCTCAATGTCGGTCATTAGATATTTGTTTACAGTATGATAAATGCGTCGGTGGTAGAGCTGATGCCGGGCTCGACAGTGGAAGTACCACCGTCTTACTCACAAATGCCCCCGAAGTTATTCGTGGGAGAGTAAGAAAACAGCTCTCAGGCAAAACCAGGCAGCCTACCATTGCCTGGGACCGATGGATGGCGGTATATCCATCCCAAATTGCCGGGCCTTATATAAAACAGGCTGGTAACGGGCAGCGGCGTCATTGATGCAAGAGTTTCGGCACTGCACTCACCAACCCGCATGCCTAGCGTGCGTGAGTATGGGCATTTCTTCGAGGAGGACCATCAAGAGTGGCAAAACCTTGGAAAGGCCTATGTCCAGCAGTGGATATGGGATGGGATGATGATAAATGTGATGCGATGTAAAGAGGGGTGACTAAATTTCATCAAATAAAATCTTTGGAATATAAGGAACGTTCACTACAGGTTTTCAATAAAAATAAAACCGGCCAAGTGCGAGTCGGACTCGCGCACGTAGGGTTCTGTACCATCTATATATATAAAATTCAAAGTCCTGACTGACTGACTGATAATCAAGCCACAGACTAAACCACTAGTCTTAAAGACATGAAATTTGGAGGGTGTGTTCCTTGTGGAGTGTTAGTATCCACTAAGAAAGGGTTTTGCGAAATTCTACCCCTAAGATATAAAGTTAAAATTCCTGACTAACTGACTTTTAATCAAGCCACAGACTAAACCGCTGGTTCTAGAGACATGAAATTTGGAGAGTGTGTTTTCTGTCAAGTGTAGGTATCCTCTAAGAAAGGGTTTTTCGAAATTCTACCCCTAAGAGGGTGAAATGGGGGGTTGAAATTTTTGTGAAACTTTTATTCTCTGGGTCAATTGACTCGAAAATTGGTACACATAAATTAAAATTAAATTAATAATAAATAAATTAATAGGGCTTTGAAAATTCTAGACGGCATGTTAAATGGGCAGATGGCGCGCAGGAAGGCACAGGGCGCGCGGGGAAGCGTGCCAAACGCGCCCGGCGCGGGTCGGGTGTATATATACCTATTAGTAAGTAGGTAGGATTTTTCTGAGGTATTCCAAATTTCAGAAGTTATTCTGTAATATGTTTCTGATATTACTATGAACTAATATTTGCAAGTTATAAGTACGTACATGTATAAAAAAGCGTTTGTTTCTGTATTAATTATTCTATTCTACTTTATAAGTAAAATCTAATTGGGTACATCATACCTACTATAATACTTTACGCACTAACATCTTAATCTGTTTCTTCAGTGAATCTTTGCTCCGTTTCGCAGCTTAGGCGTTATTTTATGAACACTCCCTTTAGCTCAGGTGTTGACCAGGGTCACTACAATGATAATAAAACAAAAAACCACAACCAACCCCGTTGAGTGGTTCCAGAGTTAAAGCGTTTATTCAGTCTTTGCCCCGGCTTCGGCTCGGACGTTATTTCACGAACATCCCTTATACCCTATGTATTGAACACGGTTACTAAGATGATAATAAAAAAAAGCATTCAAATTTATGAAATGGTTCTCGAGTTATAAAAGCGTCTATTCAATCTTTTCCCCGTTTCCGGCTTGGGCGTTACTTTATGAACACATTTTATAGCCTATGTGATGACCAGGGTCATTACGATGATAATAAAAAACCGGATCCAAATCTGTTGAGTGGTTCTCGAGTTAAAACGAAAAATACAGACAGACACACAGACAAAAATGCTAAAAATTGTTGTTTCGGCCTCAGTACAAAACCAATAACCCATTTCATTCAAACACTAAGACAAAAAAATCGTTCAGTCATATAGGTACTATAAAATAAACGCTCAGAAAAATATGAACAGCGCGGGCGAAGCCGCGGGCAAAAGCTAGTTATCTATAAAAACGGCAAAAAAAATCATTTCTGTTGTATGGAGCCCCCTTTAAATATTAATTTTATTTTAATTTAATTATTTATTTTTAAAGTGAATGTATAACTTAATATTCTGTGAATATTTCAAGTAGACGCTTATGCCGTTATCAATATCGAGCAAAAAAATCGCGTTAGTTGTATGAGAGCCCCCTTAAATATTTATTTTATTCTGTTTTTTAGTATGTTTTGTTATATCATCTGCTGTTTCAACAAAATTTCACACACGTAGAACGTCTTTTAAAATCACACGCAATCTGCCTTAGCAATTTTATGAGATGCGAAGTTATCAATAGTCATTTCATTCTATCTCATTCTTACTACTTTTTGATCCCTCCTCTATCTTGGACTGGAATTTTCACTACAGGTTTTCAATAAAAAAAATCAATACACATACGTAGAACCACTTTTAAAATCATCCGCAATCTGTCTTTGCAACTTTGTGCAAGTGTCAGAATTAACGTCGACAGCTATTCCGGCATTATTTTTCACTTGCATTAGATATTTGTTTAAAGTTTGATTAGTGCAATGCGGTGAAAATTTGAGTAAGTATGACTAAACAACATCAAATAAAAACTATGTGATAAAAGGAATGCTCACCATAAGTTTTCCATTAAAAAAATCAATACATAATAATAATCAGTCCGATCCATCAGCCTGTTTCGTCCACTCCTGGACATAGGCCTTTCCAGGATTTCGCCAGTCTTGGCGGTCCTCCTGGAAGAAATGCCCATACTCACACACGCTGGGCGCCTGCCCTGGTGAGCGCGGCCAATGACGCCGCTGCCCGTCATCACTCTGTTTTATATAAGGCCCGGCGATTGGGGATGGATATACCGCCATCCATCGGTCCCAGGCGATGGTGGGCCGCCTGGTTTTGCCTGAGAGCTGTTCTCTTACTCTCCCCCAAATAACTTCGGGAGGATTTGCGAGTAAGATGGTGGTACCTCCACAGTCGAGCCCGGCATCAGCTCTACCACCTTGATAATAATAATAGTATGCTTTATTTCCCAAAAAATACAAATTAATAACATTGCATTGCTTTAACATACGATACTTAAAACTTATATTTATTTCCTTATTTTGTACCGGAGAATTAAAAATAACAATAAACTTCAGTTTATTTGAAATTCTTATAATTTGTCATGCATGATTATAAAATTATACCGGGTGTAAATAAACTGCTACCATTAAATGAAACCAAATATTCTACCGACCCTACTGAAACACTTTTCCCAAGAACCATACCCGCGCACACCCTTAGTTTGGGAAATAATTGAGTTCCAAACAAAAATGCGTGAACCCTAACGCACCGACATACGGGCGAGTTTAGAGAGAGCGTCGTCCGTGAAACCGCTGTTCAGGCGCAGCGTTATAAAATAGACCTTCCTCCTCCGAGGTAAAGTCTTTGAGTTACAGTTGAATATCTTTTTCTCTGAAGACTAGCGCGGTTTTTTTTTTCAAATAATTGTTCAGTATGATCAGTAGAGTATGTTGTTTTATTTAAAGGTCGCACTCCATTTACACCCTGTATAATTCAATTCAATACACACCAAATCTTATTATATTTGCAATATTGTGCTTCTTATATTTAATTTTAATATAGTCGATACAGTTGAATTACTTTATACATCCTTTTTATATAATGAATTATGTAATTGTTATTTTTATAATATTAATAATGTTAATTCCAGCCATGTTAATTCCAGCCATGTTAATTAGATATGTAATATTTTAAAGTCAGTTACTATGATACGTAATATTATTTTCAATAATTAAACTAAGAGTAAATTATACAATTAGGTTTTATTTACAAAAAGGTTTATTTTTTGGTTGTTTGGGCACCCAGGATTGGGTACAAGCCTCCTCCATAGCAGCCCAGTCTTTTCGGTTTTGGGCCAATCTTGTCCATGCTGGTCCAGCTATCGCAATTATATCTTTGCACCAATACATATCCGTACAAAATCCCTTTTAAAATCATCCGTAATCTGCCTTAGCAATTTTTGCGCACGTGCCAGAATTGAGGCCAGGCTATCAAAAACGTCCCATGAATTAGGGCATTTTGCTTCTTATTCCAACTTGGGTACGGACTTCGCTGACTTATATGGCGTGAGCTGTAGTTTTAAATTATGTTGCGGTTTACTATTTTGGGTTCCGTTTGAATGGAAACCCTTATAGTGAAGTTTCGGTGTCTGTCTGCTCGTTTGTTGGTCCGCCGCATTATTTTGAAATGGTGGGCTGATTTTGCAGATTCGAGCCGGAACAATTTCATTAAAAATGACAAAATATTTTGTAAAGGTGGATGCTCCTGGTCTTGTTCCCAAACGCAATATAATTTTTACATAAAAAGTATTAAATAAACGCGATTTATTACGCAACAATATTTTAATGTCATACAACTTATATTTGTGATTGTCGGCACTTGGTGAAACATGGAAAGCATCTTGATGAAAACCACTTGAACACTCTTTACACAAAATTTACTATAACTATAGGTACTTTTAACCCGACCGGTTTCGAAATTTAATTCATTTTCAACAACAACTCATTTTAATATTTTAAGACATAACCTACGTGCTGTTAAAAAAAAACAAATTTTATTGTGTAAACAGTGTACAGTGTAGGTTTTCATCAAGATGATTTTAATGTCAATTTGACTTTTTTAGCAAAGTTGTGTTACTTCATCTGGGTATTACTTTATAATAGATCCTGCACAACAACTATAAATATTCCTTGGGACAAGGGTATTTAGAGAAATTTGTCCTCCAACGCTTTTATGTTAATACGACGTATATTTTGGTATAAGTTTTATTGTCTTATATCTAATATACCTAACTCAAATCAAAATATGATCTTTAGATCACAGTTCAGGTCAGTCTTTGCAATTCTTTTGGATACAGCAAAATGCAAGTAACCGTGTATTTTACGGCTGAAATATTAAGGTCAAAGAGTGAAATCTGACATTTTTTTTCAACATTTATTTGTCACCTCTTTTGCTTCTTCTACATCCATCAACCTAGTCATACAGGCTCTTCTATTCCAGGTACTTTTCACTTTACCGTTTTTCAGTATGTCGCTTATTTGGTCGGAAAAATTGTGTCAGGATCGTAGCAGATGGAAATCTGTAGTCTCTGCCTACCCCTCTGGGAGACAGGCGTGAGTATATGTATTTATCTGTCACAATTTTATGGTTTAAAATGAATTTTAAAAGAGACAAAGCCGGTGTAGCCCCCTTGTAAAAGTTGTTTCGCAGGACCATTTACAAAGTAAAAAAAACAACTTTTCTAGAAAGACCTAATTGACATTAAACTATTATAAAGTTGTGCGTTTTGGAACAAAACCCATCGCAACCACCTAAAGTTAGAAAAATTAACGTGATAAATAAAAAAGTCAGTGTAATCTTATTTGAAGACAATAACGTCTTCGTTCCTTATCCTACCCCAAGTTTGAATATTTAAAATTAACCTTTTCCAGCAAATCAACAATTTAAATTTCATCCAGGGAAGAAACTCGATGAATTCTAGTGAAGCAAAAACCGTTGGAAACTACGATTGGCTCATCAATATTCCGATGGAACTGCGATCCTGATCTTGAATAGCAAACTGAAGGATTGTCAAGAAGACTTATTCTGGTCTGCGTTTTTGCAGAATATTCGTAAGGTGATATGAAAGTGCTTGTTTAAAAGGTGGTTGTTCTTTATTCGAAATTTTAAAAGAACTAAAATAAGATCAGCTGTTCCATAGAAAAAAAAAGTATTGAGTTGACATTTTTCCTCGATTTCAAGGCTTATCATCGGTTTCCAGTGTTTTTAGCTACCTATAAAAATCCATTCACTATTAATCAGAACAACAACAACAACAATTTATTTATTTAAAGTTTTAACATGGTTGCATCCTTATTACATATTTATGTAGGTACAAAATTAATACTTATGTATGTTTCTATCGTAACTTAAAAACGTAGCAAGAACGCAGTTTTAATTGTGAGCTTCAGATTTAAAGAGGCCTACGGCCCTTAACTAAATCTTCCGCGAGCGTCGCCTAGCTAAGAAATATAATAAATAAAAATCTGTCTATAAGAACGCAGAGTACACAAAAAGAAAAAAGGAACCAGCACCACACAAAATACAAGCCCACAAACACACAAAAAAATTGTACCTATCTGCTGATCGGGGAAAGCCCCGCCGACCCACCACCCGCTAGCATCACCACGATCAGAGCGGAAAGCTGGTCCGCACAGCCTTACCAGACAGTTACTATCGATCGGCATGTTTTCACATAACTCGTTACGTTGCTAAATAAGAAAAACTTAAAGCTGAATAAACCTATTTGACCCTATTGCAATTTGCAATACAGCAGAATTTTAACTTCGAATGATAAAGTTTTTTTTTTAAATCATAATAGTCCTGCGAGCCAGTACATTGTTCAGACAGTTGATGAGTGAGATTTGTATACAATAAAAACACATGAATTCCGACTTTAAGAAACTATTTTTTTTTTCTGTAATAATCTTGCTCTTTTATCTCTTATAAAAGAGCAAATACCATTTATATTTTGAAAAAAATTAAAACGTGATAAATTTTTGTTAGCAATGCAAAGATTTTAGTAGGGGTCGATTCTACAGTATTGTAAAAAACCGTAGGAGAATAATTTCTCGGTTTATTGCCCAAAAAACTAACTCAAAATTAATGCGTTGTGTGGTTTTTTCGCTCAAAAGTAATTTCTTGCGACTCAAATCCAAAACTGAAGAAAGACCAGCAAAAGATACTCGTAATTATATCACCTAGCGTCTCCGGACGTTGCGAAAATGCCTAACAGAATATTTTGTTGGAAATTACTTCTTCAGAAAATGTAAAGATAGGCTCAAATCCAAACTGATCTATAAGCAATAATACAACATAATTTATTCAAAAAAAAAAATTATTGCCCAATGGCAGTGGCGTGCATTGAACTTTTTGCTGGAAATGCAATGAGAAGGTCAAGTTTGACGAACAAAATTAAATTTAAAAAATTAAAAACAAAAATGAAAAAAAAATTTATGATATCATGTACTCTAAGGAAGGCTAGGCAGTGCCGTCATACAAATAATGATTTTTCGAAGCAACATTTAAATTTTTTATATTCTTTTTATTGTCAAACTTGACCTTCTCATTGCATTTCCAGCAAAAAGTTCAATCCACGCCACTGCTCAATGGCGAGCGAAATACTTGTTAGTATTTCTACCAGGTAACCATTGGCAATGAGATAATTAGTCAAAATATTTAAGACTTTTAATCATACGATGAAATAGTACTTGAATAGTTGAAATTATTAAACTTTACCGTAACAAACATTTAAAGTAAAGTCATAGTTTAAAATCAAATATAACAGCAGGGAAACTAGGGAACAACAACAAGGAGAGGGAAATATTTCATGGTTTACACAAATATTTTGTTTTAGTTAAATATCTGGGTCATAAAAATATATATTATAATATTAAAGGGTGTATAATACCTCACTTCGCTTCGCATGATCCTGTTTTATACCAACAAATACTTCAACAATCACTCTGAAATTAATATATGATAAAGTTGAGGACTACTGCTATGTCAACGCTGTAGTGAAAACTTGATTCCATAAAATTTTATCGATAGAAAAAACTACAAAGTTACCTCCAAACTATACAATAAACCGATAGCATTCAATTAATACTTGAAACTATAATAAATATAACTGATATTAGTATAAAGCAGCTGCAAACTGACACATAAAAATGAAAAAACCATCAGCGTAGCCGCGATTTCAAAATAACTGATGTTTTTGCGTGCGTGGCATCTGATTAGAGTAGGATAGACAGTTGAAAAGCAGAAGCGTTAGAGCAGGACTGTGAATTGAGGTATTAGGGGCCCTTAATATTATATGTACTTCTCCATGTCCTTACTCAGATTATAATGGGAATTTAAATAAATTTACCTAACTTCAATGCGGTGAAATAATTTTGAAACATGTAGAATACTCTTAGCTTCTTAGTTTAGTTTAATTATAAATATGTATTACATACGGTTTAACAATTAAAAAGTATACCAAGTGAAGAATCAAACCCTCTATGTCTAAGAGACAGCTCACATACTGCATCTTTAGGGCTGTCATGCGTCCCGATATATCGGAACTGTCACCGTTATTTAGTCCTCTGTCCCGTAGTCCCGACAAACATGAAAATGTCCCGACATTTGCGCAAATCGCGTAATGAATGATTTAATCAACACAGGCTTGGGCGATGGTGATGTGATTCGAAAATTGCCAGAGCGGGTTAGTTTGTGGGTGTAAACACAGTATCAGATGAACTATAATATGACCTGCACAGATTTTTGTTTTCGTTTAGAAACTTATTAAGTCCTTAGAAAATTATAATAACACACCAAGTGTAACTTTTGTTACAATTACTATCTAAATAAACGCTTGTCTTAAAATGTATAAGTAATGCCATCAAAAACAAAACTTGTAAAAAAAAAACAAGTTTCGCAACTTAGTTCTTCCACCGTAAAAAGTTGTGAGATCCATCTAAATCCAAGTCGGTTAATTTATTCAGTCCCTACTTAAGGGACCTTCTGTATTAAGTTAATACATAATTAGCTAACCTAACAACATCTTCTAGTGACCATATCACTATTAAAAATCTTTTACGGTTGTAACTTTGTAATCCTATATATTTATGCAGTTGGCGTATCTAGAGCACTGGACCGAAATTACAAAATATTTTAGTTTTTCCTTGATCTATACACTTAACACTAATTGTATTCCAAATTTGAAGCTTCTATGTCTGCTAGAAGTGCCTTAGAGTTTTGATGATCGGTCAGTCAGTCAGTGAGTGAATGACTGAGTGAGTAACGAAATTGAGAAACTTTGACCGTTTATAATTCTTAAACTACTGGTTCAAATTGAATGAAATTTGAAATATACCGCGTTTATACAATGCCTGTTTGGTTACTGAAAATTCAGGCTTCTAGTTTTATCCACATCGAAGTTAGAAGGGTGTCGAAAATGGCCTGAACTGTTTCGAGAAAAGGATGGTACGGCCGTGGCGCTTTTTAGCTCGTCTTGGCGGGGGCACTGCCGTGCCCCCAGATAAGTAATAAGACCCTAGCAAAATATGGCAGCCCTATGCATCTCATTCATCTGTAACGAGTATATCTTCCTAAGAAACCAATCTTTGTGCAATCAAGCTTATAGAATCGAGAAATCTGAATAACAAAGTTTAGAAATGTCCGGGATAATTCAGTATAATGCCGTAGGGTATTTCAACACTGAGGAAAATGGAATCAAACTTCCGCAGCGGATGGAGCGATCGTCCCGCGACTATTCCAAGCACCCGAGATTACTAATGTGGGTTTGTGGATTGCCGTATTATATATTATTATTGAACCGGATTGGCGATTGACGACATTGTCACGTCACGTCAGAGTATGCCATTTTAGATCTTAATTCATCCACATAAAAGTTATAGCTGCGATCAGATTCAACAACAGTATGAACATTAAAGCCCAAAGGCACGAGTCTCTTGAGACGATTCGATTGCCAAAGTGACAGATGTCAAAACTGACAGATGTCAAAATAAAAGTATTTTTTTATGTTTTTGAGACAGCTGAAACATTTGAGGAATTTGGCCAAGTGTGAGTCAGACTCATGCACAGAGGGTTCTGATCTACCACACATAACATCCGGAACCCTAAAAACATTATGGTAAACTAGCTTTTGCCCGCGGCCCCGCCCGCGTGTTATTCGGTTTAACGACATGCTTTTTTCCGGGATAAAAAGTAACCTATGTGTTAGTTAGGGTATAAGCTATATCCATTCTAAATTTCATCCAAATCCGTCCAGCCGATTCAGCGTGAAAGAGTAACAAACATACACACACACACACAAACTTTCGCATTTATAATATTAGTGTGATGTAACTTGTTCAAGTTTGTTGTCTTGTATCAATGAACCTCGATGCAAAAAGGTCGACAAGCTACAAACGAATCTCAGATGGCACTGTGGCTAGCACGAGGTTTATTGTTTGGGGACCTCCCTACAGTTAAATTTGATTTTTTATTTATTGTGTATTTTATAAACGTAACAAAAATAATAAATTGGCAGAAAGGGGAAAAAATAGTTTAAGATATATTTTGGGCCCTACCCCGGCTTCAGTTAAGATGTATGTCAATTACATATTGACGCCCCCCCCCCCCCCCCATCAGGGCCCAAAATATATCTTGAGCAATTTTTTCCTTTTTTTCACATTTATTATTTTTGTTACATTTATAAAATACACAATAAAAGTTTTTTAAAAAAACATAATATAAATTTTATTTATATAATTTGTCGTGATAGAGGCCATAGCATCACGTATTCTATGAAAAAAATAACTGGCTACCTATTACGGTTGAAGCTATAGACTGTTGTAACAGACGGAGAGACAGACATCAGCTTAGTAATAGAGTCCCGTTTGGCACCCTTCAAGTCAGTGGCGGTCCGATGCGGTCATGCCCTCCCCCCAAAATCATTCACGTCAACTCGAAAAGTCCCCTAAATTTGGACGGTTTACGAACATTTCAAACAATTTATTATCTGCCTACTACCGTCTAAGTTAAAAATATTCAAAATAAACTTTATAAAAAGTTATTCAGACGGTGCAAACCCGAAACGGACGTCAGTGGTGGCGGTCGCATGCCCCATGCAGTTAATAGAAGGCTTCCATTTCTTTTGTGATTGAGACGTCTTATTTTATTATACAAATCTTTTTAATACACCTGCTCAAAATATGTTAAAGTGCCTGTTTAGCGTACGTAAATAAAATGACATATTTTGCAATCGTGCGTTTTGTTTTTAGTACTGACGCCATCTAGGGGAAACCGGCCACATCATTTAGTAAGCATGTAAGCCCTTGTTTTACCGGATACACTGTTTAAGATTGGTATTTTCAAACTTTTATATTTAAATATTAAATATATTGTATATGTTAAATTGTAAGAGATGTTTTAAAAATTCAAAACGTTTTAGACGTCATAATTTATATTCTTTATTAACTATCTTAGAAATTATTATTAAAAAGATTTTAGAAAGAGACATTGGTCCTTGTAGTACAGGTTGGCACCAATCAGACTGCGTTTTCTTCTGTCGACTTGTATCTGTTTTGATCTGAAACAAAACTGCTTTAATTTTATTATATCATGTAATTATTCGCAGGTGTTAATACAAACAACGAACATACAAACAAAAACGTCGTTTGATACACGTGCGAAAGTGTTGATATTTCTCGTCCCGACTGTTTTTTGCCTCGACTGTGACTCTAAATATCAACCTTTTCGCACTTGAATCAAAATGTACTATTATTTGCTTGACCGGTTTTACTATTAAAGTTGGCCTCTTGAACTGTACTTGAGCCAAGACGACCCCCACTCCCAAAATCTTGAGCTGCGACCGCGCCTGTTTCGGTACTAAAAATCTGAAGAAAAAATGTATAAAGAGAGAAAAATCAATGAAAGTATTATTTTGTAATCTTGAAAATGTTTGACAGGGCCAGATTCCTAGGTGTCCACATTTTATCAATACATTAACTGTTGATACTTATTGATAAGCACAACAAATTAAAACCAATAGATAAAAGCAAGCTATCTTCACTAACGCAATCAATATCGATTATTTATCCGTAAATACACAACGAAAAACAGTCATACGCAAGAATCGTATCAGAACAAAGGTTTAAATCGTGGTGTTAATAAATAAAGTTTCAGATATGGCTAAAAACAAACCAGACAATAAAAAAAAGAAAACAAAAAATAATATTTCAGATTCAATGTGTGGTTTACTTGTAAGTACCAACTGTTAGTAAATTAATAGACACTAGGGTGTATAACCTCACTTCGCTTCGCATGATCCTGTTTCATACCAACAAATACTGCAACAATCACTCTGAAATTGATATATGATAAAGTTGAGGACTAATGCTATGTCTATGCTGTTGTGAAAACTTGATTTCATTAAATTTTCTCGATAGAAAAAAATTACAAAGTTACCTCCAAACCGTACAATAAACCGATAGCATTCAATGAATACTTGAAATTAGATCTGAAACTATGCATAATTTATCTGATAAAGCAGCTGCAGACTGTTCCATAAAAATGAAAAAACCATCAGTGTAGTCGCGATTTCAAAATAACTGATGTTTTTACGTGCGCGGCATCTGATTAGAGTAGGATAGACAGTTAAAAAGCAGAAGTGTTAGAGCAGGACTGCGAATTGAGGTATTATGGGCCCTTGTACAGAAGTGATACACAAAATTATACAAAAACGTATCGCTGAAGAAACTATTACCTTTATGCGAAATGTAGAAAGTATTAGAACGTATGCTTACGCTTGGCCGCTACCGCGCCTGATGGAAAACATCGATGAGACCTAGGATGAAGCGCACTCACCCGGAAAGTGGGAGAATTTAATCCTTTAAAGTTGATGACTGATACTGAACAACTGGTTGTAACTCTACTCACTCGGTACTCATTTTTGTACTTGTAAGAGTTTTTTTTTGCAATTTTGGCATACAAAATCCAGAGTGACAAAATTGTTTTCAGATAACGTTGCCACATGCCACATTTTTTCTGTATCATAATTACCATTTTTAGGGTTCCGTACCTCAAAAGGAAAAAACGGATCACTTTGTTGTCCGTCTGTCTGTCGCGTAGAGGTATCGAGTTGAAATTAAAACCATATACTCAAGTCTACAGTCCCTTGAAGCTGTGAAAATATCAAACTTCCAAGTTAACGTAAAAAAAGATACGGCCGTTTATGCCGCAAAAAACGTATATTTCGACACTCTCAAGGGAATCAAAATTTATAGGGTATTTCCCGTTGACCTACAGCTATGAAATTTGGCAAGTAATACCGTCTTATACTACAAATATAAAAAAATTAGAATTATAGATTTGCAATTAAATCATAAAAAAAAATCATAGAGGTTAAGCAGCGGCATGCGCGGTCATAATTGTACGGGTGACCAAATATTTTTGTAGATTTTTTTAAACTTTTACAAGTTTGTACGGAACCCTCGGTGGTCGAGTCCGACTCGCACTTGTCTGGTTTTTGCTATTGCAACTGACCAAAAAAGCTAGATAATAATTTGTTTGGAAAAGTTAATCTGTGTGTTTTATAAGTAAAAATAATGCTAAAATTGCTTTCTTCATAACTTTACATTGTAATTTAAGTTTTAAATCACTGAATTTATTTAGAATTTAGCACAAAACTAAGTTTTTCAACAAAATTACAAATTTTCCCTTAATATGAATCTACTGGTAAGGTAGATTAATCAGTGCATTGCACATTAACTTACTAATTTTTAGGGTTCCGTACCCCAAGGATGCCAAACGGGACCCTATTACTAAGCCTCCGCCACAGAAAACTATGCCTCCGCTGTCTGTCTGTCCGTCTGTCACAGGGGTCTAAAGCATCAACCGTAATAGATAGATTTTTCTACAAAATACGTGTTACTATGGCTTCTATCACGACAAATAATAAAAATAAAAATATAGAAAGTTAAGCCCAAGGTCCCCATATTATAAACCGTGTGTTAACTTAAGCGGCATCTGAGATGACTTGTTTGACTGCTTTTACCGAGGTAATATAATAGATAACGCTAAGAGTAGCTTGTCAACGTTTTTACACGAAGATGAAAGATGGTGCTCAGATCTCAAAGGCGGTCATTTGTTAATTTTGTTATGTACCATAATGTTTTTAGAGTTCTGTACCCGTAGTATGCAGTGGCGTGTAATGGATTTTTAAGTAGGGTAGGCACAAAACTGTCCTTATGTTCTTTGCACGTATTACAGCGAGAATTACGGTAAATAACGATTTAACTTGCACTGGTGTCTTTCTCTTTTGTCCAAGCTCATTGCCAAAAAACCTCTTACCTCACTATCAAAAATGAATCTTCGACTACCTACGCACGAATCCACTATTTAAAAACCTGTGGCGCCATCTATTATCAAGTAGTGCAAGTAATCATGACAACAGGCGGGGCGTATTTTAATGAGAATGTGTGCGTACTTAGCGCGAGCCGCTGACGTCATGGGAGTATAGTTACAGATGCACACATAGAGAATTGGCTGCGATTTTAGCTATGCGTGTTGCCACGGTAGCGCGAGCGCTGCAGAGCAGGCAGGTAGGTATTTCAAAGAAAGGGTGAAGCTTACCTGATAATAATATTGAAATAGTTGTGTGTACCTGTGTCTAGTTAGCTAAGCCAAACCCAGGGTAGGCATTGCGTATTTGCCTATATGAGATGCACGCCACTGGTAGTACATATGTGGTGGTACGAAACCGTTTGTGCGCGATTCCGACTTACACTTGGCCAAATTATTTTATGAATGACTGTATAAATCTGGTATAAATATTATTTTATTTTTATTAGCTGTAGCCTATTTTGGACATTTACTATTAAAGAAACTCTTTCTTTCAGATAACCCTGTTTCTGTCTACCATACCGTCAGTAGCCGTATCTATAGGCCTGTATTACTTGTATCAGGACTTGACAGCCACACCGAAAATACCAACGTTGGATCTCAATGAATGGTGGGGACCAAGCATCACTGAAAATATACAGGATACTTCTATTAGGCCATTCCGAGTCGTTTTTACTGAAGCAGTAAGTCGTTGCTTTTTAATAACTCTTTACAAGTGTGAGCGAAATTAAAACAGTTAGGAGTATCCTAAGTAAAATTCAAAGTTAAAACGGCGTTGTCATTTTATGAAGCGATATTAGGCGTTTCCTGTTTTGTCTAAAGCATAATTGGAACAATATACGGATTGTAGAAATTTTTTACACGCAACAATATTTATGGAGCAAGGTGGAAAAAACAGTGATTTAATCAAATCCCTTAAAATTTCAGCAGTTCCCGGGAAATGTTGAAATGGCAACTTGACTTTATCATTTCTCCAAACAAATCTAGTGATTTGATCAAATACCTCTTATGATCATAAATTTGGGAGCCGAGCAAAGCGGATCGAAGGGAGGCGATGCTCTACAGTTCTTAAAATTGATGTGAGCTATGCAAGAACTGACATGTTTATTTTATCATTTCACTTATAACAGTTTTGGTATTTGATCAAATTACTAGATTTTCTTAGAGAAATTAAGAAATTTTATAGCAATTTTATCACCTCCCGGTATTTGTTCAAATCTCTTAGAGATTTGATTCATTTTTTTCGCCTTACAATTGAAGTGAAAGAGATTGTAATGCTCTGACAGTTTTACAAATATCGTTTATTAAAATCGACCAAATCTTCCAGATGCAAGAGCAACTTACAAAGAAAATACTGTTGAAAAACCAAAGATCTTCAAAGACAAGCCTTGAAGGGTCCGCTTGGAACTACGGCATCAACACCAAAGGGTTAGAGATAATAAACAAACACTGGCAGTTCAAATACAATTTCAGGGAACGTCAGAAGTTTTTGAACAAGTTCGATCATTTCAAGACCAATGTACAAGGGTTAGATATTCATTTTGTACGGTTGAAGCCGAAGGATGAGGGCAGTCTCATGGTGGGTATATTGTTCTCCCATACTACAAAAAAGCTAATAACAACATCAGAAACAGGTTTACAAGTTCCTACTCTTTGTCTGTGTGTTGCAAAAACTGATGTAACAATATTGTAACACCGCATTTTTTCGCTGTGAGTGGTCCAACCATTGACCCAGGTCAATGGTTGCAATATAAGCAGCATCGAATGCTACCACAGAACAACTTTAATACACTCTAATTCGTAAATTACAAAAATTAAGCTGCACGCTAAGGTCCTTGCCTAAAAAAATCCTGCGCTTTCTTTTTATAATTTTTCAAAAATGTTTGTTTTCAAAGATAAAGTCGTAGATAATAGTAGATTATGCACTAAGGGAATAAAGCAGTGTCTTATGTTGTGGGCGGCAGCTGCCCAATGGCTGAACATAATTAGCGACGAAAAGTAGAGTATGCTACTTTTCGTCGCTAATTATGTTCAGCCATTGGGATAATCGAGCACTCGTGACCACCATGGCTCTTATTATGTTACTGTTGTACAAAATTTGTGAGTATGGGCATTTCTTCCAGGAGGACCCCCAAGAGTGACGAAATCCTGGAAAGGCAGTGGACGAAACAGGCTGATGGACGGATGGGTGGATGTACAAAATACTACAAAAACATAGCCCCCGCCTGAAATAATATGTAGTGACTGGAATAGAAAAAGAAATGGTTCGGTGGTCTGGGCATATAGAGAGGATGAATGAAAAAAGAGTGACGAAAGAAATTTATGCTGCACAAGTGGAAGGTAAAGCTCAACCGGGCCGCCCTATGCCGACCAAATCGGAGACATACTGAAGAAAAGCAAAGTAAAAAGTACCCGGAATAGAAGAGCTTGTATGACTAGATTGATGGATGTACAAGAAGCAAAAAAAGTTTGTCAGGGTCGTAGTAGATGAAAATCTGTAGCCTCTGCCTACCCCTCTGGGAAACAGGCGTGAGCATAATGTACGTTTGTAGTATTTTATTACAAAACATAATATTTATATAATTAGCTTGATATTTTGTTGTAAATCGGATTAATCAATCCTCATGTAGCAACATTATTTATTCCGACTCAAACTGAAGTAAAGCCGTAGCTTACAGGCTTCAAACTTAGCAGAAATCCCTCATGCTTACGCGAGGAAGTGTGCGGGGAAAGATCATAGCGGGGGTACAAGAGGTGCGCGGTGAGAAGGGTAAAAACCTAAATAAATAATTAGCCTTTCGCCGCGGCTCCATCCGCATTTTGTTTCTGCCCCGTTTTCGGCTTAGACGTTACTTTACCAACATCCCTTATAGCCTATACGTTGACCAGGGCCACTATGATGATGATAAAGAAAAACACGTCCAAATCTGTTGAGTGATATCAGAGTTAAGACGGAACATGCATACACCAAATATACAAACATACAGACAGATAAAAATGGTCGTTTTGGCTTCAATAAAACACTAACAACATGACATAATGGCCGTTGGGGCCGAAAGAAGAATGGAGACCACCTACAGAAAAGCATAGCGTAGGCCGACCTCGTGCTTGCTGAACCGACGACATGAAGGACGTTGCGAGTGGTGGCTGGATGAGAAGGACGGAGGACCGCCAAGAGTGGAAAATTTGGGAAAGGTTATGTCCAGCAGTCGACAAACACAGGCTGATGGATGGATGGGATGCATGGATAATAGTAATAACACATCTCATTTAAATTTTTTTTTATTTCATTTCACAGACTTGACTTTTTAGTACTTTACATTTCTTGCAGGTTCTACCACTACTTCTGCTGCATGGATGGCCAGGATCTATCAGAGAGTTCTATGAGCTCATGCCGCTTCTGACAACACCGAGACCTGGACACGACTTTGTTTTTGAGGTCATTGCTCCAAGTTTACCTGGATTCGCCTATTCTCAGGTTTGTTCACTTAAATGTGATTTTGTGATTAATTTCTTCTTCATCTGTTAGATGGATCCAAGCTATGTCCTGACGCCTATGCAGATTGAGGAGGAGGTAGATAAAACTTTTTCAAAGAGTTTATTTAAAACTAATATTGAATAAACACTTTTAATTCGAGAACCATTCAACGGATTTTGATGCGGTTTATTTTATTATCGTTGAAGAGACCCTGGTCAACATATAGGCTATAAGAAGTGTTAATAAAATAACGCCTAATCCTAAAACGGGGCAGGGATTTAGTAAAAGTGGGCGAAAGGCTACTAGCAACTCATATAAATTTCATAATTCTGAAAAGTGGTATATTTAGTTTTTCCAATAACGCGTATTTTGAAGCAAACTGTACAAATATCAATGGAACCTATGTAGAACCTGTAAATGTTACTAGTAGGTATATGAAGTTTACTGTAACGGGCTGTTTTAGATAAGTTTACTTGTTTTTCAGGCTCCTGTAAGATCAGGCCTCAGTCCAGCACACATGGCCATAGTCATGAGAAACTTGATGCACCGATTAGGTTTCCATCATTACTACATCCAAGGGGGAGACTTTGGCCACACCATTGGCTCACACATGGCTACGCTGTTCCCAAAAGAGGTCCTTGGATTCCATTCGAACTTTTTGGCAGATCTTTCTCCAATCAGTACTCTTAAGGTTATTCTTGGTGGTATATGGCCAATTTTATTTGTGGACAAGGGTTTGGAAGATCGGCTTTATCCTTTGAAAAATAAAGTTCATTTTTTCTTAGAGGAAAGCGGGTACATGCATTTGCAAGGTACTAAGCCTGATACTATTGGTAAGTGACATATCAGAATATGGCAAGATAGCATTCAACTGTTTTATTTTTCTGTGATTTAACGCTCCGCAATGCATGGGTATTCTTAATGAAGATACAATATGCGCAATCTTATTTGGCCTAACTTAAGGCTCCACACACACACACTCTCTCTCTCTCTCTCTCTTCGTATAATCTATATCCGCGCGAAAGAGAGAGTGCCTTACTTTGGACGGCCAAATAAGATTGCGCGTACTATACCGAGTGTAAATAGAGTGCGACCATTAAATGAAACCAAATATTCTACTGACCCTACTAAACCACTTTTCCGAAGAGTCATACCCACGGCAACCCTTAGTTTAGGAAATAATTGAGTTCCAAACAAAAATGCGTGAACCCTAACGCACCGACATTAGGGCGAGTTTAGAGAGAGCGTCGTCCGTGAAACCTGCAGCTGTTTGAGGTCAACGCTCTCTCTAACCTCGCCCGTATGTCGGTGCGTTAGGGTTCACGCGTTTTTGTTTGGAACTCAATTATTTCCTAAACTAAGGCTGTCCGCGGGTATGGCTCTTGGGAAAAGTGGTTCAGTAGGGTCGGTAGAATATGTGGTTTCATTTAATGGTAGCACTCTATTTACAGGCTTCGCTTGCGTAAAGTCGGCATTTTCCCCACTTGTGCTATAACAGTACATTACGACACGAGAGCGATGAAACGTTTTCTGACGAGTGTGAGTTTGCGGCACGAGCCGAAGGTGAGTGCTGCAATCACACGAGTCGAGAAAAAGTTTCTCGCACGAGTATCGTATAATATTTTATAGCACAAGTGGGGAAAATGCCGACTTTACGCAAGCGCAGCGTGCGTAAAGTGGTCATTTTACGCACGGTGTGCTATAAAATCATTTTACACTTTATTATGATTATTATGACCGCTTTTGTGGTGTAGCATTTCAAACGTGTCGACTACTAATTCAGAGATTACGTTTGTGTGCTTTGTGAAGCCTCCGTATTGTGCCCAGCATCGTCGGTTAAAAATTGGTGTACGATTGTGAACCGTGATTTCCATTTCACAGTTTATGCATGCAAACACCTCTGACACCTAACTACTCATACATGTAAAATTTTAACTATCCAGCCATTCCTGATACAGACACACAAACAGCTTTGCTTTAAGGACATAAGGACATAACAAGACATATTTATTACTAATTACAATCGATAACTAAGGGAATTCTTTGGCTTTGTTACAAAGTCGTAAAAACATTTATAACGACCGAAAAACAACTCCCAGCTAAAAACAAAGTGTATTTCGTAGTCCGATCTAAGAATTGGCCATATCATGATTTGATTGGTCATATTATGAATTCTGTTAAAAACTACGGCGCGGCTGTCGCCTCGCACCGCTCCGCTTCGCTCGATTTTCGCTCTTCCGAATCTATGATCACAAGCAACCTAACACGCTCCTCCTGACTTCGCTTGTCGTCACACCTACTTTGATTCGTAAACTTAATTATCAACGATTAGGCTACGACATAGCTATGAATAAATAATGCTCTAAGCCTGATCTATTCGACATTGGTTTGTGTGCTTCAAGAAGCATTTGTGTTCAGGCTCACCTCCCATCATGATCGGTTTAAATAATCGGTCCATAATTCTTTGGCCTCCAATTTCAGGTATCGCCCTCAACGACTCCCCACTAGGCCTGGCAGCGTACATCCTCGATCGTTTCCTGGTCTTCACAGACCCTTCCAACAAGAATCTCACTGACGGAGGTCTCTCCAAGTACAGTCTAACGGACCTTCTGGATAATGTGATGCTGTACTGGTCTACTGGGTGTATCACTACGTCCATGAGGCTTTATAAGGAGAGTTTTGCCAAGTTTACAGAGTTTGATAATGCCGTGAACAGGTGAGAAATAAATTAATAGGAATAGAAGAAAATAGTAGATTACACAACAAGTGAAAAAAAAGGGAATTTCTTTCGAGGCTCAAAGGTGGATCCCGAGAGGAGCGAAGGATTCTAGAGTAGAATCCTGAGCGGAGCGAGGGATCCAAGACCCGAGATGGAATTTTTTTTCACGAGTTATGTACTCTACTTTTCACCATTGACTATGAGAAAATAAACAGTACCATATTAACTATTTGAATCAAATTTTATTATACTTTCAACCAATCGGTACATAGTATATTAATAAGAGAACAAAACATAACAATGGTGGTTCTTTTTTTATTTCTTCTCTTTTTTCCAAGCGGCCAGCCAGATTGGTACGATATTTTTTTTATATTGTGCATTGACGCTTGTTTCAAATTTAAAATGCTTTATTTGGGCATTTTTGCGGAACATAAAATCTAGTGATTGCAAGAAGTTTATAGTTTATAGCTTCTCGGGTGATTATGCTTTAAGATGGCTGTATGGTCACAGATACCTTTGCCATGCCTTTGCCTATCCAAAAAGTTTAAAAAGTTACTTGTTCTCACTCAGTGAGGAAAAGAGCGTTTTATTCACTGTTTTTGGTGAACCAATAACCCCTTTTCGAATAGTAATGGTGAAAATATATATAAGGTACTTGACAAGTAATAAAAAATGACTATTAAAAAAAGAAAAGTTGTATCGCTGTTTCCGGTTGCTTATCTCTAAATTAAAAGCAAAAAACCGGCCAAGTTCGAGTCGGACTCGCGCACGAATAATTCCGTACCATCACACTTCACACTAATATTATAAATTCGAAAGTTTGTGTGTAGTTTGTTACTCTTTCACGCTGAAATGGCTAACGGATTTGGATGAAATTTAGAATGGATATGGCTTATACCCTACCTTGACACAAAGGCTACTTTTTATCCCGGAAAAAAGTATGTCGTTAAACCGAATAGCACGCGGTTGTAGCTGCAGGCAAAAGTTATCTAAAGCTATCTATAAAAACTAATAACTTTATTACATTTTAGTAGCCCAACCTTAATATTTTTGTATGTATTTCCCGTATTTATTTATCAACTTATTTGTTCATTGCATCATATATATATAATATTTTTATTCCTAGATTTATCTTTTTTATGCAGGTGTATAATTACATTTTAGTAGCCCAACCTAAATATTTTTTGTATCTCTTTCCCTTATTAGTATATTTTTTTATATATCTAAAGATATATATTGTAAAGATTAACTTTTAATTGTAGAAAGTATACTTAATGTATCAATATTACAAAATAAATATTTTGATTTTGAAAACGGCAATAAAATCATTCTGTTGTACTGGGAGCCCCCTTTAATTATTTGTTTTATTTTAATTTAATTATTTATTTTTAAGTAAATATATAATTAAATATTCTGTGAATATTCCAAGCGTCTACCCGTTGCCATTATCAATATCGAGCAAAAACGAGCAAAAAAATCACTTTTGTTGCATGGGAGCCCCCTTTAATATTCATTTTATTATATTTTTTTGTATTTGTTGTTATAGCGGAAACAGAAATACATCATCTGTAAAAATTTCAACTGTCTAACTATCACGGTTCATGAGATACAGCCTGGTGACAGACGGACGGACGGACGTACAGCGGAGTCTTAGTAATAGGGCCCCGCTTACACATTCATAACAAAATCTCCGATGCTATTGTAGCCTATGAACTTGTTTGGCAGTTAGGTTTCTAATACGATGCACATACTCGCTATGAACCTAGGCGTAATGTAAGTGCCGGGGGGGAAAAAGCCCTCCCCACAGTGCCATCTCCCCCCCCCTCCCCCTCCCTCCCATAAATACGTGTGTCTTTGGTGTAAAAATATACTTTATCCAATTTAAGGCGTTATTGGTTTTGTTTTTTAATAATAATTGACCTGTAAATTTTATTATTCAAATTGAGTTTGAACATTCTTCCAGAAACCCAACACCAGTTCCTACCTGGGGCCTTCAAGCCAAGTACGAGCTCATCTACCAGCCGGCGTGGGTCATCAGAAACAAGTATCCCAACCTTCTTGGAGTCACCACACTCAAAGATGGCGGTCACTTCATAGCGTTTGAGCAGCCAGATGTAGTCGCCGACGATATTTTTGACGCTGTCAAACGATTCAGAGATTTTCTGATAGTTTAAGATTATAAGGAGTTTGTAGCTGTGATTAAAAAGACTGAAATCTAATGTTTTGTTTTAACTATAATTTGGATACATTAAAATGCAACACTAATTATATTATTATAGAATACGGTGATTCTTTTAAACTTAGCTTTTTGCCTCGAATTGAAAAAACGGAACACTTATAGGATCACTTTGTTAAGCGTCTGTCTGTCTTTCGTTAGAGATATCAAGTTGAAACTAATACCTTTTACAGAAGTTTACGATCTCATAGGGCTGTTGAAAAATCGGACAACTAATGAAATGTGAAGAAAAATTATTGCCCTTTACGCAATCTATTTTATACAAATCAGCTCACCATGAAACCCACAGGGTACTTGCAACTTCCCACTTCGGTGAGACGTCTTCTTACTAACACTTTCTTCGAATAAGATATATTTTTGTTTACCCTCCTCTTAATCTACACTGGTGGACAACAAAATCGACTCAAGCATTGTTGTTCTACATTTAAGGAACCCAATCATACAAACATAAACTTACATAATCCGTAAATCATTTTAAAGGAGCTCTTCCGCGCTCTTCCGTCGTTGCCATGCAAGCACATTCGTGACTCGTCAGAGAACAAAATGGAGCGCCATTGGTCCAAGGTCCAGTTTACGTGTTCTCGGGCAAATTGAAGTCGCGCTTGCCGATGAGCTGTGGTCAGTTGGGGCCCGGTTGCTGGTCTTTTTGGTGTCAGGTTAGCTTTCTTTAGTCTTCTAGCGATCGTTCACCGACTTACAGCCCGATCTCGTTCTTGTTGGATCTCAACTGCGGTCATGTGACGATTTCTTAAAGAACTTAAAACGATGAAGCGGTCATCTTACTCAGAAGTGCATCTTGTTCTGCCAGACCCTGGCCTCCGAATGACGCCGCCGGTCTCCACGAAGTGTCTGAAGACTCTGGAGACAGCTGATTGGCTTAGGTGTAATTCTGCAGCCACGCTTCGTTGGTTCCGCCCCAATCGCAATAGGGCAAGCACTTGAGTGGCCTCTAATGGCGTGGTGTCCATTTTTGGATGACGTAATCACTGGGTAGTTAGGGTAGGTGTTAACAGGTTGAAATTGTGTAAGCAAGTGAGGAAAAAAATTATTGCACGTCCTTTTAACGGGATAAAGGGAGCTTAACGCGTACGTATCTGTATGAGGTAAAAAATGTTCAAATACGGTAAATGATTTTCACGTCCTGTATAGCGAATACTTTTAAACTAAAATGCATTTATTCAAAGGTGGAGGCCTATACCTTTAAAATGATGTATATATTTCATATGTTTATGTTTGTATGATTGGGTTATTCCCTTGAATGTAGGACAACAATGCTTGAGTCGATTTTTTTGTCCACCTGTAGTTATAATTTATCTTTGTTTGATTGAGTATTTATTAGTATCTGCGGATACTTTAAATGACTAGCTAGGATTAATTTAAGTTTTTTACTACTGTTATTAAATGGTCGCTAGTTTTCCATTATAAGTAATAAATAAATAAGAAACTTAAAATTCCGTTAATAACTAAGTCTTAATATCAATAGCACACGTCTATAAAAATCTGAAATTAATCATTCATTAGGTATATCATAGTTGCACAAAATACTATTATCAATTAACAGATTAACAAATTTGTTTCGGCTTTCTGTTTGATAAAAGCTATGTTTTTTACAAACTTCCTTGTAACTTTGTTGCATCTAAGCCTCGCGGTCGTGACTAACTCGATAATTTCCTGCTCTAACTCGATTGTTGGCGTCGCTTGCTCACTCGATTCTATCTGCCATGCAGATTTAGGGTTCCACGGGAGAATCTCCAACTAATCCACTTTACAGAGCTTTGACAATGTTTTTGGAAAACGTTCTCTTTTGCCGTCACGGAATCTCTTCGCGCTTGTAAGGACTCAAAACTATTTAGTTTTACAGTTACTTTGCAATGGCTTTATTTCGAAATCATCAAAATAAATAAATGTTAAGTAAGAAAGGTGATTTTGTAAATTGACAAGAGATAATCTAGTTATAGGCCCATGTCCAGCAGTGGACGAACACGGGCTGATGGATGAATCTAACTAGATAAGAAAACCCCTTACACTTTTCTTATATTTAAAGTAATGAATTACATGGCCGCACGGATTGATTCAAATGAATATTTAACTAACAAGGAAAAGCACAAAACGAAATTAATTACATTTACATAAAGTAACAGTTTCAAAGTGATTTCATTCATTTGGACATCAGAGGCCACAAGCGCAACAAATACTTTGTAAGAATTTATTTTGTGCACAAACATATCTGAAAAATATATCATAAAGGCAAAACTTACCAGTTCTAAATTATTTTTTTAGTTTTATTATCGTGATGGTGGCCATGATTGATTTGTGCAAATTTTGAACTTTCTACCTATTACGGGCTGAAGCTGTAGACCCCTGTCTGTAACAGACGGACGGACAGACAGACAGCGGAGGTAATGGGGTCCCTTTTGGCACCCTTCGGGTACGGAACCCTAATACCGTTATGAAGTGTTTTATAGCTTTCTGAGAGGTTTGTTTCGTTAATAATATCGTTATCTAGTATCAAAACGAAATACTACCGCAATAAATAGCGAATTTTATTTTATTTTAAGCATTTTCTCCTAAAACGACGTTGTCTAACTACACTAGGAACATTGACCCTTCATTAACAACTAGACTCACAATCTCGCTCAAAAAGTGTCCGCGATTCCTCTTGTCACCGCTATGGCGTGACAAGTTTGAATGAAGATTGCGTACAACTGACATTACATCTTATGTTAACGATATACGAGTAACGTCTTAATTTGGTTAAAGCATTTTTGCTATTATGCACGTCGCACGTTCGGACGTTTTCGTACGAACCTTTCTTAGGCTGAGATTCAGAGTGCATTTTGAGTCCGAACTCAATCTTACAAACGTCAAAAATCGACGTGACCCCATACTAGAGTGACGTTTGTAAGATTAAGTTCCTCTTGAGTTCGGACTCAAAATGCACTCTGAATCTCAGCCTTAGAGACTCTGTGTCTAGTTGTTTATGAGAGGTCAATGACTAGGAAGTAATTTCCGGAACTACTGATGATTCTACCATTGCCAAACCTTGCCGCAACGTTAGTTGATCTATGTAAACTTATGATTATCTCATACAACGTTACATTATGGCGCATAGGCATGCCACCGTTTTAGTACAAAATTTGATAATCCGTTTCTGTTGTTTTTCATCATAGACTAAAGCTTAAGAGCTCTATAATTTAATACACGCATTTACGAGGACACTGTTTGGCTGAAATGTAAAATTTTGGTATAGGTACAATTTAGGGCAAGAAAACAACTTTGTATGTAAATCTATCCAGCTTGATATCTTTAAAATAAAATCAATATTCAAAATTATGGCAAAACAGTGCCTTTTAAAATATCAGTACCAGATGATAGAGGTCTTAAACTTTGGTGTATAACGAAACGCAACAGAGAAACGGGTTATCAAATTTTGTACTAAAACGGTGGCGTGGCTAAGCGCCTTAATAAATAAAAATACTCCATGTTTCTGTCGTAGAATTTTTGTCCTACCCGCATTCCAAGTGATTCATATATTGTACGTAAACAACCAAATAAACCTTTGAAAATGCTCCAATAGCGATACCGGTTAGGTTAATAAAATAAATGTGGACAGGTACAAGTGCAATTCAATCAAAATGTATCTAAAGTTCCACCAGGTGCCAACAATCACAAGCATCAACTTCGCTATTAATTACATTCGCTTGCGCAATTTCTGGAACTATTGAACCAGTTTCGAAAATTCTCATGGTCTTCACTTGGAATAATGCTCTTGTTTTTTTCCCCTGGGATGGGCAATTCCCTAGTCAACGCACGTAAAAAAAGCTCTGGGGCGTCAGTGGAAGGGATATGTGTGCGGGGTATAGTCGCGCACAAAAAGACTTCGGTATAATATTGTTTGATGATATATGTAAAATGTGTAATTGTAGAATAACATCGGTATAACAGCTATTTTTTAACAGGTTAGAAATAAAAATATTGTGTGGGTGTTTATTTGGTCCACAACTTGCGTCACAAGAATGTTAATACACCTACATGATGCTTATTCCAAAAAAAATGCATACAAAAACAAAATACTTCTACCAGCTTCGTTCCTCATGCAACAGTAAACATTGTAAATATTTTTTCTTTCTTTTCTCTGCAAACCCATCGTAACACAAATGCATTTTTGCGCGTGACTGTATTTTGAGATCGACCGGACGTGGACACTGCGCCGTGAAGCGAAAGTCACCAATCACGAGACAGCAAATCCACGTGCCAGGTACTTTCCCCGTCGCGGCCGCCCGCGCCGCACCTCATACCACCAATTTGGTCGGTAATTCGCTCACTACGCAGGTACGTCGCTCGGAGCTCTTTTTACGTGCGCCTACTTATACCTATTAATTAAACTCGTGCGCGTAATATTTGGAACTACAACCCGGTCACAATATCTGTGCACCTGACCTCGTGACGTCATATCGGCGGTCTGGGTACGGTGTGAAAAAAAGTTTTTTCGAGAAATGTGGTGGTATAAAAAAATTTACTAACCTTTTCAAATCAATTTATTATTGATGAAGGGTTTGTTATTAAAAAACAATAATTTTGATTACAAAAACATTTATTATTAAACTCAGTCACTATAAATTATTGACTCTATGCCTGACATTGTATCTTCCTCACTCTCACTTTCTGAACTCGCCGAACGCAAATTTCAAAATCATCTACTTCGATGCGTTTTTTGTACTGTTTACGCTTCTTACCCGGTGTCGATAATTTTGGTTCTGGGTGGGTTTCTAAATTATTACTAGTACTTGGAGTCGGACTAGCACTCGGCGAAGTAGGTGGTTGTACTTTGGCTTCATTTTTAATTTTCATTAGAGTCCTCTTTGATATCCCAGTTGCAGCACAGGTTCGTTTCACCACTTGGTCTACAGGTATGGTGTAATTTTTGTTTGCTTTCTCCGATTCAAAAAACTTGAGCACTTTCAAGATTAAATTTCTTGATTCGCTGTGTATTGTTTTTCCCATGACTTCAGTTTAACAGCTACAACAATTTTAATAACAACCAAACCAGTCCAAACTTAACAGTAAACAGTCTAAGCTTAACAATAAACATTAAAAAACAAAACAACAATAAAGCGAAAATATCAAAATTATCGGGACGTGTAGC
The DNA here is from genome assembly GCA_910592155.1 of Ypsolopha scabrella. Taxonomy (NCBI): domain Eukaryota; kingdom Metazoa; phylum Arthropoda; class Insecta; order Lepidoptera; family Ypsolophidae; genus Ypsolopha; species Ypsolopha scabrella. Next base: position 15,769,051 of record OU342983.1, on the reverse strand, counting down.
GGCAACGAAGATGCTAACCGTACTGTCGCACCGGGGAGTGCGCGGAGAGGTGACAGGGGAAGCGGGAGAGGCACCACATTCCAGCGAGGTGCACAGATACTGGGACCGAGTTATACTGAACTGGTTTCGAAAATTATTTAACTGTTATAATAATTTTTCAACATTTTAAATAATAATTTTAAACACTTTTCGAGTTGTTAGTGTTGCACTGATGAAACTGCCGTTTTAAGAATTTTTTACTGTCTGTCTGGTGTATGTGTGTGTATACATTTTATTTTCATTATACAAATTTTTTAAGTGTTCATCGAAAGCCCCTTATTACTGAGTATGAACTGAAATAGCCGGCAATTTAACCTATTCATTATCATATGATTAAAGAGCCATTACGCATATTGACAATATATCCGTGCCAACCAAGATGATGACCATAAAAAAACAGGAAAATCTTTATGTGGTATTGTGATATGTATTATTCTGACTTCTGACAATAAACATCAATTATTTCATTGTTTATTTTAAAACAATCTGATTCACATAAAAAGGAGTCTGATTAAAATATTTTAAATAAGTTAGTCGCGGAACCCTGCTACCTTAATCTGTTACGCGGTTTCAATTTATTACATTTTTCTCCACTCCACTTTTTCACGTCTCCCGGAGGCTGTCTCTTCATATTTTTCAAATTGCCGACGCGACTTGAAATGAAATTCTACTTTTAAAAAAGCATGTCTCGCTGCGAACGTCGACATTTCCCGTCGAGAAATTTGCAAGTCCGTCTCCGGTTTAGCATTTTTGTTTCTGTTTAATTTTATAAAAGACACCGGTTTCGTAGCTTTATAATAGTTTTATAATAGACTAACTTTTGCCCGCGGCTCCGCCCGCTTCGAAGAGATTTTCGTGAAAATATGGAGAACAAAAGAATATGATTTTTTGAACGAGTATATGCAACGGACACCATGTTTAACCAAAGCACTAATAAATACCAATCAAATAAGCCCAAACTTGAAGGGTCTGCTATTGTCCGTTGATGAAATCCCGTACCCACTTTCCAGCCCCATCATCAGACCCTGGTTTCCATGTTTTACCAAAGTGCTAATAATACTTTATATTCTTTACTATAGTGGTGTACTCCTCAAAACTTACCTGTTCTTTTTTTTGTATTTTTCTGTCTGTCAATCATCCACATCATTTGAACATTTTATGTCACTGAATATAATTAATTTTTATTCCACGATGCCGACATTATTGTCGAAATATATCTGGTTACAACTTTTTTTTGTATATGTCAAAACAGGAACGTCAGGAACGGCAATAGGAGGGCTACCGTGGGTATTGGACATGATGAACACGCGTAGACGAACAATACAACTTTTATTGTGATCAAAAACAGTCTTACAGCACTTTTAATTACAAGGAACAAAACTACGTGGCGGGAACGGACAAGTCTCTTTGCACATGAGTTACCTCGACCCCTTTCCGAAAATAAGTCCCCAGAAAATTATCTTTTTCCTCGGAAGTCGTACGTAACCCCCGCCAAGAGCCATGTCCAAGCGCGGTAAAACTAGGCGCTTGCGTTTCCACCAATAAAATAAAATTAGGTACCAAAGAAAACAAATACTTCAGATCTGATTGGATAACATAATCAGTCCTGCCAACCTTACAATCAAACAGAACATCGTACAGACTCCTAGGTCTATGGTACAGACAATCTACCAACTTAACACAATTCTTTCAAATGTGATTGGGCAATTTAATCAGTTCATCCAACATTACAAATCAAAATATTTAGAACAGAATAAAGAAATAAATCAACACAGACCCACTTAATTTCTATTGGCGTATAGCGCCATCTGTCGGCAACGATTGTAAATCAAAAGAAGAGAGAACCGACCATAGATAATGTTTTCGTTCGATTACTCATTCGATCAAACCGATTCTTAGCTCGTTCTAAAATATTCGCTGTCAACTGGTGGCGCCACACATCTCAATTCGACATATATATATAAAATTATAAAAATGAAAGACCAAATAAGTTAACAAAAATGTATGTTATTTGAATTAGAAATGTCAATTAAATGGCATGTGGGGTCTTTGTCTAGAACTCACTGAGTATGGTAAAATTATATTTTTTATCATTTTTGATCTTCAAAATTTGACAGTGTTAGATCATTTTTGTTACGGGGTCTATCCCAAGTAGCAAAAAATTTTGAATTTCGGTACAAACATACATATACTGTACGTATATCTGCATATTTATTTAAACAAAAATACTGAAAACACCGATCCATAATGGGTGCCATTAGGGTCCATCCATCCATCCATCCATCAGCCTGTTTCGTCCACTGCTGAACATAGGCCTTTCCAGGATATCGCCACTCTTGGCGGTCCTCCTGGAAGAAATGCCCATACTCACACACGCTGGGCAGGCGGGTTGGTGAGCGCGGCCAATGACGCCGCTGCCCGTCATCACTCTGTTTTATATAAGGCCCGGCGATTGGGGATGGATATACCGCCATCCATCGGTCCCAGGCAATGGTGGGCCGCCTGGTTTTGCCTGAGAGCTGTTCTCTTACTCTCCCCCGAATAACTTCGGGAGGATTTGCGAGTAAGATGGTGGTACCTCGACAGTCGAGCCCGGCATCAGCTCTACCACCTAAATAGGGGTAGGGTGCCATTAGGGTGCCGTACTATAATACTTAAACAACTTAATGTTAGTTTGTTTCATATTATTTTTAGGTCATAATAAGTCTGTAATTTTTGTTTAGATTATTTAAGTCTTTTCATGTTTAAGTGATACAAAAGATAAGCTTATAGATCTACAAAACTATTTTTCAACTTTTTTTTTCGCGTCCATGAGAAAAGTGTTATTTTCTCATATTTTGCGCTATCCGCAGACGCAGCGTTCGTCGTAACAGCCACTTTGTAATACGCGCTGATACCAGGCCCCTCAGAAAGTATTGCGAAAAAAAGTTTTTATATATAGGAGACTGGCCAGTTATAATGTTTTTTGAAAATTTGATTATTTATAAGTAAACATAGATATGTTCTTATTTCAAAATTTCCCTCCACACTTTTTGCGAGATAATTCAAAGTATTGTGTCTCGCTGAAATATGGATCTGCGCCGGGAACATTTTAGAGCTATGATTTTTTACGATTTCAAGTGTCGCCTGAAACCGGATGAATCGTACGATAGACTTCAAATGGCATTCATGGATGAAGGCCCTTCTAAGGCAACCGAGTATCGTTGGTATAACGAATTCAAACGCGGTCGACCAACTTTGGGGGATGAAGAAAGAAGCGGTTGCCCTTTGACGGCTGTTACCGAAGGAAAAGTGCTGGCAGTGAAAAATTTAATCCAAGACAATAGGCGAATTACATATCAGGAGATTCAACACATATTGAAGATTGGATCGGGAAGCGTTCACGAGATTCTACACAGCCTTGCGTGAGGAGGATAGTATCACGCTGGGTGCCGCACAACCTCACCGATGCTCAGAAGCAGGCCCGGGTGGAATGGTGCCGTGATTTGCTAAACAAATTGGAAGCAGGCTCGTCTCGGCGTGTTTACGACATCGTTACAGAATCGTTACGTCCTGGATTTATCAATACGACCCAGAAACCAAGCGCCAGTCGACTGTTTGGTTGTTTCAAAATGTACCAACGCCTACCAAAGTGAAGCGATCTAGAAGCGGGGGGAAGATTTTGATCGCTAGCTTTTTTAATTTGACTGGCCACTTGGTATCAATTCCCTTACGGGATCAAAGAAGCATCAATCCCGAATGGTATACTATCAAATGTTTGCCAGAAGTTTTCTCTGTTGTTAGAAACAAGCGACCAAACACAGGGCTTCGCGGGCTACTGCTCCACCACGACAATGCACCAGCGCAATGCACTGCACTCAAAACGAGGGACTTCCTGGACAGCACGCCAGTCAAACTCCTGGGTCACCCTCCTTACAGCCCTGATCTAGCACCATGTGACTTCTTTTTATTTCAAAAAATAAAAAATCTGCTCAAAGGAATACAATTTTCGCCGCCGGAAGATGCGCTGGCTGCGTTCGAGCAGGCTGTAAACTGCGGTGTCTGCGGCGGACTAGAAAAAGTATTTTGAAAACTGGTTTAGACGCATGAAACTTTGTATAGAGGCTGGTGGAGAGTACTTTGAAAAGATTTTAAAATATAAAATGTACTTATAGAACAATTTTTTTTAGTTTCGCAAAACTTTCTGAGTGTCCCAGGTATGAATGTTATTTCAATGTCCTTTCCGTCTATTTTTGTACTGACACATATTGAGTTACTAATATAGCGTGGGCATGCGCCTTAAGGTATCATAGGCAAAGTATAAAAAGCGATACAAAGTTAGACTTGGCAGGGTACTGACGGCCCTTAAGGCACGGCACAGCTTAGCGTGAGTTTATTCTCTCACCCTTATGCTTATCCGGTCGCGTCCGCAGGTCTTGGACAAATTTAAATAACAAATGAGCTGTGAGCCGCAAAACTTCGGAGATCCGAGATACTTAAGAGCTTTCTTTTCTGGGATATTCTCTTTTCCCCGTATTTTTAATTGAGGAAAATGTATACTTTTATCTTTGAGAATATTCTTAGTCTTCATAATTTCTTACACGCTTGAATAATAAAATAAACATGATCTCTAAAATGTTTGGCTACAGAGACTCTTCAATTCTGTCCTCCACGACGGCAACGTACCGAAGGCTTGGGCAGGAAGAGTGGTCGTTTTATTCTTCAAGAAAGGAAGTAAAATGTTCCTTAAGGACTATCGACCTATATTATTGGTGAGCCATGTCTACAAGCTGTTCTCGAGGGGTAATAACGAATCGTCTCGTCCAAAGATTCGATAAGTATATAAGCTTCAGGAGCGTGTTGGGTTTCCCAAAACATCAGCAGCATATAGACAATAATAAGTGAAAATATTCTTTGGTAGATCATGTATCGTTAACTCTTAAATATAAATAATAAACAAAAATAAACTTTGATAAAATATTTTTTTCACTTCCCAGTACAAAGTGGTTCAATCAGGTGACAAAATTTCTACGGAATGTGTGAAAAAAAATTTCGCACAAAAAATATTTTTTTCCGTGGAAAATGTTAGAAATTAGGGAAACCTACCATCTCTTAAATTTTTTGCACTTTGAATTGTAGGACCTCATATAATGTGACTTCCGTTTATATAGCCAAATTCACACTGGAGACTCAGTAAGTGGTAGAACCAAGGAAAAATGAACGTGTTTGCACCTTACGCAACGTTATTTTACGTTAAATACGCATAGAATTACGTTTTATTACGCTTCTTAGTTCGTTTATTTTTCAACTGAAATCAATTAAAACGCCATAAAAATATACTGATATAAGTATTTATGTGTATTTATTATGTATCTCCTCATATTATTCTTAAGAAGGAAAAGTTAAAGCTTTTTATTTTCTGTGTTATCGAAGAAAATTCTTGCATAGATTACAGGAAACCTCTTTATGACCTAATTTCGCCACGCAGATATGAATTAGACGCAAACTTAATCAAATATATTAAAATATACCTATATAAAATCATAAGATGTACAAAATATATTTTTATATGATGAGTGGTGAGACCTATCGCCTTACTTCAGGCTCACCGTTTAACGTACTTTCCAAAAACAGCTAAGGCGTAATCTCGGCCACATAAAACTCGGCCTTTCTTAGATTAACTGTACTTTGTATATGATGCTGAGTTGACTCAAGATAAAATTGATTTATTCGAAAGGTGGCCGCGCGGCCGAGTTTTACGTGGCCGAGATGACGCCGTAGCCCCAAAAACGACCGTTTGTATAGTTACGTATATTATACCTATATGTTTGTCTTATCTAAGGTGACTTTCGTTTATATAGCCAAATAAATACTGGAGACTCGATAAGTGGTCAGCACCAAGGTTCAATGACCCTGTTTACGAAATATGAAAAATATTTTTTGTGCCTCTATACTTGTTCAAGAACAACCTCGACTCTGTTAGTGTAGAAGTCTAAATTCATTTTTGCGTATTTCACAGAAAGGGTCATTGAACCTTTGTCCTGACCACTTATCGAATCTCCAGTATAAATTTGGCTACACAAACTAAAGTCACCTTATATTCACGCCTACCTCCTGAGTACAGGCAGAGATATCCATATGCTACAATCTTTGCGTACAAAAGACACACCTTCATAACAATATTTCTCTATGTAACGTTAGCTTCAGCAAGCCGTTATGAGATGCTTCCCTAATGACGTGGCTCACCGGTAATTTACACTGAGATCTAGGATTACACGGGGTGTACTCTCATTGAAGTTGGGATATTCAAAATCAAATCAAAAAATCTTTATTTCAGGCACGGCATATAATTAATTTAAATACACATTATTAAAAAATACACATTATTAAAAATACACATTACAAAAATAAAAACATTATTACATAAGGGGACGATAGATCCCGCTGCCAGAGCCCTGTGTCATAGTAAAAACAGAATAGTAGAACAACTCTCACGCCCTGCGTTTTACCTCGGTACAAAATGCACATCATAATATTGTTGTCCTTACTTTTGAATAAAAAGTATGCAATAAATGTGTATTAAAGCAACTTGCGGCAATAGTTTATTATTAATAAAGTCTTGACAAAAATTTACGTACTTTAATGTATTACATTTTATTTGCATTACATTACCAAACTTAAAAGCGTGTTTACAGTTGTAATGTAATGCAGCTAAAATGTAACGCATAAAATTGAATAATTTTCATGTGATGACCTAACTATTAACAAGCAGTTTGCGCGAATTGCTATAAAACGCATTTATTGCAAACTTTTTATTCTAAAGTAAGGAAAACAATATTATGATGTGTATTTTGCACCGAGATCCTCCGTTACCACCTTAAATGCCTACTGCTGCAGGGTTGTCATTTTATTTTGCGTCGTTGCGACGAACGGCGCGCGGCCACAAAATACTGTTTTGTAGCGCGACTGCGGAGCGCAGTCTACCCTAGTCACACTGCCAGAAACCGCCTGAGATATCGTCGTTATGTGCGTGCTGTGGTTCGTACATGCAGGCTCGCAGTGGCTCGCACACATATAAGCCGCGCGGAGTACATCTCTCTGAAGATAGCTTACTAGTCTGTTTTACTATGCCTGTGTCTACCCGTTCACATGTAGACCCAACAACCAGTGCGCCAGCAGTGGCGAGTACCATCTGTCCGACAGCATGCGCATGATGACGCTGGCACTGCCACGGATATGCGACCTAACAACGAAGCGCAACGTTTCCTAAGGGTCGCAGGAAACCCATCGATCCTTGCCTCCGCAAACATGCCTGAGGCAATACACTACCTCGCGCAGCCCCATCATCACTCTGAACGCGTTGTTGTTCTGCACGCGCAGGGCACTGTATGCCCTGATGCCATTTGATGCCATTAAATCCTTCGAAAATGTTACCGATATAAGTTGGCTTGTCAAGCCCGTAGCAACATTCGCGACCTCTTTCTGCTACGGCGTAGAAAGTGCTACGACACCAAAATGTTCCCGCTTCGTAGACCCGCTACATCGTAATCAGACTAAATGTAAATACTTAAATACAAGGTAACTTTTATTTATTTAGCCAAATTTATACTAGAGACTCGGTAAGTGGTCAGGACTAAGATTCAATTAACCTTTTAATTTGGACTTCATATATTAACTGAGTCAATGTTGTTCTTGAACAAGTATAGAGGCACACAAACATTCGGAAACGGGGTCATTGGACCTTCGTCTTGCCACTTACCGAGCCTCCAGTACAAATAAAGGCTGTATAAAGTAGTATCCCCCTATATATAATGATAATGAAACGGCTACGGTATCAAACGGGGAACCGCCGCGTAACCATGTTTGCCTCCGAAGAAACTGTACGAATAGAGTGAAACTAGTCAGGCGAAATCTGACTATATAAAATCCTGAGTAGCCGTTTCAATAGCATTTTGATTCTAAACCACGAATCTTTTTGTAGTAAAATCATCCTATATACTGTAAAGGGGACCGGGGCTGCCAAATCAAATAATTTATACACTTTATTTATACAGAGAGTGCCATATTAAGCCTTAAGCACACAGTTAAATATTATACTGATCGAAAAACTCCCGTATATGCATGCTTCTTGGATCTGTCCAAGGCTTTCGACATGGTGTCCTATGACATCTTATGGCAAAAATTGAGGGAGACAAATTTACCACCGGAATTGCTTTCCATCTTTGAATATTGGTACAGAAAACAAGTAAATTTTGTAAAATGGTCGGAAACACTCTCGGACTCGTATAGGTTGGAGTGCGGTGTGAGGCAGGGGGGGGTCGCCTCACCCAAGCTCTTCAACCTGTACGTGAACGGACTGATCGAGGAGCTGAGCAGGACACATGTTGGATGTCACATCGATAACGTGTGTGTTAATAACTTAAGCTACGCGGACGACATGGTCCTCTTGGCTCCTTCTGTAAGTGCTCTCCGAAAATTGCTGAAATTGTGTGAAAAATATGCAATTAGCCATGGACTGAACTACAATGTCAAAAAGTCTGAATTCATTGTATTTAAGGCAGCAAATAAAAAACCTAGTATTGTTCCCCCGATTACGCTGAATGGAACTGCTCTGAAAAGGGTCAACTCCTTTAAATATCTGGGACATATTGTAACAGAAGACCTTACTGACAGCAAGGATATTGATAGGGAACGCAGAGCGCTGGCGGTCCGGAGTAATATGTTATCACGTAGGTTTGCTAGATGTACAGAGCAAGTGAAAATAACATTATTTAAAGCGTATTGTACATCCTTATATACAAGCAACTTGTGGATAAACTACACACAAAAGTCCATCAGCGCTCTGCGGGTACAATACAATAACGCGTTCAGGATGTTGTTGGGACTGCCGTGGCGCTGCAGCGCATCCGGAATGTTCGCCGAGGCGCGTACTGACTGTTTTCAGGCAATATTGCGCAAAAAAACAGTCTCACTTCTGAGCAGAGTTCGAGGCAGTGGCAACAGCATTCTGAGGGTGATTGCTGAAAATACGGAGGGTCCTACTATGGAGCATTGGGTTCAGCGTATTAAACATCCCAATTCTTTATACGGGCTAATGCGTTGACTTGTCTATGGATATTTAATTTAATTTAATTTAATTTTTGTAAACTTTTGTGTAACTTAATTTTTGTATTGTTTGTCTTATAATTTTAATGTTTAAAATATGGATTTTTATCCGAAATAAATTATTTTGACTTGATTTTGATTTGATTTGATTTATACTATTTATTCAAATCTCCTATATAATTTTACATAATAATCAATATACTTTTGGGGAAACTCTGGATCGATCTGTACTAGAACTCTGCTCGTTTCTTTTTTTTTCACGAGACATCATTTCATTTTTAGAATATTTTGATAATTCTATCAATACGACGTACGATTACGATTACCGATTGCCAACCAATGACGAGCCCAAAGAGTTCTATAATCTAATCATATGACCTAAGAATGCTACCTAATATATCCAATATTGGAGGACGTGTTGAGTGGTAGAAAGAACTGCTTTCTTGTTTATTCCCAAAGTCTAATGATCCGCATTGTACTTGTTCAGTACTGAATCCATTAACAGTATCGGGAGTAATTCTCAGTACACGGCTCCCATATTCCTCCGGTGATTAACATTTGTGTGTGTGTTCCATATGCATATTGATTTATAAACGAGGCCGCGTAATGGCATCCAAAATACCATGATTTACTGGTAACGAGAATTTATTGTGAGGCAATCTGCATAACGGTAAAACAATTTCATTTCAGGCCAATTGATATTTAGCGGGTATAATTTTAAGGCGCAATATGTCCATCGAACAACGAAAGAGATAAACATATCTGAAGTGCGCGTCCGAGTAGTGAGGTGATTCAAGAAAATGTCGGATATTGATGTGTTTTAGTCAACGACCTTAATGTATTCACTAGACAAGGCGTTCCGCACTGAAACATTGCGCTTTAAAGTATGGATAAGTGACTGAACCTCGTTTAGTCGCTTGCAAGCGAGCCAGAGAAGTGGACGCTATTTAGATAACGCCGCCAAAGCTAAAGGTACGAATATACGAATTATTTTGTGAAATAATACCGGTGAAAATTAACACAAGAACTAAAATAGTCATTTTATATTTATTTTGGGTAAGTTACTAATTTGTTTCGTATTAATTATCCAATAAAACTGTATTTTATCGTAAAAATGCTAGTAGCCATTTCGTATATCCATCTCGCTTACTCATTACCTGAATCATATTAGAGCGAGTAGAATTGCCAGTTTCTCACAGATTAGAAGAAATAATGTATTACAGATGTGACAAACTTACTGTGGGAATAAATATTGAAAATGCAGATAGAACTGACTCTTTTTATGGTTCTGTACCGACGGAGTGCCAAACTGGATCCTGTTACTGAGCCTCCGCTGTCTGTCTGTCTGTCTATCTGTCACAAGAGTTTACCTAGAGTTTTTGCGCCGCGATAAGAAGCCAGTTGAAAATTTCAAATAATCATACTACTGTGGCTTCTATCACGGCGAATAATAAAATTTAGACAGGAGACAGTACTGGAACTAGGAATAGTAAGGCAGTCGTATTTGGGCTCTATTTGCTAAAATTGTTAAACAATTATTTCTACATAACGTTGGCATACGCCATTATTTTATTATTATTATTTCAGATGTCAGATAGAAATCACCTCTTAAAAAATGCCAAATTGCATTCTTCGATACTGCAAAAACTATTCTAGGAAGACAAGAAAATCTGATGGCGTAACGTTTCTTATGTAATAATTGACAGAGGAATGATAAAAATATTGCCAATACAATAGGAGCAGCTAGAAAAAATCATTAACGGTTAAATTAGGAAACAATGGATTATAAACTTACATTTTGTATGCATAAGATTTGTTTCTAATATTTAACCCAAAATTATATTTTTTATAAATAAAAAAATCATTAATGGTAATTTAGGAAACAATGGATTATAAAGTTACATTTTTATGCATAATATTTGTTTCTAATATTCTACCTGCTCCTATTGTTTTGGCCATATTTTTATCATTCCTCTGTCAATTTGAGATTTTTGTATCTTATTCGAAAGCTAGTAAAATGCAGATATTTTCTAGCTATTACGCGCGCAACCTAGCTTTTTGTGTAAATCTTTTGTAATTTTTAAGAATTTTCAATTGTTTAAGAGCACGGTGTCAAGGTTTACGTCAAAAATGTGCATTTTAGGGCTATTTTTTATTGGTTGGGATGTTATCAGAGCGCAACAAATGTAAAATAATGGCCGATTTTTTTATACAATTTTTTAAAGTTTTCTTTTGAAAAAGAATATCAAAATATCTCAGAAATGGTTCACTTTTGCATAAGGCATTATATGGTCGAATCGACTGCAATAGCTCTCTTCTACAACCCCTTCAACGGATTGCATCTAATTACCAGTCATCCTGTATACGTGTATGGGCATATTTTTTCAACTTTATTTTAATAAATGGTTCATGAAAGAGTATTAATGTTTAATTTATTTTACCTAAATAATTTCCATCTTTTTAAAGTTTTGTTTTACTTCAAATAAACAGACCTTGGAACGAGACCAAACGGAATTAGGTAAAGCTTGTTTCGTAGCGCATCTGCGCGGGCGCCCGCATATTCACCTATTCATCCATTTTACACGTAATTTCCCCGGCCGCGTTCAGTTTCATGGTCAGAGGACGCCCGCCTTACATTGAGAGTAGGATAGCAAATACAAATTCTACGCGTGCAAAAGAGATGTCAAGATAAGCGGGCGTGATCCGACAATTAAGCGGAACAAACCCCTAACTGTGACATAAGTTTAACAGGGAACTGCGAGTCCATACAGGTCGTTGGTTTTAGTGAATAAATTTGAACATAAATTCACAAAAGAGCGTTTTTTAAAAAAACGCTACTCTATGTTTCAGATAATAGGCTTATAAAAAAATTAAATTGCTAATTAAAGTTGCAAAATTAATTTAGTTCTTTTTACTTCATTAGTTTGGACGGACTACTGTTTTTAACCAAAAAAAAAGCCGTCACTTTTTTTTTTTCGTTGCAGCCAATTTTTCACTGTTTGGGGAACGCTGTCGTCTCGAAAATGGCCTTATTTATACCATTTTTTTTCGGAACCCTACCTGTTATCGTGTGGAGGTTCTATTGTTTTAAAATCGCATTTTTACTACCTATGTCGGCTTAATCGGTTATCGAGAATGTTCCAATTCGTAGATCCTCGAAAGGGTATCAGAAGGGTTTCCGAGTGCGACATGTAAGTAGAGTAGAAAACCCTCCTTTCCCTGACGATTTTTACGTCCCAATTTAATGGAGGTGAGCCTTATCGTCGTATTCTGGGCACAGATACACTCTTCTTTAGGGCATGCAGCTAGATTTCCAGAGTTATTACTTATACTATAACATTCCATTCATCTATCAGCCTGTTTCGTCCATTGCTAGACATAGGCCTTTCCAGGATTTTACCATTCTTGGCGATCCTCCTTGAAGAAATGCCCATACTCACACACGCTGGGCAGGCGGGTTGGTGAGCGTGGTGCCGAAACCCTTGCACCAGTGACGCCGCTGCCCGTCACCAGTCTGTTTTATATAAGGCCCGGCAGTTGGGGATGGATAAACCGCCATCCATCGGTCCCAGGCAATGGTGGACCGCCTGGTTTTGCCTGAGAGCTGTTCTCTTACTCTCACCCGAATAACTTCGGGAGGATTTGCGAGTAAGATGGTGGTACCTCCACAGTCGAGCCCGGCATCAGCTCTACCACCTAGGACCTTTATTACTTAAACTATAACATTATCCTTGGACAAATACGCATGAAACTTCGTCACATATAACTATTTAATATCCTTGTATCTCGTTTTGATACATATCTCTGTCTATATCTATACTAATAATAAGTTGTAAAAAAGACGTGTCTGTACATTGATATTTTTTCAAAATTTTATCAGGAATTAGCTTTTAGTATTGTACTGAAGCCAAAACCAGGACCTGCTGTTTGACTTAGAGATGTTGATAGATCAGTTAGTCATGGTATTCTTTTATAAACAGCGTGTTAATTAGGTTTCTCCGGTCTTATCTCTTTTCAAAAGTCACAGTTTTCAGCCTCACAGTCGAGGGTTAGTAATAGGGTCCCGTTTGGCACCCTTCGGGCACGGAACTCTAAAAATTCTTAAACAAACCCTCGTAAAACGAACGATTGACGGACCTATCGAGTCGTCAGACCGACTAATGTTAAGGTAGGTACTGCATTTTTGATTGAAAAACACTTGTACTTGTCGACTTATTTATACTATTTCTCTTACCGGTTTCGCTGTTATAGCATTATCCTATATAATATATAATGATAATGCTATATCGCTGTATCAAAAGTTCCACCAAGTACCAACAATCACGAGCATCAACTCCGTAGGTACTGCAATTTCAATGACATAATTTTTAGAAATTTCTTATTTTGTAAATTCACGTTTTGCACAAACAGCACATGAGCATACTCTTTACTCGAAAGTAACGTGCCAGACCAAAACACACTGTCTGTACTACACAGATTCTAGAATAGTTCAGAGTAAATGCTTCAAAACCAAAAAAATATATTCTGAAATTAAGAGGGGTCCCCCAGCAAAATGCTGCGCAAAGCCCTTTCTTGCTTCCTTTTAACTCGTTTGTATTTAGACATTTAAATAAATAAAAAATACTGCACTTATCTCCAATAAATTGCTGTGCAGTTTCACTAACTAATTATTTTCTAACTTTTTAATACCTTAAGATATTTGCTTTCGAATTAATGACTGAAGTTAGAAATATTTACTGATTGTCGAATGGTTAGAGAATTTTCGAATTAATAAATGCGTCCATGTGAAAATTAAAATTTTCGCCTATTTTGTGCTATTTGGAGACGCAGGATCGTCGTAACAGCCACTTTGCCGTGCGCGCTGATATAAACGTTATTTCAATGCCTTTTCCGTCGATATTTGTACCGACACAAATCGAGTTGCTAATTTAGGTCGGGGACTGGTGGTGACCTTGGTGTGTGTGTTTTACTCACTTTCTCACACGATCGTCTCATACAGATATCTCTGTCGTGTCGTTCGAGGGGAGTTCGAGTTCGTCCTAAGAACGACACTCGCCTTGAAAGTGCCGAAAATGTATTTTATTCTATTACGGAATTTATGATTGTCGAATTTAAACCAAATTTAATTTCTGATTAAAATTTAGTAATATTGCTATTGATTTTGTTACTTGTACTTGTTAATTTATTTCATTGGACTTCTGACTCTTAGCAATTATTTGATAGTATTTTTCAATTTTTATTTTCTTTTATTATAATTTAGATGTAAATAATTTAAGTAACATCAATGTATTTATACTTAATGTTCGGTTTAAAAGCGTTCGGAACGCACAAATATGTGTCAGATTCTATTTTATTGATATGGCAACACGAGTTGTAAAAAAGTGGAATGTCAAAGTTGTTTTTTCCGGTTTACCGTCATAATTTTGGGCTCAAGGAGCGAGGTGCTTTTTCGTGTCAACCAGTGTTAAAAAGATTATGTATTTCAAGGAAACAAACGTTGGAAAAGTGGTGAAATAATTCTATTGATAAGTATCAATCGCGATCCGAGTCGTGTGTGAAAGGTTTTATGAACTTTTATTAACGGTGGACATTGATGCAAACAGATTTGTATTTCCACGTTTCAAAACAAGTGTTATTTCTTAGGGGATTGGCATGCCTGGGTTAGATATTGGTGTTTAGGTAAACTCCCGAAAGCTGCTGGATGTGCCAGTGGTTCGACAACGTGCCGAGGGCGACGAAGGTCAACGTGAGAACGTGGCCGTACAAATGACCGGAGGCGAACCGGGTTCCATTGTGTCGAGCGCAGAGGTCCCGTCCAGAAAGTAAAGGTGCCCCTAAATGTGAGTCTATGAACATTTACCCTTCAGAAAGGAATTTTAGTATATAAGAACCCCCCTTTGTGTGGAAAGCCCCTTTCAGATAGAATTTAGTCTTCGTTCAATATATAAATGGGTCCAGCACGCGAGGTTTAAATCATATCTGTGGAGAGGGGGGCTTTTCTCATACACTTAATATAAGTTAATTTAATTTAATTTTGTGGACGAACCGTGTATAACGAACATTGGTATATGGAGAATATTACTGTATTTCTAAAAAAGTGTCTCCGTGAAACAGTTGGCATACGGTCAACAATAATAATAGACTGTATTTAATAAAAATTTATGGTATTAGTATTTATAATTAATTTATATATTTATGTTTAAGCAATCACCAGATATAATAAAATATAATGCCAAAAAAATCGTTATAAACCGCTAAAAATAGAAAGTAATTACCAGAATTTAATCCTAATTTTAGTATGAAATTATAACCAAAAAGTTTATAGCCTGCTTACCTACGTAAAGCAAGTATATATAAAATAATCGCTGAACAACCCAAAAATAGTGAACAATCACCAAAAATTTAACCGCATTATAAGACGTAGTTTAGCAAAAACGTTCCAAACCACACGAAGCTACTTATTTTGATACATTGACTTTTGAATTTTATTTTGTATAGGGTGATTCTATGATTTGGGTTGGACTACTATAGCTATATCTTCGCACACATAACTAATAGCTTGGAATGTTTTTGATATATGAAAATTTGGCACCAGCTGATCGTTTTGGTATACATAACTCATTTTTGTCTGTATTGTGGATTGGAACGTTTTTGCGTTTTACGTCCTAAAAATTTCATCCAAATATGCTTCTTTGTATAGTCCTTGCTATACAAAACTTCGGCGGCCGCCTCGCTCCGCTCCACTTCGCTCGGCTCCCAATGTGTTTTAACATGTTCACCTAACACGCTTCTCCTCGCTTCGCTCGTCGTCGCTACTTATTTTCGGACTTTGGGTAATAAAAGCACAAAAATTTGGTGATTTTTTACTAATTTTGGGTATTGAATACATTTTTTGGGTAAAGCAGCTTATGGTTAGACAAATTTTTGGTGGTCATTATATTTTAATCCATAATTTATTGGCAGTGACTAAAGGGCCACAAGAGGCCCTTTGATTTTTAAAATTATTGAACCGTAAGTCATTATTTAGCTGTTGGATTCATCTTCCTTAGTACGAAGTAATAAAGTTCATTTTGCAATATACAGTTCGGAAAGGGAAGCGGTCCTTTAATTTTATAATTTATTGAACCACTGTAAGTGTAAACTAATATAGGTGGTAGAGCTGATGCCGGGCTCGACTGTGGAGGTACCACCATCTTACTCGCAAATCCTCCTGAAGTTATTCGGGGGAGAGTAAGAGAACAGCTCTCAGGCAAAAAAACCAGGCAGCCCACCATTGCCAGGGACCGATGGATGGCGGTTTATCCATCCCCAATTGCCGGGCCCTATATAAAACAGACTAGTGACGGGCAGCGGCGTCACTGGTGCCAAAGGTTCGGCACCGCTCTCACCAACCCGCCTTCCCAGCGTGTGTGAGTATGGGCATTTCTCCCAGGAGGACCGCCAAGAGTGGCAAAATCCTGGAGAGGCCTATGTCCAGAAGTGGACGAAACAGGTTGATGGATGGATGGCAACTAATAAAGTTCAATTTGCAATGTATTGTACTAGCAGTGTAATGCATATAACTGCCAGTCAGTAAGCAACTTGATAATACGATACCACAAAAAAAAAACCTCTGTTTGTTTGGTCTTTAGTGTTTATTTGTGAGTTAAAATGAGTGAGAATTATCCAGAATTCTCTTCGTTGGAACTTTTGAACCAATTTATAAGAGACTATGAAATCAAAAATTGTGTTCAGTTGTGGAAACGCGATAGCCGATCGATTGAAAAAATGAAACATGTGTGTTCCATAAAATTAAAAACTTATAATCCGGAGTTAAAATATTACACCATTTACTATGCATCTAAACAAGGTGGTAGGCAGTTTCAACCCCGAAGTAATGGATTGCGGGAGTCTTCAACATATAGCTGCCCTATGAACATAAAATTGCGTTTGAACAGCGATGGCAGCAAACTCCGAGTTGTGTTTATGGAAGAACAACACAACCATATTTAAGAACTGTTCGAAAATTTTCCCAAACAAAGAAGAGAAAATTGAGTCGGCCAAAATGTTAATCATGAACTGTAACCAAAAATTTGTACAGGCTTATTTACAAAAAAAAACTGGAAAGCCTATACTAATGAAGGATTTGAGGAACTTGAAAACCAGTAGTAAATGCTCTAAAATGGACAAACAAAATGTAATGAATTTCCCTTTGCAAGATGATGGTATAGCTCATGTGACAGTAAACGAACATGATGAACTGCTTGGAATTCATCACCATGGAGACCGGTTTTGTCGCATACCCGGAAATGATGTTGTTAGACGCTACATATAAACTTAATAATTTGGATATGCCCCTGTATGTTTTGATAGCCATTAACGGTAATAACGAAGGCGAAGTGATTGCTGTATTCTTACTCACTGAAGAAAGCAGTGATGTCATTAGACACATAATGAAATGTTTTAAGGATTTCAATACTAATTGGATAAATATAAAAACTTTATTAACCGATAAAGATTTTGGAGAAAAGACTGTGTTGTACGAAGAATTTCCAGATGTATCTCATCAACTATGTTTATTTCATGTTCTAAAATGATTCCGCGCTGCTATCACAGCTGAAGCAATGCAAATTGATTCTATTCAACGAAAAATCATTTTGGAAATTCTGCAAAAAATCTCTTTTTCAAAGTCTGAACAAGAATATAATGACTTTTACAATAAGCTAATTAGCTTGAACTTTCCAAAAGTAACACAATATTATGATAAAAATTGGCATTCCATAAAGCATGAGTGGGTCAAATATTTTAAACAGAAATTTATCATTCAACGTAAGAACTACAAATCATTTGGAATCATTTAATCATAAAATTATTAAACAAGTCTGCGTAAAATTTTTAAACATCATTATTTTTTGAAAATTTGGCAGTTCTGCTTAATAGCAATAAAAGCAAACGCAAACAAACTGCCTGTGCAATGATTTTGAAGCAGAGAGTAACGTCTTATAAAAAAGATACAGCAGAATATTTTTATTTGCAGTTGATTACACCGTTTGCATTTGGTCTGATTTGTGAAAATATTAAAAAGGTTGAAAAGTTCAATATACGATTAACTTTAGAAAGAAATACAACCACACAGTTTGAAGTTAGCCAAAAACAAAACTCTGAAGAGTTACACACTGTGGAAATACACCAAAATAATATACAATGTACTTGTTCGTTTTATTTGACTACTACAGTGCCATGTTAACAAATTTTCACAGTAAAACCAAACATGCACATGAACCTCATACAAAAATCTCATACAAGACCTTTTCTTGAAAATAAAATAAATTGACTGTTACAAAACTAAGCACGTTAATGTTCGTGCTGAAAATACGTCTAACTCTCAGTATGATGTCAAAACTAGAAATCCTAAAAAACACATACTAAGTATCAAACAAAAATTCAAAATTGCTGTCAAAAAATGAGAAAAAATTGCCTCAATTATTTCGAATTATAGTGCCAATGATTTTAACAATCACTTTTAGCAACTTGATACTATCATTGATCTTTGGAGTCAAAGAAAAGGAACAATAATTACAGCAGAAATATATCTTTTCTTAGAAATAAGTCTACCGTTGTACATGTTAATTCGTTTAAATGTTTTGTAAATGATTATTTTCTGTGTGTACAATAAAGAATAAGAATATAATGTTAGAGCAGAAACTGAACAGAATGAGAAACTAGAACACACCCAATAATGATCCACACCACCAAAGGTTAACTGGAAGACAATGCTAAATAGCATTAAGTTCGCCTCATGTACAATATTTTTGGTGCAATAAAGAATTTGTATTATTAACACACAGAGAAGCAGACAAGAGTAACAGAATGTGAACGAGAACAACAAAGAGAACAACAAGAAGAACATCTAAACTATTTAGAAAATGAAATAGAAGTTGAGATAATAACCGATGAAATGCAAGCTGAGATAATAACCCATGAAATAAAACCGACAGATTACGAAGTAGAGTACACAGAAGAGCAAGTGATAGTAACAGAATGTGAACGAGAACAACAAGAAAAACATCTAAAATATTTTATTGGCAGTGAACAAAATATTATAATTGCAAGCGAACTATCTAACAGAATAGAACACACAAGAATGCAGTATGTAGAAAATCAAATAATAATCAACGAAATGCAACCGACAGACTATGAAGTAGAGCAAACATCCGTAACAAATAAATCGAAAATAATAAAACGTGCAAAGGAATGCAGAAAAACAGTATCTCAATCAGCTCATCCGATTGCCAGTCGTCAGAAAGCGTAGAGGACGTCCAAAAGGCCATGACCTTACTGTAGTAGGCCTTAAAAAAAGACGTAAAATAAAAAATACTTTGATTGATTTATAATTTTGATTTAATTTTGCCCTGTTTAATGATGCTACTGATGTGAAAATGTTATAGATCTTTTGCTACTAAAATAGTTTGTATAATTCGAAAAATTTATTATTTTATGTTTTTTTTTATATATTGTTAAGGAATATTAATATTTTTGGTTTGATTTTATGAATAAACATTTACACACTCACACGCACACGACGATGGGATGACGAGGGAGGCTGCCCGCGCGCCGGTGGTTCCACCTGTCTTCCACTTCTCCTACAACAAACCTAAGGCGCACACGCTCGCCATGTAAAAATCTTAAATTCTTTTTTCTGATCCTACAGAGATAGCGAATGCTTTTAATAATTTCTATATTGACCAAGTGAACACAAAACCCAAAAAAAGACCAGAATGCAGTAATAATGAAAAAACGTACAAATCTATTTTTTTGTCACCAACCGACAAATATGAGGTAGAAAAAGAAATAATTAACTTGAAGAACAAAAGTAGCGTAGGTAATGACGGAATCCAAACAAAAATCATAAAAATATGTCATCAAATTATAAGTAAACCAATCACATATATATTTAATTTAATGATAGAACAAGGGATTTTTCCTAATGGTCTCAAAATGTACATAGTAAAACCTATTTACAAAAAAGACGGTAAAACAGACATGTCGAAATATAGGCCTATCGCGCTTATCACGATATTTTCTAAAATATTTGAGCGTCTAATATATAAAAGGCTTTACGCATTTTTTGACAAACAGAATATACTTGTTAAGGAACAAAACGGGTTTAGAAAAAACAGGTCCACTAATCTGGCTATATACGATTTTTTAAAGTTGATGATTGAAAGCATCGACAAAAAACATCAAACTGTAGCTCTTTTTTTGGACATGTCAAAAGCTTTCGACTACGTGAGTCATAAGCGTCTTTTATCAAAACTTTATGATTGTGGAATAAGAGGCATAGCTTATGACCTACTTAAGTCTTATTTAGATGACCGTAAACAAGTCTGTGAAATAAGTCGACTTTTCCTAAAGACCAATACAGAAAGAATTTTTACATCCAATGTTAGATCAGTAAAGAGTGGAGTACCCCAGGGCAGTATTTTGGGTCCTCTCCTTTTTCTCATTTACATTAACGACCTACCGAGTCATGTACCAAAGCCAGTGATTCTCTTTGCTGACGATTGTACTGCTATTGTATCATGTAAGGACAAAAATAACCTAAACCATGAAATAAATTTAACCTTGGATTCCATAGTTAACTGGATCAGCAATAATGACCTTTTAATAAATTTTAGTAAAACTAAAGTGATGCAATTACATCATACACAAAACATTCCACCCATATTAAATATTAAATATAACAATAATGTGGTAGAGGTAGTGGATAGCATAAAATTTTTAGGAATCCAACTGGATAAGCATTGCAACTGGAAGTCTCATGTTGCAAAGCTAAGGAATAAAATAAACAGCTTTGTGTATCCCTTAAGACAACTCACAAGAGTAGCGTCAATAAATGCAGCCATAACAGCATATCACGGATATGTAAATTCTTTAATCCGATATGGTATAATCTTTTGGGGCAATAGTAGTGACTGTATACAGATTTTTAGGATGCAAAAAAATGTATCAGGGCAATTACTGGAATAAAACCTTGGGACACTTGCAGACAGCACTTCAAAGATTTGAAAATATTACCGTTCCCGTCGCTTTATCTTCTCGAATGTCTTATGTTTGTCAAAATTAATTCCACAAAGTTCAAAGAGACGCAATATGTATCAAGGCGGCTGCAACACAGAATACACTTAGAAATGCCCTATTCAAAGTGTAAACTACGTGGAAAGAGCATCTATGCTATGTCTGTAAAACTATATAACAAGCTTCCAAATTCAATAAAATCTTTACCTATTGGAAAATTTAAATCGATTTTATTCAAAATTTTGTAACAAAAATGTTATTATGACATAAATGAATATTTAAATGATGTTAATTTTTTATCATAATGAAGCCTAGAGTGTGTCTATCTATGACATTCAAACGGTATTTGACAATAAAATTTGTATGTATAATCTATTTTAAATTGTTGTTTTGACATTTTACTTGACATTTGTATTAACTTTCTCATTGTGTAGTATTCCTGTATTTTTTAGATTAGTTTATAATTATAATTTGTATGCTTAGTGGCAAAAAGCATTGAGCCAAAGTGACATGTTTTCCAACTTATTATGTAACATGCTTTTTACAAATAAACGATTGATTGATTGATTGATTGATTGACAAGTTTAATCCATCGGACTGCAGTTGTAGTGCTGACTCTATTGAAGCAGCGAATCAAGTCGGTCGAACAAAATTAAAAATAAGGAGGCCGCTAATGGTTCTGTAATTTCCTTTACTAGTGGGCCACTAGTGGTTGAACAAAATAAAAACTAAGGTAACCACTTTCGGTCCTTTAGTCACTTCCTAATTTATTATGTTTCCACTATAATTTCTTACACAGTTTCTTACTCAGTACCGCAAACACGTGTAAACATACGTATTCAGATAGGTAAGTATAGATGCGCGTCTTCCCGTTATGAAGGCTTAGCGTGCTGATGAGTGGCGGGATGAAGCATTCTAAAGACTTTGTGGCTGAATTTACGAGGGAATTTCCTTTAAAGCTTACTTAGTTGAGTAAATTTCTTGGTGTTTCAATTATTACGTTCCAACGTGATGGGTGTTGAGCCCTATCGCCGTACTTCGGGCACAAATACACGCTTTTCAGGGCATGCAGGTTTCCTCACGATGTTTTCCTTCACCGTTTAGCAAGTGGTAAGTATTAAATACCGGGGATCGAACCTGGATCTCAAAGATTGAGAGGCCAGCGTTCTACCCCTGAGCTACTGTCGCTTACTAATTCTACCTAACCCTCTTGATTTGGATATTTACTATAAAGCTATTATTATTTAAGTATGTGTATCTATTGTTTTTGCCAAAGTAAGCAGGAGTCATGTTTTTGTTTTGTTATTTTTAGGTATTTAGTAATGTTACACCCTTCTTAAATTGATTTTTTATAAGATGTTAATTAGGTTCTTTTCACTAAGTTCACTAAGTATTGGCAGAATGGGGGTAGCTGAAAACCAGCGCTATCAAAAAGGTCTGTTTTTTATAGCATATAGCTGAGTTACCAGGTTGAATTAATTTACTTTTAACTTTTTAAATTTATATTTTGTTTTACTTTTCTAAGCAATTATGCCCCTTCTTACTTTCTTTAATTCTTATTATCGCTTAAACAATAGATCTCAGTCCAGATCGTGGATCGGAACCATCTTACAGATATGAGTTCATAACGGAATTAACGGATCTGAATTAGCGAGTAAAAGTATCTTGTGCAATTGGCTCGTAAAGTGAAAAAAGGCATAAACTTTCCACGTACATTAAAACCCCTTTCATAAAATTAAAATAACCACAAACCTGAAAAAAAAATCCGCAAGCCTAGCTCTGAGAACGACTTTAAAAAGCCACATTTGGACGCGCCTGGCTGGAACGTAAAGCGCTGAAAAAACAGGTCAAGTGCGAATAGGACACGTGTTCTGAGGTTTCCTTGACGTTATATCAACTTAGACTGAATAATTTAAACGAGATAAAAACTTGTCATTACGTACAAAATGTATGAAAGAAACTTCAAAATTAAGTTAGTCAATATTCCACATAAAATTGGAAGCCTTTATTTGTGTTGACAGTTCTCCCTTCGTAACAAGTATCATGATTACTTAGATCACTGTGAAGTAGACTAATAGGTTTTAATATTATTTCAGCGGAAGAATTAGTATAAAAATAAAAATATCTGTACCACCTAAAGGTGCCTCACCGTATTTCTGATCCATGACAAAAAATATAATCACACAAGTTGTCGTAGAGTTGTATTACAACATAAATGATTTGATTTTTGCATAGAATTCATACTGCCGTACATAAGCTATAGTGCCAATGGACGTAGTGTGTATAGTTATCCAACAATTAGGTCAATTTAACTTTTTGAAAAAAATCAAATCTTAATCAGAAAAAAAAACTCTATCGATTCATCTAATCTATTTTGTTCTATGTATTTATTATACTTTCTGAGATAAAATGCCGTTATATGATTTATATTTATACGTTTAAGCACATTTAATTACAATATCATAGCTTAAATGCGATTAAAAGTTTAGAACTTAAAATTTTCTAGATTTTCAGTGACATTTGCATAACTTATTTGGCGTTACATGATTTTCGTATTCTTCTATTAAGTAATTTTTTAAACCGTTATATACTAATACAATGCTATAAAGTCTTTAAACGAAAATACTATACATAAATGCGATTAAAAATGTTTAACGGCAATTTAGCGTTTTATTTGATGCATTGTTATTCCATGTTTACAATCGAGAATTCGCACAGGCACCATCTGAATGAAAATGTAAAATTTTTGCATAGCACGTCTAGACTAAAATGTGGCTATCCCGCATTACTACACAAAAAAGTGGTTAACTGTTCTCTATTTTAAATCTATATTAAATCTTTAAGAGCTTTTAGTTTAGGAATGATAACATAAAAACAAGTCTAATAAAGACTTAAAAATTGAAAATCAAACACTAAAATGCCGTTATGGTAGTGTTAGTGGCATTTAAGTGGTGGATTTATAAACGGATTCTTAAAACAATACTTTACACAATCATTAAAATTTCTATAATATTGAGTTTTATTCGACATCATGTTGTTAAAGTATGAGTGTCTTAAAGCTCTTTTCAGCAACTATTTAATGTTACCTCGAAGACATAAATCGCTTATGTAGTTTTCAAACAGCTTCGAATTTTCATTAAACGTGATTTTCATAAATAACGGCATTATAGTTTGAGGACGGCAGCATAGCAAGCTAGAAAAACATCTAAAGTTGCTAAAAATGACGTAAAACTGCTCTTCGCATATTTCCCAGTGACGGTTTCGAGAGAGAGAGAAGAGTATTTATCCATCAAACTTAACTAACTTTTCTGTGCGATCGAAACGTGATTCTTTAGAGCGCGCGATGTTTCGGTTGTCGTAACAGCCACGGCTCAGAGCGCGCTATTTTAAACAATAAT
Source organism: Ypsolopha scabrella (assembly GCA_910592155.1). Lineage (NCBI taxonomy): Eukaryota > Metazoa > Arthropoda > Insecta > Lepidoptera > Ypsolophidae > Ypsolopha > Ypsolopha scabrella. The sequence goes on along the minus strand of OU342983.1, from coordinate 15,744,473 downwards.
GAAACGTCATACAGTTCAGTTCTACCTGACGCTAAATGAGGTGCCCATGAAGAAATCAAGGAGAACGGGCCCTTAAACCAGAAACTTGTTTTTCCAAGTATTAATTTCCTTAAAAAAGGGCCTTGACACACGGACAGACAAACAGACGGCCTGATATCAAAGTGACTCTATAAGGGTTCCGTTTTTTTCATAATAAGGTACGGTACCCTAAAAATTTATCCGTATCACTAATTTTAAACATGTGAAACTGGTAACATTCATCTGAAAATTACAAATTAAACCACGTGAATATTTACTGCGGACGCTGACTTATTAATAAGTCATGGAAACAGTTCAGCTGTAAATGAATTAAAGGAAAAATTTCCTACAAAAAAAACATTTCGTATCGCTTTATACTTCGAATAAAATTCATGATTTCCGTATATTTTATTGCAGTGTTTTTGTTCCTTTTCATGGGGTTTATTCAATAACTAAAACACTCCTTTTTAGCCAGTTGGTAAACCTTGAAACACGTCTTAAATTATTAGCACTTGTACTAGTCAACATTATCAATTATGTAGCTATAGCCAATATCTAAAATCTCAAGGTAAAATCTCTTGAAAATTATATAATATCGGAAACTAGCTAGAAGAAAATTTTGAAAAATAAAATAGTAAAAGTAGGTCGTTCAAGCGCTTTAAATTGAGGAACAAATTATCAAATTGGATTGTATACCTGATTGAGTTGAAATTCGGTTAGATATTAGCCATACGGTCCGAAATAGAATAACATCTCTAAAATCGATTATAAATGAATGAGGTGAATGGCCAATAATCCATGAGTGAAGCAAATGTCTTCATTCATTCGTATGACTTTTGTGGCTCACGCGACGACGACGGAGGTGAGGCGATGTGAGCGTTGAACGGAATGAAATGTCAAAAAGGATTTTTACTCCATAATTTCAGACAAAATTTTGAAAAGTCTTGTGGAACATCTCGAAATGGAAGAATTTATATTTGTGAATGTGTTTGTGGGTCTGTGGAGTCGATAAAAAATATATCACGTAGTGTATTCTGTGTTAAATTAAGAGGTTATGAGGTATCTTATATAAAGCGGTCCGTATCATGAGCTATCTTTCACATCGTTTGCTAGCTCACAAATTACGGAACAGTCCTCGCTCACACTTGAAATCATTCATGGCTTTCAGCGATGTAATTCTATTTCGGACCGTACGGCGAGTGTTCTTCCACACACCGCCACAATACCTACGCCTAAAGAGAGAACCTATCCTAGCCTATCTGTGACGGCGCCGAAATCAGAAAGGTATTGACAAAAATTAGGAAACTAGTTAGAATAAAAAAATTACTATAATCTATAATCTAAATTAAAACTACGATCAGCACCCAGGGTACCGTTTTAGATGGAAATATAACCTAAAAACGTTCTTGAGTGACAAAATGAATAGGACAATATATTAAAAATTTATTAAAATAGTACGTATAGCTCCACTTTAGTAGAGTAGAGTATTTTATGCCATACATATTTTTTACAATTTGCAGATAAACTGGTTTTCGGGCTATTATAGGATATATACCTAAGGTGACATTTATTTATCCAGCCAAATTCATACTGCAGGCTCGGTAAGTGATCAGTATGACGGATCGATAACACTTTTTGCTAATTTAGCAAAATACAATAATGCCCTCCCATAGTAGTCGACTCGGGGCTGGGCTTGCGTTTGTAGATGAAGAGAAAATAATAATTTTCTAAATTCACAAAAAGGGTCATCTAACCTTGATACTAAGCACCGTATGAATGAACTTCTGTATGAATTGGGCTATACTATAAAACTACCTAAAACAACATGCATTAAGGGGGGGTTATCCCAATTTTGTTTCTTTTCAAATTAATTTTAAACCAATAAAAAGCGACGATTAAATTTTGAAAAAAATACATGTAATATTTCACTCTTTGATCTTAATATTTCGGCTGTTCGATACACGATTGCTTACATTTTCCTCGATCTGATTAAATCGCAAGGGTAGATCTTAACTATGATCTAAATATCATTTTATTTCAGCTAAGTATATTAAGTTTTGGACATTAAAGCTTATATTAAAATAAAAGTCGTGAAAAATGTGTAATAAAACGACCATCATAATAAAAACCCATCCCTCTAAATAATATATAAAAACACCTCAAAACCGCGAGTTTTCTGAGCGGCCCGGTTCCGCTGAGCAGGATTGAACATGTGAAAAATGGAAGCGTTGGAGCAAGACAGATATTTCTGGATAACCTCGCCTTAAAATTATTCAATTCATTTTCTGCTGAAAAGGGTTAGTCTAGCTTTTGTTTGGTATAATTATTGAATTTATCGAACACATATATAATAACTAGGAACGTAGTCTTGAAAAATTCAGGATGTTTTTAGGGTTCCGTAGTACCTGAAAGGAACCTTTGTGGTTAGACTCCATTGTCCATCCGTCCGTCCGTATGTTACAGCCTCATGACTTTAGCACTGTTAATTGTAAAGATTTGAAATTTGCTACAAAAATAGCATTCACTTGGATACGCAATATGGTGTAGAAAAAAAGAAATATTTAGATTGTTCAAAATATTGCCAATGCAAAAGTAAGAAAAAAAATATCATAAGAATACAATATGGGTATCAAATTATTGACATTAAAGAGTTGATTATAAAAATATATACTCTTACTATATTTACTGTCACCAATTACGAGAAATCTTTGAAAAACCACAAAAAATGCATGTTCCCGCCATTATTTCCGAAATTGGTGAACCAAAAAAATTTAAAAAATCACGATTTTAGGCCATAACTGGCCAATTACAGGAAAACTATAGCGATTAAAAAAGAGTTGAACACAAATGAGAAATGTAAAAATAAATATAAAATAAATAATTAAAATATTTTATAAAAATACAATATGGGTATCAAATTGTAGATATTAAAGAGTTGATTATCAAAATATAACTTTTGCTATATATATCGGCACCAATTTCGAGAAATCTTTGAAAGACCACAAAAAATGCATGTCCCCCCTTATTTCCGAAACTGTTGGACCGAAAAAAATGAAAAAAATCATGGTTTTTTGGGATTATGTAAAGATTGCAGGAAAAATATAGCGGTTGAGAATTTCATGATAAAATGACAAAATTAATTTTTTCATCCTCGAGTTTCATTTCCAGTACGGTATAAAAATATTTGTATTTTAAATACTTTTTTCCTGACAGTTCCCAAAACTGTCGAATTACGGAACCCTAGGTATGCCAGTATGACTCGCACTTGACCGGTTTTTTTTTTACATACTGTAGCTATATGATTTTTCCAATTACAATTATTATCAATGATTATACCAAGAAACACCGTTTAAATTAGCACGTAAGTTTTACTATTTAAATAGAAAATATTTTAATTAAAACTTTACTTACTAAGGAGTCAAGTAAACAAAAGCTAATATACATTTCATTTAAACAACCCCCAAATTGGACTTCTAGTTGTAACAGTTTGGCCTGATATTACAAAGAAACCTTAATTTGTTTTATATTTATTTATTTGGCAGTGCTCTTCGTCCAACTTAGTATAAAGAAGCACAAAATGGTAAGCGTCACCTTAATTTTACTAAAGTTTACCCAAAAAATAAAGAAAACTAACCAGAAAATTTAAACATAGGAGTTAATTAGTTTTATTTCGTGTCCCTTGCGGACAATATTCACAATAACATTTCTCTCATATTTCGAGGTAAAGTATTCTATTAAACTCCTACATTACCCAAAATGGGTAGTCGTTAAGGGCGAAATTGCTCTACCAAAAGGAATGTCTAACTAGGGACGGGCGATGAAAAAATCGACTCTGGGGGCCTCTACGCGCGAATATCGTCGCGTCTGTAACCTAATGTTATATAAATAATTTTGAATTTGTTTGAGTTTTTTGAGTAAACAAGATGTAGATATTCAAAAAATCTTTGTTCTTCAAAAGAGATGTATACGCATTTTGGACGGGCGGGTTCAATACAACAATGCTTTCAGGGTTCTACTGGGGCTGTCACGCTTCTGTAGCGCATCAGGTATGTTCGCAGAAGCACGCACCGATGGATTCCACGCAATAATGCGAACAGAGTGAGGCGTCCCTGATGTGCAGGTTGCAGGGCGGTGCCAGTGGACCCCTGAAAGCACAGACATACAGACCAAACAGTAATAATAAATGCATAGAATAGACTTGAAGCCATTTTGGCTCAGTGAGTAACGGGCTCTTATAAATATTGCTTGATTCCAAACAAAATATATACGAGCGATTAGCTAAGGTATTAACAAATATGTTTCAAGCATAAGCCAGCCAAAACAACACATTTTTATACGTTTCGTCGTACCATGTAGCTTAAATGTCACTTGGTTTTTGTATGGAAACTTGCCAACACTATTTAATCCTTAGGTTTAGTCTGTATGTCTGTGCCTGAAAATAATTTAAATGGTCCAGAATACCTTAAGAGCACCTAATTGTCGATTTTTTTGAAAGGAATAGACTTTTTTAATGTCATATAAAATTATAAATTTTTTTCTCCTTGAAATACAAAAGATATACATGAAAATATTCCGAAACTGAATAAATAGCTTTGATGACGTAATATTTATGTCATTTAGGCATTACAGGTAATAGGCCATTGCCCACAAGAAAAAAAAAGTAATGTTAAAACCGACGTCTGTTTTTTCTTATTTTCAGTAATCCCATCTTCAGATTTTATCCCCAATTTTTTTTTTCATTCTTTCTTTTCGTCAAGGAACTTTCCGTATTGAGCTGAAAGTTAAAGAACTTTTGAGCTGAAAGTTAAAGAACAGTATGTATCTTCATGATTTAGCCTATATTTTCAGAAAAAATATACAAAAGGGCCTGTTACAATTTATGGTTGGTTCGAGTTGCGGAAAGAGTAGACGATCCCATCCTGAAGCACTGGGTAAGGACACATCTTATGTTATCGGGCAGTGCCGTCAGATGGGAGGTCACTTAATTGTATAGTTATATAAGTATATTAACACTTACATGGTCTGAGCAAAATTGTTACTAACACTTATGGGCTTCAGCCTGAAATAAAATTCATTATATTCTATAAAAGGAACAGGGAAACTTGTTGAACTTGAAATACACACCATCACCGCTTTATACATGTCGCAGGTTCATGATAAAATCAGGTTTTGGACAAAAAACCTAGGCTTTTGATCAAAACCCATAGTCATAAACCTAAAAAAATCCAGTTTTTTTTATCAAAACCTGAACTAGTTTAGGTTTATGATGAAATTAAATCATAATTTAGTCTTCTGCCGGTTCTTGATCAAAAATTTTTGATCAAAAACCTGATTTTGACATAAAACTGCAATATATGTAAATTGATCTCTGAAAGGTTCCCACTGAAAACTCAAGGTATAAGTGACCGGCTCAACAAACGTTGCAAATACAATTTGAATGTGACTGGAAGGTTTGGGGCTTATATCGGACTAGCGCACCCTTACAGAAGGTACTCGTGATGCGCACGCGACTACCAACCGATACCACGGGTCCAGATGCCTCGGCAGGATAGTAGTGGAAAGAATTGTTATTTTAATGTTAGTAATATTGTTTAATATAACATAAATGTTACACTGTTACAAAATATATAAAATGTTATGTTATAAATAAATCGTTATGTTATTTTTCGTGAGCGGCACGAAACCAACTGACTTTTGTACATGAATATAGAACTTGCTTGAATTTGTGTCGCTATCAGTATTCTTTGGACATCGTCTTCCGTATGGCACTAGAAATTGGCCTCAATACTAGTGGATGCCGTGTAAGCAACCTTGACTTAAGTAAACTATGTTATTAGGAAATATTAATTGTGTTAAGATAATAAATGTATGGACAAAGTCCGTACAGTGACTATTAGTATTTACCACAAAGTTGGCTTACCATCATTTGCCAGACGGAATCAAGTACTTACCAGGAAAAAAGCTATTCACTAAACTAAAACAATACTTGATCACGATTTGTCCATACAGTTTTAATTCATTTCTTGAGTACTGTTAATCACTATATGAATAAATAAATGAAATTAGGTTTATAATTACTATGTATGCATATACAAACTATTTAACTGATTTTTATTTATTATTTTGTTTATTAATATTGGATGGATTCGATTGATGGTTCTTGGTGGAATATCATCTTGAATAAATTATACACAAATTCTTGTACTTTTATTCCACATATATTTATTTTTATTCTAACTTAGGCTACCGGTTTCGTATTACACATCATCGGGCCAACAAATTATTAATTATTTAACATGACAGAAAGAAAACATGTTAAATAATTAATAATTGACATGACAGAAAGAAAACATGTTAAATAATTAATAATTTGTTGGCCCGATGATGTGTAATACGAAACCGGTAGCCTAAGTTAGAATAAAAATAAATTTATGTGGAATAAAAGTACAAGAATTTGTGTATAATTTATTGTTTATTAATACTTATTTAATTAATATAGTTGATTGATTTACTTACCCTATGGAAAAATTACATTGAGCCAACTATGAACATAACTATATTAACAACTACTGACATGTCATTTTTGCAACAAATATTATTGATTGATTGATACGGAAAATGTTGTTATTCATAAAATAAGTAACGATGTTTGTATCGCCAATGAATATTTTATTGTATGTAGCAGTGGCGTGCGTAGAACTTTTTGGTGAAAAAGCAATGAGAAGGTCAAGTTTGACGATAAAATGAACATTAACCAATTTGAATAAAAGTTTTTGTATGGAATCTTGTACTCTAGGGTAGGCAGTGCCTACCCTGGCGTCATACAAATAATGATTTTTTCAAAGTGACAGACATTTAAATCTTTTCTTATTTTTTATTCTCAAACTTGACCTTCTCATTGCATTTCCAGCAAAAAGTTCCATGCACAACACTGGTACTTAGCACTTTCGTTATGATTTGTTCGCTTATCTCAAGAATAAAGACGAGAATAGATTAGTTTTTGTCTAAAACCCAACTCAAACGGTAGAGGGTTTAGATCGAGCAAAAAAGATAATAATAGGGCACAGACAAATTAATAGGCATGGCAACAACCGGTCTTCTCAAATATCTTTGAATAATAAATCTAAAATCTATAATCGCATGCCGTATAGATATTTTGAAATGTTGGATGGTGAATAACCTGTTAAGATAGATTTAACTTTTGTTTCTTCCTATCCTATCCTACTTCCTATCCTATCCTACTAATATTATAAATGCAAAAGTTTGTGAGTGTTCGTGTGTGTGTGTGTGTGTGTGTGTGTGTGTATATGTTTGTTACTCTTTCACGGTGAGACGGCTGAACGGTAGTATTTGTAGTTTTCGCCACTTGGATAAAAAATTACAAAAAAAGTACATAAAAAACAAATCGTCACGACATATCTCCAAAGAGGTGACAGAGGTTTTTCGGAGTAGGGATTTCTCTGAAACAGTTAAATCGTACATCCTCTTTTCATAGACGATCTTTACGTCCCAACGTGATTGGGGCTAAGCATTATATTTCGGGTAAAAATACGCACTTTCTGGTACACACTGAAAGAACAGGATTCGAACCCCGGCCTCATCGTTCCAGTCTAACTTCCGGCGTTCTACAGTCTAAGCTACCACTACTTACAAAAATTTCAGTCTTCCAAATATAAGACGACTTTTATTTATACAGCCAAACTCATACTGGAGGCTTGGTAAGTGATCAGTAACACGGATGGACAACACTTTTTGCAAATTTCGCAAAATAAAATCTTGACGTCCCATAGTAATTGACTCGGCGCGCGTTTGCGTTTGTAAGGAACGCAAAAAGAATAATTCACGAATTTCACAAAAAAGGTCATCGAACCTTGATACTGAGCACTTACAGAGTCTTCGGTAAGAATTTGGCTGCATAAATTACAAAGTCTTATTATAAGGTAATTTACCAGAAAAAATGCATTTTTCTCTGAATTAATCCCACCTCTAGTCATAACTCCGACCGTGGGAAAAACTCAAGTGTCTCGAAACAGATCCAAGAGGAAAATAAAATATAAAGAAGATTATAAGATTAAGGTATACTGGGAAGATATCTCGGCTATATCTAAATTTACGAGGAATTGGAAGGATCTTCCTAGTTTAGTTCCGAAGAAATGATCGATTTGGAATTGGATTGTTCCAATTGCTTGTAATTTTGGTATCATCTGTAGCGGAAACGATTGTGTTTTGCATTCCTTTTTAAGGTTCCGTACCCAAAGGGCACAACGGAACCCTACTAATATCACTCTGTTATATGTCCGTCTGTCTGTCCGTCCGTATTTCACTGAAATTCTGATATATTTTTTTTTGCGTTGCATTGTCTTGTCGCTAGAGCTCATTGTGTTGAGTACAAATAAGTAGTTAAATATTTTATTTTTTATATCTTCAAAAATAAAGAAATGGGGGAACGTCAAAGTTGACAATTTTAAACCATTTTCGTTAGATGGTCTAACTCAAAAACTATCCTTCTGAAAATGTTTAAGTAGTGCGGTGAATCAAGAAAAGGATTGATAATGCTGTATTTAGTTAATAAAATTCAATTATAAAATCACACGAATGCGTCTAAAAAAACGCTACTCTTTGTTTAAGATAATCACCATCAATCCATCAGCCTGTTTCCAGGATTTTGCCACTCTTGGCGGTCCTCCTGGAAGAAATGCCCATACTCACACACGCGGGTTGGTGAGCGCGGTGCCGAAACCCTTGCACCAGTGACGCCGCTGCCCGTCACCAGTCTGTTTTATATAAGGCTCGGCAATTGGGGATGGATAAACCGCCATCCATCGGTCCCAGGCAATGGTGGGCCGCCTGGTTTTGCCTGAGAGCTGTTCTCTTACTCTCCCCCGAATAACTTCGGGAGGATTTGCGAGTAAGATGGTGGTACCTCCACAGTCGAGCTCGGCATCAGCTCTACCACCTACTAGATCACACTATAATATTATAAGTGCGAAAGTGTGTGTATGTGTGTATGTTTGTTACTCTTTCACGCAGAAACGGCTGGACGGATTTTGATGAAATTGAGAATGGATATAGCTTATACCCTAACTTAACACATAGGCTACTTTTTATCCCGGAAAAAAACATGTCGTTAAACCGAATAACACGTGGGTGGAGCCGCGGGCGAAAGCTAGTAGGAATACCTCGTTTATAGGGGATAATTGCAAACCCCAATGTTTTAATATGTTTAAAACAGTAATTATTGTTATTTTTACTTTATTAGTTTGGACGGATTTATGTTTTTAACTGAAAAAGATAGCCCTCACTGTGCAATTTTTTTCAATTCTGCGAATTTTTCTCTTTCACGTTTTGGGCTCTTTAATCGTCTTGCTTCCTTTACAACATGTTTTCTTTTCAGGTCTCTATCTTATGTAGTGTGGGAGTTCTACTGTTTTAAAATCTTATTTTTCACTACCTGTATCGTATTGTACACATATAACTCAGACATAAGAGGGGGAAATAAAAACCATCTTATCACCCTACATTTGAAATAATATAATACGGCCAATCAATAACACTGCTATTTAGAACGGAGGAAAGGAAATTCAAAATACGAGGCGGAATTGGCTGAATATTGTATTACCTATCCATCAGATTGGTAATAAAACGTCGGTGTCTATATCAAGGTTATTTGAGATACGTAGGCCTGAATCTGCCAATACATAATTAACTTCTGTGCCTCCGGTGAAAAACGATTTAACCCAAAAAACCCAACTTTACAGAAGAGCGGAAAAACGTTGGTTTTATATTGCTCACCTTGGATCCCACTATACATAGAAATTAATGGAAGCTTGACAGTTTGAACGAGTCGCTGAAAAAATGAGATAACGTGATTGTTCTTTAAAAACAAAAACTTTTTTTTTTCGTAATTTCGAACCACAGTGCTTGGGAAGGACGGTTTCACCACAACGTTACAATGTTGATGGTTGTGATTGTCGGCACTTGGTGGAACTTATTATACATCTTGTTAAATAAGACACTTGTACTTGTCCACAGGATTATATTTTCACTTAATACGCCCGACCGGTTTCGCTTATAAGCATTGTCTAGGGCTTTATTACATACAAAATAACTTAAATAATATTTACATGTTTAATACGTGCGATAAATTTTTTATGTAATAAAGCCCTAGTAGCCCCTACAATGCTTATAAGCGAAACCGGTCGGGCGTATTAAGTGAAAATATAATCCTGTGGACAAGTACAAGTGTCTTATTTAACAAGATGTACAACGTTACAAGTTAACACTTATTTTATGCAACCCCACCCTAATTTACCTAGAAATATACATATACATTTCCAGTAACATATTGCAGTGCAAATTTCGAAAGTTTAAATATATGTAGCGGCCAAACGTGCAAGTCGATGCGCGCGTGCTGTAGTTCATCTTGCTCACCTTGGATCCTGCTATACCTAGAAATCAATGGAAGTTTGACAGTTTGAACTAGTCGTGAAAAAAATGACATAACGTGATTTGTTCCATACAAAAAAAAACTATTTAATTTTTAATTTCGAATCACTGTGCGTGAGGAGAAAAAGTTCCCCATGTTTTTTGAACAACAAGTTGGTTGTAACAACCCTGCATTTTTTTTGTTCAAAAACCGTAATTTGTATTCTATGTATATGAAACGTAAATTACCTGTCACTGTGCGGGCGGGGGTAAATCATTCCAAATTTTTGAAGCAGCGTACTTGAATCCTCCTTTATAGCCAGCAGTCTTGTGTAATGGTATTTTCATTGTATTTAGTGTCACAGACCTGGTAAATCGGCTCTGTGTATCTTTTGACCACCTAAATTTTTTATAGAGGTATTCAGGTCTCTGATTAAATACGACCTTTTGGACGAAACTTGCCAAGTGTAGCTTTCTCCTAAATTTCATCTTGAGCACTTTTTTTTCATTAAGGAGCGGTGTTATTCTTTTACGTTTAAGTATGTTGTAGCAAAACCTTGCGCAAGCATTTTGTACACGCTGTATAGCCCTCATAATTCTTATGCCGTATAGTACTTTCAGCCTAAAGAAGGCATTTCTAATTTTGGCGTTAATGTACTCTACGTAACGCAACTCTCCGTCCATTTGTATTCCCAAGTTCTTGGCTACTTCTATCTTTCCAATTGGATATTTATTAATTTGGATATTTGGTCTTTTTTCCAAAATGCTTTGTTGTTGGTGTTTTGTTCCGAAAAGCATAAATTTTGTTTTTTGAGGATTGAGCGCGAGAGTATTTTCATTTGACCAGTGAAATATTGTGTCTAAATCATCATTTATACATTCAACTGCATGATCGGTTTTTGAAGGATTGAATGATAAGTAGAGTTGAGTGTCGTCGGCATAGAGATGTACCTTACAGTGTTTCAGTTTGGATGGCAGATCGGCGGTGAATATAATAAAGAGCAAAGGGCTGATAATAGATCCCTGGGGGGTACCTCGGGTGAGAGATCTTACTTGAGAGCACACTTCTTCACCTTTATCACTTTCGACCACAACATACTGTCGTCTATCAGTTAAGTAAGATCGGAACCACTGACATGCCCCATAGGCTAGCCGTAGTACGAAAGCTTGGCTAGTAATAACTCGGTATTCAAACAATCAAATGCTCGAGAGAAATCAAGTAGTCCTAAGGCACTACCTTTTCCCTTATCAGAAGCAGAAATTATGTCATCTGTAACTTCAGAAATACTGTAGCAGTGCTATGGCCACTACGGAAGCCAGATTGCATCTCAGGTAGCATTTTCTCAGTTTCCAGAAAATTCGTAAGTTGTCTCGTTACGATCTTTTCAGTAATTTTTGACATAACCGGCAAAATGCTAATAGGACGAAGATCTTTATATTCTTCCACGTTTGTTCCTTTGGGTAATGGCTTAATTTTTGCTAGTTTCCAAGTATCGGGAAAGGTGTTTGAAGAGATTGATCGATTTATCAGATTCGTAAAAATGGGTAATGTAACCGTTAAAGTCATGCGCAGCATTTTAATTGAAATTTTATCATGACCAGCATTTGTTTTAATATTATTTATAATTTTCAAAACTTCATATTCGTTGGTAGCACTTATATTGAAATTTCCATGTGTGAATTTGTTCTCTTTGTAAAAAGCTAAGTTTTCTTCATCTACATTAGAAGAACCTGGAGTAACAAGAACGAAATCATTTATACGGTCAGGTTTATTTAGATAAAACTAGAAAAAGATTTTAGGTCAGGGAATGCTTGGTACACAAGGATTACCAACAATGGACGACTGCTTTAGATGCTTCCACATAATTTGAGGATTTTTTTAATTTTTATGGACGAAGTATTCAAAATATGCAGACTTTTCTCTTTTGATGCTAGAGTTAACTAAGTTTTTGAGGTTCTTATAATACCTTTGGTGAGATTCTGATTTAGATTTTAAAGCCCTTTTTAGAGCCTCATCCCGATGTGTCATCATTATTCTTATAACATCAGTGAGCCAAGGGTGTGGTCTTTCCTTAACAAGAATTCGACATAAAGGTGCGTGTTTATCAAATAAAACATTGAGAAGCTCATTGAATTTATTGACTATTTCATTAATATCCAAAAACTTGGAAACGTCGCTCCAGGGCAGTGATTTTAGATCGTTTAAGAACTCCTCATCATTTATCCTGTCAAGATATCGTGTCGTTACGAAACTCGGCTCTTCTTTAGGTTTTTCACTTAATAAAGGATTATGGTGGACAGTTACTTGTTTGCATCGGGCAGGAGAGTCCGTAATAATAATATCTAAGAGTGTTTTGGTCTTTGATGTAATCCTGGTTGGTTCATGCACCATTTGCTCTAGATGTTGTTGCTCAAGAAATGATCTTAGTTCTTTCGTTTTACTGTCTTGTGAACATAAAAGATCCACATTAAAATCAGTTAACACACAGACTAAATTACAGTAAGAAAAGGCACTTACCGATTCGCTGATTGCGTCAATGGCTATTCCTGTTTTAACAGATTCTGGCCTGTATGCTGTTCCTACTGCAATTTTCATTCCTGACAACGTTAGCTCCAACCAAAGTTGCTCCATTGTCGATGCAGAATGCGGACGAATACGAACACGAAGACCACGCCTAATATAAAATCCTACTCCTCCGCCTCTCTCACTCGTAAGCCGTGGACTACGCTTTAAAACATAACCAGGAATCTTAGGGGCAAATTGTTCTGGACCATTCTTTGTCCACGTTTCATTCACTGCAAGTATATCAAAATCAAAGTGTTATGTGAATAACAGTAGTTCTATTCCTGTGTATCCGTTCAGCCCCTAGAAAACATATCGTCTTAGAGATATATTGTTCAGAAGCTGAATTAAACCATTTGAAAAATGACAAAATGATGCATTGTTAAATTAAATTAAATTCAGTTGGCTGCTTCAAACTAAAATATAAAAAATATTTACTAGTGATACAAAAAAACACTTAACGTAACTTCCTACGCATAGTATATTATTATTTATGGGGAAATACTCATACATCAACAATATGCTTTTTGTGAGCTTTTCCTTTTTCTTTTTGTTGTAAAATATTAGTTATATATAAGTCCATATATACAGTTAATTAAATTAAGTATGGAAATATATACGTATATATTGTATTTGTTATTGTGCAATATCCCAAATTTATTTGTTATGTTTAATATTGTATTTAGGTATGATAATTATGTTTAGTACATAAGTAATAGGCCCTATCATGGCATTAAGCCGAGTGAAGAACTTTTTGGTACATTCTGTGCTAACTTTTTTCTTTTCTTTTTTTTGTAAAACGTTATTTTTATGTACCAAATAAATATTATTCTATTCTATTCTAAATGCACTATGGCAAAAAAAATACTCAGACCATTTTTTTATATGTGTATCTCCGGTGTTATAAAAGACTAGCTTTTGCCCGCGGTTTCACGAAATTTGAAAGCTCATTTCCATCCCATGGGAACTGATTTATGGGATAAAAAGTAGCCTCTGTCCTATTCCAGGTCTAGAACTACATTCATGTAAAATTTCAGCCCAGTCGGTTTAGTAGTTACGGCGTGAAAGAGTAACAAACATCCATCCATCCATCCATCCATCCATCCATACATCCAAACTTTCGCCACTTAATTAGTGGGATGGGATGGGATGGGATATCGAAATTCTAGTTAGACCATTTTGTAAAAAAAAAGCGGAGCGAAGTGGTAAAATAATCTAATTTTGGATCTAAGTCGAGTTAAGCCGTTATTCACCGGACCCCGGACTTATTTAGCCAGATATAACCTGATATTGTTAGGGAACCGAATAACAGAACAGAATAATTCATTTTTTGTCAATAATAGGAGATTCTGGTAACAAATAAAGATGATAATAACCTACTGGAGAATTATTTAAATATCTATAATCGAATCCAAACCTCATGAACCCCGATTTTGCCAGAGGTGTTTCCGAGCATGGACTTTGAAATGCAAGTTCACACTCGTACACCCACGTTTCACCGACGATTATTGTGTCCAAACATAATGAGGGTAAGGTGTGCCCTAACGCCGTATTTCGGGTAGAAATAATGGACTAAACGTGCTTTCCAAAGCTCACAGTCCGAAAGAAAAATTTGCCTCTACGGGATTTGAACTCACGACCTCAAATTAGTGTGTGAGACTACTCGAGACGTTCGAGCCATATAACTTTGTATTGTCAAATATTCTTATTGAAAACATATACCATTGGACTTAGACTCGTCTTGAATGCACTAGCGCCCTCTAGGCACCAAGAGGCTCACTACTAAGTGAGGATCTATACATATCTTTGCGGTATGGGAAAGCATATGGGTAAATTCGCAGGTTAAGTTGAGAACTGGATAGCTCAGTGGTAGAGCAATCGCCCGGTAAGCGAGAGGTCCCGGGTTGAGTCCCGGTTTAGAGCTCCTCACGTCCAGATTTACTTTTCTGATTTTCTATACCGCAATAATATAAAATTTAATTTCCCATCTCCTTGCGATGGATATATCGCCAAGTGTTTAAAATATAGAAATCTATTTCTATCATAGTTTAATATACCATTGGAGTAAAGGAGTTTAATCTTAACCAAAAAAAAAATGCATAATCAAGATTTTAATGAAAGTACAGAGATATTTTTAGGGTTCCGTACCCGAAGGGTGCCAAACTGGACCCTATTACTAAGCCTCCGCTGTCTGTATGTATGTCTGTCTGTCCGTCCTTCTATCACAGGGGTTTAGCCTTAATAGCTGGACAGATGAAATTTTCACAGGATACATGTAACTATGGCCACTACCACGACAAATAATAAAAATTTAAATAAAAATAACTCATGGGGTATCCCCATACAAAACACGTCGAAAAATTTATGAAATGAATTTCCTACGACCATTATTATCGCCTTCACTTGACATTATTAACAATCTGTTTAAATAAAAAATTGATAAATAATTAGAGAAATTTTTGTGAAATTTCAATTGAAATGCGTTATGAGTATTGTAGTACAGAAAACAAAATTATTTTTTTAGAGGTTTTTCCCTTTTGTCTATCTATATGGTATGTACCTATGTATGTTCCGTTTTGTTGAAAACTACTCAACGGATTTGGATGCGGTTTTCTTTATTATCATTGTAGTTACCCTGGTCAACATTAAGGCTATAAGGAGTCCTCATAAAATAATCGCTAAGCTGAAAACGGGGCAATGATTGAAAAAACCCTGAAAGAACCGCAGGCAAAGGCACATTTAAAATGAAATTAAGGGCTTGCCTTTGGTCTTTCAACGGTTTTTGTTTTAATATGCTGAGTCAACAACTTATCTGATCAATGTAAAACTTGGACACGTGTTTTTTCAGACCTTTATCTTTCTGTTGTCAGGTTGGTTACTTAATTGGACACATTTCACTCGATAGATTTTGTTTTTGAAAATGTTGTCGTTTTAAGTTATTAATTCGTTTTATGTTAACGGCTTGAGTTTTATGTCTGAAATTACTGCTATAACAAGAAAATATGTTTTTTTTCCGATGTCAGGGGAAAAAACTCCTACATCAGATACTTTTTCGTAAAATGCAGAAAATCCCCGAAAATTCACTAACTATGCGTGCCGGCAGCGCGCGAAGCGAGCGTTCTAATTAAGACTTTCTGACAACATACTGAAGTTCAAAATCACTCAGTAAGATTATCGTGCACCATGGGCAAAGTCGTAATATTGACTGCTCACTTTGTGCAGAACCCTAATTGCGCGATCCTAATTCGCCCGTCCATTTTTACTTTCTTTCGAAAACAAAGGAAATATCCAATTACAAAAACCATTTTGAAAATTAATACATTAACAAGTAGATTATATGACGTTGGCAAAATATATACATTTTGAAAGACGCATCCACAACTATTCCAAGGCTTCATCTTAGCCTTATCCAGGCTTTTTTCATGCATTTCCACGTCCGCTCGCGCGTTTATGAACAATATAGCAGACTTTATGTAAATGCGGGTAGACAACAACGTGGCAATTTGTTTTATCTCCCTACCGCCGGATATTATCGTGGGGCATATTTTGTTACAAAAGAGCGGGCGAGCGAGCTAGGCGTCATGTGTTACAATAATACAGTGGGGTAAAAAAGTTTGCTTATTAATTTTGATAACCATATTATAAAGGCAGGCTTCTCTCACGCTGATGAGAATATTCCATCCTCCATCCATCAGCCTGTTTCGTTCAGGATTTCGCCACTCTTGGCGGTCTCCCTGGAAGAAATGCCTATACTCACACACGCTGGGCAGGCGGACTGGTGAGCGCGGTGCCGAAACCCTTGCACCAGTGACGCCGCTGCCCGTCACCAGTCTGTTTTACATAAGGCCCGGCAATTGGGGATGGATATACCGCCATCCATCGGTCCCAGGCGATGGTGGGGCGCCTGGTTTTGCCTGAGAGCTGTCCTCTTACATCTGTCTGTATGTATATGTATGTTCCGTTTTAATTTGAGACCACTCAGCAGATTTGGATGCGGTTTTTAGGGTGTTGCGCCCAAAGGAGAAAACGGAGCCCTGTTCATGTCACTCCGGCTGTCTGTTCGTCTGTGCGTCTGTCTGTCTGTCCGTCTGTCACATGAGGTATAGATCTGAAATTTGGATATGTTATGTAAAATGTTGACCCAAAACCGGATTTTGAGTTGAATGAATGAATATATTTATTTATTTCAAGGATAACTTAAATCTAAATACATCCCACAAAACCAAGTAGGAATTTGATTTGTTTGTGGGGAGGGAGTCACACATCTTTTTCTATAATTAGTTAGTTACTAAGTTATAAGTAGGTAGGTACATTAACAATAAATAATAACAATGTTATTTTAATCTATGTTTACATGTTTTGTAGAAGGTAAGTTTTATATAATTTTGTAAATTTATTTTTATTTTGTTCAATTAAAATTATATTAAATGAATTTTCATGGGGGGCCGAAAAAGAAGCCGAAAAAACACTTCCATTCGAGGCAAATATATTGTAACACCTGCTGCTGGATGGATAGCAGTAACCTACTCGATGCGTATTGCTATGTCTTATTTAGTAGGCGTTAGATTAAGGGGGGTTATCCTGACTTTCTCTCTTTTCAAATTAATTTTAAACCAATAAAAAGCGCCGATTAAATTTTGCAAAAAATATATGTCATATTTCACTACTTTTAATATTTTGGCTGTTCGATACACGATTGCTTACATTTTCCTCGATCCGATTAAATCGCAAAGAAAGGACTGAACTAATATGATCTAAATATCATTTCATTTGAGCTATATTAAGTTTTGGACAATAAAACTCATATTAAAATAAATGTCGTAAAAATGTGGTATCAAACGGCCATTATATTAAAAACCCATCCCTCTAATTCCAAAATAATAAATAAAAACACCTTAAAACCGCGAGTTTTCTGAGCGGCCCGCTTCCGCCGAGCAGGATGAACATGTGAAAAATGAAACGTTGGAGCAGGACAATTTTTTCGTTTATCTAATCACAAATAGATATATGCAATCAAAAACAAATTTTGTAAAAAAAAACAAGTCTCGCAACTTAGTTCTTCTACCGTAAAAAGTTGTGAGATCCATGTAAATCCAAGTCGATTAATTTATTCAGTCCCTACTTAAGGGACCTTCTGTCTTTGGTTATTAGTTTATTACATAATTAGCTAACCTAACAACATCTTATAGAGACCATATAAATATTAAAAATCTTTTATGTTTTAAATAAATAAATTGACTCGGCCATCGCATAAAAACACAATGTATCTCACAAGTAATACATTATTATATCAAATTAGATTATTTAGTGCGATTGCCAAGTCAATCTATTTATTTAAAACATAAAAGATTTTTAATATTGATATGGTCATTATAAGATGTTTTTAGGTTAGCTAATTATGTTATAACTTAAGACAGAAGGTCCCGTAAGTAGGGATACTTAGTAGATACTCAGTACTCAGTTTGCTTGGGCAAGATGGTAAGAGGAAGGGGTCTCACTGGGCAAAGCCACGGTCAAGAAAAACCATTGTGCGCATAACACTGTTTGTCAACTGATATGTGACAGAGGATAGCAAAAAAAAACACCACCACTGGAGACATGGTTAAAGTATTTATTTTCTTTTCGTAATTTCTGTTTTTAATTATTTATATCTTGTGTTTAAGTAAATTTGAAACCTAAGCATTTTAATGAAAAATCATACGATTTTTTTTCTACCAGAACAATACAAATGGGGCGAGAAGTGATGGGAGACACCTTCATTTTGTATGAAAAACTCTTCTGTCACACTTCTTGTCACTTCTTTCACAATAATTTTCGCTAATTTAAACGCAAATAATAATGAAAAAACGTGTTTTTTCTAGCGGGAGACCGGTTATTGTAGGTAAAAAAAAGAACTATAACAACAAATACATGCCAGATCAACATCAAAGCCACAAAAAACAAGTCAATATGATAGCGCCTGACAAAAAATATGGCACCGTCTGCGTACGGAACCCTAATTTTTATTTTTTTATTTTACTTTAGAGTTTATCCTACAATCTGACTAAATTTAAAACTTGTATGTACTACCGTCTTTAAGTACGAGCCTAAACCAATAACGAAACTAATATTTAAATAATGCAACTTTTGCAAGGTTTCTTGTATGGGAACACCTTTAATTTTTATAATTTTTTTATTATTTGTCTTGATAGAAGCTATATTAACACGTATTCTGTGAAAATTTTAACTTTCTGTCTATTACGGTTGAAGCTGTAGACCCCTGTGACAGAAGGAAAGACAGAGAGCGGAGGCTTTTACTTTTAGTAATAGGGTCCCGTTTAGCACACTTTGGGTACGGAACCCAAAAAAGCATAAACAAAGTCGTTGTTTGCTATTCATAACTGAGAAATAAAAGAAAACTCGTTAAAAATTTCAGTCTCTTATTTTCGGTAACGACAAAGGTCGCCGCAGGGTTTAAGTTTTAAATTATTCAAAACAAAAGCAGGTATATAGCGACAACTCCATTCATATCACCAGCCCCCGATTCTGTATCGTAAAATGAGTTGCTAAACCGAGTGCCTATCGTCGAAAACATACATATCCGCTTATCTAAGGATACTTTCGCACTTGAAAATGACGTCACAATTCGTAAATAGGTTCAAAGAACTTGGTAAAATTAATTCGTCCAAGTTTTTTTATCTGTTTTTGGTGAATAGCAACCATACATGGCAACCGATACTGAATTACTTAATAGACCCGCTGGACTGGGTTCAGTTTGATCGCCCGCCGACGCTCGGCGATCATGACATCTCTTTTGCACACGTTAAATTTGTATATGCTATCCTGCTGTCAGTGATGAGCAGGCGATCAAACTGAACGCGGCCTAGCATTTGATATCTTTTTTTATATTTAAAAAACACTTGCTTGTCTGTCACTCTGCCTGTCTAACAGGAGGGAGGCGACAATGTCCTTAGTTTTAACAGTAACTCAAATTTGTATTTTCAAGTCGCCGATTTCAACAATTTTTTTATATGCCGACACACCCCCTTTTGGGGGGAGTTGTCCCCCCCTACCCCCAAGCTTATACATACACTTATATAAGAGCCCTGCTCAGTCCTACATAGATAAAAAAAAAAGTTAAAAAAGAGTTTCTTTCCAACACTCCCACTTTTGGGGGGGGGAGTACTCCCTCCCTCCCTCCCCCCCCTCAAATATAAACATAAGTGAGTATGCTGATATAAGAATCCTTCCGTGACTTTTGTTTATGTAGCCAAATTCATACTGGAGACTTGTTAAGTGGTTAGGATCAAGGTTGTGAGCTGCTCATTTACACCCAGTATTTAGAGCATTTTGGATGTAATAATTGGTTACAACAGAATTATTAAAAAATTATAGACTCAGAATCTAACTGTTTTTGAGAACGCGCCAATAAAAATAGATTTTAAACCAATAAGGTAAAAATTATTTGTTTACGGTTTCTTTTATTTCATTTAAAGTTACATTCCATGGTCTTTGAAATATATAAAAAAATATTTCATGTGCAGACACGACCTATTTGCTACTTTACTATTAGTATAGATCAGGGGTGATTGTTTGAAAGTGGCCAGGTAATACTCAGCTCTGTTGTTTCAGTTTTCAGTTTAATGAAGCGTGAGTTATTATGGCGTCCGCATAACTAATTATGGCTCGTTTCCGGTTCCGCCGCGCTTTCCCCTGGTGTTGCCATTTGTACAGGTATAAATACTTAAAAGGTTGAGACACTTGAATGTTGAAACTCATTTATTGTGTAGTGTTTCACGATTATAATATTAAATATATCATGCTACAAAACTTACACAAAAAATTTACACAAGAATTTAAGCAAAAAAAATCCCCTTTCACAATAAAACAGGTACGAAATCACTTATAAACAGTGTCCCTGCAGTGTTAAGTTTAATTTTAAAGATACTTACTATATATTTATTAATACGGTATAGGGATTTACCAATGAAGAAATAAAAAAAAACTTTGTAATTTATACAAGTGACTTTTATCTATGCAGCCAAATTTATACTGGAAGCTAGGTAAGTGATCCGTATCACGGATGAATAAACAAAGCGAAATAAGAAAAAGACAATTTTGTCTTTCCGTGGTTATATGACTCGGAGCCGTGCTTGCGTTTGTAGGGAAAAGGAGAAGAAAGACACATACTACGATCCTGATGCGCCTCTTTCGCTTCTCCCATTTCCGACCAACGCCTTCAATACTGTTTGCTCAACAAATAAAGCTTATTAACTTTCGGATAAATACGCCACACTGGCCCGTACTGGCAACACACAAACAACACCCTCCGCCACGTTGAAAAGTTTACGCTAGTGACACACTCCGTTTCATTATTATTATTAAACGTGCTTTCCTTAATGCCCGGAACAAAATGACGCTCATATTCTCACATAAATTGTAGTGAAATTATGTTTGTTATTCATAAGCAGTACTAAAATAGTACATATACATACTCGTAAGGTGACATGTGTGTCTGTATGTACGAGTATGTTCCGTTTTAACTCGAGAACCATTCAACGGATTAAGGCGCGTGTTCCCGCGCCATCCGAAAATTACTCCCATTGATGAAGTTATTTCTCTTAAACAGTTAACTTCAAAATTATTAAAAAAATATATGTCATTATTTAAAATATAAGAAACAATCTCATCGCAGGAAATAATTCTCACCTATAAGAAACACCTTGAAAATATTTCCCAAAGTCAAGCTGTTTTTGGAATAAAATTGGCTATTTCTTGGAAACCGCTAATGTTATTTGTATGGTTCTTGCACTAAAATACAAAAAAAAGTATAGCTTATAAAACTCATGGCAGGAAATTTAAAATTGTTGATTTACAGCAGAGTTAATAAATAAAAACTAGATATTTTGAGAGTGCGTGGCGTCAACGTTGCCGTAAACGGCAAGTTTCGGAGCAGTCGATTACAAAATAAAATACAAGGTTTTAACGTTTATTTTGACTTTGTTTGAAATATCTCAAGGTTATTGGAGGCTAGAAGGGCCTTAAGACCTGAAGCTGTTACACGGACGACTCTCTCTCTAAACTCGCCCGTATGTCGGTGCGTTAGGGTTCACGCATTTTTGTTTGGAACTCAATTATTTCCTAAACTAAGGGTGTCCGCGGGTATGATTCTTGGGAAAAGTGGTTCAGTAGGGTCGGTAGAATATGTGATTTCATTTAATGGTAGCAGTCTATTTACACCTGGTACAAACCATAACGGGTGTTAATAAAATAACGTCTAAGCAAAAAATGGGGTACAGATTGAAAAAAAAAACGCGGCCGGAGCCGCGAGCAAAAGCTAGTATTTATAATATATAGCTTCTTAAGCGCAACTAGTTGTTACAATATTTTTGTCTTTATATGGGGGACTGGCAATGGGCAAAATATATATTTTTTACCTCTCAGGTGGAGTATCATTTGAAAGGTCTCGGTTTAAGCGTCAGTTGGAGAAGGTACGAAAGGAAATTAAATAAAACAAAGCGCTACAGTATATTTTAATTTCTTCTTTTAAAATAAAAGAAAAAACCAACACAATGAGTCAAATAATGTTTAAAATATTGTTGAATTTTTAATATTGTTGAAGTTGTTAAGTATAATTTAACATATTATCCGACCTATATATACCCCTGAGAGGGTCCTGAGAGGTATTCCATGACTGTCGCAAGGTGGCTTCCATTTCGAGTAGGGAGAACGAGCACGGAAGACGAACATCGTTGCGGCCGTCCATCCGACGTCAGTAACCCAAGAAAATGTTGTGAAAGTCGAGAAAATTTTATTGAACGATCAAAGAGTTACCACACGTTACTTAGTACAAGAAACGGGCATTTTATATGGAAGTATTCAATCCATATTTAAGCAATGACTATGAGAAAAGTCTCCGCAAGATGGGTGCCGAGAATGTTAACCGACGACGACGGTCAGAAACAAAATCGACTTGACATTTCGAAGACATTGTTGGACAGGATCCAAGAAGATTCGGAAAACTTTTTGTCTCGTTTCGTAACAATACACGAAACATGGGTCCATCATTTTGATCCCGAGACAAAACAGCAATATTCGCAATGGAAACGGCCATCATCACCGACCCCGAAGAAGTTTCGTGCCGTGGCATCAGCTGGCAAGGTTATGGCCTCAATATTTTGGGACTCAAATGATTACCTGGAGCGTGTAACCACTATTACTGGCCAATATAATGCAGCTTTAATTCCCAAGTTGAGGAATGCCATCAAAGAGAAAAGGAGAGGGAAACTTCGAAGGGGCGTGCTGTTTCATCACGACAACGCACCCGCGCACAGCTCGGCGGTTGCGATGGCTGCCATTCAGCGAGCTGGCTTCGAATTGGTTGACCAGCCCTCTTATTCACCAGATCTGGCGTCTAGCGATTTTCATCTTTCCCCAAATTGAAAGAATACTTGGGGGGAAACAGGTGCGAAGACGATAACGAGTTGATGGATGCCGTGGAGATCTTTTTGCAGGGCCAAAACAAAACTTTTTTTTTTAAAGGGATTAAAGCCTTGTAAAAGCGCTGGACTCGGTGTACAGAGACTCGGAGACTATGTAGAAAAATAAATTATTAGATAAGTTATCAATAGTCATTTTATTCTATCACATTCTTACTACTTTTTGATCCCTCCTCGTACTAATACTCTTTGTGTGGTCTTAAAGTTTACCTCGCAGTCTCCTTCAGAGCCAGCAACTGGTAACTATACAAATACTATCCAAATAATTCCAAAAAACTCATTGATGCATGCTCGACACGCATGATTCGAATCCCGGTCTCAAAGTTGAGAGTCCGACGTCCTACGACTGAGCTACCACCACTTCTGCAGGTAATGACATGATAATCAACTAAACTGTACAAAAGCCTGCGCTATTTGGTTATTCCCAGTAATTGTGTTTTCATTGTACGGACGCCAGCACGGCAGGCTACCTATACTGAAAAAATAATCTCCAAAAAATTCATTTGTATTGGGTTTGTTGTGGGTGGCGGCTGGATGAGGAGAACAGAGGACCGACATGAGTGGTGAAATTTGGGAAAGGCCTTTGAAGGCAGAGGACGAACACGGGCTGAGTAATGGATGGATGGAAGACGGGTTTTGATGAGTAAATATTGGAGGGAATATTACAAGTAATGTAGAAGATTACCCCATCATCGTGCAATACTTTCAATAAGTTTCCTTCGCTTATGTTCGTCTGTTTTAGTTGAAAATCCTAAAAATCCTTCTGAATTCTGACAGGAAAATGGCAGTTTGGGTAAGTGTTGGACGGAAGAGGTTATTTTTTTATAGGAAACGCAGTCAGGAGGATAAACTCAGAAGAAAAGTCAGGAAATTTCTTTGAGTGTACTGGCCGTTCTTATTGCGATGGCATAGCAGTTGTTACATTTATGGAGTTAGAACTGCGGGTGACTGTACACACAGCAGGGAACCTGTCATATTGTTACATAATGTTACAATGGTTATAGTTGTAAACGGATGGGGATCCACGGGTAGATAGTTTCACCCGGGTGTCTTTAGGGATGTATGTGTGGTCTTTCACTCTCTCGCGAGGCTCTCTTTATAAAAGGGACCAACCTACATGAGTGAAGGAGATAGACTCCATTGCATTTCGCTTTACTCATATAAATAAATAAATACAAGATACATACTCATACTTAAGTTATTCATAAAATAACACACCTTTGCTAAAAAGTCCTAGCTGACATTAAACTTTTATCACGCACGTAATGCTATGCCTCAGATTTATTCAATACTACCTTTTGCCCGCGGCTCCGCCCGCGTGTTATTCGGTTTAACAACATGCTTTTTTCCGGGACAAAAAGTAGCCTATGCGTCAAGTTAGGGTATAAGCTATATACATTCTAAATTTCATCCAAATCCGTCCAGCCGTTTCAGCGTGATAGAGTAACAAACATACACACGCACACACAAACTTTCACATTTATAATATTACTATCTTTTGCCCGCAGCTCCGCCCTCGTGTTAATGGGTTTAACGACATGCTTTTTCCGGGATAAAAAGTAACCTATGTGTTAAGTTGAGGTATAAGCTATATACATTCTAAATTTCATCCAAATCCGTCCAGCCGTTTAAGCGTGAAAGAGTAACAAACATGCACACACACACACACACACACACACACACACACACACACACACACACACACACACACACAAACTTTCGCATTTATAATATTAGTAGGATAGGATTATAATTATAATAGTGTGATATTTTAATTCAATAATAAGGTAGGCAATTATAAGTTGTGTGTTTGGGATCGATACCCGTTGCATCACCCTTAGTAAGATCATCTTTAAAAAAAATCTTCCGTATATTTAATTCTTTACCACTTTACCTCATTATTTCATCGGAATGTGGAAGAGCAAAAACCCCATAACCATTACGTGGTTTACTTTTTACTACATTATACCACAAAACCGCAACAAAACGTACTGCACGAGTTTATAGCCCATCGCATCACTTTAACCACCGTCAGAGGACTAGAAGAGGAACTAAACGTCTATAGCAGCATTTCCCAAAGTGTGGGGAGCGACCGATTTTTAGTGGGTCATAAAAATAATTTAGCCAAGTGCAATTCGGACTCGCGCACAAAGGGTACGCAACCCTAAAAACATTATGGTAAAAAACGTTGACAAGCACTCTTAGCGCCATCTATTGACAAGCTGTCAAACAAGTCATCTCAGATGGCGCTATGGTTAACACGATGTTACAGTCTGTCAAAAAAGTGTTGAAATGAATATTGAAGAAACAATTTTTCTTTCGCCTGGTTACACCAAACAAATAAGTACAAAATCTGTTAAATCAAGTTAACCGCGTTGTTATTTCATAAATATATTACCTAAATTATACTACTTGAACGTTTCATTTCAACACTTTTTTGACAGACTATAATTGTTTGGAAACCTCCCTTGGGTTTAATTTTTTGTTTATTTATTTGTCGTGACAGAGGTTATAATGACACGTATTTTGTGAAAGTTTCAACTGGCTACTTATTAGGGTTGAAGCTGTATACCCCTGTGGCAGACAGACGTACAGACAGACAGAGAGCGGAGGCTTAGTAATAGGGACCCGTTTAGCACCCTTCGGGTACGGCACTCTAAAAATACGAAAAAGAGAAAACGAGCACAATCTTCACATCACAGCGCTGCATTTTAAAGTTAAGCACTACTTAACAGTAACTTGAAATTCTTAAGGGGGGATTATCCCGACTTTGTCCCTTTTTAAATTCATTTTAAACCAATAAAAAACGACGATTAAATTTTGCATAAAATATATTTCATATTACACTCTTTGATCATTACATTTCGGCTATTGGGTTCGCGATTGCTTACATTTTGCCAAATCCGATTAAATCGCAAATATAGGTCTAAACTATGATCTAATTAAGTTTTGGGCAATAAAACTTATTATACTAAAATAAACGTTGCACAAAATGTGATATAAAACGGCCATCATATTCAATTCAATTCAATTCAGTTTATTGCAATAAACGTAATCGTAACCATCTAATTCCAAAATAAAAAATAAAAACACGAGTTTTCTGATCGGCCCGCTTCCGTTGAGCAGGATAAACATGTGAAAAAAGAAAGCGTTGTAGCAGGACAGATTTTTCTGGATAACCTTGCCTTAACTGTGAAATCGGGGGTTTGTATTTTTCCGTACCCAAAGGGTAACCAACGGGACCCTATTACTAAGGCTCCGCTGTCCGTCTGCCACCAGGCTGTATCTCATGAATCGTGATAGTTAGACAGTTGAAATTTTCACAGATGATGTATTTCTGTTGCCGCTATAACAACAAATACTAAAATCGGCCAAGTGCGAGTCAGACCCGCGCACTCTCATACAACAGACATGATTTTTTTGCCGTTTTTTATAGATAATGGTACGGAACTATTCGTGCGCGAGTCCGACTTAGCCGGATTTTTTTAATTTTTGTTTTAGGTGAGTCGCGATTCGAGTAAGTTTGGAAACCGCTGGTCTATTGTGAACTGACCTGTCTGCGTGCTTCGGAAACCACGTGAAGCTTCCATCAAGACCCATCTTTAGTATTCAGAGAATTCTGTCCTGCTCCAACGTTTTCATTTTACAATTATCTATCCTTCTCAGACGAAGAGAGCCGCCCAAAAAACTCCCGATTTCAAGGTGTTTTTATTAGTTTTCAATTTTTGTTTTAACTATTTTACAAATATTGTTTCCATAAAAAACTAGACAACCAACACTAAATCTATTCACTTGATAGATTTTTCATTGCAAAACAAACTAATACAAATGAAACAGTTTTTAGACAAAAATTGTATAAGAACGTGTATTAGAATTATCAGCAAAAATAAATATATTCCTTGAAAAATTCCTTAATAATTTTAAAAAAACATAAAGAAGCATATACATATGAGGCGACTTTAATTTATTCAGCCAAATTCTTACTGAAGACTCGGTAAGTGCTCCAGTAACAATGTTCGATGATCCTTTTAGTGAAATTCGTAAGTTATTCGTTTCTTTATTTCCTTCCTTCCTTTCCAGCCCCGAGTCAATTACACTATGGGACGTCAAAATTTTATTTTGCGAAATGAGCAAATGTTATCGATCCGTGTTACTGATCACTTACCAAGCCTCCAATATGAGTTTGGATGGATAAATTAAAGTCACCTCACACATTATTTTGCCCAGCGTGTGTGAGTATGGGCATTTCTTCCAGGGGGACCGCCAAGAGTGGCGAAATCCTGGAAAGGCATATGTCCAGCAGTGGACGAAACAGGCTGATAGATGGATGGATGGTATAGCTTTCAGATATTTCCCTATACTTGTAGTATAAGAGGGTATTACTTGCCAAATTTCATAGTTCAAGGTCAACGGAAAACACCCTATGAATTTTGATTCCCTTGAGAGTGTCAAAATGTACGTTTTTTGCGGCACAAACGGCCGTATCTTTTTTTCACGTTAACTTAGAAGTTTGATATTTTCACAGCTATAAGCAAAATAAGCAAATTATATGTTCATAATATCAATATTTGACACATAAAATATTTTTTCAAAAATTGGTGTATCTACATAAAATTACAAAATTTTAAGGTCCTTACACAATGTTTGCCGAACATGAAATATAACCGTGAGTTTCGAATTTATTACGGAACCAAGATTGTTTTTGAACAAGTCACAACTTCTTTACGTATGTCCTCTACAATAAACTTTAATGTACTACAGTGTAGACACATACCACATAGTGTAAATTCAGATACATAGCCAGTTTAATTTCCCCGGGTGTGTTAGTGATAATTAAAACATAACAGCTCTCTATCCAGCAGATGAACAGCAAAGCTAATCTAGATACTAGCTAGACCTTTCATGTCAGCCCCCTAAATTATGTATCTTTGAGTCAATTGCCAACATCGAATTCCGATTATCTGAGGATACATCCGTGCTTAAAGTGACGTCACAGTTCGTAAACAGTTCAATACACAATAAGGAAATTTTGAAAGTTCAATTTTAATCTACGTTTTTAGTGTTTAGCAACCAGTTGGCAACCGATACAAAGTTACATAATAAGCCCGCTGGTTGCCCTGCATAAAACGCTACTTTTTCTCATATTGAAACTTCATACTTTTTTTCTACATTAAAAAACGTAAAATACGATCACTTTATCTGATCAACTAAGTGAATTACGTTGTCTATTGCCAGAATTTAAGTTAATAAAATAAAGGCTTTAATTTTTAGAGTTCCGTAGTACCTAAAAGGTACAAAAGAAACCTTTATGGTGAGGCTCCGTTGTCCGTCCGTCCGTCCGTCCGTCCGTCCGTCCCTCCGTCCGTCCGTATGTCACAGCCTCATAACTTTAACACTGTTAAAGATAAGAACTTGAAATTTGCCACAAAAATAGCATTCACTTGCTAATTTTGTATTTCCAATACAAAAGAGAGAAAAATAAAACACATTTTCCTAAAAATACAACATGGGTATCAAATTGTAGATATTAAAGAGCTGGTTATAAAAATATATACTTTTACTATATTTACTGACACCGATTTCGAGAAATCTTTGAAAAACCACAGAAAATGCATGTCCCCCCCCCTTATTTCCGAAACCAATTAACCGAAAAATATGAAAAAAATCATGGTAATTTAGGATTACGTAAAGATTACGGGAAAAATATAGCTGTTGAGAAATTCACGATAAGAAAATGACAAAATTAAATTTTTCATCGACGAGTTTTATTTCGAGTACGGTATAAAAATATATGACTCTCTCTTTTGATATACAATCCATACTTTTTTTAATAATAATTAACAGTTATGGGCAATATTTAAAATACCTTCTTCCTGAAATTCCCAAAACTGTCGAATTACGGAACCCTAGGTATGCTGGTCTGACTCGCACTTCAACGGTTTTTTTATTTTTATTAAAAAGCTTCGCTCGAGTGAAAGTGTCTTTCAATTATGGCCAGTTTTTAGCTTGGCGGTTATTTTATCAACACACCTTATGGCCTTTATGTTGACCAGAATCACTGTCACAAAGAAAACCGCATCCAAATCCGCTAAGTTTTTCTCGAGTTAAAACGGAACATACAGACAGACAGATAAAAAAAAATTGTTTCATATTTCATAACCATTTAAAATTTCCCAAATGTAATCAATGTACAATACAAGTTTTTTTACTACATTAACATCCATCCATCCCATCCATCAGCCCGTGTTCGTCCACTGCTGGCCACGGCCTTTCCCAAATTTCGCAACTCATTTCGGTCCTCCGTCCTCCTCATCCAGCCACCCACAACGTCCTTCAGGTCGTCGGTCCAGCGGGCACAAGGTCAGCCTACACTATGCTTTGCTGTACGTGGTCTCCATTGTAAAGCCTTTCGGCCCCAACGGCCATCATCTCAAATATGGCCTGCCCACTGCCACTTCAACTTTACTGATTCTGCAGGCTATGTCGCACAAAATGAAAGTGAGATGTTCGTCCGCCCCAAATAATAAAAACATTGATGGCAAAGTCATACAGTTCCAACCACCGGGGTGTTCAACAGAAGGTTTTCTTTAGTTAGGGGTTGTTTTACGATCGTACTTAAAATTGTTCTGTCGCCAAACATAAGGTGAGGGGTGAAGAAATGGTGATAAATCTCACATCGTGTGTCGGTTACTTTAGATCTCCGACGGATCTCCTTATTTCGGATTCTATCCATCAGACATACCCTAAACATAAGCCCGCTCCATGTGAATCAGGCCCTTTGTAAGAGACCACGTCTCAGCGCCATACGTCATCACAGGATGGACGCATTGGTGGTGTCACAAAGGCTATGATGTACAACCAGTGCGTACATCTATAGAACGTGTTTTATACTTGAACCACCAAAACCAGGCTCAAGATACAAAGGCTCTTCAAAATGACCTCTATTGGTAGACTGTTAAGAGTTTAATTAAGTGTGTCAGATACCTAAGCCAAACCAGTGCTAAAGACATACGATACCTATACATTGTTGTTGATACAATAGGTCCTAGCGACTGGTAATTTTGGGTCAAGTATAAAAACACGTACTTTACATACTCGTACTTTATTATTACGAGTAAAGATAGATTCACATGTGAATCTGATTGTACCTCATGTCCATCCATCCATCCACCAGCCTGTTTCGTCCACTGCTGGACATAGGCCTTTCCAGGATTTCGCCACTCTTGGCTGTCCTCCTGGAAGAAATGCCCATACTCACACATGCTGGGCAGGCGGGTTGGTAAGCGCGGTGCCGAAACCCTTGCACCAGTGACGCCGCTGCCCGTCACCAAGGCCTGGCAATTGGGGATGGATAAACCGCCATCCATCGGTCCCAGGCAATGGTGGGCCGCCTGGTTTTGCCTAAGAGCTGTTCTCTTACTCTCCCCCGAATAGCTTCGGGAGGATTTGCGAGTACCTCATGTAATTGGAACTAATTATTTTATTAAATACAATTTTGGAAATTAGGGACATATGAAAAAGGTAATTTTGGGGAACAGCGGTTACAACTGCTCCCAATAGATCAAAATTCAAATATTGTTGCTTGTAGAGGTACGTATAAGCTGTATGAAGTCGCAACATAGTTTAAAATGCTTGGTCCACAGGGACATTACAAACAAAATAGATTCCAAAATAATTATGCAAACTGGGTAAAGCAATGAGTTGCTCTTGAATTTATTGCATCGAATTATGCACGATTTGCAAATGTAATCTGCTCAACTGTTGTTGGCTGTTTTAAGATAGCAGCATCTAAATGCTGGAACGTGTTACCGCCACCTGTTTGCGCGGCTAACACACTAGTCACCTTCAGAAAAAAATGTCGCAGGTGGCTGCTTTCTTTGCAGTCCTTGGCTGGTGGTGGGCCTATGGTTCAGTAATGCGTCTAATAATATAGAATGTGTAATGACAACTGTCTTAACTTTGTTTAACTTTATATAATTTTGGTACTTTTGTTTTCTAAATTCTGTGTGTTTTAATTTGTTTATTTATTATCTTTCTTTTTTATGTGTTTCTTGATAATTAAAGGCTAAGGCTGAAAATCGGCGGCTTTTTGTTTAAATAACAGACTGTCGTAAGCCGAGTCTTAGACCGATTTGTCTCTTTTCATGTATAAAATTATTGTGTATTAATTGTATTGTGTTTTTTGAGACAAATAAAAAGCTTTTATTATTATTATTATTATTAACTAAAACATTAAAAACTTATTCACAAATTTCGTAAAGATTCTTGTTATCAATTTATTTATTTAGAGTCATTTGAACCAAAATGTAACTAAAAATTCTGCCGTTAATAATTTTAGTAAGGCGAGGCATTTGATAAACTTTTAATTTCAAATCGTCGCCTTAAGGGAATGGAGTGAGAGGACTTACTCCATACAAATATGCGCTCACGAACTAGCTTATGCCGTAAAGTCGTATGCGGCAAAACAGTATTTTTCATTTAAAATGACAACCATAAGTAATTTAATAAATCCAATCGGCCATATTGAAGTGTATTTGTAGACTAATTTAAATAAAAAACTTAGAGGCTTCATTCGCTCCCGTTGGTCAGTAAAATAGAAATCTCTGTTTTAAAAGAGGTTTTCTAAATATATTTTTCTCTGCTATGAAAATTAATCAATCAACTAAATCTTCGGGCAAAATGATGTCAATGAAATGCTTAATCTAGTGTATAAATTGGTAATGACATATGTTTTTTTATTGCTGAGAAAAATGGAAATCTATGTCGCCAAAATTTCCAATGCGTCGCCTTAGCTGGCAGGGGGGCGGGAAACTTGACTCTTACAAAAGTTATCACTTTATCTTAATATTTTGCAAACATATACCTAAATGCAGAACTAGTTCCTACATTAAAAACCAAAAAAAGTAATTTTAGAATTTGTTTTACCACTTTGTCGGCGTGATTAATATGTAGGTATACCCGTGCCAAATAACAGACTTCTACTGTCAGATTCTCTGAGCTAAGCCTGGGACAGACAGACGGACGGACATGGCGAAACTAAAAGGGTTCCCTGTTGACTACGGAATTCTAAAAATCAGCTGTTATATATAAAAGTTTAATTTGAACAAAATGTATGAAATAGCTGATATTTTGTTTCGCAGTTTAAGGGTTGGCGCCCGTAGTAAAATTTCTTTATACGTTTACCCATGGGTAAAATTTTCATCTGATAAGCTTAGATAAAACAAAAGAAAGTTGCGGTACCCCGCTTTTCGCGCGCGACCCCGCAAATATAGGCCTGTATCTATAGTGTGTTATCAACTAAATATTTATATATGTAGGTACATACAAATAACATCACAGTCAATTTTTAGTAGTATACGGAAAATTTATTCAGAATTTTCTAACGAGTAACTGTTTCAATCACCCGCATAAGTGAAAATTGTTATGTAAATTATAGTGTCACGTCGGTTTTACTTATTTACAGCCAACTAACGGTTATGTATCTACTTACCAACTAAACAAATTAAAATGTACATTGAAAAGTCTGGCAAGTCAAAAGTTGATTTATTCAACATTTGTTTATAATTGTACGGTTCGTTTTTGAAATAAAGAAATAATATATATTTTTGTCAGGTTGTCCCAAAGAAATACATTTGCATAAGTAATAAAAAACTCGAGTTTCCCAAGAAGATTTACATTCAGTATTTAAAGTTATTACGGAGTGTAATTTTTTTATTCACCGCTATTTGGGAAAAGTTCAAAGTGATCAGTATATTATGTAGTTTAATTTAAAGATATATGACCATTTATAACGGGTATATACTGATGCCTTTCTATTACAATAATCAAATCAAATCAAAATATTTATTTTTGCAAAATTGATACATAAAGTATACTTTCTACAAGTCAAAGTTAATTTTAACAATATAATATATCTTTAGAATATAAAAAAATATAAATAATACGGGAAATAAAATATACACCTGCATAAATAAATGATAGTCGTATTTAAAAAAAAAAAAAATGGAGGAATCTAGGAATAAAAATATAAAAATATTATGTATACATAATGCAATGAAGAAGTAAGTTCATAAATAAAAACGGGAAATACAAACAAAAAATATTAAGGTTGGGCTACTAAAATGTAATAAAGTTATACACCTGCATAAAATATAGAAATATAGGAATAAAAATATTATATATACATAATGCCTAACCATCCGCACCATTCGATTAGTATTGCTAAGAAGAAGGGCAAGAAACTTAGCAAACATTCCTTTTTTCAAAATAAAACATATGATACAAAATCATATACATACCTACTCAAACTGAGACGACTTAAATATCAAAGCTAATCTCACTCATAATGCTTTCGAAACATGGTTTAGTACAAATGCATTAATAGTGAATCCTGGTAAAACCAAAGCCATTTTGTTCAGAACCACAGCTGGCAACAAAGACTTAATTTATTTAAGAATGAATGGTGAAAAAATTGACCTGGTAGAACATTTAAAGTTTTTAGGGATTCATATTGACTCATTATTAAACTGGAAATGTGAATTACATGCTATTAAAGGATCCATAAGTTCTGCTTGTTATGCAATTAGAAGTTTGAGAGATGAAGTCGGAATTGAGGAACTAAAAATGGTTTATTACGCTTTAGTGGAATCTAAACTTAGGTATAGTATTAAATTTTGGGGCAACAGTTATAAATACAATATAAAGAAGGCCTTTGTTATCCAAAAAAGAGCAATACGTACAATGGTTCGGATCCAGCAGCTAGATATATTTGTTCTTCTCACTGACCTTTTTAAGAATTTACACATATTCTGGGGCAACAGTTATAAATATAATATAAAGAAGGCCTTTGTTATCCAAAAAAGAGCAATACGTACAATGGTTCGGATCCAGCAGCTACAATCGTGTCGAGAGCATTTCATAAGACTGGGCATACTAACTGCTCCCAGTTTGTATATATTTGTTCTTCTCACTGACCTTTTTAAGAATTTACACAAATTCTGGGGCAACAGTTATAAATATAATATAAAGAAGGCCTTTGTTATCCAAAAAAGAGCAATACGTACAATGGTTCGGATCCAGCAGCTACAATCGTGTCGAGAGCATTTCATAAGACTGGGCATACTAACTGCTCCCAGTTTGTATATATTTGTTCTTCTCACTGACCTTTTTAAGAATTTACACAAATTCTGGGGCAACAGTTATAAATACAATATAAAGAAGG
This sequence comes from Ypsolopha scabrella, assembly GCA_910592155.1. Taxonomy (NCBI): domain Eukaryota; kingdom Metazoa; phylum Arthropoda; class Insecta; order Lepidoptera; family Ypsolophidae; genus Ypsolopha; species Ypsolopha scabrella. The sequence continues at coordinate 15,709,768 of OU342983.1, read as the reverse complement.
CCTTTGTTATCCAAAAAAGAGCAATACGTACAATGGTTCGGATCCAGCAGCTACAATCGTGTCGAGAGCATTTCATAAGACTGGGCATACTAACTGCTCCCATTTTGTATGTATTTGTTCTTCTCACTGACCTTTTTAAGAATTTACACAAATTCTGGGGCAACAGTTATAAATATAATATAAAGAAGGCCTTTGTTATCCAAAAAAGAGCAATACGTACAATGGTTCGGATCCAGCAGCTACAATCGTGTCGAGAGCATTTCATAAGACTGGGCATACTAACTGCTCCCATTTTGTATGTATTTGTTCTTCTCACTGACCTTTTTAAGAATTTACACAAATTCTGGGGCAACAGTTATAAATACAATATAAAGAAGGCCTTTGTTATCCAAAAAAGAGCAATACGTACAATGGTTCGGATCCAGCAGCTACAATCGTGTCGAGAGCATTTCATAAGACTGGGCATACTAACTGCTCCCAGTTTGTATATATTTGTTCTTCTCACTGACCTTTTTAAGAATTTACACAAATTCTGGGGCAACAGTTATAAATATAATATAAAGAAGGCCTTTGTTATCCAAAAAAGAGCAATACGTACAATGGTTCGGATCCAGCAGCTACAATCGTGTCGAGAGCATTTCATAAGACTGGGCATACTAACTGCTCCCAGTTTGTATATATTTGTTCTTCTCACTGACCTTTTTAAGAATTTACACAAATTCTGGGGCAACAGTTATAAATACAATATAAAGAAGGCCTTTGTTATCCAAAAAAGAGCAATACGTACAATGGTTCGGATCCAGCAGCTACAATCGTGTCGAGAGCATTTCATAAGACTGGGCATACTAACTGCTCCCAGTTTGTATATATTTGTTCTTCTCACTGACCTTTTTAAGAATTTACACAAATTCTGGGGCAACAGTTATAAATACAATATAAAGAAGGCCTTTGTTATCCAAAAAAGAGCAATACGTACAATGGTTCGGATCCAGCAGCTTCAATCGTGTCGAGAGCATTTCATAAGACTGGGCATACTAACTGCTCCCAGTTTGTATATATTTGTTCTTCTCACTGACCTTTTTAAGAATTTACACAAATTTTGGGGCAACAGTTATAAATACAATATAAAGAAGGCCTTTGTTATCCAAAAAAGAGCAATACGTACAATGGTTCGGATCCAGCAGCTTCAATCGTGTCGAGAGCATTTCATAAGACTGGGCATACTAACTGCTCCCAGTTTGTATATATTTGTTCTTCTCACTGACCTTTTTAAGAATTTACACAAATTCTGGGGCAACAGTTATAAATACAATATAAAGAAGGCCTTTGTTATCCAAAAAAGAGCAATACGTACAATGGTTCGGATCCAGCAGCTACAATCGTGTCGAGAGCATTTCATAAGACTGGGCATACTAACTGCTCCCAGTTTGTATATATTTGTTCTTCTCACTGACCTTTTTAAGAATTTACACAAATTCTGGGGCAACAGTTATAAATACAATATAAAGAAGGCCTTTGTTATCCAAAAAAGAGCAATACGTACAATGGTTCGGATCCAGCAGCTACAATCGTGTCGAGAGCATTTCATAAGACTGGGCATACTAACTGCTCCCAGTTTGTATATATTTGTTCTTCTCACTGACCTTTTTAAGAATTTACACAAATTTTGGGGCAACAGTTATAAATACAATATAAAGAAGGCCTTTGTTATCCAAAAAAGAGCAATACGTACAATGGTTCGGATCCAGCAGCTACAATCGTGTCGAGAGCATTTCATAAGACTGGGCATACTAACTGCTCCCAGTTTGTATATATTTGTTATTCTCACTGACCTTTTTAAGAATTTACACAAATTCTGGGGCAACAGTTATAAATACAATATAAAGAAGGCCTTTGTTATCCAAAAAAGAGCAATACGTACAATGGTTCGGATCCAGCAGCTACAATCGTGTCGAGAGCATTTCATAAGACTGGGCATACTAACTGCTCCCAGTTTGTATATATTTGTTCTTCTCACTGACCTTTTTAAGAATTTACACAAATTTTGGGGCAACAGTTATAAATACAATATAAAGAAGGCCTTTGTTATCCAAAAAAGAGCAATACGTACAATGGTTCGGATCCAGCAGCTACAATCGTGTCGAGAGCATTTCATAAGACTGGGCATACTAACTGCTCCCAGTTTGTATATATTTGTTCTTCTCACTGACCTTTTTAAGAATTTACACAAATTTTGGGGCAACAGTTATAAATACAATATAAAGAAGGCCTTTGTTATCCAAAAAAGAGCAATACGTACAATGGTTCGGATCCAGCAGCTACAATCGTGTCGAGAGCATTTCATAAGACTGGGCATACTAACTGCTCCCAGTTTGTATATATTTGTTCTTCTCACTGACCTTTTTAAGAATTTACACAAATTTTGGGGCAACAGTTATAAATACAATATAAAGAAGGCCTTTGTTATCCAAAAAAGAGCAATACGTACAATGGTTCGGATCCAGCAGCTACAATCGTGTCGAGAGCATTTCATAAGACTGGGCATACTAACTGCTCCCAGTTTGTATATATTTGTTCTTCTCACTGACCTTTTTAAGAATTTACACAAATTCTGGGGCAACAGTTATAAATACAATATAAAGAAGGCCTTTGTTATCCAAAAAAGAGCAATACGTACAATGGTTCGGATCCAGCAGCTACAATCGTGTCGAGAGCATTTCATAAGACTGGGCATACTAACTGCTCCCAGTTTGTATATATTTGTTCTTCTCACTGACCTTTTTAAGAATTTACACAAATTTTGGGGCAACAGTTATAAATACAATATAAAGAAGGCCTTTGTTATCCAAAAAAGAGCAATACGTACAATGGTTCGGATCCAGCAGCTACAATCGTGTCGAGAGCATTTCATAAGACTGGGCATACTAACTGCTCCCAGTTTGTATATATTTGTTCTTCTCACTGACCTTTTTAAGAATTTACACAAATTCTGGGGCAACAGTTATAAATATAATATAAAGAAGGCCTTTGTTATCCAAAAAAGAGCAATACGTACAATGGTTCGGATCCAGCAGCTACAATCGTGTCGAGAGCATTTCATAAGACTGGGCATACTAACTGCTCCCAGTTTGTATATATTTGTTCTTCTCACTGACCTTTTTAAGAATTTACACAAATTTGAAACGAAGGATGAACAGGATATTAGGCTTACGTCTAGGCGCAAGGATTTAATAAACAACTTCCATCCTAAACTAGAAATATCAAAACACTGCACACGTTACCAATCGGTTGTTTTATTCAACAAATTGCCTATAGAATTTAAGGGTCTCTCAAGCCATAGAATATTTAAACGTAAATTGAAGCAATTTTTACTGAAAAAGTGTTTGTATGACATTGATGATTTGTAGATTTGACATATTTTCAAATTGTAGGCTTGACATATTTTTTTTTTTAACTGTAGATTTGACATATTTTTTTAATTAAGTTATAAATTGAATATGAATTGTAATTATGAAAAAATGAACACAAATTTCATTAGATTATTTTGTACATGATTTTAAAAATAAAACAATTGTCTGTAAACTTTAGTTAAGTTAGTTACTAAGTACTTTCAAATGTGATGTATATTGCTAATGAAATAAATAAATGAAATGAAATGAAATGACTCAAGTAAAGGCATAAAAAAATATAAGACTGCAGGAATTAGTCACGAGAAAAAAAAATATCTTAGTCAACCCGTCTCATATTGTCTATTACCTTTAACAAAGTAAGTTTAGATATTAATTAACAATATAGACTACAGACAGACCTCTGTCACAATCCTGATCACCTGGTATCTGGATATACCTCTTCCAAGTTCTTTCGTTCCGAATATTGTTGACTTTGTCATTATTTGGGTATGTTCCCGGTGTTGTCAACACTGGCTTCAACTTTTCTAAAGCGCCCTATAATTAAGTTGAAATCAAACATATATAATTTTTTTCGAAAGCGACTTGTCTAAGAAAAAAATTTAAGGATAATACTGAAGGATAATAATTTTTTCTCGTCACTCTACTTTCATTAATTCTCTCTATATGCCCAAACCACTGAAGCATTACTTTTTCCATTCTGGTCACTACATCTTCTTTCACCTCATATGCCGATATTTTTCTCTCGTTCATTCAATGTCAAACCACACATACTTCTTACGGAAAGCATGCCTCATCTTTCCATAACCAACATTCTCTATCATACATACGTCCAACATTCCATTATAAATCGCCAATCGTACCTTTGCAGTCATACTTTGGCTGCCCGTAAAGCAGTGTAGGACTCCGTTTACTTTATTTTCCACATTCACTCTTCCTTCAATTTCACTGTCACACTTTGCATTCAGTGAACGTTTCATTTCTCTCTAGCAACATCGCATATTTTTCCTACGTTTATTTTAATTCATTTCCTTTTAAAGGCATCACCCATTATTGTTACCATCTCTTGTAGCTCATCCTTGGATGAAACAAGGAGAACTTGGTCGCCGAAAACGATAGAAAAGGCATTTGATAACCGTCCCTAGCTTCAGTCCACATTTACGTTAAACAACGCGTCACGGTACACGTCTAAATCCTACTCTACCATTCAGTGTATGCCCCGTTAATCCTGATATAAGCATTGTAATTCTCGTAGGAAGATGGTAGCCACGAGATGGCTACTTACTCCATACACAGACAATGTTGTCCACAAATCATTCCTCACCACTACTGTATCGTTAGTCTTTTCAACAATTCCTTTAGCTTTAGGGAATTTAGCATGTGTTGGGTTGCTTGTAATTTTTATTAAATCAGAATAATAATTAATTAAATACTCGTAGTAATTAGTACTTTGATTTTTCGCGAGAATTATACAAGCGCTAGCATCCCACGAAGCATTATGAAGGTAACTTTTTAGTTAATCGATAAGTCATTATATTCACAACCAAAAACAAAAAGGCCAGTGTCAAATACTTTATTATTATTGATAGAGGCGATTATTGGTTAGTGTTCAACCGTGAAGCTTCAGTTTCACCAGTTCTAATGTAGATGGCGTGAGCTGTAGCCTGACTCGCGGTATCGTTTGTCTCACCGCACAATGTTAATACTTTTAAATGTTACTGATTAAATATTCTCGTTCCGAACAAGAGTTTCATTTCGGTGATCAAGTTCGTAGATTTGGGATCTTTGTGCTAGTAATTGTACAAGGTCCTTCGAACCGGGCGCATTTTGGTGGCGGCGGTTGGAACAGTCGGTTTGGCTGGCTGGCTGTTGGTGTTGCTGCGGTGCTGGGACAAGTGGACGGCTGCCTAGCAAGGGGACAGGGGAGCCCAGCGGTGACACGTGACATCGTGAAGTGATTGTGGTAAAGTGCAAGATAAAACAGTGAGTACATTTCCGCTAAGTGTTTGAGTAGCTAAAGAGTTAAAGTTAATGCATGGACCTGGACTTGTAAAATTTTCAATCGTAGCATAGGACTTAGAATAATTTCTCTAAACTTGAAGACACGGGGAACCTATGCCCGATTTCGGTCCAAAGTGCAAAACACTTAGAAAAATTTGACTCAACTTTAACTTTGAAGAATATATGTGAAAGTGTACTCAGAAGAATAAGTGCAATTTGGGACTTATAAATTCAAAGACTTTTTCACTAACTTGTAAAATTTTATGTGGTGTACATCTGAAGAAGACATCAAAAACTTGGACTGATTTAAGGTTATATAAATTAGTATTTGCATTAGTTATTTAAATTATACTTCAATAAAATGGAAGCTAAAATAAGAGTGCTGGAACATTTTAAATCAAATATAGGAAAGGATAGATCTAATTTCAAGAAAAGTCCTAAAGAAAGATTAACTTTGGCTTATGTAGAAGCAAGATTGGAATCTTTAGAGTCAAATTTTACATTGTTTCGTACCAAACATGAAGAATTGTTATCGAGTTTTGAAAGTGTAGAATTAAATGCTTCCAAATATATTTCAAATGATGTATTTCAAGATGTCACAGAGGTATACATAGAATATAAGGTTGAATTGAAAAATGTCTTATTTAAATTGCAAAGCGTACCACAACAAACATCAGCTTCTCCGAGTAATGTGTGTGAAACGGGGTCAAAAATAAAATTACCAAAAATAACAATACCAATGTTCAGTGGGAAGTACACGGAGTGGTCAACGTTTCGTGATCTTTTTGTATCGCTGGTTCACAGTAACACCAGTCTGGACGATGTGCAAAAATTGCACTATTTAAAAACACAGTTAACCGGAGAGGCTGAACAGCTTGTTAAACACATACCAATAACCCAAGCAAATTATATGCAATGCTGGAATTTGTTGGAAAAAAGATATAATAACAAAAGGTTTTTGGCCAATTGTATTCTCAAACGGTTATTTAGTCAACGAAATATAACAAATGAGTCATCTAGTGCACTTAAAGATTTATTAGACACAACATCAGATTGTTTGCATGAGATATCCAATTTGGGTGTTGATATAAAATCTTGGGACATCATTGTGATATATGTAGTGAGTTCAAAATTGGACGCAGAGTCTCGGAAGCAGTGGGAACTGCAGGTATCTGAATCATCCGAAGATTTGCCCAAGTTCGCTGATTTCACTAAGTTCTTAGAGACTAGATTTCGTGCTTTAGAAGCAATTGAACCCAGAAATCGTCCAACAAATTCATACCATAAACCTACCGTCAATACTACCGTCCCCAAAGTATTACACGCGACATCCACTGTATCTTGTCCTGTTTGCTCAGAAGATCACAAATTAGGTAGTTGTAAAAGATTTATTAAGGAGGATACTGAACACCGTCGTGGTATGGTACAATCGATGGGTTTATGTTTCAATTGCCTAGCTGGAAATCATTCCGTAAAAAATTGCCGTGTGTCAACCAAATGTCGTATATGCCATAGAAAACATCATTCTTTATTGCATCCCAAATTTGTCAATGCAGATGGAGGGATCGAAACTAGCATTAAAAGCAATAGTGCTGGAGTAGTACCAACGTCAGTAGTGACACAGAACGAGATCGAAACACCTAATATTTCAGCTCATTTTTCTTCAGGAAATGCCAATCATGTTTTATTGGCCACAGCAATTGTTAAGGCTGAGTCGAAAAATGGGTTACCGATGTTGTTAAGATCGCTTTTGGATCAGGGGTCCCAGGCGTCTTTCATATCGGAGGCAGCAGTACAATTACTGCAATTGAAAAAAGATAGAAGCAAAAGTATAATATCGGGAATAGGAGGAGATACATGTGGCTTGACTTCAAAATCTGTGGTCATGGTAAATATTCACTCCCTGTATGATCCTACATTCACTCTACAGGTAAAGGCACATGTACTGCGAACCTTGACTTCAATTTTGCCTGATAGAAAACTTCACTTCACTTTTGCTGATTGGCCACACTTGCAAGAAATAAGTTTAGCGGATCCGAATTTCAACACACCAAATAAAATAGATATTTTATTGGGGGCCGAGGTGTATGGCCATATTATGAAAGAAGGCTTGATGAGAGGTCCTCCAGGCTCTCCGTTAGCACAGAATACCTGCCTTGGCTGGATTCTGTCCGGGAAAGTGGGAAAAAATGACAAAAACCCACACAACTCCATCGTTAGCATGCACACTAAGATCGAAGAGGACACTCAACTTAAGAAATTCTGGGAGATGGAGTCCGAAACTATGGTGGAAAAGATTCTGACACTAGAAGAACAAGCTTGTGAGGAACATTTTAACAAGAATACAAAAAGGGATACTGATGGGCGTTATATAGTCAGTCTTCCTTTCAAAGATACTGATCCACTTTGTAAATACGGCAAGTCTAAAACTATAGCTGTAAAAAGATTTATGGCACTAGAGCGCAAGTTTTCGAATAATTTGCAGCTTAAACAGAAGTATTCTGATGTGATGAATGAATATTTACAAATGGGTCACATGGAAATAGTTCCGGAAGATCAGAAGGATAAACCTGATGCCGTTTATTTACCACACCACGCCGTGATCAGGGAAGATAAAACTACAACCAAAACTAGAGTGGTTTTCGATGCGTCTTGTAAGGGAACCAATGGGGTTTCTTTGAACGATACATTGATGGTGGGGCCTGCGTTACAGGCTGACTTACGGCATATAGTAATGAAGTGGCGTAAACACCCTGTATGTCTCGCTGGAGACATAATCAAAATGTACCGTATGGTCAAAGTCACGGAAGATCATACTGATTTCCAAAGAATTGTCTGGAGGGAAAATATTCATTCTGAAGTTCAGGATTACAGACTTCTTAGGGTAACATTCGGTACATCAAGCGCTCCGTATCTTGCAGTCAAAGCGTTACAGCAAACAGCTCATGACGAAGGTCACTCATTTCCATTGGCTGCAGAAAGAGTGCTAAATGACTTTTATATGGACGACGTAATGACTGGTTGCGAAACTGAAAAAGAAGCAGTAGAGGTGTATAAACAACTAAATGGACTTTTAAGGAAAGGGGGGTTTGAGTTGCAGAAATGGACGAGTAACAAAGAAAGGTTGTTGGAAGGTTTGAAGGAAAATACAGGAGAAGATGTAGAAATAAAGACGGAGGACAGAGTAACTAAGGTTTTGGGACTTACCTGGAACCGGAATGCCGATGAGTTCTTCTATACAGTACAGCTCGCTCCAATGACCAGACCTCTAACTAAAAGAAAAGTTATCTCTGAAATATCACGTCTGTACGACCCATTAGGCTGGATAGCACCGTGCATCATTACGTCGAAAGTATTCATCCAGAAATTGTGGATTGCTGGTTTAGAATGGGATGAAGAGCTACCACCTCAACTTCTAGACGAATGGGATACGTACCGCAAAGAACTGTTGAGGCTGGATAATTTTCATATACCTCGGTGGCTTCATACAACAAATGATGATGTATCGGTCGAAATTCACGGCTTTTGCGACGCGTCCAATGTTGCATTTGCTGCAGCTGTATACATCAGAGTTGTCGATTCTAAGGGTGAAATTCATTCGACATTGGTAACTGCTAAAACAAAGGTAGCTCCAATCAAACAGCTATCAATTCCACGGTTGGAGTTGTGCGGTGCGGTTTTACTTACAAAGATAATGATTGAAGTCGCTGATGTTTTGCAAATAGACAAATCCAATTTGCACGCGTGGACAGACTCAACAGTAGTGTTGGCATGGCTAAAGGATCACCCGAGTCGATGGAAGACCTTTGTTGCCAATCGTACTTCAGCAATATTGGACAGTATAGACCACTCCCAATGGTCACACGTGCAGTCGAAAGAGAACCCAGCTGATTGTGCTTCAAGGGGTTTGTTGCCTTCGGAGCTTTTGAGGGATCAGCTGTGGAAAGAAGGACCATTGTGGTTGAAAACAGAGGCTATACCGTATTCACAATCAAAACAAGAAACAACCGAACTTGAAAAGAAGTCTGTTAAAGCTCACCATTCGGTTGCTCTAGATGACAAAGAAGATTTTATGGCGAAGTTTTCTACTCTAAGAAAGCTTTTTAGAGTAATTGCTTATTGCAGACGTCTCTTACCTTCAAAACATAGTGGTGTGTATAGCAAACCTACTTACCTGTTAGCGTCTGAAATCAGAGATGCCTTGGATTCTTGCATCCGTAGAAGTCAGCTTCAATGGTTTGCCAAGGAGATTAAGGATCTATCTGAGAATAGCTCGGTAAATAAAAAGAGCACAATCTCATCACTAAATCCCTTTCTTGATGAGAAAGGAATTCTGAGAGTTGGTGGTCGACTGCAGAAGGCAGAAGGTTTAAAATTGCATAAAAAGCATCCGGTGATTATTCATCAAGACAGCCATTTGGCTAAGTTGATCGTAGAGGATTCCCACGAGAAAACATTACATGATGGCCCTCAATTGATGATGAATTATGTGCGCTCGAAATACTGGATTTTAAGATCTAAAAATTTAATAAAAACCCATGTTCACAATTGCGTGACTTGCATTAGACACGCAGCTGTCTCTCAACATCAACTTATGGGCGAATTACCATCTTGTAGAGTCACACCAAGTAAGCCTTTTTTAAAGTCAGGTGTTGATTACGCCGGGCCGATTAATATAAGAGTATCAAAGGGCCGTGGACAGCGCTCATATAAAGGCTATATATGTTTGTTTGTTTGTATGGCGACAAGAGCCGTACATATTGAGGCTGTTTCTGACTACACATCTCAGGGGTTCCTAGCAGCATTCAAACGCTTCGTGGCTAGACGTGGCCATTGCAGTGACGTTTGGAGCGACAATGGAACGAATTTCGTAGGTGCCTCCAGAGAACTAAAAGGTTTATTTTCTAGTGAAAAATCGTCGATAGGTATGGAAATTGCAGCAGGTTTGGCAAATAATGAAACACAATGGCATTTTATCCCCCCCCATGCGCCTAACTTCGGGGGTTTGTGGGAAGCAGGTATAAAGAGTACCAAGCATCATCTGAAACGCGTCATCGGAGATTCAACTCTAACATTTGAAGAAATGACAACTGTTTTATCCCAGATTGAGGCATGCCTGAACTCCAGACCTCTATCTCGAGCTAGTATGGATCCAAATGATCCAACGCCATTGACTCCTGGACATTTTTTAGTCGGAGAACCACTGGTACTTCCACCTGAGCATAATTTTGAGCATGAAAATGTCGGTAGTTTACGACGGTGGCAATTGACGCAACGTATTGTGCAAAACTTTTGGCGTAGATGGTCAAATGAATATCTGACACAGTTCTTTCACCGATATAAATGGGCAAGTAAAATACCTGAACCAAAGGCAGGTGACATAGTTATAGTTAGGGAAAACAATTTGCCTCCAGCTAGGTGGCTATTAGGAAAAATCACGCAATTACACCCGGGTAAAGATAATATAACACGAGTAGTTACCCGTTGTAATGGCTCCGAGATGAAGCGTCCAGTTTCTAAACTATGTCCTTTACTTACAGTTAATTAGTATGTAGTATTTTGTTAATTAGGTAACATTTGATTGTGTTCATGTTTATGGTTATTTTTCATAGTTAAGATAAGGAGACAATTGCATTGTACTCACAATATAAGTATTTGTTTGCATTTTTGATTCTGTCATGGTGGGTGGTGAAGGACCAAGTCCTTGGTGGGCGGAATGTTCAACCGTGAAGCTTCAGTTTCACCAGTTCTAATGTAGATGGCGTGAGCTGTAGCCTGACTCGCGGTATCGTTTGTCTCACCGCACAATGTTAATACTTTTAAATGTTACTGATTAAATATTCTCGTTCCGAACAAGAGTTTCATTTCGGTGATCAAGTTCGTAGATTTGGGATCTTTGTGCTAGTAATTGTACAGTTAGCTAATCGACCTATTTGTCTAGGACGCGTAATACTAATAATTACGCGCGAAACAGCAGATCGGAGGGTTTTTAGCGAATACTGAAATATTTTGTGGGGAAAAAATATTGGATTTAAGTTACCTTTAGATTACCTTTAGAGTTACCTTTAGATTTCTATTACGTCGATCTCTTAGCCGCGTCTTGAAACGAACGTTGGAAATCCAAAAAAAGAGGGTGGAAAACATTTTTTTTTTTTTGGACAAAAGTAGAAATCTTAGTGCATTGTTTATTAGTACATCACCTTGATAAAATATCAATAAATCAAATATATATTTTTCAATATTAAGACAGTCCTAATTTCTTCGAAAGAACCCTCGAAAATCTGTCTTTGTTCATGTTCTAGGGTCAGGTATAGCCTTAAATAATAGTTGTCTCAAATTTATAAATGTGTTCCAAACCTCACCCCCGGGGTTGTTTGAGATTGTTATGTCCATAACACAAAAATATTAACAAGATTTTACCAATTTTTGATGGTAACGGTTAAAATGATGAAAGTATACTACCTATATATTAGGTATTTTAAATGCAGGTATATTATATTCTCTACAGACCCTTATGTTTATATGTTGCTGCGAAGATTTTGGAAAAAGACTTTCATATTCGACATAGTTTAATTTTTCTTCCCACGCGACAATTTATTTTACCTCTTGCCTTCACAAGTCAAAAGAAACTAAATTCCAGATGGGATTACTTGTTTTAAAGAACGAAGGGGTACGGAAATAGGGCTGGGTGCGGTATTTGGCAACTTTACCTTATATATTTCTCATGGTAAAACCTTGGAAGATTGGATAAAAAGATAAAATGGCCAATAAACCCATACGTCACTACGCTATCATTGATACTTCCATTGAATAAACGTGTTGTCAATAGGTAATACTCAGTGATTCGACGATCTTAGAACTAACATTTGCACTTTAAACGTAAATTGTAATTACCGGTTATATTCCAAAACGAATCAATAGAGGTATGTAATTTATTTTCTGTCACCATGTTTACAATATGACTCCCATGGAATTTCACAGTCATGGGGTATAAATGTGCTGTGAAATTCCATAGGAATCTTTCAAGTAGTGGCAGGCTTATTGGATTTGAAATCATATTGCCGAGCGGAGCAACCCGTAATGTTCTGCCATGACGAAAAATATCTAGGCACTTCAATTCAAAAGAATGCGCTTCCCCCATGTTATAGTCATTCATTCGTCCTTTACCTACTTCCGTAAAGTTTGTAAAATTCCCTGCACAGACTGATAAACTCCGCTCCTGCCCCTCGATTATGTATATTTGAGTCGGTTGCCAACTGGTTATGTTATTTATAGTCATTCATTCGTCCTTTACCTACTTCCGTAAAGTTTGTAAAATTCCCTGCACAGACATATAAACTCCGCTCCTGCCCCTTGATTGTGTATAATTGAGTCGGTTGCCAACTGGTTATGTTATTTATAGTCATTCATTCGTCCTTTACCTACTTCCGTAAAGTTTGTAAAATTCCCTGCACAGACTGATAAACTCCGCTCCTGCCCCTTGATTATGTATATTTGAGTCGGTTGCCAACTGGTTATGTTATTTATAGTCATTCATTCGTCCTTTACCTACTTCCGTAAAGTTTGTAAAATTCCCTGCACAGACTGATAAACTCCGCTCCTGCCCCTTGATTATGTATATTTGAGTCGGTTGCCAACTGGTTATGTTATTTATAGTCATTCATTCGTCCTTTACCTACTTCCGTAAAGTTTGTAAAATTCCCTGCACAGACTGATAAACTCCGCTCCTGCCCCTTGATTAGTATCTTTGAGTCGATTTCTAAACACAAACATCTTAAACATAGAGTATTATCAAATTCCCATTATCCAAGGATACGTTCACAGTTCGTGAACAGTTGAAAGCAATTTTGAAAGTTAAGTTTTATCTGTTTTAGTTTTTGGCAACCAGTTGGCAACCGATACAAGGTTACATAATAGGCCCGCTGCTTGGACTCTTTTTTAACAGTGGCAGTAAGTAAGGCATAATTGGCAAAAACCAAAAAAAAATAATTGAGATATGTCTGTCAATAAACCAATTACATTTATGTTAAGGCGAAGGTATTCAGAGCAATCTGTTCTGCTCCAACGGTTTCATTGTATGTATCCACTTCCACGCTCAAAAAACTCGCGATTTCAAAGTGTTTCAATTAGTTGTCTCCATAGAAAAGAAATTTTTATTGATATTTGACAAACTATATTTTGTCAAATATTGTTTCCGCCAGACAATACTAAATTCTTTCACTTGATTTATTTCCATTACAAAACAAAACTTATACAATAAATTAAACTATTTGTTAGCTAAAAATTGTCTACATAATTCAGAATTATTTCAGTTAATTTTTGATAATTGAATAATTTTCAATTATTTGAATAAAGACATATATATATAACGTGAAATTTAAGTCATTTTGTTAACGAAAACTGGTGATAGTACTCGTCCATATGAACAACTTTTACTATGGGCCCAGCCCTGAAATCGCGAAATAAATATCAGTTCCATAAAAAAGTTAAATACCTACTCGACCCAAATGTATGAAACAGCTAATTTTATTTTCACGATTTCAGGTTTGGCTTCTTAGTAAAAGTACTGTCACCAGTTTTCGTTAACAAAGTGACTTAAATTTCACGTTGTAAATTTTTTTTATCCCTATTAAATTGATATAAAAGCAAGCATTTTTGGGTAAAATACGAATTCCCTCGCCCCTGCAGTGGTTGCTCTCGTGGATCCTGCTGTTTACTTCGGTTCCGTGGGAATTTCAGAAATCTCTTCGTAGCGAATTTTATTACGTTAATTTAACTATCCAATTCACTGACGTAGCATGGGGGCTGGGGACGGAGGAGGATGCGGTCCGCACCGGGCGGCACTTTGGCGGTCGGGGGCAACATTTCGCAATTGGAGATTTAAAAAAAATTGCTTCAACATTTTTTCGTAAATTTTTTGTCGTTGTTCAGATATATCCAGGTACAATATTCTATGCAAGAGCGAACTGATGCAAGATTTCTCAATAAGTATTATTTAGGAAACTTATTTTGTTTTAATTTTAATTAAAATAAACATCTCTCCTTGCCAATTCTTTGTACTTCATTCCCTTTCTTTATTTTATTCAATCGTGTTTCAGTTTCACTTTTCAGGTTAGTACAATAAGAGTACCGTTTTAACCATGTCCCATTTTTAGGGTTCCGTAGTCCGACAAGGAACCCTTATAGTTTCGCCATATCCGTCCGTCTGTCCGCAACTTAGCTCAGTACTAGAAAGCTGTAATTTGGTATGGGCATAATATAATATTAATCAAGCAGACAAAAGGATAAAAATAATAAAAAAATTAAAGTAATGTTATGATATGAGGGTATCTCCCGTACACGTAAATTGGGAATGATAATCTGATAATTTCTGTGGTGCTGTGATCAGTCTACGAATATTTCACAGACCTTTTTTCAGGAATAACGTATTATCTATGTCGTAATGTATCGTTTAACAAAACTTTGCTGTACATTTTGTTGCAATAGGTACATACAATTATGTATAAAATATATATATGTTCAAAAATAAAAAATTTAATGTATTTTTTGTTAACCTGTATATTATAAGCTTAAATTACATTATATTCTAAGAAAGAGCCTAGTTTTCCACACTACAAGGAAACTTTCAGTGGAAACTAGTGTTTTAATGTTTATTGTAACCAACTATCTTAAATAAAGAAATTATTCTATTCCATTAATATCTAGACGAAAATAAACATATGTAATTATTCTACCTAATGCTTTTAAAAGTGAAGTCTCAATATAAAATCTCAGGAACTATGTGCATAGAGCTCCTAAACTTAAATGATAAGTACCAATCACCCAAAAAGAAAATGTTAATGCCTTAGGTCCAGGATTCTCTCCCAACTGAGCTACCAAGGTTCTCATCTGGATCATTAAGGCCTTACCCCTGGTGCACGATAATCTTACTGAGCGATTTTGAACTTCAGTATGTTGTAGACTATATTAGAACGCTCGCTTCGCGCGCTGGCGGCGCGGCGGCACGCAAAATCAGTGAATTTTCGAGGTTTTTCTGGATTTTACAAAAAAGTATTTGATGTAGGAGTTTTTCACCTAACTTCGGAAAATAAACCGTGTTTCCTTATTACAGCAATAATTTCAGACATAAAACTCAAACCGTTTAGACATAAAACGAAATAATAACTTTAAAAAGCATCATTTTCAAAAATAAAATCTATGGAGCGAAATGTGTCAAATTAGGCCATTATTGCCATGTAAGCAAGAGCTCGCGTTTAAATCAGGGACCGAGAAATTTTTGCCTAAAATATTTGTCTTTCCAAATGTTTTTTATTTCGTCTTTATTTAGAGGGTTTGGTCACCCAATGACCATGTCACCCTAATAGTACACATACAAAAAATTTTGGATGGATTCGATTGATGGTTCTTGGTGGAATATCATCTTGAATAAATTATACACAAATTCTTGTACTTTTATTCCACATATATTTATTTTTATTCTAACTTAGGCTACCGGTTTCGTATTACACATCATCGGGCCAACAAATTATTAATTACTTAACGTGACATGATTTTTTTTTTTTATATTTGCTTGTTAGAAATGTTTTCTTTTGTTTTCTTTCTATCACGTTCAGTAATTAATAATTTGTTGGCCCGATGATGTGTAATACGAAACCGGTAGCCTAAGTTAGAATAAAAATAAATATATGTGGAATAAAAGTACAAGAATTTGTGTATAATTTATACAAAAAATTTACTTACATATGATTGTAACTTCTTAATGTAAGGCCAACTTTTACAAGATGAAGAGTACTTTTAGCCTCAGTTTAAGTTTGTTAATTCTTCAGCGCGGCCGGAGCTCCAAGCAAAATACTGGTACTGTAGATAAAAAAATATTATATTTATTTATCATTCATATATTCATCAGCCTGGTTCGTCCACTGCTGGCCTTCCAATACTTCGCCACTCTTGGTGGTCCTCCGTTCTTCTCATCCAGCCGCCCCCACCCACAACGTCCGCCACTCCAACTTTGAGTGTTACAGACAAATTCAAACTCGAGACCTGAGAAGTGATCAGAATCAAGGATACATTATTAATTACCCCTTATACAAAATTCTATGAACAGTTTTTTAGAGTTTCGTACCCGAAGGGTGCCAAACTCAAACGGGACCCTATTACTAAGCCTCCGCTCTGTCTGTCTGTACGTCCGTCTGTCACAGGGGTCTACAGCCGCAACTGTAATAGGTAGAAAACTGAAATTTTCACAATGTACGTGTTACTATGGCTTCTACCACGTCAAATAATAAAACATGAAAAAAAATCAAGAGTGTCCCCAAATACAAGAAACCTCGAAAAAATTGCATTATTTAAACGTTATTGGCCTTGTTTCTTACTTAAACACAATACACAAAAGTTCTAAATTTAGTCAGATTGTAGAACATACTCTAAAGTAATACAAAAAATAATGAAAAGTAGGGTTCCGTACGCAGACGGTGCCAATTTTTTTACCAGGCGCTACCATTTTAGCGGCTTGTTCTTTAATGTTGTTTTAGCATGTTCCGCACCCGGTGGTATGGAACCTTGTGTGTGCGAGTCCGACTCGCACTTGGCCAAATTATTCCAATTTAAATCAACTTAAATTTGATCCCTCTCAGTTTTGACACTCACAAACTACCTCACTCTACCAAATTATTCTATCTACCTATTGCCAAAATACTCGTCAGTCAATAAACTTTTAAGTTCATAAACCAAGGACTTATTTGTTGATTTTGATTAAAACTGCAAAATTCATGGCGGAGAGTTGGAGACTATGAATTTTGCAGTTGTTGTAGTAATTTATAACACTAAAAAGGGCTTGAGAATAAGGCCCTTAGATAACAACTAGGTTCCCATAAACACACTTAAAACACTCAATGAACCACGCATTCTAATAAGTCTAAATCACTCACTGTAATCGTTACCTAATCTACTTGTGGATTATTATGAAAGGAAAAATCGTAACAAAAACGAACCTCATACTCGTAGAAATCCATCCATCCATCAGCCGAGTAATGCTAAATGATTGGATGGATTCGATTGATGGTTCTTGGTGGAATACCATCTTCAATAAATTATACACAAATTATGAATTTTTATAACTATTTAATACATAAAAAAGGAAACATTTTGATCCGATCGGTTTTCTTTTTTATGTAGTAAATAGTTCAAAAAATTAATAATTTGTTGGCCCGATGATGTGTGATACGAAACCAGTAGCCTGAGTTTTAGTAAAAATAAATATTCGTGGAATAAAAAGTATGAGGATTTGTGTATTAATTTATCTAAATGCTAGTTTTTGTTCCTACCACGTTTGTAAGGCAAAATTATGTGGTTTTTATATTTTATGTAATGATGTGAAAACATTTATTTTCCTACAAGTTTTAATTTAGATCACTAGATCTTCAAGTATTTAAGAATAAAAATAATTATGTTAGAACGATTAAATAATTACTATGATTGAAAACTGTTAACTATAAAGTTGTCAAGATAAGAACAACATTTTAAATGAAACAAAAAGTAGCAAATACCTCTTTTTGTTCTATTTTATAGTTGAAAGCATTTGATATATGTAGACAAAACAAAACATGCAGTTTTCTTACGATTTTAATAAAGGAATAAGACGCCATAGTAATTTTATTCATTGTTACCGCACGCACGTGAGAAGTGAACACCATACAAATTGTTACAATCTATTCCTCCACTGCAGTGCTGGTTTTGATATTGTGCCTCAACGACGTGTGTAAAATGAAGGTCATAGCGGCAACTATTATAATAGTGAACGTGGTTTTTGCCGCGCCAACTGAGGATTTGAAAGAAATCAACTACACTCCAATCAACGAGTTCTCTTTGAATTTGCTGCAGAATGTTTTCGCGTTTCAAGAGAATTTTGGGCCGCAAAATATAGCCGTTTCACCTATCTCTGTTTGGAACATATTTTCGCTTTTGTCTGAAGGCGCTGCTGGGGCTACATTCGATGAATTGAGTCAACTATTACGATTGCCTAAGGATTTGAGAGGAACACAAGCTCTGCATATGGCTACAGATCGAGTTCTTAAGAGGAATAATAAGGATGTGTTTCTGAAGAAACAAGCAGCTATGTTTGCGGAGTGTTCACTGCAAATTCATGAAGAGTTCTGCCAGTCAGCTAATACTTACAGCACGGATATTTATACCGTTGATACAAAGAATACCACAAAGCTAGCTGATGATATTAATTACTACATCTGCCTAGCAACGGAAGCGACTATAAAAGATGCAGTAAAACCAGAAATGTTGGAGAATTTGAGACTCTTGTTAGTAGATGCTATGTATTTTAAGGCAAACTGGACTTATCCATTTGATGTATCTAATACTAAACAAAGAGAGTTCTACGATCAACAAGGAAGAACCATTGGACAAGTCAATATGATGTTCCAAAAAGCACCGAACAAAATCGTTTATTCAGCAGAACTAGAAGCTGATATGCTAGAACTAACTTATGGTGAAGATAAGGATTTTTCTATGGTGATATATCTACCCGACGAAGGAGTTCCATTGAAACGGCTTTTGAATAACCTAGCAACACAGCCTTTGGATATTTGGATGCAGATTCTATCAGGTGACGAAAAAGGCGCAGAAGTAGATTGTCGTGTACCCCGTTTCAAGATTTCATCTCAATTAGATTTAATACAACCTCTGAAATATATGGGTTTGTACAGTATTTTTGATGATATGAAAGCGGAATTACCTGGTGTTTCCGATAGTCCTTTATATGTTTCTAAAGCGATTCAAAAAGTGGATTTAGAAGTGACTGAAGAAGGCACTGTAGCAGCAGTGGCTACTGTAGTTGGACTAGAAAACAGAATTTTGGGAAATGGTATTAATGTAAACAGACCATTTGCCTATGTCATTATGGAGAAGAAAACTAACGTAATTTTGTTTGCCGGTGTTTATACTGACCCTTCTGTTGTTTAGTATTGAGCATGAGGAGATAAACATTTCTAGATAAATTCTTTTCATGACTGTAAATTATAGTAGTTAAGTTTAGTTTTGTAAATTGATACGATAGTTTACCCAACTAGGCATCTTGTTATTGAATACGTATAATTTGTTGCCTTTTGGTCGATAAATATTGATGTAGTTATTTAATTTTTAGCGGACTGTTTCGATCAAAACTAATGTTTTTTCCGTACCTAAAGCTTATTTAGAAGAATATGAGCGAAACAAATTAAATTTGTATGGTATAATTGGATCTATATTACTTACAAAAACTGCCCGTCATAATTATATTTCATTGTTGTACTTTTTGCTACTTTAGTTATTTTTAACAATCCTTTGTTTTTACGGTTTAACCATTATTAATGTGAATAAATGTATCGTATAAAAATAAGTATTAATCCAAAATTTCTAGACTTAGATAAAAAATTAAGAAATGCCAAGTAGTAAAGAGTACGTCGTCGTAAGCAATGTAAATATGTTATTAAAATAAAAGGCCTAAACCAAATGAAAAATAATGTGGCCTAGTGTGAGTCAAACTCACGCACCGAGATTTACGTGCTAGCCTTTGCCCGTGGCTCCACCCGCCTTTATTCAATCTTTGTCCCGTTTTCGGATTGGGAGTTATTTTATGAACTCCCATTATAGCCTTTATGTTGACCAGGCTCCCTATAATGATAACAAGAAAAACCGCATCACAATCCATTAGGCGGTTTTCGAGTTAAAACGGAACATGCAGAAAGAGATAGTTTTGGCACTAGTACAATACTAATTATACTAAAATTTAGCAAAAATATTATTATTAAAGTATTTAAGTAAGTAGCTTTATTTTTTCTGTAAATTTTATAAATTGTATTTTTTTTCGTAATTACTTTTAGTGATTTTTGTTTTTGAAGTTTGTCTTTTTGAAATCTATACAATTATTATATCTATCCAGGAGAATTTCATCGTGCCAAGATCTTGACTAAGCGTAATGTGTGTTGACTAATATTATTTAAGAGTAGTTATTATAATAAATATATATATGTATAGTAATATGGGTATCGTTGGAAAGCCAGAAAGATGAGCACCAAAAAAAATATATAATAATCATAAAAAAATGTGGGTTGTAATTTGAGACCCAAATTTTACGCCTACCCGCTTTTTTTAAAATATATAACGCTGCAACGGCTAAACGGATTTGGACGAAATTTAGGACAGATATAACTTATACCCTTACTTTACACATAGGCTTCTTTTTTAGGCAGCCGCGGGCAAAAGCTAGTGAATAATATACGATAAACTAAGACATGTACCACATATGGCTTGAAATTTTTCCAACACATGCAAGTTTAAGCAAAAAAATTTGCATGCTATTGATCCCGAAGTACGGTGATACCTACCTGTTTAGTTTTAACGTTTGGACTATTTATTGAATGTCTGTGTTAGTTATGACATATGATAAAATATTAGCCAAGAAATATAAATCTTCGGTAGTAAAAATTCCTTCTTTGATTTATGTAAGTTACGAGTACTTCCACAGTGTTATTCTAATCCAACCGTGACTATTTTGTGATTGACTGTAACCAAAAAACTGGAACTAAAAGAATAAACTTACGTAAACAAAAACTAGGCAACATAACTCAGTCACGATCTTCGAAATTGTATGTTTTTTACTTCTTTCAAAACTCGATAAAATTTACAAACTGGAATTTCAAATTAGGTAAATATTTTTTCCCATGATCAATGTGTCTATCTATTCTAATAATAAAGTAGTAAAAAAGTCTTGTCTGTACATGGTCTGTTTTTATAACAATTTTAATTGGAATGGTTTACTACTATTGTACTGAAATCAAAACTATCATTTTTAGAATCTTTGTCTGTCTCTCTGTATGTATGTATGTTCCGTTTTAACTCAAGAACCACTCAACGGATTTGTATGCGGTTTTTTTTATCATCGTTGGGATCCTGGTCGACAAAATTAAGGCTATAGTGTTCGTAAAATAACGCCCAAGCCGAAAACGGGGCAGAAATTGAATAAACGCGGGCTGAGGCGCGGGCAAAGGCAAGTCTATTGATATATTTAATAAAAAATATCAAGTTAAAAGAGTATATTAATCCGCGTTCCGAGGATTCCGTAGCATTCATATAAGAAGACTTTTTTTTTTCTTATGGCGACTTTTTACGCGCCAGTTTTTGCCAGTATTGAGTACAATATGATACATTCAAAAATTAAAAAATAATAATAATAATCATATTTTTATGTCATTTGATAGAATAAATTGTGCCAATATATAGATAACTTTTTCAGTAGGGTTAGATAGTAAATAAGACATAGGTAATGGGAAGGAAGAAATAGCATTCAAAAAGGCTGGGATAGATAGGAGGACAGTTGAAAAATATATGGTCCAAAGAGCGTTTTCGAGACCACAGTCGCAGAGAGGTGAATCTCTTAGATTAAAAAATAAATGAATGGGAAAACAATTGATGAGAACACTTGTGACTTTCTTGTAGTTTTTTATTATTTTGAGAACCACGGACGTGAAGGATTTTTAAGGTTTAAACAATAAAAAAAAATAACTAACCATTATACGTACACAATATAAAAAAACAAACTGCAAAATTTATGTTAAAATTGTATGTCATCGGAAAATACCCTATTTTTTGAGCAGCCAGTGAGTGAAATTTTTAAAATAAAAATGAGTCGTATTCCGTCATTAAGGGTCCATGCCACCTAAACGTGCCCCACCGTATTGCTGATTCATGACAGAAAATATTTGTTTAATGAGAAATAAATAATCATACAAGTTGTCGAAGAGTTGTATTACAACCTAATTAATTTGATTTTTATGAATTCATAGCAAGCTAGAAAAAAAAATCTAAAGTTGCTGAAAATCACGTAAAACTGCTCTTCGCGTATTTCTCATTGGCGATTTCTCAGATAATTTTGGAAACTGAAATTCAGGCTCCCGTAAGTTAAACGTGTACAGAATGGTGAGATTAATTTATTTTTGCCAAACAAAAATTGTTACTTGGTGTATTTATCCATTAAACATCACCAACTTTTGCGTGCGATTTCCTCATACAAATTACTATGGAGGGCGGCATCGAAACGTGATTCTTTAGAGCGCGCGATGTTTCGGTTGTCGTAACCAGTCGTAACAGGCACGGCTCATAGCGCGCTATTTTAAACAATAATGAAACGTCATAGAGTTCAGTTCTGCCTGACGCAACATGAGGTGCTCAATGTCAGGGAGAACGGGTCCTTGAGAGGACTAGTATTTGATTTTTTCAGCAGTATGAGGCTACATTAGTGTACGATATTTATTTAAACTTAATACCTCGAAACATGTCGGAGGAAAAAGGACACATGGACACACTAAGACAATAAAGTGATCCTTTAAGGCGAGGTTATCCAAAGCAATCCATCCTGCTTCATTTTAATTTTACACATGTTTATCGTGCTCAGCAGAAGCGGGCCGCTCAGAAAACTCACGGTTTCGACGTGTTTTATTGATTATTTTGGAATTAGAGAAATGAGTTTTCATTATGACGGCCGTTTTATGTAATATTTTCACGACGTTTATTTTAGTATCAGTTTTATTGTCCAAAACATAATATAGCTCAAATGAAATGATATTTAGACCATAGTTTAGACCTATCTTTGCGATTTAATTGGATCGGGGAAAATGTAAGTGATTGTGTATCAAACAGCCGAAATATTAAGATAAAAGAGTGAAATATGACATACTAGCTTTTGCCCGCGGCTCCGCCCGCGTGTTATTCGGTTTAACGACATGCTTTTTTCCGGGATAAAAAGTAACCTATGTGTTAAGTTGGGGTATAAGCTATATCCAATCTAAATTTCATCCAAATCCGTCCAGCCGTTTCAGCGTGAAAAAGTAACAAACATATACACACACACACACACACACACACAATTTCGCATTTATAATATTAGTGTGAAGTGTGATGAGATAACATAGCCTTGTCTTATTTCATCACTAACGATTACTGCCCGCGCTAATTAGACACCTGATGTATGAAATAATAAAGCCTTGTCTTATGTATCCACAAACGAATATACCGCGCTAATTAGACACCTGAATTTTCAATGATATTGATCTGTCCTACAGGAACCATGCATTTTTCCGGGATAAAAATATATATGATATATATATATATCCGGGATATGTGTTAAGTTAGTTAGTTTATATTCATTCTTTTTCTTGATGTCCGATAGCCTCTCTATTGGACCCATAGTTTTATTTGTTTAACTATTTAATTAAACGTGTAAATAACATTGTAACTTCCAAGAGGAAGTGCGAGATTCCTGAACCACAGGTTTTACTTAACTTTTATCAGGATCTCACTGTAAACTTTGTATGATTTATGGTTTAATAAATAGTGTTTTCTTTTTTTTTTTTAATTCTAAGTTTCATCCAAATCCGTTCAGCCGTTTAAGCATGAAAGAGTAACAAACATACACACACACACGCACAAACTTTCGCATTTATAATGTTAGTAGGATATTTTTTACAAAATTTAACCATCGCTATTTATTGGTTTAAAATGAATTTGAAAAGAGACCATATCGGGATAACCCCCCTTAAGGGTTCCGTTTTTCCATGATGAGGTACGGAGCCCTTAAAATTGTTTTTTTTATGTAATAATTATATAAGGTCCTACAATTCAAAGTGAAAAAAAATCAACACATGACAGAGTATCCCTAATAGACCACATGCGAACGAAAAAATAAATTTTTTCGCGTAATTTTTTTTTACCTTTCCATAGAAATTTAGTCAGCTCATTGAACCACTTTGTACTGGAAAGTGAAAAAATTATTTGAGCAAAAAAATTTTTCTTTTTTTGGAATTTGATCAGTGAACGATACATGATCTACCATAGAATTATTTTCACTTATTATTGTAGGACCTTATATTATTAGGTTCGGTAGCCTCCCACAATACTATCAATGTACCAATTTACAAACACATTTATTTTTCTGTTTATCTGGACAATAGGTAAGTAAGATAATCATATTGTCATTTTGCTACGGTTTAAAAATTATTGTCTCATTAATTACTTAAATTACCTAGTTTTCCAAATTGCCGAGGCAATTTACGTAATTACTCGTTTCAGCTATGTTTGTTTGTAAAAAATGTGTGTTTATGTGTTAAAAGCCATTTAAAGTGATTGCACCATCATTTCAAATAATTTAGATATCATCCATTGCTTGGCAAACTCTAAACATTATTATATAAAAAACAGTTTTTAAGGCTCCGTACCCGACGAAGGGTGCCAAACGGGACCATAATATTACTAAGCCTCCGCTGTCTGTCCGTTCGTCCGTCTGTCTGTCACAGTAGTCTACAGCTTCAGCCGTAATAGCCAGTTGAAACTTTTACAGAATACGTGTTACTTTGGCCTCTATATCGGCATAAAACAAAAATTTTCAAAATTTAAACCCGTTCTAAGGAAACCTCGAAAAATTATAGCATTTTCAACGTTATTTGTTCAGCTCTAACATAAAGACGGTAAAATATATAAGTTTAAAATTTGGTCATATTTTTGTACATACCCTTAAGTAAAACAACAAATAATTATGAATTGGGTTCCGAATTCAGAAGGTGCCGAATAGTTTGTCAGCCGACGTTTGGGAGCCGAGCGTAACGAAGCGGAGCGAGGCGACCAATCCTGGTTTAAAAAAAAAATATGCCAAGGCAGATGATAATATAATATACCCAATTTATGATGTGCTGACTAAATGAGATGAGATGGCGCTCTAAACTAAATCACGTCTGTATCGCATGAAAAAAAGATCATTGTTACGGCTAAAGCTAAAGTTACTTCTTTAGGGTAAGTAAATAATTCTAGGGTAGATAATAAAGCCAATTTTGAAGGTTTTAGTTTTAGTTAAAACGAAGAGCCATTTTCAAGTCACCATTTTATAAACGTCAAACTAAAATTTTAGTTTGACAGCCATAATTTACTCAACTTAGTGATTTTAACTCGTTTTGATAATTTCAAGGCACATTTTAGAGCTGTCATTTGATTGAATTTAAAAAATTTAGTTTGATTTAAGAGCGTTTAAAAGACTTTCTAATTTTAGTTGGTGTGTCCTCCAGAATAGCAAAATATAGTGCTGTTACTTAACTTCTTAGCTTAAAATTAAAACCTTCAAAATCGGCTTGAATGTATCGTTAACTTTCACGTTACAGGAGAAAAAAAATGTTTAGTCATGTAATTTTTTCGCTTTCCAGTACAAAGTGGTTCAATCAGCTGACCAATGGAAAGGTGAAAGAAAGGATAGCGCAAAAAAGATTTTTTTTTTGAGAATTTTCCATTGTGGTCTGTGTATACTCAATAATCTCTTGAATTTTTTTCACTTTGAATTGTAGAACCTTAATAACGTCTCAGTTGTTTGTCGAGCGAGACAGAAATCTTAAATTGGGACAACACGCTGCACTGATGCAGTTGATGCGCAAAACGGAACAAGCTTATTGTGCTAGCACCTAGCACCTCCTTATTAATCTGTTCTGTGGCTAGCACAACTTCCGGTCCTTAAGGGCTTGTATTGGGTCTTTCAACGGTTTTTGTTTTAATATGCTGAGTCAACTACTTATCTGATCAATGTGAAACTTGAACACGTGTTTTTTCAGACCTTTGTCTTTCCGTTGTCAGGTCGGTAACCTAATTGGACACATTTCGCTCGATAGATTTTATGTTTGAAAATGATGCCTTTTTAAGTTAATATTTCGTTTTATGTCTAAACTCTGAAATTACTGCTTTAACAAGAAAACATAGTTTATTTTCCGATGTCAGGTGAAAAACTCCTACATCAAATACTTTTTCGTAAAATACAGAAAAACCTCGAAAATTCACTGATTTTGCGTGCCGGCAGCGCTTGAAGCGAACGTTCTAATGTAGACTTTCTGACAACATACTGAAGCTCAAATTCGCTCAGTAAGATTATCGTGCACCAGGGATAAGGCCTTAACAAAATTAACACATACGAAAATAAAGGCAATTGTTCTCCAGCATCGTAAGTACTTAATATAAACCTTCGTCCGGACATGCGAAATTATGTAAAACAATAACAAGTATACAACATTGTTTCACTTTCAGAAACCTTGATTTGAAGTCCTTGCTTTGTTTCTCATTTTATTTTACGGATCGCTGAGCAGTGTCCTTCGTTAACAGGTTTACGCTTAAGGAATCGTCATCAGTCAGATTGCCTTAGATGTAGAAGAGTAAATAGGTACTTTCAAGGGCGGTGCCCTTCATTGGATGTCTCGTCAACACCTGTGACAAGAGAAGACCAATAGAAAAACCCGGCCAAGTGCGAGTCAGACTCGCGCACAAATAAAGGGTTGTTATATATAAATCATTATGTTAAATAACATCAACAAAAAACAAGGCGTAAAATAGTAGCGCCGCCTGACAAATATTTGGCGCTGTCTGCGTACGGAATCCCACTTTTTATTTTACTTTAGCATATGTTCTATAATATCTATGACTCGTACGAGTAAAACTTGAATTTATAACAAATAACGTTAAAATTGCAAATTTTCGAGGTTTCTTGTATGGAGAAATGGGGACCCCCTTTAATTTAATTTTTTTTATATTTAAGTATTTGTCGTGGTAGACGCCATAGTAACACGTACTTTTTGAAAATTTCAGCTTTCTACCTATTACGGTTGAAGCTGTAGAACCCTGTGACAGACAGACAGACAGCGGAGGCTTAGTAATAGGGTCTCGTTTGGCATCCTTCGGGTACGGAATCCTAAAAACCGGTCAAGTGCGAGTAGGATTCGCGCCTGAGGGTTCCGTAGCATTCAAGTTAGTTAGTAGACTTAAATGATTCGAATAAAATTTACAAACTTATTATTACCTACAAAATATATGCAACATAACTGCAAAATTAAGTTGGTCGACTATCACTTATTAACTTGTGAAGACTATTTAGCTTTGATAGTTTTCCTTTTAATATCGTTATACAGCAGGGTATCCCAAAAGTCAACGTTATCCCTTGGAGGGCTGATAAGCCAGCTCATGACTGTCCAGAATATCAAAATATGACCTCAGTAAAAAGTCGATAGTTTTCGAGTTATCGATACTTTTATGAATTTCGTAAAATTCGACATCTTAGAGGAGTCTTTTCAGTGCCACAGCTACACAATTCCATATTCCAAGATTATAATTTTTGTTTCGGAATCTTGAATAGCCCTGCTATTGATCCTAGTTCAAAATAAAACTAATATGATACGCGTTTGTAATGAATAAAATATTTTCGTTCTAATTATAAGTTTTTAATTTTTTGACTCTTCATACTGTGAAAAAAATTTACCACGCTTAACTGGCAAGTAATTTTAAATAATAGGTCATTTACCGTAGTTTCTTAAATAGTAAAACAATTGCCACATTTTACTTTAGAAAAAATTATATTGCTATTCTACTGTAAATGGAGCTCATCTAAAAAATATTTAAATACTTAGAAATTCGAATGAAAACACTTGTTAAACTTAAAAGGTAGGTATTTACTAACAAAAACTAATTGAAATTAGAAGCAGATGTTCAATTGCCTGCCACGGCAACCTTTTAGATTTCTTTTTCCTCATTACAAGTCCGGTGAAAATAAAAGGATTGGCGATTGAACCTTTATTTCTCAAAATAAATAATATTTTGTGAGAGCTTGTTCTGTCCATACATTTCATGCCAAGTTTTTACTATGATAAATTGGGTGTGATTGTTTTGAGACATTTAATCAAAAACTAGGCTTGGTTAATTGAATCTTTTTATCATATTATTAAAAAGAACTACTGAAAAGAAAATTATTTATTGAAAATTAAAGCCGAAAAACTAATTGTTCTAAGCGTTCTTAATTCCCAATTTACACACGCCCACAAAATTTACGACCAAAAAACAGGCTAGCTAACCCCATATCTACTCTACAAATGATACATTCAAGTCCCTTTGCAATGTGTGTAAAAATCCATAATAAATTATAAAAAAACAAATTATAACAGCAACCAAAGATGAATCAAATATACAACAGCTAAAATTCTCCTGAAAAAATGTTATTACTCCATCTATGAATTTTTGCAAGACTGAATTTATTAATATTAATTATGATTACTCTAGAAATCAAATACCAAAATTTAATTATTCTGTTAAAAAGATGAACAATTTTGAATCGTTAAGAAATAAATATAAATATTGAATCAAATCTATCTCCTAGACTATTTCAATTAAGGAAATTTCTATCTGTTACCTATATAAAGATTTAATAATGTATCTCCTATGCTATTAATGTAATAATTTAAAAATTCTTTATTATTGTAATAATTTAAATTTAAGAAATTGCTATGCCCTGTCTGGGTTCATGTTTATTACAAAAAATGTTACTGAATTGTACAATTTACAACATGAGTGCAATGATGTTCTTTTTTTTTAGTTTATTTAATATTTGTCCTAATGTATTTTTAGTTATAAGCATTAGTTAATTTTTGTGTGATTCTCTTGTGTTTTTCACTTTCTATCAAATAAATTTCTTTCTTTCTTTCTTTCAATAAAGGAATACTGAATACTAAAGCAGTAGTAAAACAACGCGATTTTTCAAAATTCTGTCTGTCTTATAGTAAGGCCAACGGGACGATTTAAAAAAGGTAAACACATTTTCAGGGGTTCAAAACATTTCTAAAATACGTTTGTTGTAAATAAAAATAGAAAATTTAACTTGTTATTATAAAAAAGTCAGGTGCGAGTCCTCTCTTAGAATTCCGTACATAATCTGCAGATAATCTGTAAATCATTCCGTTTTAGAGCTAGAGAGCCGTAAAATATTCAGACAAACAGACAGACAGACAACAGAGTGACAGCAATAGGGCTTTTGCCCTTTGGGTACGGAACCCTAAAAAAAATTCCTTTTTGGTATGGAACCCTAAAAATCGAAGTTATATTAGTGGTTCAAGTCCGGAAAAATTAAACGTTTTTTGCGTGGTGAATTAATATCTTTCAAAGGTTGTCTGCCAGGCTGTGATTCCATAATTAAAATCAACAACCACTTACAATAACAGTAAAATCAACAAGAAAAACTAACAGTAACGGTTTAATGATAACAAAAAACTAAACAAATACATAAACGAAAGAATACGTATCACTTCGAACGCAATCCAAACAGGAAAGAACTTGTGCACAAAATTCAAAATGGCGACCTTACCAAAATGGTTACCAACAGTAACATCCGGTACTGACTGCTCACCTGTACCACGATCCACGCAACGTCAGCTGTCATCGACCGACTAACGGCACTATGTCGACCAATTGACGCCATTATTGCGTACGAGAGATAAGAATGGAGATAACTCAGTAAAGGTCGGATTGTGTAACTTTTTCAAATCGTCTCGTTGGCCTTACAATAGACAAATATTACGACGTGATAGAGAAAATCTCAGTTCATATTCATGTCAAAAAAACCCAGAGCGAACAGATACAGAATGTAGCTCAAAATTTCAGTGACATTTAATTACATCATTCAGAAATTATTTTACTACAAGATTCGATGGCTAAATGTGTGATATTGCTATTTCTTTTTTAAAAGGGGTGAGATTTTCATTAAAATTCTGAGCTACATTCTGTATCTGTTTCCTCTGGGTTTTTTTCCATACTCGTTGAGCATTCTCCTTTCAGAAATAATTTCGATAAATCGTTTCTGTGACAGAAAATTTCTACAATTTTACTGACCAGTGTTACCTAATAATACTATACAATTAAACACCCCTAAGAATATTATAAAGACAACCAAGGCAATTTAACATATCTATTTACACTAAAAATATTATAAAACTCGTGTCTGTACATTAAATATTGTCTGTCTATCTGTATGTTCCGTTTAAAACTCGAGAAACCACTCAAGGGATTTGGATGCGGTTTTCTTTATGAACATCGTAATGACCCAGGTCTTCATATTATATAAGGCTGTTGATAAAATAACCGTCAAGCCAAAAACTACCAATACTCAAAGATAACACTTATACACAAGGGAAGTTGCGGGCAAAAAATATAACTTTTAGCTAAGAATGGTCAATACCCCATTTCTTTAGTTTTTCGAGTTCATTAAAATTATGAAAAATTATCGTCATGTCTGGTATCTTTGACTACGCGTCAATTTAAAATTATTTAGGAGAACATCATCTTGAGATTATTCTCGTCCTATAAATCTAATGCTGGAGCTTTTCTCACCGCTGCTGACTTCTGGCCAGAAGGGATCGTGTTGTGACATGGGTAAAAATCCCTCAAAAATAGGTTAAAAATTTAATTAGGGAAACAAGAAAATGGAGATAATGGTAAGAGGGCGCGACTCTTACGAACGGAGGAGGCCCTATATCAATCAACAGAGATGTGATACGTCTTATATACCTCTTTACCCGCGGCTCAGCCCGCGTTTATTAGATCTCTGCCCCGTTTTCGGCTTGGGCGTTATTTAACCAGACCAGGGTCACTAAGATGATAATAAAGAAAACCGCATCCAAATCCGTTGAGTGGTTCTCGAGTTAAGGCGACGCCACGAAATTTTGGCGACATGGATCTCCATTTTTCTCAGCAATAAAAAAACAGATGTAATTACCAATTTATATACTAGATTAAGCATTTCATTGACATCATTTTGCCCGAAGATTTTGTTGATTGATTAACTTTCATAGCAGAGAAAAAAATATTTAGAAAACCTATTTTAAAACAGAGATTTCTATTTTACTGACAAACGGGAGCGAATGAAGCCCCTAAATTTTTTATTTAAATTAGTCTACAAATACACTTCAATATGGCCGATTGGATTTATTAAATTACTTAAAGTTGTCATTTTAAATGAAAAATACTGTTTTGCCGCATACGACCTTACGGCATAAGCTAGTTCGTGAGCGCATATTTGTATGGAGTAAGTCCCCCTCACTCCACTTTCCTAAGGCGCCGATTTGAAATTAAAAGTTTATCAATGCCTCGCCTTAAAACGGAACATTCAGACAAAAAGACGGATAAATAGACAAACTTCTAAAAATTGCATGCGCCCACAATTTAAAAATTATTATCAAGGTAGGTACGAGTATAATTATTATCACTGATCTATAAGATTTCTATGAAAATAATGCAGTTTCAACTCCCGAAATCGAAAGGATGCACTGAAACAAATACGTTTCTATCAAGAGGCTTGTTTGTCAATTTTGGCTATATTGGTGTCGATTCGGTGTAATTGACAGGACTAAACTTAATTTAAGCATTCTGTCTTTTTCTTTCTGTATCGAAAGGACAAGGATAGGACGCATAAAATATGTTGCACCGAATCGACAATGTTCTTATGATCAAGTACACAAGCCGAGTTAGTACAGGAAACTGACATCTTGTTGCGCTCATATGGAGCTAAGATGTTGTTTACGGTTAACCAGATCTTGTACAATTTACTTTTTTTTCAGTGTGCGAAATATTTGACAATCTAAAATGTTGAATTTAGAAATAGTCTCCCTAAAATCTTCTAGAAAAGCTGGCTTGTGTATTGCTAGTACATGTCTACCAGGCGTCTAAAAAGCTAAGGAAGTCATCAATATAATTGTCAGGATGGACAGATGTTTTTGTTTTGAAGTATAATATAACACACTTTAGGTAGAAAGGCAGACTCTCAATCTTTCTTGATAACAGGTTTCGAATCCCGCCAGTCGAGCAAGCACCAATGAGTTTTTCGAAATTGATGTGCGTAGTTTTTGTATACTTATTATCACTAGCACACGATGAAGGAAAACACTGTGAGGTAATCCTTCTTGCCCTAAAAAGCTTGTATTTGTGCCCGAAATATGGCGATAGCCCCTCGGCCATGACTACAAGCAGTGCTGCCAACCTCAGGAAAGCAAAAAGCAGCAAATGGAACTTAAAAAACAGCAGAAAACCGTAAAATAGTAATTTTAAAACATCAAATCTACTGTCCGACATATTATTCATAGAATTGGTAAATAGTTATACAACTACCGCAAATTGCCTTTATTTAAAGAATTTCTGGGAATTGTAAAGTAGATAAAGTAAAAATAAAAAGATTTAAGTTATCAAAATTATCAATTTTATTCCATTGGAAAATTACATATTAACATTTTCAATTTCGCAGTCTTCAACGTTTTCTAAATCTTTTTGTTTTTATTATAATCGTCATGCTTTTATTCATATGGATCTCAGTAGCATTATATGAAAAACATTCCTTTACTTCTAATTGTTCTGTTAATCTACCAATTGTAAAAAGGCATATGACCTTGTACGCATACAAATACTATCTTTATTCCTTTTTCTAAAAGGTTATTCTGGTTTGACATGTTGGTTGTGACCTATTGCGATTTGGAATTGATTTTTTTATTATTATTCGGGTACATCACCAAAACACAGTAGAAATATGAACTAAAACAGAAAACAGGGATGTCATGGCGAAAACAGTTAATCTACTGTTAAGACAGTGGGGTTGGCAACAATGACTGCAAGCTTTGACCGGCGGCGCTTCTTACGGAGCTTCTCGCTTCAGCGCGAGAGAGCGCTAAAGGCTAAAAGAAGCTCCGCAAGAAGCGCCACGCGAAGCTTGTAGGTGATCTGCCCCCTGATTCTGTATCGTAAACTCAGTTGCCAAACCAAGTGGCTATCGTCTAAAACATACATATCCGCTTATCTAAGGATAAGTTTGCACTTGAAATGACTTCACAGTTCGTAAATAGTTCAATACCCATTAAAGGTTATTTTGGAAGTTAATTTCTTATATGTTTTTGGTGAATAGCAACTATAGCTAGCAACCGACACTGAGTTACGTAATAGCCCCGCTGGGCGGCTATTCCGGCATTACTTCGCAATATCAGTAATTAGACATGTGTTTAAAGTTTGATAAACGCCATGCGATGGAAATTAGAGTCACTAAACCACATCAAATAGAAGCTATAGGATATAAAAATGCCCACTATAAGTTTTCAATCAAAATAAACAACACATATCTGTAGAAAATCCCTTTTAAAGTCACCCGCAATCTGCCTTCGCAATTTTTACGCACGTGCCAGAATACCCGCCCTGAGATTCGTCATACCTATTTATTTTTTCAAATGTAATTATTTTTTGGTATCGTTGTTACATACTAACCCTTTGTCAGTTTGCAGTGGACGGAGATGACACAAACTGAGTTTGCACACTACGCAGGCCATCCTAGATACGATACCATTATATTTTTAAACTTTAAATCAATTTTGGCAGTTTTGAGTTAAACAAATCAGCCACAAATCATCGAATTGCTGAAAAAGCAGGTGAAAGATGTGACACAAAACGTAATAATTAGATTTATGGGGACGACTCTACCCACAGGCAAGGAATCAGCAAGTTTAGAATTCTAACTTATAATTATAACTTATAACCCCAAAATAAGCCAGCGCTATCGGTCTACGAGGGGTAATGGGACACGGGCAACGACGCTCCAAGCGGATTCGCTCTGCGCTTACGCTCGACGTCAAGCTCATACGAAATTGTATCTCGATTGTACGAGCTTGACGCCGACGACGCTTGCAGCGCAGAGCGAATTCGCTTGGAGTCTCGTTGCCTGTGGCCCTCGGATAAGGCATCTGTTCGGGACGTAAAAATCATTCGAGAAAAGAGCATGTTACGAGTGTTGGATTTTCTAGTAATTATTCACACTCGGAAACACCCCTGACGCCCCTTCGAATGTTTATCTCATGCGTGATGGCGGTGTATTTTTTTTTATTGAGAGCCAAAGCTGAACACTTTGGATGCAGTTTTTACAGTCACCAAGGATGTTGCTTGAGATAAGTTCAGGAGTCCATTATTATTGCACTAGCAAATAGGATGCTGAATAGTAAGCATTTGACAAAACAAGTCACCAATAATCCAAAGGTAGCGGGTTCAAATATCGTAAGAGCACATTTTTGTGCTTGGTCCATTTTTGAACCTGGAGTATATACGTACTTAAAATAGAAAAAAGTAAATATCCTTCTAATGATTATGTTTTTATTGCGAAATCCATCACTTTGGTATACTCTTATTATTATTACTATATAGTGCATTACAAACTAGAAGAGATCAATTAAAAATGTAAAGACAAAAATTTGAAAAAAAATTCCCGGGCCATAACCTGCGAACTACGACGAAATTATAGGCTGCGACCTCTTGTTGTCAAGACAGACGTGCCACGTTACCAATTGCACCATCTTTACATTTTTTTCTAATTTATCTTTTCTGGTTTGTAATGCACTCTAACAATAATCCTTCTAATAATAATAATAATAAATTGCTTTAATTCAGGCAACAAGGCCTATAACAATAAATACCTTATACCATGGGCGTCGGAAGGGGGGGGGGCAAGGGGGGGGGGGGGCAGCTGTCCCACCTGAAAAACGGAATGGGACAGTAAAAAATAGTATCAAAGTACATATACAGC
The DNA here is from genome assembly GCA_910592155.1 of Ypsolopha scabrella. Taxonomy (NCBI): domain Eukaryota; kingdom Metazoa; phylum Arthropoda; class Insecta; order Lepidoptera; family Ypsolophidae; genus Ypsolopha; species Ypsolopha scabrella. Next base: position 15,674,929 of record OU342983.1, on the reverse strand, counting down.
GGACATACGAGAGATAAGAACGATCGGAAGTTTTTGTTTGCACAAAAGTACGTTTTTCTATTTGTCAACAACGTCACTGTGCCGGTCCGGTAGTGTAGATGGAAGTCTACCGGGAAAACGACGGTATACCACGCCCTTCGGCCAGAAGTCCTCCTTCATGAAGGTGTGCAGCCTGCTCGTCGGTATTCGAGCCACAAACGCTTTGGATCTTGCGTTGTGACGCGACTCCAGTGGCTCCACTCTCAACAGGAAGTTGGTCTTGCTTCGGATGAACTCGACGATGTCCTGCGCCTTAGTGGTGTTGTGTAGGCGGGACAGGTACATCGCCGTGGTCGGCTTCGCAGCTCGCAACAGGAAGTTAGGACCCGTTATTCCGGTGCCGCAACGGTTCTGGTTTACTCGCTTAAGGCGCCTAATGGATACATATTTATATTGATGAAGTTAATCTCTACAACTCTGGACGATGAGTCTGATAGTCGTTCATAAACTCACACTGGGTTGGGTTTCCTATCCGGGTTGCAACACCGTCCATTCAGAAATGTCACTACACCAGTGTCAAATTTCTCAACTCTGAGCTGGATTCACACACGTCAGGCATTCATAAACATATAGGCAAGTCAAAATGACAGATAAACCTCTAAAATAAAATAAGTATTTCAAATTAAGTTTAGAGTGTAGCAATACGGCCAAACCCTTTCAAAAACTCAGCGTTGCAACTTGCAACTTTTTATTGAACGCGTTTCTAATAGAAGCCAACAACTTGAGCGTCAAAGACGATAGCTGTCAATTTACACATCGCATCAGCCCACAAGCATGAGATGAGAAAGATGCAAGTTTTAATAAGTTTGTGCTAAGTTGGGCGCATTAAATCAGTTGATGGTAATGCCGGCTCCACTGCGGAGTCCTATCTTACTCGCAGCCCCCTCACTGAAGTAGAGGATAGCTGTCAAACAGGCACAATCAGGTAGCAACTGATGGTGGTATATCTGTTACGAGTAATACTAGAAAATAGGATACACCTAGGTTTACCCGAGTAATCCTATACCAAACTTCGGAGGTCGCCTCGCTCTGCTCCGCTTCGCTCGGCGCTCAATGTTAAACCTAACACGCTCCTCCTCGCTTCGCTCGTCGTCACACCTATTTTTGACTTTTTTCGGCCTTTACCCGACTTCGGGTTTTATCCGTAACATATCCCCTCCTTTCCCGTGGTTCACCTCCCCAATTGCCGGCCCTTGTACAAAAAAGACTGGTGATGGGCAGTGGCGGCGTTACTGGCGCAAGGGTTTTGGCACAGTGCTCACCAACCCGCCTGCCGGGCATATCTTCCAGGAGGACCGCCAAGAGTGGCGAAATATTGAAAAGGCGTATGTCTAGTAGTGAACAAAACAGGCTGATAGATGGACGTCAATCATGTTAAAAATAGCTCATCAAATCTCACTAATTTTATTCGGAATAGAACTTATAGAAGGGCTACGCACATTTATATTTATATGCAATTTAATATACTTTATATCTGGCAACATAAAATTTTCTTTTCTAGGGTTAAATTGTAAATATGATTTAGGTCTGACAAAAAAGAATACTTGGGTCACATTGAATTGAATTGAATTTGTTTATTGTTCTAGAAAAAAATACTTGAAATTATTACAATTTTGCCAAACCACTATCGCGGTTTGTCGGCAAGCTCTTAATTTAACTTAATTAATATCCACACTACACAAAACACTTTTTTTGTAAACAAATGGTACAATATTTATTTAATAATAATAATAATTTTTCTTGGTTTAAGACTTACATAAAAGAAGGCGCTTGAGTTTGGTTTTTTAACATTAGTAACACAGAAGTCTGTTGGGAAGGTTTTATAAATTCTAGGTAACATACTGATACCCATACGGGATCCGTAGTAGTTACAATGTTTAGCTATTAGGTATTTAGTTTCGTTTCTTTTGGTACTAGGGGTAGGATAGCTACAATTCGATATTTTTAAGAAACTTGGTTTTCCAAACATTTCTTTGGCTATTTCATATTTTACTCTCGTATCTATCGGCATTATTCTACAAATCTTGAAGAGGTTTTTACATTTACTTTTAATATTTTTACTCACTATGCATATAAGGAACCTTAACTGAAGTCTTTTTATTTAATTTAAATAAGTGGGAAATGTTCGACCATAACTAGCCAACCCGTAGTTGATCACTGATTCAACAAGCGCGTAATAAACACAGTATAATAAAGACCTATTCACAAAATATTTAAAATTTCTGAACTTAGCTAATAATATTCTGAGCTTTGCACATATTTCTTTTATATGTAATTTCCAATTCATATATTTTCTATTGTAGGGCCCAAATATTTAATTTTATCTCATTTTTATTATTTTGATGGAAGCACTCGTATGAGTGCCCGATGATATTAAACGATAAATCCCTTTCTCGGCTTCGTTGAGATCTAATATGCATAAATTTCGATTTCTCTTTATTCAAAATAATGCCATTATCATGAGACCACTTGACTATATTATCAATACTCTTGAATACATTTTTCTATATTATTCACATCTATATCTGAATATGACGTATCGTCCGCGTACATATAAGTTTTACAATTTTTGACAACATTGCTGACACTATTACGTGCATTATATATCCAACAGGACCGTACACAGAGCCGGTTGGCACACCATGTTTTCTATAATATATACTAAGTATATTATGTTCCAATTCCAATAATATTCTCGAGAGATACAATTATTCTTTGAAAGATGGAATTTCTTGCTGCAAACACTGGCAACAAAGTTTTACCTACACAATTACTATTTGATGATATCGTAATAGTTCATCGTGAATTTATATTTCTTGAGAAAAGTATTGGAATACAACCTTAAAATAATACTTTTAAATGAGTATATACGTTATTTATTGAAGTAAATTATTTAAAACCTATTTAAGAGTCAAATGGTTTTGATAAAATACCCCCAAAGATCAAAGTTGAAGTAGATTTCTCAATGACAAAGAAAATGAACGGTTTATTTGCTATAAAGCGTTTAGTAGAATTACTACTGGAAAATATTTTTGGTGTTGATGCTGCAGCTCTTTTAAATGCTGATGATCCTATTTCTGACACTTCGATTACTGCTTTGTGCAGGATTTGAGATACAAACAGAGATTCATTTGCCACTCTATCAAAACTTGCGTACGAAGTGTCAAAGATGTCCAAAATGCCCATGGAATTTAAAGGTCTATTTAGAACAATGTTACTAGCGATTTGGAACTTCGGGATTTTGACTTCAATGACTTCCGAATCAGATTCCACGTTATTTTGTAGCTGGAAAATGTCTTTTGGGTCCATTTTCGCAAAGTTCAAGTACACTTCTGAAACTTTTACTCCGGGATGAGGTAGGATGATGAGCATGGAATATTTTCTATTAATTCCATATGGCATTTCCAAAACTGAAGCTTTTAACCTTTCCAAACTTACAAAAGGAAAATTGGCTCGATTGTGCATCATAGGTACTTGTCCAACGACTTCGTTATTTTCATCATAAAAAGATCCAACTGCTGTTTCTGTTAGATTAAACGGAAAACACCAAAGTCCTTGAAAGGATATGACGTTGGTTAAAATCATTCTCGACTTCACAAAATTATTTGCTGTCAACACATTTGCAGCTTTAGCTCCCGGATTCCTTATCTGACCATTCGCTATTTTTGTTGCAACATTTGGATCACTAAAGTCTAGTGTTTTTACTACCACACTGAAATCTGTTTTCATAAGATTTAAAAAATCTTGTTTGATATCGAAACCCTTGTCCAAAAACATAAAATTCTTGCTAATTAACGACACTTCAGGCGTTGAAGAGTTCAAGACACTTTCCTTCAGATATTTATACGCTGTCGTTTGCCGGTCAAGGTGTTTTGATAGTATCAGTGCATTCCTTAGCTGATCATAACTCGCACCAGTAGCTGCAAATGTGGTAGCTGTCATGATTGTCCAAACAGCAAACGGTGAAATCACAAACTGTCTACCAGTTTCTAACTTGGTAAAATAAACAACCTCTATGCTAAAATTCCTCGCACGATCACTGTAGTCTTCACAAGAACACGTTGAGATAAGCAAGACTGGAACGAGTATATAAATAAGTTGCGTCATCTTGAACGATGTGACCTCGACAGTGGTCAGTGTTTTACTGAGAATCTTTCGTTATATCGACATACATATGAGTACTACATGTTATACTGTGGCCCACAAAAACTTGTAGAGTTATAAAACTTGAAAGGGTTTGGTTAATTTAAACGATTTTTTTGCTCGTTTTACTTGTTGTTGCTTTGGCTCCGCCACACCTTTGTAACTTGAATTTCGAAAAATTTGTTCTTAGCGTGTGCCTGCGCCATATATTGTAAGGTGACTTTGATATCGACAAATTCGCGCTGGATACTCGGAGTCATAGAGGAGATAGCATTGGAGTACTCATGAATTGCGTCCGCCAAACGAAATTTTCTGCCATTTATTTACGGGAGACGCAGCACACTGGTTCCATATCAGGAAATCGTGGACTTACGGTCAAGTCAATTTGGAGGTCAAGGAATTGAACTGATTTTTTTTTTGATAGACTGCTGAAGCTATTACAAACACCTTTTATAAACGTTGTTCTTCTGAAATATGCATTGCTTTCAGAAAAAAAAATTGAATTATTTTTTGTATGGAGAAAATTATCTTTGTGTCATATACTTTCGTGCCTCATGTTTATTTAAAATGAAACTTACTACAGGTCATTGAGGAAGTCATGGCCAATATTTTATTTCCTTACACTTTTAACTGCGAAAATCTGCGCTTTGGAAGCTACAGGCACTTGAAAATATTTAGTGAAAAGGTCAAGGAATCGAACTGATTTTTTATTTTTTGTAGACTGCTGACGCTATTACAAACACCTTTTACTAAAGTAGTTTTTCTGAAATACGCATTACTTTCAGAGAAAAAAAAGTTGAATTATTTTGGTATGGAGAAAATTATGTTTTTGTCAATTACTTGCGTACTTCTTGTTATTTAAAATGAAACTTACTACAGGTCATTGAAGAAGTTACGGGAAACATTTTCCTTCCTAACACTTATAAGTGAAAATCTGCACTTTGGAAGCTACAGGCACTTGAAAATATTTAATCAAAAGGTCAAGGAATCCAACAGATTTTTTTGGTCGACTGCTAAAGCTATTACATGCACTGTTTGATAAACCCCCTTGTAGACAGGTACACCTTGGTTCTTATTTTGCTGGGCCCATTTATTTTAAACAGAAACTAAACCCTACTAGAAAGGGGTCTCCAAAACAAGGAAACTTGTATACTAAATCCAGTTATATGGGTAAACGATTCAAAAACTCACATTTCTGTAGGAATGTTCACCTTCCTGTCATTGACGCGACCTCGGCGCTCGATCAAGGTCGCAACTCAACCTTGGTTCAGAGGAAAGCACAGATCCCCTGGACGTGCTCGTCTTTTCCTTTGGAAATGCCATCGTCGCTCTCAGCACGGAGGTTTCCGGCAAACGACCAGCCCAGCCAGCAGTTTACAGGTGTAGATTAGTACCCTAAACGCAAATATCTAACCCTAAGGCCAACTTTCCCAAAGAAACCCAAGTTTCAAGCACTATTTCAGCACAACGTGTTTGACGGAATTCTCTTGACATCACATTTCACATTTACTTAATTCACGAATCCTTTCGCGTATAGGTTTCGGACCACAGTTAACACTAATTAACTGGTTTATTTCACACTTTTAATGACTGATATCCTCAAAATCTCAATTATATAACCTCTCACAACCCGAGTTGTTTCCAAAAGCCAATACCGGGAAGATGTCTGCGTCACAATTGACAGCTCGACAACGCGTGTTGCCATACCAATAAAATAAACACCTTAACAAATAAAATGCTGCGTTCCGATACGTTTTAAACCGAACATGCACCCTTTACTGAAGTTGTTTTTCTGAAATATCCATTACTTTCAGAGAAAAAAAAAATTAATTATTTTTTGTATGGAGAAAATAATGTTTTTGTCAATTACTTGTGTCCTTCATGTTTATTTAAAATGAAACTTACTACAGGTCATTGAGGAAGTCACGGCCAACATTTTCTTTCGTAACACTTATCTGTGAAAATCTGCGCTTAAAAGCAAAAATGTCAATGGTAGGGATACTGTTATGACGTCATCACTTGTTTGTCAGTAAAAGATATTTACAATAGCGTCAGTAGTCTACGGAAAATAAAAAATCTGTTTGATTTCTCTGAAAGTAATGCATATTTCAGAAAAACTACTTCAGTAAAAGGTAATAGCTTCAGCAATCTACCAAAAAAAACAGTTCGATTCCTTGACCTTTTCGTTAAATATTTTCAAGTGCCTGTAGCTTCCGAAGCGCAGATGTTCGCAGATAAGTGTAAGGAAATAAAATATTGGCCATGACTTCCTCAATGACCTGTAGTAAGTTTCATTTTAAATAAACATGAAGCACGGAAGTAATTGACAAAAACATGATTTTCTCCATACAAGAAATAATTCTTTTTTTTTCTCTGAAAGTAATGCGTATTTCAGAAAAACTACTTCAGTAAAAGGTGTTTGTAATAGCGTCAGCAGTCTACCAAAAATAAAAAATCAGTTCGATTCCTTGACCTTTTCACTAGATATTTTCAAGTGCCTGTAGCTTCCAAAGCGCAGATTTTCGCAGATAAGTGTAAGGAAATAAAATATTGGCCATAACTTCCTCAATGACCTGTAGTAAGTTTCATTTTAAATAAACATGAGGCACGAAAGTATTTGACAAAAACATAATTTTCTCCATACAAAAAATAATTCAATTTTTTTTCTGAAAGCAATGCATATTTCAGAAAAACAACATTTATAAAAGGTGTTTGTAATAGCTTCAGCAGTCTATCAAAAAAAAAATCAGTTCAATTCCTTGACCTTCAAATTGTCTTAACCGTAAGTCCACGATTTCGTGATATGGAACCAGTGTGCTGCGTCTCCCGTAAAAAAATGGCAGAAAATTTTGTTTGGCGGACGCAAGTCATGAGTACTCCAATGCTATCTCCTCTATGACTCCGAGTATCCAGCGCGAATTTGTCAATATCAAAGTCACCTTACAATATATGGCGCAGGCACACGCTAAGAACAAATTTTAGATAATATATAAGATAGCATATTTCAGAAAAACTACATTTATAAAAGGTGTTTGTAATAGCTTCAGCAGTCTATAAAAAAACAGTTCGATTCCTTGACCTTCAAATTGACTTACCCCTAAGTCCACGATTTCGTGATATGGAACCAGTGTGCGCAGGGGGGACGGGTTAAAATACGTATAGCACACACTTACACTAAACTGCATACCTACAAAAGAAAAAAAGGTGTAATTACACAAACAGACAAATTAACAAAAGTACATACATCCACAATTTATCTCAACCGTCTAAATATTTTCATGTCTGAATACAGACCAAATTTTCAATGTGTGTCTGCCTATAGATTAGGGATGGGGTAGTCTATCTACACTTCTACACTATCTACACTTCTACATCTACATATATCTACACTTCTACATTCTAAATCTACATCTACACTATTAAGTATATAAAGAGGAAAGATTTGTTTGTATGTTTGAGGTAAACTTTGTAACTACGGAACCGATTCTAAATTTTTTTTCTTTAGCTATAAAGCTACACTATTGGTGAGTAACATAGGCTATATTTTAATTTAATAAAATTAAGTTTTTAGTCTGAAAATTCAATATTTGTGAACCATGTCGGGAGAAAAAACGCTGCTTAGCTGCTTTATCGGCGTGCCTTGACCAAACGGTTAGTTATACGTGATAAAACCGGTTGTTTCTCCATACGAGGAAACTGTATCAGTTTATTCTGACTAAAGATTTTCATCTACAACGATCCTGACACATCTCTTGCTAATGTTAAGCTTGATAAAGTCGCTGCTAGGTTTAAGCATAGATACATTAAATACTATTGTATACCTATATATAGAAACGGGAAAACTATGTCAGTTTAATCTGACTACAGATTTACATATACAACGATCCGGAGACACCTCTTGCTAATATTTAGCTTGAAAAAGTGATTACAGCCAGGTTTATGTATTGATTTTGTCCCATAACGAGAAAATTGTATCTGTTTAATCTGACTACAGATTTCCATTAACAATGATTCTGACACACTTCTTGGCACTTTGGTAAAACATGGTGATCAGGGTCTGATTATGGGACTGGAAGATGAGTACGGGATCTCCTCAACGGACAACAGTCGACCCTTCGAGTTTGGGCTTATTTGATTGGTATTTATTAACACTTTGGTAAAACATGGTAACCAAGGTCTGCTGATGGGACTGGAAGGTGGGTACGGGATCTCTTCAACGGACAATAAAAAAAATGACGATTATAGGTCTTAACTGGCCAATTACAGGAAAACTATAGCGATTAAAAAAGTCTGCAACAAATGAGACATAAAAAAATGAAAAATAAATTTTTAAAAAATTTACGAAATCTAATAATCTAATAATTCTAGATATTAAAGGGCTGATTATAAAATTATATACTTTTACTATAATTACTGGCAGCGATTTCAAGAAATCTTTGAAAAGCCACAAAAAATGCATGTGGGGGACATCCTTATTTACGCTATGACATACGGACGGACGGACAACGGAGTCTCACCATAAAGGTTCCTTTTGTGAAATTGGTGGACCGAAAAAATTAAAAATCATGGTGATTTGGGATTACGTAAAGATTACAGGAAAAATATAGCGGTCGAGAAATTCCCGATACTAAAATGACAAAATCTTTTTTTAGTTATCATAAATAGTTATGGGCTAGATTTTAATACCTTCTTCCTGACTGTTCCCAAAACTGTCAAATAACGGAACCCTAGGTATGCGAGTCTGACGCGCATTTGACCGTTTTTTTTTAATGTCTTGGGATTAGTGTGTTGGAGCCGTATGATGGCGTAAACTGCTTTTTCGTAAAAAAGCGTGTCATACAGGCCCACTCCCGAGATGAAAGTAATCGACGACAACAACGACGAGCGAGCGAGCGAGGCGAAGCGAAGCGAGGATGAGCGTGTGTATAGCTTACACAAAAATAAATTTGGTGAGCCGAGCAAAACGGATCGGAGTGAGGCAACCCCCTTAGTTCTAACAGAAAATAATTTCTTTTGATCGCGATTGTTCCGTAACTCGGTTTTTCACGCTGTTTAGGTCATCAACTCGTCACATCAATGATGACCAGTGCAGTGATAGGATAATCCGATCCTTTTTTTGTACTTATGAACGAAAAGCTAACATCAAATGGAAGCGGCTTTTACTATATATTTTTTTATCTTATCTGTTATTAAAAATAAATTTACTTTTAGGTGTCAAGGTAATAATTTAGGCGTATTACGTCAGACTGGTAACAGCACTTAGCACCATATTATATTGCTGATTAACTGGTCTGATGATGGGACTGGAATGTGGACATAAGATCTCCTCATTTTATAACTTAAACTTAGCATTTATTAGTTGATAATCTGACTATAAAAAAAAAGATAAACTATATGAGACAGGTAGATGATGTTTTGCATAGTATTTTAACTTACTACAGTTTCTACAATCTACGAGCGCACGTGATCATTATTTGTAGTTGTAAACGTAAATACATAATTGCGTTAGTGTGTGTACCCGACGGAGCGGTCAGTAGCGAGCGAGCCATCATTCGAGTCACTTGTGCATAGTGTTTTCACGCTGCTAATGTGCATGAAGTACCATCAGCATGTCAAATCACACGGGTGAAGGAAAACGCAAAGTAATTCATAGCGAGGTAAGATTTTTTATTCATTTTAAAACTTATTAAAGGTAATTTTCTAGTTCGATAAAGTCCGGTTTGCGGATCGCGTTTGATATTTAAAATTTTTTCTCGAGAAAAGATATTGTGTCAAATTTTTTTTAAAATAAATGTTAAAAAACTATCAATTAAAAATAGTTATTTATTATTTTCAGGGACGCGCCATTATTGCTCGAGTGTATCACTTTCTTCAAGACGAGTATAATTTTATGAAAGCAAACAATGTGGATAATTGTGATTTAAGTCCTTTGGCTAATATACGGAAACGTACTGCTGAAGCTACAGGAGTCAGTGAACGCACTGTAAGTACAATTTTAAAAGAAGAAAAAGAGCTGCCATCTTCTTCTGCAGGTTTTACCTCACCTATGAAAAACGACGTAAGAGAGATAATAAATTTGATTTAGACAACATGAACCTTGAAATTATTCGTACTACTGTGCAAAATTTTCATATTATGGAAAGGCAACTACCAACATTGTTAAAACTGCGATCAGCTTTGAGAGAAAAGATTGGGTTTGATGGGTGCTTAAACACATTACGTTCAATACTAAAGAAATTAGGCTATAAATGGAAAAAAATTGGAAATAACAGAAAAGCATTACAAGAAAGACATGAGATTCAACTTTGGCGTATCAACTTTTAAAAAAAAATTCATCAATACCGTTTGGAAGGTCGTCCTATTGTGTACACTGACGAAACATATATTATGTTTTGACTTCTCACGTGCGGCAAAACACCTGGTTGGTTAAAAACAATGACACTAAAGGCAATAAACAGTTTTCTAAGAAACTCAGCACAGGAAGCCGATTCATTATAGTGCATGCAGGTAGCAGCGATGGTTTTGTACCTAATGCTTCACTGGTCTACAAAGCGGCATCTACGTCAGGAGATTATCACTCTAATATGAATTATGATAATTATTCTAAATGGCTTAATGAAAAATTATTGCCCAACTTACCGTAGAAGTCGGTTATTGTTATGGACAATGCATCCTATCACAATACTAGAAGCAGCAAAATACCGACATCTAATTCCAGTAAAGGGGAAATGCAAAACTGGTTGACAGAGAATGACATTTCATTTGATAGTAATTTAAAAAAAGTTGAACTATATGATTTGATCAAAAATAACAAGGACCGATTCATAACATTTAAAATAGATGAATTTATAAGAAGAAAAGGTTTTGAAATCTTAAGACTTCCTCCGTATCACCCAGAGCTAAACCCGATAGAAAATATTTGGGGTATTATAAAAAACCGCATTGCTTCAAAAAACATAGGTCAAAACATGACCATTGTTCAAAGTTTAATAGATGAATGCATAAATGTTAAAGACCAAACCACCTGGCGAAATACATGCAATCATGTTGAAAAAATTGAAAACGAATACATGAAGTATTTTGATTATGATTTCCAGTTTATTATAAATGTTGGAGAAGATGATGAAAGTGACAATGACAGTGAGGATGATGATAGTGACAGTGTAGAAACATTAGATGAAGGATTGATATAAATTATGTATGTTAATCATATTAATTGACAGATCTTTTTATGTTGTGTAAAGATATGTTTAGGTTTAATTTCTTTTGTGTTTATTTAATTTTCTACCTGTAATTAATTATATATTTATATATATATATATATATATATAGATATACCTTTGGGCACTTTGTGGCTCCAACGTGCCGTATAGGTAGTAATTTGTTGATCCATTTGCACTTGTTGATCCGGGTGTCTTTTGTTGATCCGATGCCAGCTGACCATAAATATGTGGCTCCGTTCGGAGCCACAAGTGTCACAATGAGTAATAATAATAATTAAGACATTTTTATACAAATCCACCTTTTTTGCGTTTGAACAGTTGTTGATCTGATTCAAATGGGCCAATCAGAGCACAGCATTTGCCACGGGCTTTTTCATTGGCACGTTCGGGCTACTACATAGGTAACACTAAAAGTTTCCGGAACTGGCCACTTACATAAACAATATTTAAAAATTTATTGCAACATTTGAAAATAGAACTCTTTGGCTGTAGAATGCAGTTTGTTTCATCTGACTGTCTTTTGCTTTTACCTTGTGGCGCCATTTAAAAAATTGTGTGTCTGCATCAACATTGTTGTTTTATTAAAACTATTTTAGTGCTTTAAGAGCGTTGTGTCAAAACATCAAACACATCCTGGTCCTCTATGATTGTCTTTAGTTCCGTTTTCCTTCTTCTAGATAAAAAACATGGCGATAGGACTTGTGCTCTGTGAGTTGATTATTTATAATATAAAGTTAAAGTGATAAATTGGTGTTTTTACTGCGGTATCTTCCTTACCACCGGCCCTCTGCCAATAGGTTATGGTACCAGTGTCGTATATACGAAACAAAATTATTGTAGTAAAAGCCGACCGCGTGCATGAAAAACAAAATGGATCCTACACGAATTATTCGCTTCGACGGATCTAACTGGGACCTGTGGAAGTTCCAAATTGAAATAATCTTCGAAAGCAAAGGTGTAAAGGATGTGGTCTTCGGTAATAAGAAATCAACAGACACCGATTGGGCCAAACTCGACACGACGGCAAAGCAAATCATCGTCACCAACGTGACTGAAGGTCCCATGTCACATTTGTTGGCATGCAAAACTGCTACTGAAATGTGGGAAAAGTTGAAGCGGACGTACGAAAGTCAAAATCAAGTATCAGTTCACTATCTTCTTCAAAAATTCTACAATATGAAGATGGAATCAGACAGTGTTCGTGAATACCTGTCTAAACTGGAACATATCACCAGTCAGCTAGAAGTAGCTGGTGAAAAAGTACCAGAAAAGATGCTGATGACTAAGATACTTTGTTCGCTACCTGAGAAATTCAAACATTTTAGTTCATCTTGGGAAAGCACGGCAGCGACTGAGCAAACTTTACACAATTTAACCACTCGACTCATGCTGGAGGAAGATAAGTTGAAGAACAACTATGATAATGATACTTCAGCAGCCTTGTCGCACAACAGTTATAAGCAGAAGCCAAAGAAATTCAAGTATAAACAGTGCAAATACTGTAAAAAGAAGGGGCATACCATTGAAGAATGTTGGCACATTAAGAACAAAAACAAGAAGCAAAGCACCTCAGAAAGTAACGCTTTTGTATCATTCGATTCCACACCAAGTGAAAATGCATGGTATGTTGACAGTGGGGCAACGGAACACATGACCAGCAATAGAAACATGTTCTCTGAGTATACATGCATATCAAAGTTAATCAAGTTGGGTGATGGTTCCGAATTGCAAGCTGTGGGCATTGGCAAAGTTTTGTTAAAAGCTTACTTCATAAACGGGGATAAAATGTCAATCGAGACAACTCTGAACAATGTCCTTCATATTCCTGACTTGAAAATCAATTTATTCTCCATTAATGTTGCATTACAAAACAATTATCAGTGTGAATGTAACGTGTGTTTTTTTTAGAGGTATAGAACTTTAAAATGGAATAAAACAAAGATGATTTTTTTAATTGATATGAAATTCATTTTATTCGAAAGACAATCTTCTGGCATTATAATTTAAATATGACTTCTGGCATATGTCCGCCACGGCTGGCTCGGACGTAGTCTAATCTGGAGGTCCAATTTTCGATGACTTTTTCCAACATTTGTGGCCGTATATCGGCAATAACTCGCCGAGTGTTGTCCTCCAAGTGGTCAATCGTTTCAGGCTTATCGGCGTAGACTTGCGACTTCACATATCCCCACAGAAAATAGTCAAGTGGCGTTAAATCGCACGATCTTGGAGGCCAATTCACGGGTCCGAAACGTGAAACTATGCGGTTACCAAACGTTTCCTTCAATAAATTAATTGTGGCACGAGCTGTGTGACATGTTGCGCCGTCTTGTTGAAACCACAACTCCTGCACATCATGGTTGTTCAATTGATGAACGAAAAAAGTCTACGCCGATAAGCCCGAAACGATTGACCACTTGGAGGACAACACTCGGCGAGTTATTGCCGATATACGGCCACAAATGTTGGAAAAAGTCATCGAAAATTGGACCTCCAGATTAGACTACGTCCGAGCCAGCCGTGGCGGACATATGCCAGAAGTCATATTTAAATTATAATGCCAGAAGATTGTCTTTCGAATAAAATAAATTTCATATCAATAAAAAAAATCATCTTTGTTTTATTCCATTTCAAAGTTCTATACCTCTAAAAAAAACACCCTATACAAGTGATGAGTGGATTATTATGAAAAATGGAGAAAAGAAAGCAATGGCAGTCAGAGAAGGTAAACTGTACAAAATGTTGTTTAAATTTGAAGGTTATGAAAAAAGTCAACTGAACATTGCCATTCAAGACATTGGCTACTGGCATAATATTTATGGTCATCAACATGTAGATCATGTGAAAAACTACCTTAAATACAAGAATATTAACTTCAAAGATGAAAAGAATTTCTTCTGTGAACCTTGTATCATGGGGAAACAGCATAGATTGCCATTCAAAAGTTCTGAAAATCGAGCAAGTTCTCCATGTGAGCTCATTCATGTTGATCTTTGTGGAAAAATGGAACGGCAGTCTCTTGGAGGTTCCCTATACTTTTTACTGCTGAAAGATGACTACTCGAACTTTAGAAAAGTATACTTCTTAAAAAACAAGTTTGAAACGAAAGAAAAACTCAAAGATTTCATCATGTATGCAAAGAATGTGACAGGAAGAAATGTAAAGACCATTAGGAGTGACAATGGCACAGAATTTATTAACAAAGACATTGAAAAGCTTTTCAAAGAGCATGGTATAGTACATCAGCGAACAGTGCCATACTCCCCCCAGCAGAATGGTAGAGCAGAACGAGAGATGAGAACAATTGTGGAGGCAGCCCGGACAATGCTAGCCGCCAAAAATATGGGCAAAGAATTTTGGGCAGAAGCAGTAAACACAGCCTCCTACATCATCAATAGAACAGGTCCGACAATTGTAAAGGGAAAAAGTCCCATAGAACTATGGACTAATAAAGAAGCAGACTTGTCAAACCTGAAATATGAGTTCGGCAGTGAAGTTTATGTTCATGTACACAACCAGAAAAGAACAAAATGGGATGTCAAAAGCAAGAAAGCTATTTTTGTTGGCTATGTAGAACATTCAAAGGCAATTAAAGTGTACTATCAAGACAGCAAGAAGACTGATATTGTAAGAGATATCATAGTACAAAAAGAAAAAAATCAAGGTGAAGATAAAGAAACTTTTTCTTTCCAGCCTTTCAGGTTACTTGACTATAATGGTGATGATAATAGCCAAGCGGAGGTTGAAGTCGACCAAGATGAGCAGCTGGTTCTACCCACTCTTGTTACTGAGATAGACGAGAAAACTGTTCCAGAGGATGACTTCAGCCGCATATCCATGTCCAGTCAATATGATCCTGATCAAACTTTTGATTCTACTTGTAGTGATAGTGACCATGAAGTCATGGTAAGTGATGACCAACAAAAACAATATTGCTTGCGTGACAGAACTAAGATTAATAAACCAATAAGGTTTGACGATGACACATGCTTTTTAAGTTTATCTAGTGATGAACCAGTCACTTATCGTGATGCAGTGTCTTGTAAGGAAGCTTCTCAATGGCAGCGTGCAAATGACAGAGAGCTACAGGTCTTAAAAGAAAATCAAACTTGGCATGAAGTAGATAAACCTACTGATAAAAATATAATTCAATGTAGGTGGGTTTTCAGGGTGAAAAACATTGAAAATGATAAACAATACAAAGCTCGACTGGTTGCCAAAGGGTTCCAACAGAAAGATTCAATTGATTTGTCTGAAATTTATTCTCCAGTTGTAAAATTAACTACTTTTCGAGCTTTACTAGCTTTAGCAAACAAATATAAAATGCATATCTGTCAAATGGATGTTACTGGAGCTTTTCTGTATGGTGATATCAAAGAAGATGTCTATATGCATAAGCCAGAAGGTCTAGATAACACAAATAATAAGGTATTAAAACTAAATAAATCCCTCTATGGCCTTAAAAAGTCTCCAAAATATTGGAATACAACGTTCAATGAGGTAATGAAAAGCTTTGGCTTTGAGCGAAGCAAAAATGATTATTGTTTGTATTATTATGTGGCCAATGATAATAAAACTAAAGTCTATGTATTATTATATGTCGACGACCTCTTGATTTTGAGCTCTGATATCACAAAAATTGAATTCCTGAAAAAGCAGTTCCAACAATATTTTAAAATGAAAGACTTAGGAAAAATAAATGTGTTTTTGGGTATACAAGTAAAACAAAACCTTGAAACAAATGTGATCAAAATTGATCAATCAGTTTACTTGCACAGTGTACTTAACCGATATGGAATGTCTGATTGTAAACCGGTGGCCACACCATTAGAACCAAATACTGATTTGCTGAAAGATGAATGTATAAAACCTGATTTAGAAAGTCCTTGTAGGCAGCTTATTGGTTCATTGATGTATGCAATGCTC
The DNA here is from genome assembly GCA_910592155.1 of Ypsolopha scabrella. Classification (NCBI taxonomy): domain Eukaryota; kingdom Metazoa; phylum Arthropoda; class Insecta; order Lepidoptera; family Ypsolophidae; genus Ypsolopha; species Ypsolopha scabrella. The sequence continues at coordinate 15,658,598 of OU342983.1, read as the reverse complement.
GGTTCAAGACCAGATATCTGTGTAGCGATTAGCTATCTTAGTAGGTTCCAAAATAAACCCACTCAATCTTTGTGGAATGCATTGAAAAGAGTTCTCAGGTACATCAAGGGAACAATAAATTTGAAATTAATATTTGATTTATCCAATGAGGGTATAAAGGTAATAGAAGGTTACGCTGATGCTAACTGGGGTGGGGATGAAAATAGAAAGTCCACTACTGGTTTTATATTCAAATTGTATAATTGTACCATTTCATGGTCAAGTAGGAAACAGTCTTCAGTAGCATTGTCTTCGACTGAAGCTGAATATATGGCACTTAGCGTTGCGGCTTGTGAAGGTATTTGGCTGAAGAGTCTCCTGTCTGAATGTAAAATAACAGAGGAAAATGTCCAAGTTGTCCTGTTTGAAGATAACCAATCTGCTATAAAAGTTGCTAAAAATCCTCAATTTCATAAAAGACTTAAACATGTAGATATTAGATATCATTTTGTTCGAGAAAAGGTTGAGGAAGGCTTAATTAAATTAGAGTACATTTCTACTAATGAACAACTTGGAGATTTTTTCACAAAACCTCCATTGAAGACTAAGTTTGTAACCTTCAGAGAAAGAATAGGATTAAAATAGGTTAAGTTAATAAATAAATCAATATGTCTTGAAGTTCTTTAAAGCATGCTTATAACTTATAACATAGAGCCATTATGATGTAGAGTTGTAAAGGAATGGTTGTTTTTAAACAGTAAAATATTACAACCAAGTTTTTTTTTTGCATTGTATTTTTAGAGGCTCAGATTATGTTTGCTGAGGGAGGGTGTTGTTTTATTAAAACTATTTTAGTGCTTTAAGAGCGTTGTGTCAAAACATCAAACACATCCTGGTCCTCTATGATTGTCTTTAGTTCCGTTTTCCTTCTTCTAGATAAAAAACATGGCGATAGGACTTGTGCTCTGTGAGTTGATTATTTATAATATAAAGTTAAAGTGATAAATTGGTGTTTTTACTGCGGTATCTTCCTTACCACCGGCCCTCTGCCAATAAACATGGATTTAACTCGGGAAAATTTTCGTAGTATGATTTTCTACGATTTTAAGTGTAATTTGACAGCTCAACAGAGCATCGCTCGGCTTGAAACAGCATTTGGCAATGAAGCACCATGCAAGATGACTGTTTATAGCTGTTTTGCAGAATTCAAGCGTGGTCGTATCAATCTCAGTGACGAATCTCGCGATGGTCGGCCGTCCACCGCTGTGACCAACAAAAACATCGATGCTGTGCGCCGTATGATTGAAACAGACAGGCATGTGACCTACCATGAAATTCGCGCATCCTTAGAAATAGGCATGAGTCAAATACAATCAATCCTACACAAACATTTGGGTGTGAGAAAGCTGTGCTCGCGGTGGATCCAACACAACTTGACCGAGGCTCAAAAAACGGACCGCGTCACTTGGTGCAGTGCCATGCTTACCAGATTCAACAAAGGTGCGTCAAATTTGGTGTGGGACATAGTAACAGGTGACGAAACATGGATTTATTGCTACGATCGCAAAACAAAGCAGCAATCGAGCGTATGGGTCTTTCAAGATGAGCCGAAACCAACCAAAGTGGCGCGCGTGAAAAGTGCATCTAAGCGGATGATTGCTTCTTTTTTTAATAAAACTGGACACGTGGCTACTGTTGCTTTAGAGAATCGTCGTACCGTGAATAGTGACTGGTACACGACCATTTGTTTGCCGGAAGTTATTGACGAACTCCGTAAAAATAACCGTAAACGCCGTATCATCCTGCACCACGACAATGCTAGTTCTCACACGGCCAGACAGACAAACGACTTTTTGAAGACGAAAAATGTAGAACTCATGAGTCATCCTGCATACAGTCCCGACCTGGCACCTTGTGACTTTTTTCTGTTCCCAAAAATTAAGAACCAATTACGCGGTCAACGATTTTCATCACCAGAAGAGGCTGTCGAGGAGTATGAAAAACACGTTTCAGAGGTCACCACAGGGGAGTGGCACAAAAGTTTTCAAAACTGGTTTGATCGAATGAAAAAGTGCATAGACGCCAAGGGAGATTATTTTGAAAAACAATAAATTAATTTTGTACCTTTAATAGTATTTTTTCATATTCATTCCGGAAACTTATAGTGCGTCCCACGTATATACTACTAGCTACAATTACATAATAATGCCTAGCTAGTGGTTCAAATTGCCTTTAAAGTAGGTAATAGAGAATATTGCATTTAAAGATTCACAAGGGTCGGACTGAAGTAATGTGACTCCAAATCAGACCTTAATACTTGTTATCTAAGTATTTATTATTATTTATTTCCTTTTAGAAGAACTTACTGCTAAATAACAAACTGTTTCAACACAGTTTATTGTTAACCCCCGACGCAAAAAGAGTGGTGTTATAAGTTTGAAGCCAATGTCTGTGTGTGTGTCTGTCTGTCTGTGGCATCGTAGCTCTCGAATGGATGGACCGATTCTGATGCGGGTTTTTACGTGAAAGCTAGTTTCCTTGTGATGGTTTTTAGCTATATTTGGTAAAAATCTATTCAGTAGTTTGAAGAGTATCAGCTGATGTTAATGAAAATGGAATAATTTTTTTATACCGAAACTTAACGAACTTGTTAAAAAAGCTTGAATGAATGAATGAATGAATGCACACTTTATTGAAATAACTATTCAATAAAAATTTACAAAGCCCCTACGCTGAAAGGACTTAATAATTAAAAACCAGCCCTTCAAAAGTAAAAAAAAAAAATTTTTATCCGTCGTTATTAAGTATTGCAAAGTATAGATTTCTTTATTTAGATTTAGAGTGGCGTCTCGGGGTATCGCTAAGTAGCATATATTCTGACCATTCTGAACATAGCAGTACCCCGACGGCACTCAAAATCTTAATAAAGAAATCTATAGGTACTTTGCTATATTAATAACGACGTATAAAAGATTATAAGGACTGGTTTTTAATTTTTAGTCCTTTTATAAATGAATTTTAAGATAGGTACTTCAAAACCCGTCACCTCTTACGACACCAACGGGAGGAACTAGGGTGTTCCATTCTAAGCCAGAATCACACGGCATGTATTTTATAACAAAGTATAAATTACCAGCAATGTATGACCTACAGCAAAGTAAATCGACAAGTAACTGATATAAATGACAGCTGTACAGAAATATAATTGGTCAGTTAATTCACATACCCTAATTTTATTATGATTTATTTATCAGTTTCAAAAAATGCCTGCTTGCCGGTAACACACTGTAGATAGAAAATAGCTTAACTAGGTACAAATGTAGATGAAAATACATACTTTGCGGACCTTCATTCTTGTCTTCCTCAAGTTCTTCATTCATTCTTCCAAATTACCAAATTCTTCCAAATGTTACGTCGACGTGCGCTTAGTCCAACCACTGTATTCGAACTGAGACTGAGACGCAAATTGGCTCGGATAGCGGTCGCGGTCGGACGTAAAGGGCGCGGGGTGCGGTGCTCCTCCCGTATACCCGAGCCCGAGGCGGATCTTACAATGTATGGAGCAGTGCGTATATAAAATCTGCTGGATCAACTTAGGTTCCCAAATCAGGACGCGGGGTGCGGTGGACGGTGCTCCTCTCGTATAACCGAGGCGGATCTTACAATGTATGGAGCAGTGCGTATATAAAATCTGTTAGATCAACGTAGGTTCCCAAATCGACCGTTGTTGACCGTTACGACTGCGGTACATATTCGGATCAACATAAGTACTACTGGCGGTACAAGTATATAAACGGATCAAATTAGGTCTGTCGTTTTGAAATATATTCGGAGCCACAAAGTCATTATGCATCTAAAAAATTTAGCCGTTACGGATCCACAATTGCATGAAATGTTTGGAAAAAAATATATCGAGTATAAGGTACTTTCGACGAATATGTAACGGCAACATCCCAAAATAAAAGCGACGTTGCCACTCCGCCCGAGAAATACGCAACTGGAGTCAAGTTATTCCGTGCTAAAGGTGGAGTCAGCAAAGCACGGGGTCGGGGCTGGATCAACTAAGTGCCCAAAGAGGTGTTTATATATATATAACTTTAAAGGTGTTGACTTTTATTTATTTTGACCAATCCTCATAAATATAAAGAAGACCTTAAAATTAAAAAATTGGAAATATCCACAACTTCAATGAATTAATTTTTGTTTGCTAACCGTACGCACGGTCACTGTCACGCCTACATTGACGCCTAAACAGATTGGTCCCCCACACAACTAAAGGCGCCGTGCGCTTGTAGATTGCAAGTATTGTACCTCATTAGACAGGTAGACTAAGATGTATTTTTTTCCCTCATGACACTATTTCCTTCTGTCTTTTATATTTTTATCCTTTAGTTATTAAAGTTTAATACATTGTTTTGTATAATTTTAAGTAAGTTAAAAAGACTGTAATAGTATTAAGCCATATTGAGAAAAAAAATACTGATAAAAAAGACATGATCTTGCTAAGTTCCATGCCCTTCTTGTGAGCAAGATTAATCGAATGGGCGGATTTAGGCATTATATCTATTTAAAGTTTATTTATCTATTAACTTATTTATTCATTGCATTATGTAGGTATATACAATATTTTAATTTTTTACTTATGTTAGTATATATTTGGTTAGGCATTATATTTATTTATAGTCTATTCAGTTTATTTATCAACTTATTTATTAATTGCATTATGTATAATAATATTCTCACCCCAACAAGTTTTATTTTATGCATGTGTATAACTTTAGTAGCCCAACTTAAATATAGTTTTTTTTTTTATTTCCCGTAAGTATCATATTTGTTTCATTATAAAATATTATTTTGATACAGATTTGATTTGACATGTAAAACGTATACTTTATGTATCTATTTGACAAATAAACATTTTGAATCTTTGAATCTTTTGAATCAACGGACAACTGCAGATCTCTCAAGTTTGGTATTACTTGGTTGGTCTTGATGAGTAATTTTGTAAAACATGGTGAGCAGAGTCTGATGATGAGACTGGAAGGTCGAGATAAGAACTCCTTCAAACTTCAAACTTAACTTTTATTTGTTGAGACATAGGTATCAAGATTTTACGTAATATATAATAGTCCCTTATGCTCTGCCGTTAAGCGTACAAATGTTAATCTTAAAATTAGATTAGATTAAATCAACGAACAACAGCAGACTTTAAACTATTTGATCGGTCTTGATAAGTACTTTTGTAAAACATGGTGACCAAGGTCTGATGATGGGACTGGAAGGTTGAAATAAGAACTCCTCGACGAAAAACAGTAGACCTCTTGAGTTTGGACTATTTTATCGGTCTTGATGAGTACTTTTGTAAAACATGGTGGCCGGGGTCTGGTGATGAGACTGAAATGTTGAAATGAGAACTCCTCAACGAACAACAGCAGACTTCTCGAGTTTGTACTATTTGATCGATCTTGATGAGTATTTTTGTGACCAGGGTCTGAATATGGGACTTGAAGGTTAAAATGAGAACTCCTCAACGAAAAACAGCAGACCTCTCAAGTTTGGACTACTTGATTGATCCTGATGAATAATTTTGTATAACAAAGGTGTTCTCATTACAACCTTCCAGCCCCATCATCAGACCCTGGTCACCATGTTGTAGAAAAGTACTCACCAAGACCGATAAATTGTCAAAACTCGAGAGGTCTGCTGTTATTCGTTAAAGAGTTCCAATGTTCATCTTGCAGTCCCATTATCATACCCTGGTCACTATGTTTTACAAAAGTACTTATTAAGCCCGATCGAATAATCTAAACTAAAGAGGTCTGCTGCTGTTCGTTGAGGAGTTCTCATCTCAAACTTCCAGTTCCATCATCAGACCCTGGTCACCATTTTTTACAAAAGTACTGATCAAGACCGATCAAATAGTCCAAACTCGAGATGTATGCTGTTGTTCGTTGAAGAGTTCTCATTTCAACCTTCCAGGCCCACCAGCAGACTCTGGTCACCCTGATTTATATAAATACCTATCAAATTTGATCAAATTTTAATGTTGTTTATTTTATCAAGTAAGCCTGTTTTGTGTATAATACAAAATAAAATATTTATTTTCTTATACAAAAGTCCATTCCATACAGTTGGGTGTAAGTACTTTAGGGCAAAAAGCATTTGAATATTCTATCACTGAATTGATGACCTAAACAGCGTGAAAAACCGCATCATTCAACGAAAAATGATACTGGAAAAAGTATCAAAATAAAACAGTTAATTAATTATATGTATTAATGGCACAAAAACCTAAAACAAAATTCCTAAAACAAGATTGCTAAACATATATTTTGATAAATTGAAAAAAAAGTTAACGACATGAATTTAACAGATTTTATTAATATTTAAATTATCAAAAATTTCCAGCGCCTTTTACAATTTACCATCTTAGAAAAACATTTTTGCTGTTGAATACATATTAAACATAGACCACTCATTCATATTGATAGTAAATGTATCATATTTGCAAACACCACTTTATTTTTTGTAGAGATAAACCTCCCACACCTAGTGGGAGGTAAACAGTTGTTGTTGTTTGATATGTGTAAAAATTCATGGCATATACCTATAACGAAATTAAAAGGAAAGAGCGCTTGTTGTTACAAAAATTGACCAGTATTCCTCTAACAAAGGATGTTTCGTAAAACTAAAAATAATATACAAACACACTTTTTTTTACTTATTTCTATGAAATATATTACAATAAAATAAAAACCACCTATTAGTACAAAAATCAATTACAGTGTACGTTAATACTCATAAAGCTTTTTCTTAAAAAGAGTTGATCGCCACGATATTTTCAATATTCTTCACATGTAGTCATAACTACACATAAAAAAGCTCGGGAAATATGAAATTTCACAAGTAAATAAAGCGGTAGCTCAGGCATCTCAATCTTGGGACCCAGGTTCGATTCGATCGATGAGTTTTTCGGAATTTATGTGCATAGTATTTGTTCATACTTACCACTTGCTGAACGGTGAAGGAAAACATCGACCTACATGCCCCAAAAAGCGTGTAATTGTGCCCGAAGTACGGCGACAGGGCTCACCACCCATTACGTCGGGACGTAATAATCGTCGGTGATTCGCGGGTGTACCCAGTATGGACTATGTGACTTGCATTTCACAGTTCATACTTGGAACATCTCTGACACGCCCTTGGGGATTCATGTCGTGGCGATATATATGAATATGTATGAGGGCCTACAATAATAAGTGAAAATAATTCTAGGGTAGATCATGTATAGGGATAGGATATTCGGATCGATATGTATATGTACCAATGAGATTCTATACACAAGGAGTAATCACGTCATATAATAACAAAGCCCAAGCATGGAACGTGCCTCTAATTTTAGCATATTAAGCTTCGACTGCTCTATCCATACATTGCCGCTGACACTCCAGTGCATAAAAATGTCCTCGGTGATTTAGCAGTAATGTATAACAATTACGCACTCGAAGCTACGTAAGCTAATTTTAGAAGCCGACAGGAGCAAAGATATCTGTGGAGTAGAAACGGGCTGATATTTTTTCGTTTTTTTTTCTTTATTAGAGAAAGATTTTTATAGTTTCAGAATGTACTTATATTTCGTTTTTAGGGTTCCGTAGTACGTAAAAAGCATTGATTTGCCCAGATCAAATGGTATACAAAAATATATTTTATTCTTTTATTTTAAAATTGTTAGAAATATTTCCAGTACTATATTATGAGTATTTAAAAATAAAAAAATAAAACCTAAAAACACAATATGGGTATCAAATTGTAGATATAAAAGAGCTGATTGTAAAAATAATTATTTTAGGTATCATATTATCATATTTACTGGCACTCATTTCGAGAAATCTTTAAAACAATACAAAAAAAATGTTTGGCTCACCTCCTTATCTCCAAAACTGGTAGACCAAAAAATATGAATAAAATGTCATAACTGGCCAAATACAGAAATCTATAGAAATTAAAATAAAAGTTGAACACTAACGAGCAATAATAGAAGGTAAATAATAAAAATATATATATATATTATAAAAATTCTAAAGGTATAATTTAAAAAGAAATAATTGGAACTGTAATTTATAGTTGAGGGAAGACGCCAAATATTATATTACTTACTACTAACCTGAATATGCGGAACAGCTGTCTTTGTTAAACGCTTATATCCTTTAGTGGTGCAATATAAATCAGATTCAAGGAAATGCTCTGAGCAAATGACGCTCGACTTATTTGGTTTGAAAAATTCTTCAGATCTTTCTCTTGCTACCAACTTGCGCCAATTCTCTCTCATAATCTCGTGTACAGGAAAGCTAAAATAAATTGCCATTTTGGATTGTACAATACTAACATTTTGACCAAGTAGGTATAAACACTTCGTATGAAACAGCAAGTATTTTTTTTTCACAAACTTTGAAGATATTCGCCCTGTTTATTTGCATAACAAATTTAAAAATCCGTCCAGTTGCGAGTCAGACCCACGTATCTAGGGTTCCGTAATTCGATAGTTTTGGGAACTGAATATTAATTTTTGTCTTTTTTTTTCTTGAATTTCTTACCCGGTACATTTTTCCTGTAATCTTTACGTAAGCACATATTACCATGTTTTTTTTCATGTTTTGGATATTAGGGGCAGACATACATTCTTTTGGTTTTTTTCGACGATTTCTCGAAATAGATGCAAATAAATATAGCTAAATTACGTATTTTTATAATCAGCCCTTTAATACCTTGATACCCATGTTATATTTTTTTTTATATAGCTCATTTGTGCACAACTTTATAAAAATCCTATTTTTTTTAAAGAACCAATAAACTAACCTAAACTATTTTTTTATATTCAAAATAAAATATCTTTGTAAATCCAATTTTTACCAAAGATGTAAATACTATACTTAGAAACTTGAAATTTCGGTTACAGATAGGTCTTATAGAAAAGAAGAAAAGTCTGAAAATATTTAATTATTTTGGGAGTTATATAAAACCAACTTAATAAGATTATCAAAAGCATAGACTTTAATAAATCATAAGTGCCAAGTTAAGTTGGTCGTTATAACTGATAGGTGGAGTTAATTTCTATGTTTTTAGGGTTCCGTACTCGTATCGTGTGGTGGTACGGAACCCTCAGTTTGAGCCCGACTCGCACTTGGCCGGTTTTTTTATTGCTTTTAGTTTTTTTTTTCTCTCTTTGTATTGGAAATATTTTCAACAATTTTAAATTTTTTATTCTTTTTTTACACCATGTGATGTTGGCAAATTTTGCTATTCTTGTGCTAAATTTAAATTCTTTATCTTTAACGGTGCTAAAGTTATGAGGCTGTGACATATGGACGGTCGGACGGACAACGGAGTCTCAACATATAGGTTCTTTTTGTACCTTTTAGGTACTACGGAACTCTAAAATAACAACAAAAGCTAAAGGCTTAAAACTAAGCAAATGCGACTAAAAAAAAGCGACTCTATAGTTTTCTTTTCTGACTATGTTCTTGTTGCATCCTTTTACCTGTCTCTTTCTGGCTCGTGTGTGTGAAAAGAATGGGAATATTTGTGCATTGTTTGCTCATGTCTGTGATTGTTTATGATTTTTATTTGAAATTTAATTGATTTACTACATAATATCTTGCATTTTCGCCTGTTATCTTTCTAAGATAAAATTTACTTACCGGTGGTAGGTCACACCATCTTTTTTTTGCGTTGTAAGGGTATTATTTCGGCACTTTTTTATGACACACTTCGGCATCCTTACGGCTTGGCGATCAAAACACGACTGCGAAAGAAGTGTGCTTAAACTGCGTTCAAGCACAATTTTGCCGTCCCGCCAACAGGGCGCCGATGCGATGTCCTTGTGTAGAAGGTCATTGATATGTACATACCTAAAGTTGAAAAAATGACAGAAAAAGTTTGCAACTATGGAGTCGGCTTCGAATTATATAAAATTTCTGAAAATATGCAAACATTTACGGTAACATCTATTAAGTATTAGGTACATCATCGTAACGTTTTAACCAATTCCGTAAATTCCGCAATTACGGAATTGCTTAAAAATAAATGATATTTTAAGAACCCGACTCCATAGTTGCAAACTTTTTCTATTTTTTCAACTTAAGATATATATCGATCCGAATATCATATCCCTGCTGATCAAACTAGTGAAGAAAAAAAATTTTTTTGCACAAGTAATTTTTTCACTTCCCAGTAGAAAGTGGTTCAATCAGCTGACTAAATTTCTATGGAAGGGTAAAAAAAAGTTTGCGTAAAATATTTTTTTTTCTTTGGAAATTGTTATATTAGGCTGACTCTATCATCTCTTAATTTTTTTTCACTTTAAATTGTAGGACCTTTATGTACCTAACTGGGTGTTAATATGATGTTGTAGGAGCTGGAAAATGGCGATAGTACTCGTCCATACGAACAATTTTACTATGGAGCCAACCCAGAAATCGCAAAAAAAGCTCCTGCAGCCCAGCCAGCTACGGCAACCCTCCCGGGCAAGCTGCGCTACCCACCGATGATCGTGGACAATCGTGCCCAACTGGCAGCATCATATCCGCGAGATCTCTACCCAATTGGGTAGAACACCCAATGCCCGCGCCTTCCAGCAGGGAGTGCGCTTCACTCCAGTAGCCAATGATGAGTACCGACTCCTCCAGCGGTACCTCAATAAACTGGACAAGGACCACGGAGTGGAGTGGTTCTCCTACTCCCTCCCCGCCGAGCGCAGCCTGAAGGTAGCGATCCGCGGACTGCCAGTGAACACGGAACCGGAGGAGCTCACAGCAGCACTGCTCGACCTCGGCTTTGAGGTCGAGTACTGCAAGCCCATTAGGGCTAGAGCAGGGCGCCCCGGCTGCATCTTCTACGCCAAATTAAAGAAGACGCCAACCCTAGTCCCGGCAATATATGAGATCACGGAACTCATGTATATGCCGGGAATAAAAATCGAAGCCTGGAGAGGGAAGAAGGGGCCCGCCCAATGCCACAGGTGCCAGCAGTTTAGGTACTCTTCCCATAACTGCCACCGCACCCAGGCCTGCGTGCGCTGCGGCGAGGAGCACTCGGCAAAGGACTGCCCTCGCTCCAGGGAGGAACACGCCACCTGCGCGAACTGCGGGGGCCCGCATGCGGCCAACAATACCTCCTGCCCCGTGTTCCGGAACGAGGCCCGGAACAAGAAGGCGGGAACCATCGCCCTGACGGCAACAGCTGCGAAACCAGCCAGCCGACCGCAGCCACCCTTCCAACCACCTCAAGAGAAGACAGCGCCCGCCTCACTCATGGCCGAGGCAAACCCAGCCACGGCCAGGTCAGACGCTGTCAAATCTAGACGCAAGAGGTCCGGAAGGAAGAAGAAGAAGAAGGCTGCGGCAAAGCAGCCCGACCCCATGACTGAGGTGATCCCTCCCCCAGTCCAAACCACAGCGGAATCAGAATACGAGGCAGTCATGCAGGCCGTCAAGAGCCTCGTATGTCTACCCGCTTTCCAGAGACTCGTAGCATCCCAACCGCTACAGAGCTCCAGTCACTCAGAATAGTGCACTGGAACGCTCAGTCGCTCACTGGAAAGTGGCGGCTGCTCATGCTCTTTTTAAAAGAGCAAAACGTCGACGTGATTCTGATCAGCGAGACCTTCCTGTCAGACAAGGATAAGTTTCACGTCCAAACTACCACGTCTACAGGAAGAATGAGCTCTCCCCCGAGACTGGCCGAGTCTGGAGAGGCTTGGCGGTTCTAGTCAAGAGGAGGATCATCCACCAGCCAATCGCCGTCAAGGAGTACTCATCTCTGTACGCTCTTGGAGTCGAAATCCAAGTCGCAGGCGAAATCTTGCGTCTCTACGCCACCTACAAGGCACCCAACCGGCGCCTTGACTTCAGGGATCTTCACGACATCCTCAGCGAGCCGCACCCCACCGTCATTGCCGGTGAACTGAACTCCAAGCACCCAGCGTGGAACTCCGCGACGGCGAATGCTCAAGGACTCCGACTCCTCCAAGACTCGATCTCAGCCTACTCACTATTGCCCGCAAACGGGACTTGGAGAGGTCCTGGATATAGTGGTGTACAAAGATCTGAGAACACCGCCAAGCCAGGAAGTTTTCATCGACCTTCCATCAGATCATAGGCCAGTCCTTCTGATAATGGAGGACCTGCCCACCCGAGTCTCTCCGCCGGCATCACGTCGACGATACAACTGGCCCGCCTTCGAGGCCTCACTCCAGGAGGCTCCAATATCCTGCCCCGTCACCAACTCCGAAGATGTGGAGAGGCTGACGTCTGAGCTCACCAGCTGCATCCGGAACGCGCTAGAAACATCATCGCACACGATTCCGAGCACGGGTAGACTCCAACCTCTCCCTGCTCGGATCCAAGAATTCATTTGCGAAAAGCGCAAGTTCCGGAGACAGTGGCAGCACACCCGCTGCCCGACGCTCAAGATTCGCCTTAACGCTCTTACGGAGAAGGTGAAGAAAGAGCTCAACGCGAACGCCGAAGAATCTTGGGAGCGCCACGTCGAGTCCATAGGCGACCACGTTCCCTCTGTGCATCGCCTATGCCGGCAGCTGTCCACGACCCCAGCTCCAGTCCGACCGCTGCTGGGCAGCGACGGCCACCCAAGATTCTGAGCCCAAGACCGAGCCGAGATATTTGCCGAGTGCCTCGAAGGCCAATTCACGCCCAACCCGACCAATGATGTGGAGCACGTCAGAGCAGTCGAGTCTCACCTGTGAGACTACCTTGTTGAGCCGTTAGCTGCCGATGAAGACCCCATCGTCTTCTCGCCTGGCCTGGTGTAGCGGGTGATCAGCCGCACCAAGCCCGGAAAAGCCCCAGGAGCTGATTCCATCACCAACTTGGCGCTCCAGCACCTACCCCCTCGAGTAGTCGCTGCAGTGACGCGCCTGTTCAATGGAATCATGCGGACGGGGCACTTCCCTGCACAGTGGAAGGTCGGCCATGTCATCATGCTGCCAAAGCCAGGCAAGGACTCTAGATGACCGGAACATAACCGGCCCATCACCCTGCTCAGCAACATCTCAAAGGTGTTTGAGAAACTCCTGCTCGGACAACTGACGCCCCACATCATACCTCGCCCGAAACAGTACGGCTTCAGAGCCGACCACTCCACGACCCTCCAGCTGACCAGAGTACTGCACCACATGTCGGTAGGCCTCAACAATGTTTTTAAACGACCTATCCAACGATACCCAACACTATGGGATAGACGAGAAAAAAAAATCATCCCCAGTTTACGAGTATGAGAGGTAAAAAATCAAAATTTTATTTTACCATTTTGTCGGCGTGATTAATATTTATAACCATGCCAAATTACAGCTTTCTAGCACTAATAGTCATTATAGCGAAACTATAAGGGTTCCTTGTCGAACTACGGAACCCTAAAAAACGTCGGCTCAACTAGTATAGGAAGTCTAAATTTTATGTTGCGTATTTTATAGAAAGGGTATATGGAACCGTGGTCCTAACCTAACCGCTCCCCAAGTCTCCAGTACGAATTTGGCTAAGATATCAAATTCACCTTACATTATATGGCGCAGGCGCACGATAACAACATTTTTTTCGAAATAAAAATTGTTAGTAGCCGTGGGTGGAGGAGCAACGAGCAAACAACAGACCAAATATCACCAAACCGTTGGTTGAAGTAATCGGCCATTTAAGTTTTAACAGAGTTTTATTATTATTATTTTTTTTATTACTTGTATTCAGGTTATGACATACGTAAAAATGCTTCTTGATGTTGCAACTAATTTTGCATTTTTGTTAAATTGTTACTATACCGGGTGTAAATAGACTGCTACCATTAAATGAAACCACATATTCTACGAATCATACTGAACCACATTTCCCAAGAATCATACCCGCGGACTCCCTTAGTTTAGGAAATAATTGAGTTCCAACCAAAAATGCGTGAACCCTAACGCACCGACATACGGGCGAGTTTAGAGAGAGCGTCGTCCGTGAAACCTGTTTTTTACACCCGGTATGTAATTATTTCATCTTTCCATATGCTTTTACATTTTTAGCCGGAAGTTAGCGTTTATTCACGGGGACAATTACTGATGGTGCGTCTCATTCACTCGCACGACTTATCCCGTTTTGATCTCTCCGTCGCTCGACGGGCAATCAAGCTGCGAACTAAAATATGCCTAGATAATTAATTACATTTATCATAACTAAAATTCTTCAAAGATAATTAAGGGAAATGTTTGTTGTAATTATATCTTCAATTTGACTAAGTTTTAATTTGTTTCTTTCCACTCCTAATTAATTAAACCGGATATTCGTTTAAAATTAGACCTAGATTTGGTATTTATTTAGTTAAAGATTTTGATAAAAATTTTAAATTCTAATCAAGGCACATCATTACAGATGTTCTGTAGTTTCATATATTTTTTTCTATTTCTTTTATAACGTCTGATTAACCAGCCGCCAATTTCGACTTCCAAGGTCACCAGCATGTATTGCCCGTTATGATGAAATACACCAACTGATTTCGAGCATTTAGCTAATGCTCAACCGGGTTCGTTATCCTAATATTATAAAAAATAATTATTACTATGTTTTTTTTTTTTTTTTAATAATCATTTTATTTTATATATGTACAAAAAACACGCTATTTAATAGTCAGATATATTTCGACAATTATTATTGTCGGCATCAGTGGAATACACATAAAAATATAATAGTAATATGTACATGATGTAAAATGTTCTAATGGTCTATTAGAACATTTTACGTCATGTACATATTACTATAATATTTTTATTTTTATAAAAATGAAAGATCAAAGAGTTCAATAAAAACATATATATTATTATGTTTACAATATTGTACAGTAGAGCCAACATCAAGATATACTCATTGAGTATAAGCTGACCTCTCATTGTACGGGAAGCCTATACTACCTCACACTCTGATTACCGAAATGTGATTTCTCTATATATAATAAAATATGTATGCAGTATATAAATATATATATGTATGTATATATATATATATATGTGTATATTATTACGTATTTATTTACTAGTATATTACCATTTATAATACTATATATCCATTGATACATGTTTGTATATGTATTTAACACAAAATTAGTACACCGCCATGTCAGTAATTCTTTTGAACAGTTTCTTCCACCCAAAGGTTGTCTGGAAGAGATCGCTTTAAGCGATAAGGCCGCCTGTTTGTGCTTATCTAATAAGTTAGTAAGTTATATTTCTTTGTTTCCTAAGTTAGATATTTAAATGTTTATGTTTTTTTCTTTTTTGTTTCCTTTTATGGTGTACAAATAAAGTTGTATTGTTGTTGTTGTTGTTGTTGTTGTTGTTGTTGTTGTCAGCTTATACTGAGAGTGTTTAGCTTGATGTGGGCTCCACGGTACGGGGCCGTCATCAGTCGAATGAAGGTATTTACATATTCACAAATAAAAAAAGTAAGAAAATAAAAAAGTGAAAGTGACAACTGTTATAAATAAGTTTAGCTATCTGATGTCGGTAATGCTGATCTCTGTAATGGTAGAGATGGTGGCTGTTTAGTTTATGATGTGATGTTGTCGTTGTTATTACTTGAAATTTTGAACAGTCTGGTTTGTCGGTATGATGAGTCATGTATGTCAGTGCTGTCTGTTGAGTCCAGGGGCCTTATTGTCTAACTTTAAATCAATCGCGATACCTTTTAATTTGACATTTGTACCATACTTTAAATGTCAAAATCAAAGGTATTGCGATTGATTTAAAGTTACACGATAAGGCCCCAGGTCCGTAATGGGCACCAAGTGACCAGATGTAAGACGTTTCCCATGTTCTTAGATCTATTATTATGAATATGATTAATGAAATGTTATACAAAAAAATTATACAGTACCGAAGCTCATGTTCAAAAAATTGCAACAAACATTCAATATTTTTCATAAATGCAAACTTTTGTTGGTGGAGTATGAGTTAGATTCAATACATGGAAATTTGAATTGTGTGCCCATTTATTGAGATTTCTATGCATTTATTAGCATAGGGAAACCACAATTTGTATTAGAAATACTGACGAAAAACATTCTAGAAGTTTAGATTAGAATAAACGCGTTTAAAAATCCTACGTTCGTACTTATTTACGTTTGTAGTATGACATTTACGGATATTAACAGTGTTTCTTGTGGATTCTTCACTTAGAGTTTTTAGGTCTTTGTTGGAATAATTTTTAAATGTGTATGTACTACATATACTGTCGCAGACTCGCATATACATTGTTAAAACCGTCAAATTATAATTTCAAGGGGCACTTGCAGTGCAAAAATGAATCAGTAAGTTTTTGACATTTTGACATAATCTAATTTTAATATAATATGTATTACCTGTGACATACATTGTATTTTCATGCGATGGTCGAGTCAGTCTTTTTATTTAAAATATAAAAGATTTTTAATATTGATATGGTCACTATAAGATGTTGTAAGGTTAGCTAATTATGTAATAACTTTAGACAGAAGGTCCCATAAATTAACCGACTTGGACTTGCATGGATCTCACAACTTTTTACGGTAGAAGAACTAAGTTGCGAGACTTTTTTTTTACAAGTTTTGTTTTTAATGGTATAGATTTTACAAATTTGAAATTTGACAGGGAAACTTGCTAAGGAATGTATATTAGGCACCCGCTAAGGAAGTGTTATTTGAAATTTTAATTTTAGAAATTTTTAGTAAATTGTAGTTTTATTGGTAAAAGCAAATAAATATACAGTTTATTTCGGCCCCTCAGTGGGGTCATACATCTGGCGAATGGAAAAATGTCATACTTAATTTCAAAATGTCATTCCATGATTGGTTTTTAGAGAAAATATATTTATTATCTCATTTTAGAAATGTTAGAATGTTCAAGTTTTTTTACTTCTTCAGCGCCGGCTGTAAAGTTGTTTTCTTTGTGAGGCAGACAAAGGTTGAATGAACTATAAGGCAGTACACTTACAACAAGCAACCAGCTTTTAATGCTGTGTCCTTGTCATACCAAACTAAAGAGATAAGGACAAAGCATAAAAAATTAACCCAGGTTACGTGACTTTGCGCAAATGGGCCTTAGCGAGGTGGGTATGAGATGTATTTATTGATTTATGTTTATAAGAAATTACATCTCTTTCTGGAGATCCAGGCATGTTATAGAATTAGGAAAACTTAGTTGACCCCATTTTTAGGGTTCCGTACCTCAAGAGGAAAAAACGGAGCCCTTATAGGAACACTTTGTTGTCCGTCTATTTGTCCGGACGGGTGGACGGACGGCCGTCTGTCTGTAAAGACCCTTTATCTCGGGAACGCGTGGAGGTATAATATTAATTTATATTAAACATTTATATTAAACCCATATATAAATACTCAGGTCTACAGTCCCTTGAAGCTGTGAACAAATCAAACAAAAGATACGGCCTTTTATGCCGCAAAAAACGTATATTTCGACACTCACAAGGAAATCAAAATTTATAGGGTATTATCCGTTGCTCTATAACTATGAAATTTGGCAAGTAATACCGTCTTATACTACAAGTCTGGGGAAAAATATGAAAACTATACATTGGTAATTAAATCATAAAAAACATAGTTTTTAACGGAACCCTCGGTGGGTGAGTCGGACTCCGTAGTCCGCCAAGAAACCCTTATAGTTTCGCCATGTCCTTCTGTCCGTCCGTCTCTCCGTCCGTCTTTCCGCGGTTTAGCTCAGAGACTATTAGTACTAGAAAGCTGTAATTTGGTACGGGACAAAATAGTAAAAAAAAGCGGAAATAAAATGTTTTAAGGTTATCTCCCATCATAAAACTTGCTTTACTCCCATGTACACGTAAATAGGGGATGATTTTTTTTTCTCGTCTAACCCACATGGTATGTTTGGATAGATCATTCAAAAACATTGTGGGTGTGTGAAAACCATTTTTCGATTTAGGGATCCGTTGGCGAAATATTAAGCTTAAGAGTGCTAATTTTTGCTAGTCAACTGTCCCCCCCCCCCCACCCCTGCCGGCTAAACAGTTGTTTATGAGTAGGTGGAAAAATCAACAGAAGTAGTATAAATAATGAAGTTAACAAGAAAACTATCACAGCTAAGTAGGCTTTACAGGTTTACTATACAGGTCGCGCCAAACTTTTAGTCCCCTCTAAACACGACAATGTATGGGCCGTTCTTCGGGAGAGCAACTTCCGAGAGGACTAGAAGTTTGGCGCGATCTGTATCAGTAGACCTACTTATAAAATGTACTGGGCAACTACGGAGCCCTACATTGCGCGTGGCCCGACACGCACTTGGCCGGTTTTTGAGAATCAGAATGAATAAACTATTTACGGAATATGGGTACGTCAGGTATTATTATACGGTAAACTTTGTAACTCATTTTCTTTTTCTTTCTTTTTTGTTAAATTACCCTTTTTAGGTACTACCACAATGAGCGTGAAAAGTGAATCTGCGCCGTCTTTCCCGATAGTACATTAAAGCTGAATCTGAAAGCTTTAATTATAGTTTTAGTGCTGTCAAAACTAAATTTTCTTCATTCCAAAATAGTTCTTTAGTGTTAAAAAGAGAAGCTATATTACTTTGGAAAAAATTTAGTTTTGATAGCACTAAAACTATAATTAAGGGGGTAACGTTTTACCTCGGTACAAAATGTACATCATAATACTTTTGAATAAAAACTAGCAACTAGCGGAAATAGTTTACTAATAATAAAGTCTTCACAAAAAAAATTACGTTTTTGTTTGCATTACACTAACAAAGCTAAAAGTGTGTTTACAGTTGTAAGCTAAAATGTAACGCAAAAATTTAATAATTTTCATGTGATCACCTAACTGTTTACGCGAATTGCTATAAAACGCATTTATTACAAACTTCTTATTCAAAAGTAAGGAAAACAATATTATGATGTACATTTTGCACCGAGATCCTCCGTTACCGTAGTAAAAAGGTCGTGTCTGTACATTTATATTTTTCGCGAAATTTATATATTAATATTAATATTTTTTAAATATTGGTCTTTGTACTGAAGCCAAAACCACAATTTTTTGAATTTTGTTTTTGTGTATGTTCCGTTTGAACTCGAGAACCACCCAACAGATTTAGATGCGGTTTTATTATTGTCACTAAAATTGATTCATGATTCTGGTCAACACAAAGGCTATAAAGGTTGTTCATAAAATAATGCCCAAGCCGTAAACAGGACAAAGATTAGATAAACGCCTTTAACTCGAGAACCACTTAACGGATTCGTATGCGGTTTTTTTCATTATCACCATAGTGACCCTGGCTAACACAAAGGCTAAACACAAAGTTCATAAAATAACGCCCAAGCTGAAAACGAAAAGATGAAAAAAAATGAAAAAACGCGGGCGGAGTGGAGCTACGATCAAAGGCTGATTGAGAAATAAAAAAAACCGGACAAGTGCGAGTCGGACTCCTAAATACATTATTATATTGGACGAGCAAGGTGTCCAGCGACCTTTTGGTATACTTGACCCACAGATTACCCGTGTACAAGCTCTGGCCTTAAAAAAACGCCGTATCCTTTTTTTACGTTAACTTAGAGGTTTGATATTTTCACAGCTTCAAGGAACTATAGACTTGAGTATATGGTTTTAATTTCAATTTGATACCTTCACGCGTTCTTGAGATAAAGGGTCTTGACAGACAGACGGACGGACAGACGGACAACAAAGGGATCCTATAAGGGCTCCGTTTTTTCCTATTGAGGTACGGAGCCATAAAAACCAAATATGGCTCTTAAAAAAGTTTCCATATCTAGGTTTCAGATTATTTGAACAAAAACCCATACATATTATTTATATAATAAAATCTTTCTAAACTTAATTAAACCCTGAAACTAACAGATATTTCATACAGCCTTCAGTTTTTTTTTAATACATAAAAGACTTCATTTTGATTTTTTTCAGAATCCGTCCCTCTTGCACCGCGGGTCTTTCTGCATGGAGTAACAATGATTGATGCAAACACGACCTATCCTCTTAACGTGTTACTGATGAGTAAATAAATAAAATGATTGACGCATGGAATGATACCTAGTATTATGAGTGCGTGGGTACACTTTAGTCATACTTTAATGATTACTTTTATGATATTGATTACTTAAATCCGTTAAAATGTATTTCAATAAGTAGGTCTTTGATTTCGAACTCATTTTGCCTTACAACTTTTAAATCTCGGAACCCAAAAATCCAAAGAACAAAGGCCAAGTCACGTCTAATGACGTAACACGGTCACACATCGGAGATCCCAGCCGTGTCTTGTCACGCGGTTAAAACCGGTTACCTTATTTGCAGTCCACGACCGACTGCCTGCTGACTGCATCACCCTCATCATTACCTTGACATTAGCTTCTGCCATAATTCAGTACGACAACAACCACGGTCGAGGACACATCTATTATTGTGATCAGTCAAAATGACGCTAATTATTTATATACTACCTTTGTTCATTGTGTCGTGTTTCTGCCAAATAGACTACAGTGATCGCCCGAGGAATTTTAGTATAGAGCTACTACATTTCACATCGCTGCAGACGCACAACCATGTCGTGATATCCCCGTTTGGTATTTGGACTTTAATGACGGGAGTGGCGCTTGGAGCGACTGGTAAAAGCTACAGCGAGCTAAGAAGAGCATTTATACTGCCAAGTAATGAAAGGACACTAATAAAGGGATACACAAATCTGACGCAGATTGTACTGAACCCAATGACCCCGGAAGTGTCATTAACTAGCAAGAACTTCATGTTTCTTGACAAAGATTTCCATATCAATCAGGAATTCAGAAGTGTTATTACCACGGACTTCGGTGCAGCAATAAAGACACTGGATTTCAACGACCCGAATTCAGCAGCTAAAATAGCAAACAGCTACATACAGAATTCCGGTGCTAGAGTTGCAAATGTACTCACTTCAGATGACTTCGCGGAGTCACGTATGATTTTATCAAACGTCATATCTTTCAAAGGACTGTGGGGTTTTCCCTTCAATAAATCAGATACGACCGTTGAACCGTTCCACAATGAAGGTATGGAAGTTATCGGGCAAGTAAAGATGATGTACCAACGAGCACAGTTTCCCTTTTCTAACATAAAGAGTTTAAGAGCTTTCGTTTTAGAAATGCCATATGGAAATGACGGGAAATACTCCATGCTAATCGTTCTACCGCACCCGAGAGTGAAAGTGTCCGAGGTGTACCCAAATTTTGCCAAAGTGAGTCTAAAAGAAATTTTTAATAAGCTACAAAGCGATGTGGATGAATTTGGTTTGGAGGACATCGACGTCAGAATCCCTAGATTTAAAATCAGCACCAACGTTGTTCTCAATAAGCCTTTGAATGATATGGGTGTGTATCAGATTTTTGATCCCGCGCAGGCTAGCTTCGGACGAGTGACTAAAGAACCTCTGTTTGTTTCTGCAATAGTACACAAAGCGGAAATAGAAGTGACAGAATCGGGAACGGTGGCTGCTGCCTCCACGACAGCAGATTTCGCTGACAGGATATCAACACCAAGTTTTATGGCAAACAAGCCATTTATTTACTTCGTAATGGAGAAATCAACGACGACTGTGATTTTTGGAGGAATTTACTCCAAGCCTACTGTGTATTAAGTGTGTTTGTTTTGTGCGTATTTGTGACTCAAATATGTATAGTTGAAGAAATTGCCACAGATCCACTTTCCGCTCTTATCACCATTGTTATAAAGGCGAAAAGTAGGTCTGCAGATTTTTCCTCGATAGTAATTAGCTAATGATAATGACAATGGAGATTAGTTAGTTGAACCTTTGTACAAACGTGCTGTCCTAAGTATTTGTTTTTTATTCCTATATTATTTAAACAGAAGCCTTTTTTACACATTTTATGTACCTATTAAATGTTTTATTTCCTTATTTATGGTGTACTTTTTGCCTTATATTTTATGGTGAATCATACATATCTATACCAATTGAATTAAAACGAAAATAATTTTGCACGCGGCTTCGCCCGCGTTTATTCAATCTCTGCCCCGTTTTCAGCTTGTCCGTCATTTTATCAACACCCTTATAGCCTATATGTTGACCAGGGTCACTACGATGGTAATAAAGCTACATCCAAATCCGCTGAGTGGTTCTCGAGTCTTCTTTGTATAATTTTAGTTAGTTATAACGGAACATACAGACAAACAGACAAAAAAATCTAAAAAACCGGACAAGTGCGAGTCGGACTCGCCCACCGAGGGTTCCGTTAGAGACTTTTTTTTAATGATTTAATTACAAATGTATATTTTTCAGATTTTTCCTTAAACTTGTAGTTTATAACGGTATTACTTGCCAAATTTCATAGTTCTAGGTCAACGGAAAATACCCTATAAAGTTTGATTCCCTTATGAGAGTGCCGAAAATACTTTTTTGCGGCATAAACGGCCGTATCTTTTTTTCACATTTGATTTTTTCACAGTTTCAAGGAACTGTAGATCTGAGTATATGGTTTTCATTTCAACTCGATCCTCCACGCGTTCCCGAGATGGTCTCGACAGACAGACGGACAACAAAGTGATTTTATAAGGGCTCCGTTTTCCCTCTTCAGGTACGGAGTCCTAAGAATGGTAGATTTTTCTTCAGTACAATAGGTACTAAAAATAACCCATTTCATTTAAAATGTTGAATAAATATTAATGTACCGACCGACACGAGTTTTTTAGTACTTCATTATTAGTAAGATCGATAGATTTAATTATTATTCTTATCGACAGTTTTATTAATAGAACAACTACTGCTGCTGACCTTGAAAAACGATAAAGTCTGGCTCAATTCAGATGACATGTAAGTAAAAAAATTAAAAAGATAATAAAGTTGATTCTGTCAAAACTAATTTTTTTCCAAAGTAATATAGCTTCTGTTATTAACACTAGAGAACCATTTTGGAATGAATAAAATTTAGTTGTGACAGCCCTAAAACTAAAACTAAAGCCTTCAGAATCAGCTTTAATGTACTATCGGGAAAGACGGCGCAGATTCACTTTTCACGCTCATTACACCTAAAAAGGGTAATTTAACAAAAAAGAAAGAAAAAGAAAATGAGTTACAAAGTTCACCGTATAATAATACCTGACGTACCCATATTCCGTAAATAGTTTATTCATTCTGATTCTCAAAAACCGGCCAAGTGCGTGTCGGGCCACGCGCAATGTAGGGCTCCGTAGTTGCCCAGTACATTTTATAAGTAGGTATACTGATACAGATCGCGCCAAACTTCTAGTCCTCTCGGAAGTTGCTCTCCCGAAGAACGGCCCATACATTGTCGTGTTTAGAGGGGACTAAAAGTTTGGCGCGACCTGTATAGTAAACCTGATAATCATCATAGTGACTCTGGTTAAGATACGTATAGGCTAAAAAGTGTCGAGATTGAATAAACGCAGGTGCAGCCGAAGCAAAAGGCGAGTTAAAAATGATATGCCGAAAAAGAAAAAATAATAAGCAAGGCAAGGCAAATATCCTATAAATAAGGATATGATCAAAGAACTGCGCTAGTATAGGAGTTCGGGCGAATAGAGTCGTCTTCGAGTGAAATATGACATATATTTCTTACAAAATTTAATCACCGCTATTCATTGGTTTAAAATAAATTTGAAAAGAGACAAAATAGGGATAACCCCCCCTTAAGCCTCTACCGGCAATCTTTAAGGGGCTACATAATTCTAAGCTTCAGTTTTACGTCTCGGGAAACGATAAAAAATATGGTATATTATTTGACTCAATATTAAAATTATTATTTAATATATATAATTGTTACTGTACAATAAAGATAAATCACAAGATATATTTCGGGTCCGATCTGGACCCGGCATCAGTTGAGTATAAATAGCTATTATACTATTATTATATTAGCAGATCGGACCCGAAATATATCTTGTGATTTATCTTATGATTTATCTTTATTGTACAGTAACAATTATATATATTAAATAATAAAAGAAAGAAGCTGTCAGCAGTTATTATATTTTATATAATATTAAAATTAATTACTTATCATCAACATACATACGTTAAATCATCTTATAATTAAATAACTTTTAAAAAGGTATTAATGTCACGGTAAAAGCGATCCAGCTCCTATATTTCAAAAGATACTGACTAAAAGGGAGTATCTTTACTACATAAAAAAATTATATATAATATTCTAACATAGCCGCAATTTCAAAATAACTGATTTTTTGTATGCGTGGCGGTTGATCAGAGCAGGGTAGACAATTAAAAAACTGAAGCGTCAAAGGGGGACTGAAGTTTGGCATTTTAGAGCCCCTTAAGTTTGTCAGTCCTGCGAGCTGGCGGGCGTTTTACACTTAAGGGTGTACAACCCGGTCACAATATCTGTGCACCTGACCTCGTGACGTCATATCGGCGGTCTGGGTACGGTGTGAAAAAAAGTTTTTTCGAGAAATGTGGAGGTAAAAAAAATTTACTAACCTTTTCAAATCAATTTATTATTGATGAAGGGTTTGTTATTAAAAAACAATAATTTTGATTACAAAAATATTTATTATTAAACTCAGTCACTATAAATTATTGACTCTATGCCTGACATTGTATCTTCCTCACTCTCACTTTCTGAACTCGCCGAACTGTCTTCCCCTAGTGATATTAAAAGTTGTGTGATGTTGTCATCTGCTAGATGATCCTTTTCCCAGTTTGTTTGTTTGCTTTCTCCGATTCAAAAAACTTGAGCACTTTCAAGATTAGGGGAGTGCGGGGGAACTGGGGCCTACTAAGGGATAATGTTGATAGAAACCATGTTTGTTTATTTTGTAATAATTTTTAATTAGGAACTTAAACCTCGTTTATTTAATTATCTTTTCATCACAATTAGAATCAATTACAGCCATGCATTAAGGTACTATAACGATTTTACAAAAAAAGTCAATCGCTCCCATTACCCCTTACATGCGGGTAATGAGAGCTCATTTAACGCTCATACAGAAAATGGGAGCCATAATTTTTATTTCTTCCCAAAAATTACGCTTAATATATTTAAAAAGCAAATCTTAGTTGTTAATACAAATAACTATTTATAACACACATCAAAAAAACAACTATTCAAATAAAACCAAAAAATAAAGATCAAATTATTAAAGATAAACAAAACTAGATCCTTTAAGTATCCAAACAAAAAGCACAAATCCGAATTTTTACAGCTGTTTTATTGATATGCTTAAACCTTGCTGCAATACCTAGTTTTTTAGCTATTTAACATACTTTACGAAATTGTTCTCTCGTCAGTCCATAAAATTTATTTGACATAGTCCGAAGATGGTCAGCTAGTATCTTTTCTTGCTCGGAAGTGAATACAGTATGTCTTCCCAGCTTAGGAGAGTTTTTGTAGCTATCATTAACTTTCGCTAAATTGTATCTCTTCTTTAAAGTGCTGTAAGGTATGCCAGTTTCATGAGATACTTTGTAGACCGAAATGCCTCCTCTCCTGAGAGCTGTGATTGCATTTTCTAATGAATGTTTTCTTCTTGTACGATCTCTTTTACGCGGCATCTAAAACAAAAAATTACTGTACTATAAAGGGGTAATGGGAGCTACGTCGGGCAGTGAGAGCCATGTTGGCTCCCATTACCCGCTGAGCACCATTTTGAAAAGTAATAACACAAACATCTTATTTGACCTTTAATCACAATTTAACGAATGGCAATTGAAAGAATACGAATCTAGGTATGTAAAATTATTAAACATAAAACAATAAGAATACATCTTCATGCTTACCTGGACGCTGGAAATAGGCAGTTTTTTATAAGCGCCAAGCGAAAAACACACAACCGTCCCTTGTGACTCAACGCATGGCACGAACGACTCGTGCGCGTCAGGGCCACCATTCTCGATGGTTGACGGAAACGGCCAAATGCTTAAGGTCACCCGAATGTGCATAATTTCCGTCCAATCGCCATCGCTCCCATTACCCACCCGCTCTTATTACCCCGCGCTCCAATTTCTTGATTCGCTGTGTATTGTTTTTCCCATGACTTCAGTTTAACAGCTACAACAATTTTAATAACAACCAAACCAGTCCAAACTGAACAGTAAACAGTCTAAACTTAACAATAAACATTAAAAAACCAAACAATAATAAAGCGAAAATATCAAAATTATCGGGACGTGTAGCGGCAACGAAGATGCTAACCGTACTGTCGCACCGGGGAGTGCGCGGAGAGGTGACAGGGGAAGCGGGAGAGGCGCCACATTCCAGCGAGGTGCAGAGATATTGGGACCGAGTTATATAATACCTCACTTCGCTTCGCATGATCCCGTTTTATACCAACAAATACTGCAACAATCACTCTGAAATTAATATATGATAAAGTTGAGGACTAATGCTATGTCCATGCTGTTGTGAAAACTTGATTCCATTAAATTTTCTCAATAGAAAAAATAACAAAGTTACCTACAAACTGTACAATAAACCGATAGCATTCAATTAATACTTGAAAGTAGATCTGAAACTTTGCATAATATAACTGATATTAGTATAAAGCAGCTGCGCGGCATTTGATTAGAGTAGGATAGACAAGTTAAAAAGCAGAAGCGTTAGAGCAGGACTGCGAATTGAGGTATTATGAGCCCTTAAACTAAGTACATGTCAAAACAAAAGCAATCGTTTAAAGACCTTATCCTTATTCTTTCTTTTGAGACCCATTAATTCTAGCTATGGAGCGGGCTATACTTGGGGTATCTCTGATTGATAGAATCCGAAATGAGAAGATCCGTTCGAGATCGAAAGCACGGTTGCATAACCTGCAGAATCGAAGTTGAAGTGGCAGTGGGCAGGCCATATTTGTCGCTGACATGATGGCCGTTGGGGCCGAAAGGCTTTAGAATGGAGACCACGTACAGCAAAGCGTAGTGTAGGCCGACCTTGTGCCCGCTCGACCGACGACCTGAAGGACGTTGTGGGCGGCGGCTGGATGAGGAGGACGGAGGACCGATATGAGTGGCGAAATTTGGCAAAGGCCTATGTCCAGCAGTGGACGAACACGGGCTGATGGATGGATGAATTCTTCTATTGCTGGACATAGGCCTTTCCAAGATTCCGCCAGTCTTGGCGGTCTCCCTGAGAGACAAGCCCATACTCAAACACGCTGAGCAGGTGGGTTGGTGACCGGGAAGACCCTCGCACCAGTGATGCTGCTTTCTTGTTAGGTCCCGGCAAATGGGGATGGATATACCGCCATCAATCGGTCTCGGGCAATGGTGGGCCACCTGGTTGCGCCTGTTTGAGAGCCGTACCAGTGTGTTGATTGATTTAAATACTGTTTCCCGAATAACTTTGGGGTGTTTCCGAGTAAGATGGTGGCTGGTGGTACCTCCACAGTCGAGCCCGGCACCAACTCTACCACCTGGTAGCTGTAAAAGAGTGGATTCTAAGATATTTGCGGACACTTCAAACTAGTTTTTATTAAATTCTACACACACTCAAAATATGTTTAAATCAATCAGTTTGATGACCGTCTCCAGACCCAGTCAACTTCATACAAATAAAACTTTCCTTAATATTATTGAAATACGTTGTGTCCTCTCCCTATCCCATGGACACCATGATCACAAAATGACAACCATCCTTGTTTCACAAGACTTATACATAACATAAGGGAAATATTGTGTTACGTTACGATACTACATAATTTGTGTTCCATCCATCCATCCGTTAGCTTGGTTCTTGGTTCGTCCACTGCTAGACATAGGCATTCTCAGGATTTTGCCACTCTTGGCGGTCCCACTGGAAGAAATGCCCATACTCATACACGGTGGGCGGTGAGCGTGGTGCCGAAACAACCGCACCTGGAGTGCGTTCATTAAAGAACCCTAGGGTAGGTAGGAACACCGGGGTTGCAACACTGAGTTTTTGAACGGGCTTGGCCGAGTTGCTACACTCCAAACGTCATTATCATTATCTCCAATCTCCAATAGATTTTGTATTGATTTATAACTGTAATTTTATTAATATACGAATCTTGCGAACCCTACTCAGAACTGGTGTTGAAAAATTCGACACCGGTGTAGCGACACTGCTATTTTTGAACGGTCGGGATTGCGTGCGACCCGTGCCGATTTTTGAACGGTTTAGTGTTGGAACCCGGGGTACGAACCCAACCCGGTGTGAGTTTTTGAACGACTATCAGTGACGCCGCTGCCCGTCACCAACGATTTTTTCTTTTCTTTTTAGGTATCTGTGTTTGCCAACTAGTTGGCAACGATACAGAGTTACATAATAGGCTCGCAGGTTACCCTTAAAATTGGAACAACCTTAGACCATGTAACTCTAAGGGAACAACACACTGGCATCTGTTGAAGCTCTTGGCCGCGTTCAGTTTGAACGCCCGCTCAGCAGGATAGCATATACAAAATCAACGCGTGCAAAAGAGATGTCATGATCGCCGGGTGTGAGTGAGCGGGCGATCAAACTGAACTTACCCCTTTTAGTAGATGAGCAAAACGGAATAAAACCCTCCGAAAACAAACGACTCACGTCCGTCATGTCGAGCTAAAAAAGAAGTGCTACCCTGCCACTAGCGTTAATGTAAAACTTCGATTTGCTATTTTGCTGACTGTTACGTCATTACGTCGTTGTTCAAGTTTGGTTGATTCGCCGTTTCTGATATCAAATCGTTGGTGCAGTGGTTTCGGTAACCAAGGTTTGCAGTTTAAATTCGCGTAAGAAAGTGGAGGCCTTTGCCCAGCAGTGGAACACTAATAACAGAGGTTACATGAAAAAAAAAACGAGTTAAAACGAAAAAAAGTTACAACATAAATTAAAAAAAAGCTGCGACGATGAGCTTGTTAAAACATGTAAATAAGTTTGGATAGACGATCGAAACAGGGTGGAGCAAGACGAAACCCTTAGTCCTAAAAGAATTCATGATTTACAAAAATCCTTGTTTATCAGCGATCAGCGAACGTATAATTATAAGTCTGTCAAAAAAGTGTTGAAAAGAAAATGAAACTAAAAATGAACTTTATTGGACTTTAAATGTTCAAGTATTATAATTTAGGTAATATATTTATGAAATAAGAACGCGGTTAACTAGATTTAACAGATTTTGTACTTATTTGTTTGGTGTAACCAGGCGAAAGAAAACTAGTTTCTTCAATATTCATTTCAACACTTTTCTGACAGACGTACAATGAAATCACAGCAAAATAGCAAATCGTACGTTTTACGTTCCCACTAGTGGCACGGTACACACCTCCAACTAAAAACGATGTTAACCAAGCGATTTTCAGTTTTCAGTTTTCTTGCCTTCTTTTCATAGTTCAGTTTTCGTGAAATAAAAAGCATTACAAATATAACCAAAGTTTAAACACAATAAAATGTCCCTTCTGCAAAGTCTTCCCTATAAAGATTACCAAAAAGCCCTAGCATTTACGAAGGAACAGTGTGAAGTCATCGCAAAAATACTGGATCTAAGGTAAATTTAAAGAAAGAAAGAATGAAATTTTCCGGGATTCGTCAACCTGTATTTTGCTTTTATTACATCTTGTACAGTGGAGCCCGCATCAAGCTATACACATTGAGTACAATGAGAGGTCAGCTTATACTAAAAGTGTTTAGCTTGATGTGGGCTCCACTGTACATACCTGTTGTTTTAATTATTCTAAGCCTGTTGTGTGCTGTGTACCTACCACGACATACAACCTAATCCCAGATGTCGAGCTCTCAAATCAATATATACTGAAAATTACTGAGAAATCCTATGTGTTCAAAGTTGGCAAGCACCCCCTTACCAACATTTTGACCCATCTCAATTATTTAAATGATAATCCTATTCTATAATGATTACAGAAATCTCTCACTAGACGGACCAAAGAAACCTGGAGAAACTTTAATGAAAACTCTAGATAGAAGAGGATTTTCAGCGCAGCAGTATAAAAAAATAATTGACACAGCATTTGTACCACGAAATCTTACATACTACCAACCAAAAGCAAAGATAGCTATCCTCATAGGAAATCAAGATTATATTCATTTAGCTAAGCTGGCGACCCCATCCATAGACTGTGATATGTTGTCCGGCAAGTTGAAGAGCTTGGGATTTGCTGTAGTAACTTTCAAGAATTTATGTAGTAAAATATTGAAGAAAGTTCTACAAAGATTGTTTGCTGTTATACCTGAGGATTCTTATTGTAAGTATAATTAACAAATACCTACCTGCTTAATTTACTAATCAGTCTTTATTTAGTGGTTTTTAGGGTTCTTATCTTAAAAGAAACCCTTGTAAGATCACTCTTTTGCCATCTGTATCTCTGTCACTGAGGCTTTTCTCTAAAACTATGTATTGTCGGAATTTAAAATTTGTCTTGTTGACACAGTCATATATTGTCGAACAAAGATAAAAAAAAAATTGTGTATATTGTGGGTCAAGTCTGGTGCAATGAAAAAAAATAATTACATATATACCATGTGAGGTATCGTATCATTTGATTAGCAGCCATCACGAAGGATACCAAAAATATTTTTTTTTATCATTTTTGGTTCTTGATACAGCTCAAAATTTGCCTAAAATGATCATTTGCCTGTTCTCCTAGATTTCTAAAGCTAAATTTAGACTTTAATAGGGTTGTCAATACTGGTGTCAATTCGGTGTAACACAACATAACTCATTTGACAGGAAGAAAACTTAATTTAAACATTCTAAGTTGTGTTTCACCGAATCAACACCATTGAGTAAAAGATTTATGAAAAATTGCAGGGTTATTTTCTATTTTACAACCTTAAAAAATTCAGGAGTACTATCAAAAATCTCTGTATGTTTCAGTGCCTTAATTTAAAGAGATGACAATAGACTCGGTTTTTTTTCCAGGTTTCATCTTCTATGCAGGACATGGCTGTGAACTGATCAATATAAAGTGCATGTTAGGAGTAGATTGTCCAACGGAAAACATGAAATCAGACCATTTTGTAACAGAAAACTTTGTATTAAAAGAGGCAGCCAAATGCAAACCAGACTTGTGCATGTTGCTTATGGATATGTGCAGAGTAAATTTGGACAGGTATGCTTTGCACCAAATAGAATTCTGGTTAAATTTGGGAATACCTATTTCAACACTTTCAGTGACTGATATCACATTTTAATAATTATTTCTGTAAAGCCCTTAGAGTATTTAACAAAATCCCCAATTAATGCCTCAACAACCAACAACTAATGTTCTGTAATTTAAATTCACCATAAAGTCAAAACCAACATCTTTGAAAGATAATGCGACCACAGAGCAAATGCGACAATACCCAAAGATACAAACCATGTCAATTTTATTTTTGCAGATCATCCAATGCGCTACTATTTAACCAACTAGTTGACACAGAAGATCACTCAATCCACAAGAACCTGCTCGTTGGCTACTCAACGTTATCTGCTCACTCGGCGTATGAAGTACTACAGATTGAGTGTTCACAGAGCATCGACTGTAATGTCACCTATGATTTGAGGAGTTGGGACCAGGTATGTTCTTGGAGGGAAATGTTTTGCTAAAATCCTCATATGTATAATTCAAGTGTTTATCAGTAGCGTAGCTTCTGGTTTGCTAAAAAAAAGAAAATGGTGCCTGAAAGCATTTTTCTTTTGTGCAACAGGACTGTTCAAATTGATTAGAATGTAGGTGATTCAGGAAGTACCTTATTTTCCTCGAACTACGCGAGGTTTATTTGGCGTATTGACTATGTTTCATACAAGGCGAGACAACATTAATTTGGCGGCATTCCCCTTTATTAGATCAAAGAGTTTAATTTGGATGGCACAAGTTTTTTAAAATGTTAGGTATAGTACTTGAATTCATCCCAGCAGAATAAAGTGCAAGGTTGGATACAACCTTACCTTCCGAACGATTTGGTTTTGCTTTAGACGTGTTTGCTTTGGTCTTGTAATTTCTAAGTTATTTTTCTGGAATCCTCATCTATATATGTAGCAATAATTTTTATTATCATCAAAAAGTATTTTTCCCGGCTTCATTTCGAAACTATAGGTAGATTTGTTAAGTCACATATAGGCATGCCACCATTTTAGTACAAAATTAAATAACCCTTTTCTCTGTTGTTTTTTGTTGTAGACTAAAGTTTGAGACCTCTATACGAGCCCGAATGCAAAAGAGTTCGTCTAGTACCAAATATTACAAGTGCCTAGTAGTAAAAGTAAAATTTAGATTAATTAATTTAACTTTATTAGCGGTTTTGAACACTTCATGAAGTTTATTTAAAGTGACAAAATATTTTTCTATTTAAATAAAATATAATTAATTCTTCGGGAATTCTTCGGGAACCATCTATGCATTAAACTTCGTCCATCACATTCAACGGCGCAAAATAGTTCGTCTACCACTTAGTAGTGTCACCTTTAGCATCAATCACGGCCTTAATTCTTTTTTTTTTTTTTTTTTTTAATTTATTTAACCAAAATATCATAGGTAGTTACAAATAATAATCTTCGCCAAACTACTGAGTAGTTTGTTGGCGACCACGCTCTTCCAATTTCACTATTCTACCTTAATATAATACATATCTTCTCTAAAACCTACCACAATATCTTACATTTTATATCTCTTATCTAACATGCATCGCTTAAGTTTTTCTTTTAGAAGTGGCAAACATTTCACCTTTTTTGAATCCAACAGCATCGCGTACTTATTACATATTTTTGGGATTGAGTATTTTCTAGTTCTTTGGCCGTAGTAATTATTAACTCCTCTCTGTATCAACTTTTCTTGCTTTTTCGACCTAGTACAGTATTTATAACAGATTTTTTCCTTGAACTCTTCACTATAGTATGTTTCTAATGCTAATAAATAATTCACTTTCTTATCCACTGGTAAGATTTTACATATCGTAAAAAGTTTGCTGTAATCATCTTTGTTTTCTTTTTTTATCTTTTTACAGACAAGGTTCTTAATAAATCTAATTTGAATTTTCTTAATCTCCTGTATATACGTTTTAAAAGTTAATCCATAGGAACTCAGTCCGTAGCTAAGTATTGAGTCAGCTAATGCGTAATACACCATGTATAAAGTCTTTTTATTTAACACTTTCTGAAGGTGGTAAAACTTGCCCATCACTGATCGCAACCTATTACAAACACTATTGACGTGTAATTTCCAATTAAATGTGCTATCTATAATAACACCTAAATATCTAATATGCTCAACGTATTCTAAACTTTGACATGTACAGTTATCCTTATTATTATGTAAGCAACCATAGTTGTGTCCTACAATATTTATATTTTTATTATCTATTTGTTTAGCTACTCTGTTGTAGGGTGAATATATACGCATACATTTAGTTTTACTGCTGTTTAAAATGATACCATTGTCATGGGCCCATTTTGTTATATTTTCGAAATCCTGCTGTAACAATGCCATTATTTTTTGCACATCTTTGTCAGCTATAAGCAAGCAGGTGTCGTCTGCGTACATAAACACCCTACAATGTTGTACCACGTTAGCCATGCTGTTGACATGCATAATGTAGCCTACTGGCCCATATACTGAACCAGTAGGTACTCCTAACGTAACGTCGGCGCTCTCTCCTGTCACCCCCGCCACAGACGTGCACAAAGATCTGTTACTCAGGTAACTTTGAAAGAACCTGTTGATAGGACCACGTATACCGCATTCTTCCATTGCCTTTAGCAACTGACTATGTTCTAATGTATCAAACGCTTTTTTAAAATCAATAAAGAGGGCTAATACCTGTTTTCCTTCGTTCAATTGGCTATTAACAAAATCAGTAAACTGCGTTAATGCGGTATTCGTGCTCCTTTCTTTTCTAAACCCATGCTGTACATTTTTTATTACTCCAAATCTCTCTAAAAAGTCACTAATTTGAGGCAAGGTATATACTTTTACAAGGACTTCACTTATTGGTTCTTTGATATATTTTAAATCTTGCACTCTAATGTTGTCACTTCCTGGTGCTTTTCTATTTTCTAAATTATCTATAATTTTGCTTATTTTACTGGGTGTCACTTTGAGAAATCTAAGCGATACATTACTTTCATTTATATAGGAACTTCTATCCAGTAGCTTACAACTACAATTGTGCTTAATTTTTTCTATCTCTTGTGTAAAAGTTTTTGCGAATTTAGTACAAATATTGTACATACTATCTGTTTTACCTAAATATTTATTTACTGTGCAGTCTATAGTAGCTTTCTTTCTGCCTGTCCATTCATTCATCAGTTGCCATACTTTCGTGGCATCGTTGCTACCAATTCTTTACATTCTTGTGAAGTTATTGAGTGCCAGACAGATTTAATTTTCTCTTTCAATTTACTTTTAGACCTTGCTGGATACTTGCGCAGCATTTTCTTCATTTTCCACCACAAGGTCTGGACTACTAGACGGCCACTCCATTGTAGGGATCTGATTCCGGTTAAACCAAGCCTTCTTTGTCCTCGCAGTGTGACAGGATGCACCATCTTGTTGAAAGGTGTAGGTATTACGATGTTTCAACGCTGGAATCGAGGGCATGAGACTTGTTTCCAGAATGTTTTGATACTCTACTGCATTAACAGTTCCTTCTACGAAATGTAGATGACCCAGACCTTGTGCTGACATGCAGCCCCATATCATCACCGATCCAGGAAACTTCACTTTTCTTTTGATACAATCGGTATGGAATGCTTCATCTTTATTTCTGATAACTTTTTTCCGTACATCACCGATCGTCACCTCAAATTTGGATTCATCACTCCATATTATTTCACGCCACTGGTCTGCCGTCCAATTTACATGATCTTTAGCGAATTTCAGCCTTTTCTTTTTCTGGAGACGCGTGAGTAAAGGTTTTTCTTTAGCAGTATAAAATCCATAGCCCAATCGTTTTACGACCCTCTTGCAGGTATCGACAGATATATCTTTGTGAATCATCTCTCTCCACTTCAAGGTCAGTCCTCCTGCACGGGCACGACGATTATTTTTAATAATTTTCTTTAAAAATCGATTTTTAGCTTCACTTGTGATTCGCGGCCGACCAGGATTTTTCAAACATTTAACCGTGCCATTTTTCCTGCAATGTTCGATAATGGTCTGAACTGTCGATCTTGGTACGGATAAGTCCTTGGCTATTTGGTAAGCAGATTTGCCATTATCGTTGCTATGAATAATTATTTTTCGTACTTCGTCAGCGATAGGTTTCCCGCGAGCCATTTTGTTTAAAAATGATGATAAAATTCTATGAAATACGGTTTTATATGTTTGAAAATGACAGTGACGTATCATGTGACGGATGGTTTCTATTTTCTATTCAAATTTAACTTATTTTTCAATTAAAACAGACAGTATTGAGACAAAGACGAACTATTTTGCATCGATTAAGAACTAATAGAAATATAAATAGAAAATAGTTTATTTGCAAAAAACTTATTGTATTACATTAGATGTTGGGACATCCTTTTAAGTATGACAATACCTGTGCCAGGATGCCCCGCTCTTTCATAACTATGGTTATTGTTTTACAAAGTAAACTTATTCAGATATTTAGTCTTAGGAGAATGTGTGGTGCAGAGTATATAAATAATATATGAGTGAAGTTGTGAGTGTGGTTGTGATTATGAGAGTGTATGATTGTGATTATTATAAACTACCTATATCACCTAGACGAACTATTTTGAGTTAGACGAAGCAAATCAAAGTGCCATAAATACATAATTTAGGTAAAAGATGTTTTTATTTAAAATTGCCTGATTAACAACTATAGGATGGAGAATTTCCCCCCATTCAAATTTTTTTTCATATACCTTTTTTATAAAAATATAGTGAAGTTGAAAACAGACAACCTTTGCAATATATGACTAGACGAACTCTTTTGCATTGGGGCTCGTAGTTCAATACAGCCATTTACAAAGTCTGTCTGAAATGTAAAATTTTTGGTATAGGTACAATTTAAGGCTAGAAAACAATTTTGTATGTAAATCTGTCCAGCTTGATTTTAAAACAAAATCAATATTCAAAATTTTAGCAAGATGGTGCCTTTTAAAATGTCAGTACCAGATGATAGAGGTCTTAAACTTTTGGTCTATAACAAAAAACAACTGAGAAAACTCTTATCAAATTAACGTACTAAAACTGTGGGGTTCCTATGTGCCTTAAGTTAAGGGGCTATGTAAATAAAATAGGCATGCTTTGTTTCTGTGTATTTCTTGAAGCACATAGAAAATTTCTGGTATATGCATTTTGACCATATAATCTAGGGTTTTGTTTTTGGAAAACACGTTTGAACCAATTTTTTTCAATTGAAAAAAAATATTGAAATGAGGTCTTCAAACGCACTTTTTTCCTTGTCTAACGCATAGGAATCAAGAATAGAACTCAAACATATTTTATTAGATGGGTTTTAACAATAGCTAGACTTCTGATTTTAGAATTTATGCTAGCTCTTTTAGATTTTTTTATAAAATTAATAAACATACTTTTATCTCTATTGCTCTGATTCCGCCCCTCTCGCACTACGTGTTTTTTAGCTTGGAGTGAGAGTGACGAAAATAAAATATTACATAGCCCCTTAAGAGGATATGTCACACTTGCAAAGGTCACTGTTACTCCATGCGGAACGCTCCGCAGTGCGAGAGGGACGGATTCCGGAAAAAACAGCAAAATGTCGGTTTTTAATTAATATAAAATGAACTAAAATAGCTATCAAAATTTCCAACTGAGGAAATTTAGATATCGCTAAAATCTATCTAATAAAATATCGTTCAGGTCTGTATGTCATTCCTGTTTGTCATACTATGAAAAAAGTGTAGAAGAAGACCTCATTTCAATAATTATTTCTATAGAGCGAAAGTTACGCAATCGCGTTTATGTACTGAACCAAACTAGAGTTCCGAAATTTATATACTGATTTATCAAATTAGTGGCTTCATCTGAAAAGCAGGTGTACAACTTCAAAAAGTCCCATTTTTATCGAAATAGCCCCTTAACAAGACCACAAGAACGTTCATTTGGTAGGTAGTTCTAAAAGTTCTCTCTCAATTTCCAGGTGGTGGTAGGCGCGAGTCAGTATGCGCACGCTTTGTGCACACATCTAGGCGACAACGTCGAGGTCAGCCGCTTGTTAGATAGAGTGCACGAAGGTACAACATTTGTTACTGCTCAATTACACCACAAAAAAATATATGGGACTTGACATTAAAAAATATATAAGTGAAAAAAAAAAACCGGCCAAGTGCGAGTCGGACTCGCGCAAGTGTGTTGAAAACATGTTTCTGTTTACAGATGTAGAAAACGCCCCAAAGAAGCAGAGACCCATAAAAGTACAATGCGGAGTTGCGAAAAGGTCGTTACACGATCCTGTTATAGGTATGTAAGCTGACATATTTACTTTTGTTTTAAAAGAAAATATTGCTACCGAATATTCCGGTTTTAGATGGGGGATTTAGATCTTGTACAGTTTTACCCAAAATATCCATCCATGCCTGTTTCGTCCACTGCTGGACATAGGCCTTTCCAGGATTTCGCCACTCTTGGCGGTCCTCCTGGAAGAATTCCCATACTCACACACGCTGGGCTGGCGGGTTGGTGAGCGCGGTGCCGAAACCCTTGCACCAGTGACGCCGCTGCCCGTCACCAGTCTGGTTTAATAAAAATATAAAATTTATATAAGTCTCTGCAATTGGGGATGGATAAACCGCCATCGCATCGGTCCCAGGCAATGGTGGGCCGCCTGGTTTTGCCTGAGAGCTGTTCTCTTACTCTCCCCCGAATAACTTCGGGAGGATTTGCGAGTAAGATGGTGGTACCTCCACAGTCGAGCCCGGCATCAGCTCTACCACCTATAATACCACCCAAAATATAAGTCCTCCAAATAAACCTGCGCACTGTGCGCAGTAGACTAATTTTAGTAGCGTGTGAAAGTAGAGTACAGTGCAAGAAGCTTATAACTACACTGGAGTGCTAACCTCTATGGAAATCCACACGCTAAAATAAATTATCTTTACTGTGTTGCTGTGGCTATGACCCTTTAAAGAATTTGAAGGTGAAATTTTTTGTTGTGGCCTTTTTACAAAAAATATGGTTATAAGTAGACATCGGATTTTATGCATTTGCATATGCAAAATTACGGCGTTAAGACGACGTAGGTAGTAAAAACGGAGTTTTTGAACAAGTAGTACTGCCGAACTACAATAGATATGGTTCTGAAATAAATACTTGTTATAAACAAAGCCTTTTCCAGGGCGATGTAACAGCCCAAAACGCGATGAAAAAAATTGCAAAGTGAAGGCTATTGTTTCATTTCAAACAAGCAGTCTGTGAAAACTGTTAAAGAAAAAATAACAATGATTACTGTTGAAAACATATAAACCCATTGTCTAAACGATAGAACAGCGATTTTTGTAAAACGCACTTGTGTGAATTTATATTAAAAACAGCATTATCCACTCTCTTCTCGATTTACCGCTCTGCTCAGACGCGCGCTTTTTCAGATATGCTTATCTCTTTCGTTATGCGACCGACCTACTACGCCTTAATGCATATTTTAGCCTTTTTTCCCAATCGTCCATATTTCGTTTAGTAGCGGGAGGTACGTATAGGGACCTAGGTGAAGAAGACGTGTAGAAGAATATGCCTACATCAACGACACAGGTCGCACCCTGCCTAAACAGGTATCTTCAGAAAGGGCGCCGAATGTTAAATGTTTTCCAATAACGTCAGTTGATGTAAAGAGGTCATTTTCGGCGTACAAATTGATACTGGATGACAAACGTCACATATTTGCGCTCGAAAATTTGGAAAAATGCTATTGTATATCGCCACAAAAACTATGCATAATTTTAAGAATATTTCTCTGTTTTGGTACCGTCTTTAATTAAAATATATAAAAATAATAATGTTATGCAATTTTGGGCATATCAACAGTTTTTAGTGCATATTTCGGCCTTTTTTTGGTGCATATTTTTGCACTTTGTTAGTGCATATAATCCAATGTCTAGTTAAAAGTTTCTTGGTATAGTGCGAAAAAACTCTTTGCGTGTAGATTGGTCGTGGCTAAAATCGGAACTAACTATCCTACAAAACGTAATCCTTGTTTCACTGCGCCCACCTTACACCTACAATTTCATGTTCATATCTAACAGTATTACAATTAAAGAAGAAATTGAACAACGAAAATGCAACTACAAGCGACGGTTGCAAAGTCACCCTAATCAGCTTGCTGCTGGATTGCTGAACACAACATCTAATATCCATAGACTTAAACGTCTACCACTTATGGACTCCAAATAACAAAGTAGTGAAAAGTGGAACAAAGGCACACAACTAAAGGGCAATGCCTAGTCTAGTATGAAGGGAAGCTGTATTGCTGAATACAGTACCTACAAGTGAACTGACAGTCAACATATCTAATAAAAGTCAGCTCCTGACTGATCGTAGATAAAAAAGGAACAAAAAAAAAAAAAAAAAAAATATCTAACAGTATACTTACGAACCATGTAAGCGGGACAGCTATGAATGCATAGCAAGCAATACTCTGCCATTTCATCTTGCAAATAAAGTTCAATATAGATTGTCCGAAACCGGTCCGCGCTTTTCTGTGTACAACCAACACTCTCCAAAATATAGTTTGTAAAAAAACCGAGACGCAAGCATTTTTTCTACAGTATTCGAGGCTTTGGTATAGTCAGCAATGTACATTATGTATTCCCGCTTGGGTGTCATAGGTGTTTTTAGAGTCAATCTAAGTGAACACACACCCTCGTTTCACTAACGATTTTTACGTCCCGAAGTACTTTTGGCACAAATACATGTTTTTTGAGGAAGGCAAGCTTCGTCGGTGTTTTCCTTCACCATTCAGCAAGTCGGCAATGCACAGTTTGCTGCTTACTGTATTAACTCTATTGACAGAACGTACAAAGTACGACTATAATTGGGACTTTCTTATTCCAGGTGACGTGAAAGCTTTGTTAAAAAGTTTAGAAGACGTCTGGAAGGAATTCAACGAAAGCTACACAGTCTCGTGAAAGAAACTATTACATATCGCCACGACGTGATTACCCCGAGGTTGAAAAGATATTCTCAAGTGTAAACTGTGAAATACAAGACAGTCCACACTTGATACACCCGCCTTACACCGACGATTATTACGCCTAAAACGTTATGGGTGCTGTCTTCAGGCAGAAGTAGACCAACAGCTACCGTTCCGAAGCACGCAGACCGAACAGAAGTTAATGTGCACCGCGGTATTTGAACCCACGACCTCTGGGTTAGCAGGCGAGCGTTAAAGCCAGTATGCCATAGAGGCGGTGAAAAGGAAACTATTCTGTCAAGAAACAACGGTGCTACTAGCACATTTTGAAGCAAGTGCGAAAAGGTTGATATTTAGAGTCACGATTGATTTTTTTGCCGAGACGCAGTCGAGGTTCTGGGTTCTATGGTGCAAGCAACTAACAATTACGCTCATCGCATGGCTGGTCCCTTACAAAAACACGCACGGATTAGATACTGGAAAGACACCACTATCGCGGAAATGCCCAAGTTTATTGGTATGTTGCAATATACAGGGTGTAAATGCAAAGTCAAGAATCCCTTTAGGGTATGAAAGTATACAAGATTCTGATGTCATTACGAGAAAAAAATATACCTTGAATTTTCACCAAAAATTCCATCATTTTTCTAAGCTATGGCTACGCAGCTCACCGGCCTCCCCACACACCTAATTGCACCCCGCAACCCGTACCCCTCATCCGAGTGGCCAGCGACCAGTGAGGGTGTCCACGCGATTAGTGTATTTTGAGTAAAGAAAATCGTCTTATTATGAGGTACTGGTACTTTATTTAGAGATCCCAGTATTTAAAATAATATCTTTACCGATTATACTAACACACCCTTAAAGGATTCTTGCCTTTGCTTTTACACCCGGTATGGGATTGACTAAGTTACCCACAATTGGTCATTACTGGAAGTTAGATCAACTTTATAACTTGCCACTTTTTAGACAAATCATGATTAGAAATCGAATCCGAATATTGCTCGATATTTTCACTTTTCTGAGAACGGCGCCGCATTGAGTATTGACGAGTCGATGGAAAGATTAGTTCTCCGGCGGTATATCAGGAATAAAAAACATAAATACGGAGTAAAATTATACGAACTCTGCGAGTCTTCGGGAATTGTCATGAAAATCGTGTTTATAAAAGGGATACTCTTCGATACAACTCCCCCCGACCGATGTGTATAACTTTATTACAAAGATTATGTTTTTATTGCGAAATCCATCGCTTTGGAACACTCTAAATATTATTATTAGAGTGCATTACAAACCAGAAAAGATAAATTCGAAACAAATGTAAAGACAAGAATTTGAAAAAATTCCTCGGGCCAGGATTCGAACCTGCGACCTCTTGTTATCAAGACATGCGCGCTACCGACTGCGCCACCGAGGTACTTACCTAGACCGTTGAATTTTTCCACCATACTTGTCCACCGAATTTTTTTGTAACTATTTGATCTAACCAGCTTGTAATGCACATACTGAACGCTCACGAGGGCGTTTTGTGATTTCACGCTTTGTTCTTAAGAACAGATGGCGCTGTCGTCGCTACAATATGTGTTGCTTCAGACAGTTAAGAAATTCACAGTTCTCATTATCATTTTTCAAATTCTTGTCTTTACATTTTTTTCTAATTTATCTTTTCTGGTTTGTAATGCACTCTAATAATAATAACTTTATTACAATACACCAAAATAATTAGACCCGTCATCTCACTACTATTGTTGCTAGCCATGGTCCTACTTAAGGAAATAGAAACACCGGGAAGGATTTTCGTGTTTGTTATAAATTTTAGTTTCGTTTTGACATTTTCAATGGTATATTACATAAACAAAGGAAAGAAATCACGTCTACCCAGAAATCCTTAACTGAGCCTGTAGATTAGGTTAGAATGTTAGGTATGGGAAGTCTGAGACCGTAGCATAGTTTTTATTATATCCTTCAGCGCCAAAGCTGTAGGCTAATTTGTAATCTTAGATATTCTTCTAAATTCGTAGTGGCTGGCCAGCCCTGCGAGGACATCTCCTTGAAATAGGGCTGAACGGCTTCAGCTTGCTGACCCAAAATCTGGCCCAGAAAGGTGAGGTGGACCTTGTTGCGATCCCTGCTTTATGTCTCATGGCATCAGTGGCAGCACAGTGAAGCAGCACATGTTCCACTATGTCTTCCTCGTTTAAGCACCCTATACATAGGGATTGTCAGTCACACTTGTAGTGAAGAGGTGTTATATTCAGTCTGTTTAAGCTATAAGTACTTTGTTTGTTTGCTGTTTGTTTTCGGTACCTTTAATCTTGACAGCTGACGGTCATTCCCGTGCTATATATCTTTTGTTCTGCTCGGTAAGAGACCCCACTGATGAATGTTCAGTCGAAATTATGTAATACTTATTTGGAATAAAAATATATCCAAGGTAAATAACCTCAAAATCCAAAAACTTGTGACTTTTGTTTTTTTTTTATTTTACTAGCCTGGGACTAAAATCATGATAAATTGTAAAATTTATCATGATTTTACTTAACATTTCAAAGCCAAAAGGATTTTTTATTCATAAACCGGTAATTATCGATGAAAGTTCAGCTCTAGGCGACCACTGGCGGACTAACAGGGGGGCGGTGGGGGCGGTCCGCCCCGGGCCCCACAACTGAGGGGCCTCGGATTGGCATATTTAAAAAAAAAATCCTTGTCTACTCAGACAATGTTATTTTAACATAATCTGCTGTAATTAAACCATTCTTCCGATCATTTACCATAATAAGTAAACGGTGTAGGTACCTAATTCATCTAAGTTCATAACGCATAGGGCCTGTTTCAACACTTACTGATAAGAGTTATATAATATATATATAACTAAAGAAGTTTACAGATTGCGAAGACATGTAAGCGCAACTAATACTGCAACGGAGGAAGCTGCTTCATGGAGTGCTAAAAAATGTTTGAATTTATTATTAGATGGGACTTTACCGAATCCCTACCCAACATATGTCTGATACTTCTGTATTTCCTAACAATTAGTGTATCAGTAGCGTCGTGCGAAAGAAGTTTTTCAAAACTTAAACTTATCAAGAATTATCTACGATCGACCATGACTGAAGAACGACTTGCTAGCTTGGCTATTTTGTCGATTGAAAGAAAAGCAGCATCGGTTTTGGATTTTGATGACGTTATTAATAAATTTAGTGCATTAAAAGCTAGAAAACACAATTTGAAATGTTTGTAATTAATTTTAATTACTTGTAGTGTGGTTGCTTATTTTTTATTTGAAAGCTGTAATGTTAAAAAATATTGATTAAAATTCTAGTTTCTATCTGCATTTGTTTAATTCAGTAAATCTGGAGGGCGGGCGCCAGGGAGCCCTAAAATTAAAGACCGCCCCGGGCCTCAAAAAGTCTTAGTCCGCCAGTGACTGGCTACCACAGATACAAATGAATTTTAAATCAATTATCTGTTCTGTGAATTCAGCTTAGAGCATCTTAGGAACCTCTAACTAAAAAGTGACTTAAATTTAAGCTACTCAGAATACCAATTTGTCAAGGTAGTGTCCTAAAATTGTGACTTTTAGGGCGCTCTAAATTAAGGTGTGTGCTACTCAGAATAGGTGTCTATGTATAATAGGTATAATAATAGAATATTGTGATAATGATAATGTAAGTGAAACGCTGTTTTTATATTTCCATCCTAAAATGATAAACCGAACCAAATACTTTCTCGATCAGTAGGCCTACCATGCATGGGCGTCGGAAGCCGCCCCCTGGAAACGGAATGGAACAGTAAAAAATAGTACTAAAGTGCACATACAGCAGACATACGAGAGACAAGACCGATCAGCAGTTTTTATTTGCACAAAATACGTTTTTTTATTTTTCAATTATAAATGCCGTCGACATTTGAAACCGGTCGCCCCACCCTAAACTTTCGTCTTCCAACGCCCATGCTACTATGAGTTTTGGTCACGATACACGGTTACCGTCTGCGTAAAATATTTTGTATGAGAAATTCTGGTTCCTGTCGTAAGCCGCTAGGGGTGCTGAACAATTTCTCATATAAACCTTTTGAAGTGCCTCAGCTGCCGGCGCCGGTTGCTGAATTGGCTGCCGGCACTGACTTTAGAAAAAGAAGCGGGAAATGGGGTTAGCTTAAGTATAGGGCTAGGAAGGATAGGATAGGAAGTAATCTTGGATCTTTATAGTCATAGTAAAAAAAAAGCTTTTACCAAAAAATAAAAAATAGGTGCGACGACGAGCGAAGCGAGGAGGAGCATGT
Organism: Ypsolopha scabrella; assembly: GCA_910592155.1. Taxonomy (NCBI): domain Eukaryota; kingdom Metazoa; phylum Arthropoda; class Insecta; order Lepidoptera; family Ypsolophidae; genus Ypsolopha; species Ypsolopha scabrella. The sequence goes on along the minus strand of OU342983.1, from coordinate 15,614,292 downwards.
TAGGTTGACATGTAAGATAAAATAAGGAGCCGAGCGAAGCGGAGCGAGGCGACGACGTCCCTAGTTTTAACTGTAACTCAAATTTGTATTTTCACGTCAACGATTTCCAAAAAAAAACAAACATAATACATACACAATCTCACAATTTTGAAGTGAGAAATTTCTACCGTCAGCGCCGCCGGTTTCCATTATGGGAGCCGGCGGCGCCGGCAGCCGATGTTTTTGATCTCGGCTGCCGGCAGTAATGTACTGCCGGTTCCCAGCGGCGTTATTTTCGGGTGCCGGCGCCGGCAGCGGAGGCACTCCCTAATATTTTACGTAGTCGTTAACGTGTATCGTGAACAAAACTCATGGTAGATGAATCTCTGACGTTTTTATTTATAATTAGAGACACATTTAAGGAATTAAATGCATTCAATGTGATTGTAATCAAGGTGGTGCTCTTACTGGTATAGCAATATATTCACAAAGTTTATAAGCATGTTTTTAAGGGCTAAATTAGCCATCTTCAGGCACATCAGCGCTGTACTGACTAGGAATCGAACATTTTTTAAACTACTGAGCTGAATTTTTTTATGCAGGTACAAAACGATAAGAATCGCAGGAAAAGTACTTTGTTTTCATTTTGAATTGCTCTTAATAACATTGTTATCAGTGTAAATCTCAACGTAGGTAGAGTGACAAAGCTGCATTCATAGAAAAATTTACTACAAAAATAAAACAGTCAAAGTAACAAATTAAAACCGTATTTATTTTACTTAGGTACACTCTTTTCAACTAATTACATTCGTTTTGCTCACCATCATTGAGTTTTTGGCATGGATGAGTAACTTATTTCTTCATAAGCGTGTGAGGCTGGAAGTGATTGACTATGTTTACCCACCAGCTGTCCTCGACGCCTTTAGTGAATTCCCTGATAAAACGGTAGTTGAGAATGAAGATTTTGTCTTGATATTCGGGTTGGATTCTGGAATATGAAAAAAAAAACAACATTTTATTTGGTTTAGTGTGTCTAGATTTGATTAAGTATAATAGGATTTTAAGCAAATCCATCACTTGGGAAACTAAATATTTTTAGAGTGCATCCCATCCCATTTCCCACTAATATTATAAATGCGAAAGTTTGGATGTATGGATGGATGGATGGATTTTTGTTACACTTTCACGCCGTAACTACTGAACCGATTGGGCTGAAATTTTACATGAATGTAGTTCTAGACCTGGAATAGGACATAGGCTACTTTTTATCCCATAAATTAGTTCCCATGGGATGAAAATGAGCTTTCAAATTTCTATAGAAAAGTGATGTGTCACCCTTTCACGCCATGCTTACGAAACCGATTAGGCTGAAATTTTGCATAAATGTAGTTCTAGACTTTGAATAGGACAAAAACTACTTTTCCCCTTTGTTCCCATGGAAAAACTATAAAAGAGACACACAAAATGGGAAACAGTGTTTACTGTAGGTAATACATAGACCGAATGATACGTGGGACGCACTATAAGTTTCCGGAATGAATATGAAAAAATACTATTAAAAGTACAAAATTAATTTATTGTTTTTCAAAATAATCTCCCTTGGCGTCTATGCACTTTTTCATTCGATCAAACCAGTTTTGAAAACTTTTGTGCCACTCCCCTGTGGTGACCTCTGAAACGTGTTTTTCATACTCCTCGACAGCCTCCTCTGGTGATGAAAATCGTTGACCGCGTAATTGGTTCTTAATTTTTGGGAACAGAAAAAAGTCACAAGGTGCCAGGTCGGGACTGTATGCAGGATGACTCATGAGTTCTACATTTTTCGTCTTCAAAAAGTCGTTTGTCTGCCTGGCCGTGTGAGAACTAGCATTGTCGTGGTGCAGGATGATACGGCGTTTACGGTTATTTTTACGGAGTTCGTCAATAACTTCCGGCAAACAAATGGTCGTGTACCAGTCACTATTCACGGTACGACGATTCTCTAAAGCAACAGTAGCCACGTGTCCAGTTTTATTAAAAAAAGAAGCAATCATCCGCTTAGATGCACTTTTCACGCGCGCCACTTTGGTTGGTTTCGGCTCATCTTGAAAGACCCATACGCTCGATTGCTGCTTTGTTTTGGGATCGTAGCAATAAATCTATGTTTCGTTACCTGTTACTATGTCCCACACCAAATTTGACGCACCTTCGTTGAATCTGGTAAGCATGGCACTGCACCAAGTGACGCGGTCCGTTTTTTGAGCCTCGGTCAAGTTGTGTGGGATCCACCGCGAGCACAGCTTTCTCACACCCAAATGTTTGTGCAGGATTGATTGTATTTGACTCATGCCTATTTCTAAGGATGCGCGAATTTCATGGTAGGTCACATGCCTGTCTGTTTCAATCATACGGCGCACAGCATCGATGTTTTTGTTGGTCACAGCGGTGGACGGCCGACCATCGCGAGATTCGTCACTGAGATTGATACGACCACGCTTGAATTCTGCAAACCAGCTATAAACAGTCGTCTTGCATGGTGCTTCATTGCCAAAAGCTGTTTCAAGCCGAGCGATGCTCTGTTGAGCTGTCAAATTACACTTAAAATCGTAGAAAATCATACTACGGAAATTTTCCCGAGTTAAATCCATGTTGATGCAGACACACAATTTTTTAAATGGCGCCACAAGGTAAAAACAAAAGACAGTCAGATGAAACAAACTGCATTCTACAGCCAAAGAGTTCTATTTTCAAATGTTGCAATAAATTTTTAAATATTGTTTATGTAAGTGGCCAGTTCCGGAAACTTTTAGTGTTACCTATGTATTGACTGATTTCATAGGAGTACACAAACACTAATTCAACGCGGGTGAAACCGCGGGCAAAAGCTAATTATAAATAAGGCAGAAAAAACAATCAAAAACAATTTTTTTGCAAAAAATATCCTTTATGCAGGCAAAGACTTTCATCGAGAGCTGGTGTCTAGGGATATCCAGGTCATAATGACAGGGTTTTATATTATTAGTGTTCCATCAAAAATTGAAAACCTTATATAGTGATGCTTCGGCGTGTGTCGATGGCATAACTAAGCTTATATTGAGTTGGAATGGATGTTGGAGGAAATAGTGCCAAAATCAAAAATTTTGATCAGTGGTTGTAAAGTGAATTTTCGAGCAGATAACATCGTAAATTATTATGTAATAATAGTTTTATACTAGTTACACAAACCTTTACGTAGGCACACCTGCTACTCCTCGAGCGAGAGCGTAGCCGAGGGCAAAAGGCTAGTCAAGGCGCTACCTCACTAAAATCGGCACTTTTTGAAGTTATTTACCTGATTTTCAGAAGAAGCTACTAATTTAAAGGGAACCTTTTTCTAGTTTTCTTGAATACAGAAACGCGATTGCAGAACTTTCGCTCGATAGAAATAATTATCGAAATGAGGTCTGCTTCTACACTTTTTTTCATAGTATGCGAAATAGGAATGAAATATAGACCTGGACGATATATTATTAGATAGATTTTAACAATATCTAAATTTGGTAAATGTGAAATTTTGATATTTATTTTAGTTAATTTTATATTAATTTAAAACAGACATTTTGCATTTTTACCGGAATACGTCCCTCTCGCACTGAGGGTCGTTCCGAATTGAGTAACAGTGACCGTTGAAACATTCAGATATCACCTTAATTGTATCGGTTATAAATGACTTTGTACAATTTCGACAGTAAACTCACCCTAATGACAAAGGGGGTAGGTCTCCAGAATCTGACATGTTCTTGAGACCTTTCAGTACGTGGTAGCACATTGTAATCTCCACCCATCTCTTGTCAGCATCGTCGAACATTACTCCTACCTGGAATTGGGAAGGGAGTATTTATTTAATTTGTATAATTTGATATATTGGAAACAAATAGACCAAATAAATAATTCCTTGAATGACATTAATTTAAATTAACTTATTAACACGACCAAAACAAAAATTATGCATTTCAAGCAGCAACAAAATAAAGGACAATTCGGTTGTTTTTTAAACATCGATCAGCTATTTTTGTCTGTTTTACGGAATAAATAAATCAATTTAGGAATTTAATTTGAATATAAACATTTTTCGTCCTTTTAAACAGATTTTAAGCATTTTCGTTTTCCCAGGAAACGACGTCATCATATTAGGTTGAATGTCAGATCCTTGCCAAACTTTAGGATGCGTTCAAGAAATGTTTTTTTTTCGTACCGAAATGTGTTGTGATGACGTCACTGAGGTCAAATGAAAGACATCGCTTCTTTTCAATTAATTAAGGATACGCGTGCTTATTTTAAAATCTGTAAATTAGAAACAGTTAAGGAAAGCTATTCCTCGAAACGGTTTTTGAATCGTAAATATTAATAAAAAAAAGAACAGGCCAATTGGACATTTAAGATTGGACATTGATGTTAATTAATTTAATACTATACTATAGCTGAAACAAAGGTAGCAAAATTTTTGGGTCTTATACCTTAATCTGGACACCACACATAGAGTGTGTGTAAAAAATTGAAGAAATTTGCATATGCGCTTTATGAACTACGTCAAGTCGTTAATTTAGATGCAGTACTAACTGCGTATCATGCATATTTAAGGTAACTTTAATTTATGCGGCCAAACTCATACTGGAGGCTTGGTAAGTGATCAGTAACATGGATCGATAACACTTTTTGGCAAAATAAATCTTGACGTCCCATAGTAATTGACTGGGGCTGGGCTTGCGTTTGTAAGGAACACGAAAAGAATAATTTACGAATTTCACAAAAAGGGTCACCGATCCGTGTTACTGATCACTTACCAAGCATCCAGTTTGAATTTGGCTGCATAAATTAAAATCACCTTAAATATGAAGTAATTTTCTGAGGGAATTCCATGGACAGATAAGGTACGTGCTCTCAAAGGATAAAAAAGTGTCTTTAAGTTTTAGCAGACCACACTTCAAAAAACACAATCTTGTTAACATATTTCTGATTGGTAAAACTTATTATTGTGTTAAAGAATATTTCGATGACATGGATATTTAACTCTTTGACTTACTTTTGACAATTTAAGGACATTTAATTTTAAGCTTTAATTTTGTATATTTACCATACCATTAGGCAGAATAAAATGGGACATATAAAAATTTTTAATATCTTTTCTTGTAGGGACAAATCATCATCATCATCATCATAAATACTTTATTGCACAAAAAAAATAAGTACAAAAAGGCGGACTTAATGCATAAAGCATTTTCTACCAGTCAACCCACAGATGGTACAAGATAAATAGGTAGGTGGGCGTGCAAGAAGAGTAAAAACTTAAAAATTACAAATTAAATGAAGATACTACTCTAAATTAATAACTATAGGTAACAATACCTAAAAAGAAATTTAATACATGAATAAATACAAGTTTTAATAAGTATATTGTAAATAAATACATACCATGACTGCAAAAAATAATAAGAATTAAAGAAATTCATATTTGTGTGTTTTTGGAGAGGTAGTGTCTGTGCACAGAATACTTAAAGGAGTTACGGGAGGGGGCTTTTCTGACATCGTCGGGAAGTTCGTTCCAGAGACGAACAGCAACCACACTAAAAGAATTGGATACAAATCCGGAATGATGTAAAGGAATCGAGAGAAGAAGGTTATTTGAGGATCTAAGCATTCTATCGTGATTGTCAGACAAGAGATGTATCATTGACTTGAGGTATGATGGGGTATTTGGATCGGTAATTATACTATAAAGAAGGCAAACAATTCTTAGGTTTCTACGGTCGCGAATAGGAAGCCAGTTGAGTTTTGCACGAAACTCTGAAACGTGGTCATATTTCCTCAAGCCAAATATGAAACGGATGCAGGTGTTAAGCAAGCGTTCCAGTTTATTGAGATGCTCTTCTTTAGCATCCAAATAACAAGTATCAGCGTAGTTAATAATAGGGATGAGAAGGGAATTGGCGATAGAGATTTTCGTTGAAATAGGTAATACGTTTTTCAGACTTAAAAGAGAATGGAGAGAGGCATAAAATTTTCGAGAAACTTTTTCGATTTGAGCATCCCAATTAAAATCCTGATCGATAACTAAACCTAAATCATTAACGGTAGAAGAGAAGCTGATACCGCAATCGTTATATTTCAACTGTGGCAGCGTGTCAAAGTCAATTTTTGTAATTTGTGGGGAACTTCCGACAATGATAGCCTGACACTTGTTTGGGTTTACCGCTATACCGAACCGCTCTGACCAGAATTGTATGCTACGTAGGTTAACGTTAAGGTGGTCAATACAATCGTGAAGGTCATCAACCTTAGCCTGTCCATAAAGCTGGAGGTCGTCAGCATAAAGATGGTAAGAACACTTAAGATAGGGTGTAGCTAAATTAATAAATATTGAAAATAACAGAGGGGAGAGAATGCTACCTTGAGCAAATATACAAATAAATAATTTTGATTGATTAATTATTGATTAATCTTTCAGGGGATGACAGATGTGTTTATGAGTATGGACTGTGTAATGAAAGTCACAGTCAAACACATACACCTGCGTTTAATGTCATCACCATCAGATACTACATCTGACGGGTGGTGAGCCCTAGCGCTATACTTAAGGGTGTATAATACCTCACTTCGCTTTGCATGATCCTGTTTTATACCAACAAATACTGCAACAATCACTCTGAAATTATTATATGATAAAGTTGAGGACTAATGCTATGTCCATATTGTTGTGAAAACTTGATTCCGTTAAATTTTCTCGATAGAAAAAAATTACAAAGTTACCTACAAACCATACAATAAACCGATAGCATTCAATGAATTTTTGAAATTAGATTTGAAGCTTTGCATAATATAACTGATATTAGTATAAAGCAGCTGCAGACTGTTTCATAAAAATGAAAAACCATCAGTGTAGCTGTGATTGATGTTTTTGCATGCGCGGCATCTGATTAGATTAGGATAGACAGTTAAAAAGCAGAAGCGTTAGAGCAGGACTGAGAATTGAGGTATTATGGGCCCTTAAGGCACAAATATGAAAAAGAATTTATTCATAACAAACAGCACAATTTTTAGGGCGCCATAGTACCTAAAATGTACAGAAGGAACCTTTATGGTGAGACTCTGTTGTCCGTCCGTACGTATATCACAGCCTCGTAGTTTTAGCACCGTTAAAGATAAAGACTTGAAATTTGCCACAAAAATAGCATTCACTTGCATACATAATACAGTGTAAAAAAAAGAAATTGTTCAAAATATTCCCAATACAAAAGAGAGAAAAATAAAAAAAACCTAAAAATACAATATGGGTATATGTACATATTAAAGAGCTGTTTATAAAAATTTAACTTTTACTATAATATATTTACTGGTACCAATTTCGAGAAATCTTTGAAAAACCACTAAAAAATGCATGTGTTAGTCTCCAGTTTAGTAGTCTTGAGACGTTTGAAACACTATAAAATTCATTCTGAAATATTCTTGAAGGTTATTACGTGACACTGGCAGAATAGTCGACACCGCTTCCTTTGCCATAAAAAAAATTGAAATGAAGAAATAAATACATTGAAAGATTCAAATTTTTTATTTGTAAAATAGATTCATAAAGTATACGTTTTACATGTCAAATCTAATCTGTATAAAAATAATATTTTATGATGAAACAAATATAATACGGTAAATATATAAAAAAACTTTATATTTAAGTTGGGCTGGCAGATCACATTTTATTTTGGGTCTTGTGTTCGTGAGACTGATGGCAGATCACAAAAGATACTTGTAATCGTCCATGAAGAAGCCAACATTAGAAGAAACTATTATCACATATTATTACAATAGTAGGTATTAGCAAAAGATCGACAAATACATGAAGGAGACGTTTGCAAATTCTGTCTAACATGCCATCTCTTTTGCAAGCATTAATTTTGTATATCAAAATCATGTCTCATTCATAAATCCTCAAATGCATGACAATAAAACTTGCATTTGCGGAGTCTCCAAGAATATAAGTGCCATATTTATCCATCAATTATTTAAGGGGTTTTCTCCTACCGTGGAGCCTAGTAAGGGCCAGCCTGAGATAAAATTTGTTTTGTTTAAAATTAATGATTGTCGCCATGTTGTTGAAGAGAGTTAATCTACAATGAAATGTTCTGAGATAATTAATCATAAAGAATGCAAAAATTCTTAATAAGTATATTTCATAGTAACATTTTTCTGGGGGGGCACTGGGCCGTGCCAATCCCAGCCCCTACCTCTCCATGCCAACAATGCTATTTAGTAACAGCTAAGACAAGTTGCCTTTACTAACCTGATAAGGAAAAGCATAAAAGATGTCCTCTTTATCCACTGACAGCATCTGCCGCTGCGACACTGAGAGCTGCGACACAGCAGTCTTCAGCATAGATATAGCCTCCTTGTCAACTAGCCCTTCTAGTGACTTGAAGTCGCTCCTTTGTAGGGCATCTGAAACAACCTGACACGGGGATGTTAAGCCATGTACAGTAGAGACTGCATCAAGTTCGACACTTCGGACTTTGTACCTATCTTATATTCTTCTCTGTAGGGGATAATGTCGTACTGCAAGTGTATAGCTTGATGTGGTCTCCACTGTACATATTATTTGCAACGCAACATGCAAGGCAGCCTACAATGTAATGCTTTCCGTGAAGTAAAGCAGCCGTGAATGCTTTCACCTTTGTGTTCATCGAAAAAACTGACAATCAACAGGTTGCAAGCTATGTATGGTTGTACAGAGTTGTTGTTAGTGTGTTTGCCAACACTTTAAAATGTATGGGAAATGTTATGTTGCACATAATGTGTATGCAGCTTTAGTGAAATTTTTAAATAAGATATCTATGGTTTTCACTTATAGCCAGAGGGATTTTTGAAGTAATAATCTATATTATCCATTTCAGATGCTAATGGATAGGACCTGATGCCCATGTGCGTTAGCAACATTGACAGAAGGACGAAAATGAGATGCACATAGTGAGCCAACGCACACAGGCATCAGGTACGACAAGATCCTATCTTAATAGCATCTGAAACAGATAGTACAAAAGCTAAGATTCTAACTAGTGGAGAGTTTTGCATAACATCTACCCATTCTATAGCTAAGCATAATGGTAACGGGTAATATTGTACATTAAAATTAGGGGGTGTACAGGTTTAGGATACCTATTTAAAATAAAACCATATCGTCCTAGAAACAAGAGTTTAAGGTGTAAAGATTACATTGGTAGAATATTAATAGGTAGGTACAATGTACTTCAGGATATCAGCATAACAGGTTACCTATTGGCAGTTCCTATTGTGGCATTAAATTGTTTACAAATAGGAAGCTTGAACTGGGGCCTTAGAATGAGGCACAAAAAGAGTGTCTTTTGAAAGTGTCTTCAGCTGTTAAACTTGATTTCTTACATACGCGGAAGACTTTCAAACGATACTCTTCTTGTGCCTCATTCTATGCCTACTGTAGGCAGGGATTGAACATGGAGTTTTTGATTGAGAAACTGGTGAACTAATGGTCAAGCTATCACAGCTTTGTAGTAGACTATTAGCAAGTATCGTACCTGAACCGCATATTTGGAGGCTTCTATGAATTCGTTAAGGCTGAACTCTGGTTCAAAATACGGTCTTATTATGAAGTTTGCGAACATCCAATTCTTGATGAATTTGATAAAAGAAGGCCATACTATGGCCGGGAATTCCATCAGCTGAGGTAGTCTCTTTGCTTCCAAGCGATCATCGGAGTATTGTCGGAATTGTATAACAGGACATGTTGAGGTTATACTCGGAAGCTGCCTTGGCAATTTGAAAGCAGCTTGGTTACATATCCTAAATGTATGTCGCGTAAGCACTTGCCTTAGGGCTAAATTCATTATTTCACTTGGTTTTGTAACAAAAATACTGTTTTCGCAAACAAAACATGAAATTATCTTTTTTGAAAGTGTCTAGTGAACCGTACGTAGGTATTGTAAAGGATGTCCAGTGGGAATTTTACCATTTCAAAATTAAATAAAAAATAAACGAATAGGTTCATAATTTTTATTTTATTTTTAAAATGTAACACGGGTCTGCGGATTTTACTTCTTAAAAATAATGTCTTCCAAGTGATGTCCATTTCTCGCAATAACCTCTTCTAAGCTAACCCTCATATTGGCGAGTACGCGCGAACAACGCTCTGGGGGGATGGTAGCGATTTCACGCCGAATATTTTCTTGTAGGGCAGTTATGGTACGGGGATTATTGCAGTACACTTTAGATTTAAACCCACAAAAAAAAATCACACGATGTCAAATCCGGCGATCGTGGTGGCCAGGGTATGTCTCCATCCTTGTTTATTAATTTTCCAGGGAAAATTTCCCTTAACCTCAACATTGAGACACTGGCAGTGTGTGGGGTTGCCCCATCTTGTTGAAAATGAGTTCTATTATTGCGTCCGTGAAACACTTGGAACTGCGGTACCAAAAACTCATCAATCATACGGCAGTATACCGAAGAAGTGACAGTTTCTCTCTCAATAAAAAAATATGGACCAATTAATCCACGAGCCGAAATCGCGCACCATACTGTCGTTTTAAGGCAGTGCAAACTCTTTTGATGTCGTTCCCTTGGATTGTTCGGGTTCCAGTAACGCATATTTTGTTTATTCACATAGCCGTCGATGTGGAAATGAGCTTCATCGCTAAACAATATGTTTCCAAGTGTTTTGGGGGTCCGAAAACGTTCCAACATCGTTCGGGCGTACGTTTCTCTTAAAACATAATCGCCGTCATTTAGTTTTTGGACGATTTGCATTTTATAGGGATGAAGTTTTAATTTTTTTTTCAAAATCACATGCACAGTTGACTTCTTAATGGCTGTAGAGGCTGCAATCTTTCTAACCGATTTTCTTGGATTTCTGACAATTTCTTGTCGCACCTGTGCTACACGTTCTGGGGTTGCTGCTGACGTAGACGGTCCTGGTGACGGCGTATTAATAACTGTCCCTTTTTGTCGGAATCTTTGTACCCACGACCATATAAGCTGCGTTTTTGGACCATCACTTAATCGCCGAATATTGAAGTGGGAACAGAAAGCACGACGCGCTCGAACCAACGATTCTCCACACTTTTTAAATATCGCTCAACCGCAAACACGCGGTGCGCTCCCGACCAATGACTCATGGTAACTAACAAATCCGCAAAGATGACGCAACAAACGCTACCCCTCCCGCGCCTCTAGCCCGCTAATAAATGAGTAACGATAATTTAAAGTTGAAAAATTCCCGCCGGACACCCTTTATTATCATCGCAAGTTGCTAATGCGCTCGCCACAGACCATTCACTTTAAGAAGTCCCCTGGCTTAGGAAATGGTAGCACTGCATATAATGTTGCCAATGGCTCTCGTAGCATTCACCCTACTACATATTCCTAATATTTACTTAACTGCATTTTTTTATATATTAATTAGACTACTCTTTAATGAGAATAAAATATACAGAATTAAAAAATCAAAATTATCATTTATTTATTGATTTGTATTTCGCAAACACTGCGTATGATCTAATGGTATCTCTGTACTAAAACGGTATTTTTATTTTTTGTTCTAGCTCGACGACGTTTGTTCTAAATCGTCGAGCTCCCGTTTTTTACTTTTTTGACGATTTTTTCCAGGCGACTTAATGTGAACGCTTTTTTCCGATATACGATATGAACAGAAGCTAAATTACTTTGGAAAAAATTGAGTTTCGATACCACTAAAACTAAAATGAAAGCCTGCAGAATTGGCTGCACTATGCACATAAATTCTGAAAAACTCATCGGTGTATTGCCCTACCGGAGATCGAGCATAGGAGTCATGTGTCAAAGTCTTTATCTTTCGAATATGAACCAAAATGACAAGTATAATCCATCGGACTGCAGTTGTAGTGTTAACTCTATATCAGCGAAGTAAGTCACGTGACTTACGGTCGAATAAAATTAAAAATAAAGAGGCCGCTAATGGTTCTGTAATTTTTCTTTACTAGTGGGCCACTAGTGGTCGAAAAAAATAAAAACTAAGAAAACCACTGCGGCCCTTTAGTCACTTCCATTCAAATAAGCCAAACAGCGATTGGTTGGCTCTTGAATGTTTATGTTCTAAGGTAGCGTTCCAAATCACTTTTCAAGATTAAAATATTGCTCGCTGTCAGACAAACAACTTTTCTCTGGCAGCGAGCAATATTTTAATCTTGAAAAAGTGATTTGGAACGCTACTTAAGTACCTATGTTCAATGGAAACAAAATTCTGTCCAGTTATGTTCCGTTTTGTGCTTAGCGACTCTAAGGAATCTTTATATCGTATGCTACATTAAAATACTACAGGTTTAGCGCCTAACTGAGTCTGTTCCTGAGGAATGGAGTGGCATGGAAGGGGTGACAAGTGAGGCAAGGCTGACGCCCGATTGATGTGCTCTGTGCCCGATTGAAGTTACGCGTCGTTTGACTTTCCGTAAACACACCCCTCCCCCGTACCACTTCCATTACCTCGGGAACAGACTCAGTTATGCGCTAGACCTGTACTGTACATAATGAAATGGGTGTTTTCTTTAAAATTAAACATCGTCATCATTTTTTATATGTTATTATAATAATATACTATTAACAGACTATTAAGATATCTACCTATGCGTTTTAATGAATTAAACTAGACCTAACAATTAGTTAAAACCAAAAAAATATTTTTAGTTTCTTTTAAATCTGAAATAGGTAATGAAAATACCATAGTCAAAAGACTTGTATCTCAACCGAAAAAAACATAATAAAAAAAACTGCCTGTCAGCATCACTGTCAAGTCAAGAACGGGTCAAGTTTGTTGTGGTTGAAATTTCCTTGACTTTTCTCTGGATAAAAAGTATTTTCATCGTATTTTGGAGCATCAAATCCAACAACAATGGAAGACCAAGCATGTCCTCGTTGTAAAACAACGAAATACCGAAATCCATCCCTTAAATTGATGGTAAATGTATGTGGCCATGCTTTGTGCGAAAGTTGTGTGGAGCTCCTCTTTTTGAAAGGTAATAGATATTATTTTACATTAAATTCCTATAGCACACTCAAAACCTTATCTTTGAAATTTTATACTACTTATAACCTATTTATTATGGCGGCAGTTCTCTCCAGACAATAGGCTTGTGTAGTACTACTATAGTATGTTCAAGTTATCATGATATGGGTGGCAGTTCAAAGTTGACAGGTATAGTTATGTGTGTGCCCTAACGAAATAGAATCAATACATATTTAAAGTTCAAGAACGTTAACAATTTCTTATTTGATTATCCAAACTACTTTTTGCTAATTTCTAAATTAATTAACTTAAACAAACCAATAACACACAGGCTTAAGAGTTCAAAGATTTTTTTTTTGTTTTTCTCGGCATTTCACCAAAAACAAACAACAATAACAAAACAAAAATCAACAAAAACTGTAACAAACATCAAAACAAATAGCACGTAAGGCAACCGCAATGAAACCACATACAAGATGAACTCGTACTGATGTGATCCTATAAGATGTCCACACCGATTCACATAATTACCAATATTATCTATTTCGTATTAGGTACCTATACCATATGAGTAGTAGGTTTATAAAACGTTTGCTTACCTCTCTGCTTTAAAACTCCTGATTTTGGCACTGAAGATTCTTGTGTTGGTAGAAAAATATTCTGCCATCATTACGCCATCTAATTCTAGGAAGATTGTCAGATTGGCCCTTACTACAGCCCGCTTCGGTCATTTTAAGTTTAAAAGTGCATAGCTACTATGTATTCACTTCTTAAAGGTTTTAAAGTAAAAACACTATGATAAACCAGAAAAACAACGCCAAATCCGTATAACGCCTGCACAAGTTAGCAGATTCAACGATAGTGACGTTAATAGTTAACTGCTTGTTAATAGTTAAGTGATCACATGAAAATTATTAAATTTTATGCGTTATTTTAGCTGCATTAAATTACAACTGTAAACACGCTTTTAAGTTTGTTAATGTAATGCAAACAAAATGAAATACATTAAAGTACATAATTTTTTGTGAAGACTTTAATATTGATAAACTATTTCCGCAAGTTGCTTTAAAACACACTTATTGCATACTTTTTATTCAAAAGTAAGGAAAACAATATTATGATGTGCATTTTGTACCAAGATAAAAAGTTACCCCATTAAAATATTTATTTCATAAAAAAAATATGGTGAAGGCAAACAAAAATAATGTTGTTGAAATGACTCTATTGACTCAATTCAAATTCCATGGGATGTTATAGGACAAAACCTATACTAATAGTAGTAAATTAATGAACTAGTATGTTTTGATGATCATACATATGACTATACAACCACAAGCATAGCCACGAATGGGACAAAGCTACATGAGTAAGGCATAAAGCAATAGAGTACATCTCCTTTACTTACATAGCTTGGTTTCCTTCAAGGCGAAGGTGACGCAAGAGTCAACAGCGACCATAACACATAACAAATACATATCAGATCAAACTGTGCAATGCCTGTACAAGCACAAGCATAGCCACAAAGGGGACAAAGCTACATGAGTAAGGCATAAAGCAATAGAGTACATCTCCTTTACTTACATAGCTTGGTTTCCTTCAAGGTGAAGGTGACGGGAGAGTCAACAGCGACCATAACAAATACTTAGATACTTACTATAGATTAGAAGTTTTTAATGGCTTGTCTTTATTTGTCTTAATCGATAGACCCTCCTACTAATGAAAAAAATGTAACAATAGAAATCTATTGTAGGTACATTGGACTAATTCGTCCTCTGTAAGCAAAAAGGTTAACTAAGAGCTACCCAATGAAACATCATGGGACGAATAAGATCAGGGTGCATATATAGTTAACCATACGTAGTATGAATATCAATCCCTATTTTATTATTTCAGGTTCTGGGTCATGTCCAGATTGTAATGTCCCACTGCGTAGAAGCAATTTCAGGGTACAGCTTTTTGAAGATCCAATGGTTGAGAAAGAAATCGATATCCGAAAGAGAGTTCTCAAAGACTACAACAAAAAAGAAGAAGATTTTGCTACTTTAAGAGATTACAATGATTATCTGGAAGAAATAGAAGCGATAATATTTAATCTAACTAATAACATAGATGTAGTAAATACAAATAAGAGAATAGAGCAGTATAAAAAGGACAACAAAGAATTGATAACCAAAAATAAGGCTAAAATAGGTAAAGCTTTGGATTGATTGTTTTCATTGTAGCAATAAATGAAGGTGTCTGTGTTTCCTCAAGTTAATGTCCATTTTTGATATGGTGGAGTAACAATAGCTACAACTTTACAGTTTTTAGTAGTGTGTGATGGGCCACACGCATTGTAGGGTTTCGTAGTTGCCCAGTACATTTTATAAGTTGTTCTACTAATACAGATAACGCCAAACTTCAGTCCTACACATTTAGAAGAACGGCCAATATATTGTCGTGCTTAGAGGGGACCAAAAGGTTGGCGCGACCTGTGCTCGTAAATCTGTAAAGCCTACTTAGCTGTGATAATTTCCCTTTTAACTTCATTATATTCTGTGAATATATCCACATATTCATAAACAACCGTTTAGTCAGTAGGCGGGGCACTGTACTCTAAAAAAATAGCACTTTAAAGCTTAATATTTCGCCAACAGATCCCTAAATCGAAAAATGGTTTTCACACGCCCATGATATTTTTGAACAACCTATCCAACTATACCCCGCACTATGGGATAGACAAAAAAAATCATCCCCAACTTACGTGTTATCAAGGGAGAAACCGTGAAAAAAAAATTTTTTAGATATTTTTTTTACCGTTTTGTTGGCGTGATTGATATGTATACTCATACCAAATAACAGCTCTCTAGTACTAATAGTCTCTGAGCTAAGCCACGGACAGACGGACATGGCGAAACTGAGGGTTCCTTGTCGGACTATGGAACCCTAAAAATGTTTTATGACATATTTCACAGACAGTTTGTCAGTAAACTTTAGAGGTGCAAAGAAGAATGTTGTTTCTGTAAATCTTACCCCACAATTACCCCAGTAAGCAGAATTACTGCAATAATTGTCAATGTAAATCATTTACCGAACTTCTTTAAAATTTCAGGCAGAGAAGAGTTAGAACTAGAAGAAATCCTCGAAATAGAGAAACAAATGGAAGACCTGAGAAGAGCAGAAGTCATTAGAATAGAGCAAGAAGCTAAGAAACAAAAGATTAGGGAGAAAGAGGCCCTTATAGACGAGCTGATGTTTGCTGATGGAGATGCTAAAGACATCCTGAACACTTTCGCCCAAAACATGGCCAATAAGCAGGAGATTGAACCTGTAGTGCCGGTTGTTTCCAAGGTACAATTAATTTAGAAAATTTACTTAATTTACTTAAGCAGTGCTTAACTATGAAATGCACTGCTGTGATTGGCTGAGTCGTCGCCTAAGTATTGCTTAGTGAGATTTTCTTAATTTAGAAACTGGCCCACTTAATTTCATTATCATTAAAACAATGGATCACGGTTCAAATATAAGGTGACTTTAATTTATCCAGCCAAACTCATACAGGAGGCTTGGTAAGTGATCAGTAACACGGATCGATAACGTTTTTTGCTGATTTCGCAAAATAAAATCTTGACGTCCCATAGTAATTAACTCGGGGCTGGGCTTGCGTTTGTACGGATCATGAAAAGAATAATTTACGAATTTCACAAAAAGGGTCATCGAACCTTCTTACTGCGCACTTACCGAGTCTTCAGCAAGAATTTGTTTTTTTTTAACTTTATAACGTTATTACATTTTAGTAGCCCAACCTTAATATTTTTTGTATGTATTTCCCGTTTTTATTTATGAACTTATTTCTTCATTGCATTATGTATATATATAATATTTTTATATTTTTATTCCTAGATTCCTCTATTTTATGCAGGTGTATATTTTATTTCCCGTATTATTATATATTTTTTTTATATTCTAAAGATATATTATATTGTTAAAATTAACTTTGACTTGTAGAAAGTATACTTTATGTATCTATTTTGCAAAAATAAATATTTTGATTTGATTTGGCTGCATAAATTAAAGTCACCTTATATAGGCTTCGATCAATCAATCAGCCCGCATCTACCCTCTGTTGGGCATTGGCCTCTTCTTCTCCACGCCATTTTCGTCTGTCTCTTGCCAGTCTCATCCATTGCCCACCAACAGCCTTGACGATATCGTCTCGCTTAGGCTTAGATCCACTATTCGTTGCCTTAGAGCAGGGTTTCTCAAAGTAGGGTACGCGTACCCCTAGGGGTACGAAAGTTGATCGTAGGGGGTACGCGATAAAATTTAAGTAGACGTAGACTGTTCAGGCTAATTTCTCATGAATGGACAGCAATACAGAGCGGTGAATTCCTTTTGCCTTTCGTGACTACTTATGTGAGAGTGAGTTTTCACATCTCAAAGTAGGTAACATCGGAGTACATGAATCTACTGAATGTTAAATCTGAATGAAGTTTAAAACTGAGGAAAAATGCCCCTAAAATAGACTCAATTTGTGACAAGAATAAAGCTTATACATTTCACAAATTAAAGGCACATTATTATTTATGGCTGTATATATTTTTTATATCTTATTTTCTTTTATAGGCAGTTTATTAGGGGTTCGCCATTGTTTGGGAAATTTCATAGGGGTGCGTGGGGCTATAAGTTTGAGAAAGCCTGCCTTAGAGTGAAAACCTCGGATGGCCAAATTATACGAAAATAGTTTTATTATTTCATTAGAATGATAACCTCGTATTGCATCATTTCCCTTTGATTGTGATGCATTTCTGTGACAAGTAGCGCCATCTATTGATATATTGGAAAACCTCATATTGATTTGTACCGCTCAGTTTGGTGAGAACGAGGCAGTTTTTTATTCCTCCTATACAATTCATCATAAGGCCCTTACGAGATTTTCACTCTATGTAAAGAAGATTTAAAAAAAAATTGCTTAATAAAAAAAAGCTTTGCATAAAAATGGAGACATAAGCACAGTTTTCCCCAATTAAAGGCTTAAAAGCATAGCTTTAAAGTATTGGTAGGAACCAAAGATATTCGAAGACGGCCAACAAAAAATTCAACATAGCTGCTAGTAAAAAGCAATTACATGTGGAAAGAATTGCCCGTTTCGTCTATTGAGAATCTTGATAACTTTAACTTTCTAAAATCCCTTCTCCGCTTTCAGGTGACCCAATTCTCGTCTGGTGTGAAATTCTCCCGGGGCACCAACCAGCACCAGATTCCCATCATCGAGGAAGGCCCTCTGTATCGGTACGAGCCACCAGTAGTCCCAGACTGGTGCGGGCCAGAACCGCCGGGGCTGAAAGAGATCGTCAATAATGGGTACTTGCAACATGTTAGGTTGGTATTTGGACTATGGAAGAAATTGCCATCCTCTTTTCGACCTTATTTCTATTGCAATGCAGGTGAAAATTGATCTTCGGATTTTGGGTAGTTAGTTCCTACTGGACGCCGGACTCGTAATCTTAAGACCCAGGCTGGAATCCTGCCGATTAAGCGTGCAATAATGAGTTTTTCGGAAATTATGTGCATCGGTAGCCTAGGCGCTGGCCTCTCAATCTTGAGACCCAGGTTCGATCCCCGGTCGGGCATGCACCAATGAGTTTTAATAAGTTGAATACTTACCACTTGCTGAACGGCATGGGCGTCGGAACGGGGGGGGGGGGGGGCAAGAGGGGAAACAGAATAGGACAGTAAAATTTTTACTTAAGTACAATTATAGTGCGGCCTTTCGAGAGTCAAGACCGATCGGCAGGACTGATTTCGCTGAATATTCTCGCCTTAATATGTAGAAATCGTCCGTAAATAACAGCCACAGGGTCCCTTTTCGGGGATTCATATCGTGAAAATATCCATTGATCCATCCATCCATCAATCAGCCTGTCATCATCCACTGCTAAATAGATTTTTCCACGATTTTGCCACTTATGTCGGTCCTCCGCCCTCCGCAACGTACCTTCAGGTCGTCGGTCCAGCGGGCACGAGGTCGGCCTACGCTACGCTTTGCTGTGCGTGGTCTCCATTCTAAAGCCTTTCGGCCTCAACGGCCATCATGTCGGCGACAGATATGGCCTGCCACTGCCACTTCAACTTACTATTCGTAAAGATGTTACAAGGCATTTAATATATATTTTCCTCTTTCACAGATCAGAAAACGAGACGGAGAAGGCTGGCGGGTATACTTCGTCCCTGCCGTGTCTACGCGCTCTTCAACATGCTTTGTCCGGACTATACCACGCCACCTGACACGAACTGAACATGCAGTTGGATGCTCCATGCATCGTCCTTGATTAGAGGCTGCAAATCTTTAACGATCCAAATATACCTCTTTTGATTCTTCTATACAACGTGAAATTTAAGTCATTTTGTTAACGAAAACTGGTGATAGTACTCGTCCATATGAACAACTTTTACTATGGGGCCAACCCTGAAATCGCGAAAAAAATATCAGCTGTTCCATAGAAAAGTTAAATACCTACTCGATCAAAATGTATGAAACAGCTGATATTTTTTTCACGATTCAGGGTTGGCTTCATAGTAAAAGTTGTTCATATGGACGAGTACTATCACCAGTTTTCGTTAGCAAAATGACTCAAATTTCACGTTGTATAAGAAAAATAACTTCTCAATATACTATAGTTCGTCAAACTCGTGCTTATCGCGCCTACGGGGTACAAAGGGTTGGCGGGGACGAGGTAGCACGCGGCTCGTGTGCACGGCTATACACGTAGGGATTTGCGATCGAGATATCTTGAGATTAATACGAAATTCAATATCTTTATTAATTACCGGCGGTAGCTTAGGCGGTAGAACGCTGGCCTCTCAATCTTGAGACCCAGGTTCGATCCCCGGTCGGGCATGCACCAATGAATTTTTCGGAATTTATGTGCATATTATTTGTGTTCTTACCTAATACTTACCACTCGCTAAACGCTGAAGAAAAACATCTTGAGGAAACCTGCATGCCCTAAAAAGATAGATATTGATTAATTGGTTCTATAGATATGGTTCTGAAATAAATACATGTTTTAAAACAAACCTTTTTCAATGCGTTGTAACAGCCCAAAACTTGATAGAGAAAAATTGGCTCGATCGAAGAAAATTGCGAAGTGAAGGCTATTTTTCCAAACGAGCAGTCTGTCAAAACTAATACAGTAAACATAACAATGATTACTGTTTTAAACATATAACCCCATTATCTAAACGATAGCAAAACGTACTTTTGTGAATTTATGAAATTTTATTCATTGAAAAACAGCATTATCCACTCTCTTCTTATTTACCGCACTGCTCAGACGCGCGCTTTTTCAGATATGCTTATCTCTTTCGTTATGCGATCGACCTAATACGTCTTAAGGTCGGCTCTGAAGTTCGTCTATGTCTATCTCCCTCTTTCATCTATCCTTGTCATCTATTTCTCTATCCGTCTCGCTGGAGCTAACTTCACTTGGCCGACTTTAAGTTACAGATAGCGCGTGAGTTCATGTCCATCCTGAGGAATGCGGTAGTGCTGTGACCTGATAAACTATGGTAATGTCGATAATCACTATCGATTTTGTCGACAGCTATCAATTTGTTACTCAAGGTAATTTTGAAAATTATGGAATGAAATAAATTTGATAAGTACTTTCTTGTTTATTGCTAATAGAGAAAAATATTTTTTTGATGCAAAGAGCCGGAATCAGTATCTTCACCGTCGCTGACTTCAATTACGAATTTGTAGATAGTCTTTCTATTTTCGGTATCGATAAGCGCGCGTCCAACCGTCAAGGACAACACTCGACTGCAGACTAATGCGGCGAGGTGGCCCACCCCCACCGGAAGGCGGG